>OX424576.1:174645231-175368738 GCA_949152435.1 Gastracanthus pulcherrimus
GAAATTGAAATGTATTTATCTTACAATTAAACGTGACATGCACTTGGAAAGTTATAATTAAAAGCTAAAAGAAAACTTCTAATAAAAATAAAATAATGATAAATAATGGAACATAAAAGAATTCGATGATAGAAAATATTATTTCATTGAACTAATGCCATTTGCAATCAGTCAACTCCAAATACAAATAGATCTCGTGTATAACTCAACTTAATGTCCCTTAAACTACGGAAAAACATCGGATAATTCCGAGCGCGACAGATTTATATATACCTATATCTATCCCCGACGAAAATCTTTTCAAATTTCCCGCGCTCAATTACCGATCTTAATAACTGTCAGCGCTCACCAGTAGCCCGAGCAACACCAAATTTAATAAAGCTCGGGGAGCTTGCGTCACGCCGACGACGACAACCGGGGCGTCGTCATCGCGGCTATATATAATCCCTCCCCCCCCCCCTCCCCCCCCCTCCCCCGCTCATCGTTGTCTCCCGGCGTATAGCCGCATCACTTTACTACTGTCAGACCGGGGATTTACAGAACTGTCAGTGATAAAGACAATCGGCTTATTCTTATAAATGTGTACAAATATCTCTTGTCATTAGTACTGCCGCGAGAAGCGAAGGAAAAAAATAGAGTGAGAAGCGAAAGAAAAGATCGTAGAGGAAAAAAGGCAGAACTGCTAGGGCAATTTTTTGTGGCACTGAATTGGGGAGAGCGTGGTAAGACAAACGTAAAAAAGTGTCGATAGCATTTCAAGCGAAATTACTGCTTCTGAAATATACTGTAACTTCAATCAATAATCAATTAAAAATTCTTAGTATGAAAGGAATACAATCTGAAGTGGCATAAGTGACTAAATTGAACTACAAAGTAAAATGAATGTGATGAAAATATGTAGACAAAGTATTACTTTATGTTTTAGCATTATTCACTTTTTAGAGTAAAATATGCATTTTACTGTTTATTTGATTATATTTCACTTTAATGTTAGTTTGGTTTAATATATGATCCGAAGTTGTAGCTTAATGAACATTTTGCATAGTTAATAGAATACTTTATTTTTTATTTGATCCTTAGTTACTTTTGGGGTAAAATTTTAAAGTATCCGGAATAAAATGCATTACAATGATTATATGTAATTGCACTTACAATTTGATATAGTACATAGTATATAGTATATAGTATATTGTATATAGTTATATGTGAACATATGTAACTAAATGAAAAATTTTGACGCGTGTCTCGACATATACTTATATGTAACTGTATGTGCAATCATATATGCACACATGTGATCCTTAGAGCTTGAAAAAAAGGCAAAATGTTACTTATAATAATGCTTCATTACACATATATATATATATATATATATATATATATATATATATATATATATATATATATATATATATATATATATATTTATGTAAACATATATAATATAATAAAATATTACACCTCCATTTTATGTAACTCTAATATAATTACATGTCATGACACTTATCATAAATTTTCATTTAATAGTTACACGTCGATACATAAGTGCAAGTGTAATTACATATTAATACATATAAACAATTTCTTGCTGGGTGATGAAAGTATATATTAAAACCTATAATTTTTAACTATATTTTAGTATGTATATATTATAACACTAACTATATATTAAATAATGTATGACTATGTATAATTATATATAAATTATATAAATTAAATAATTAAAATTTTCGATTTACTCCACATATAGCCCTGCTCTCCAATACGTCCTACCCATTTTGTCTCTTGCGCGGCTCCTCCTTTTTTCGCGCGTGCTTCTCTTCCCGCTCGCTTTCTCTCCTTCAATCCCCCATTCACGAAAATCACGCGGCTCCCGATGCCGGGTCCATTGATCTTCCAGCGTGAGAGTCGGTCGAGTTTAATTGGCGATCGTATTAGCGTCGGGGGCCTCCGATTTAGGTTATGCCTCTCCACTCCGGCGCGCCAGTGCGGAATGGCCAATAAATAGCGAGAGAGAGAGAGAGGAGGAAGAGAGAGAGTGAGAGAGATAGATAGATAGAGGGAGAGAAATAGATAGATAGATAGATATTTATTTATTTGCATGAATATACAAAAGAACATGTACATTTAAAAAATTTACATAGTTATACTAAATGTCATAATAATTTTTCATTTCGTTTCGACATTATATTATAAATAATATCACATGAATTTGTTATTATAAAAGCATAGTATGTTCATAAAATAAAAACGCATTCGGATTCAATAAGAATAAAATCACGTCAAATACATTACTGAATAATTACAATTGTTGATCAGGTACATATATAATTTCGCTTTGGTAATATCTATCACGTCATGGTTTATAGTAAAAATACACGCATATTCACAAATTTTCATAAACGCATCAATAGCCGCACATCAAACTCACAAGTAAATACAATCACTCCGATAGCAAGAAAATAAAATAAATAAATAAATAAATAAATATGACAATACAGTTCTGAGCTTCATAGCCGCCAGATTAATCTTGCATGTACTCACGCATCACGGTCTTAAATTTTAACAGCAATGGAAGGTTTCTGAAGCTGCTGGGGATGGAATTCCAGAGGCGCGCACCTTGGGCTAAAAGAATGAAGGCCGGTATTGGTACGCGAGCCTGGAATTAAGAGATCTTTAATATCACCCCTACTGGAACTCCTAGTCTGGCTTTTATTAAATAAAGCGTTAACATATGGCGGTTCACCTATTCGAATAATTCTATACATTATAATCGCGAAAAAATATTTTCTTTGTGCTTTTATGGTGGACCAGTCCAGTTTATTCCGATAGGGTGTGAGTGAGAGAGAGAGAGAGAGAGAGAGAGAGAGGGAGAGATCAGCTGTAAGATTAATGGACGTTTCTGTCTCTAGGCCTCTCTGTATGCAGCTGCGTCTGGTTTGATTTTCGCTGCTGCTTATAGAATTCATTGATTGCGAAATTCCTGAACTACTTTTGAGTTTAAATGTTAGAGTTGCTGCGATATTGGGTTATCATACAAAATTAAAACTTGAGAAAATAGGCTCTCCCCCTTTTTTATAGACACCGCATACAACATGATTTTGAATACCCTGTACACATTTTATCTATGGATATACTATACATGTATGCTTATGCTACTATTATTAATATTTTTATATATAGTTTTAATTAAAGTAAATTGACTTTTGACTTGTACTTAACAAGAATTCATAAGAAGTTAAAATATATAGTAACTTATAATTTAAAAAATACAAATAAATAAATTTTAGAGTTGCGAAGGTATGTATCAAATTCCGTCCGAGTAAGTGGTTTTATATATAATTGTATATACCCATATATAAGCATATATAATTATGTAATAACTGTATTATTATATATTCATAACCCAAATATAACCATATGATTAAAGATAATTATTATACGTAACATACACTATAATTATAAAAACTTGATAAAATGAGTTATAAAAACTTAAACTAAAATATAACTATACATAATACAGAAATATATAATATTTATATACAGTTATATATAACTATATATAATGTATATATAGATATATACAGTCATATATTAGTTTATATACAATATATATATATATATATATATATATATATATATATATATATATATATATATATATATATATATATATATAACTATATATAATTTATATATAGATATATACAGTCATATATTAGTTTATATACAATTATACATAATTATATATACTTGTATACAGTATATATAATTATATATACTTATATACAATTATACATAATTATATTCAATTATATATGAAACTATTCTTACTTGGAATGAATGTTGATTTTGTGAATGCTGTTTTGACAAAGATCTATTATAAGTTTATTTATGCTGCTCTTTAGAGATTTTATTAATTGGGAATTGCCTGCTGAAATATGAATATGAAATTTTAGAGTGTCGAGAGTGTATGAAATAGAGGATGACGATTCTGCGAGTGGTTTTAGTGTTTTGACATTGATAGATCGTAGACTATAGATAGTCTTGTTTGATTTTCGTTGCTCTTTATAGAATTCATTGAATGGAAATTGTTTACGCGAATTTCGACATGAAATTTTAGAGTTGCGAGAGGATCAATCGAACCTTTGTGAGTGGTATTATAGTTTTAACAAAGATATGAATTCTGAATAATCGACAGAGTTGTTTGAATTGTCAAATTCTATTATCGAACAAATTTGAGAAAAAGGGAAATTATTTTCCTAGGAGTGTACAAATAATGTCAAGTCTGATAGGACGAGTTATGTGATAAATAAATTTTTAAGGGTACGTTGAAAGTTATGTTGGAAATTTAAACTCAAAGAGCATGCTTTTAATCGCAATGCACCACAGATTTAATTATTGCAAAAATACCACATTATGTCATGTTCATTATTTGCGCGGTCATTTCGAACGAAAAATAGGTAAGATTAAACGAAAATATCTCTGCATATAAACTTGTCTGTTATGGATAAATATGTAGGTATTCTAATATTATATGGAATAGAGATATGAACTTCTACATTTTTCTTTATTGCTTTGTACAAGTTCTCTACAAAAGCTGAAAATGCATGTATGGTATTAGTCTAATACCTCCTGGTCGTAAATTTTTTGGATAAAAGGTTTGTTTGACAAAATGAATGAAACAATAATCCTCTTGCTCGCCTGAGACTCAAAATATTACTACGAAATACAATTTTCAGTGCAGTACATCCAGTAGATTATATTTACACATTGCATACAACTTTTAAAAAAATTTGTGTTAGTTACCTATTAAATTTTATTTTTTTTTTAAATAGGAATGAGTAATTGAAAAATCATTTCTTTACTTGAAAATAATCAAGTTTATTCTATTCTATAATTATATAAATAAAAAAATAATATTTTATTTATTATAAATTGTCTGAAAGTCATAAGTACTCTTCGACCAATTGTTTCATACAATTTTGACATAGAATAATGCAGGATCATAATTCATTGAGGAATATTAATGCAACTTTGAGACATTATTCTAAGCTGCTTAAATTCATAAAAGTAAATTATTATTTAAAAAGTGTTTCATGTTTTTCAAACGATTTTTGTTGATATTGGCTCTTAAAATATATAAAAGTATAATAGAAATTTTTCAGAACTGTGTATTAACTTGTATCTCATTTTCATTAAAGTATAGTGCACTATCCTGATTAATTTTAAATAAACAAGCTAAAACTCTTTAAATGTTGCTGTATATCTTTACACTCTAATACCGAATATTTAATTAAGCGTGCCGTTATTAAAAATTTCACCAAGAATCGACGACTCCAAAAAACCATCCTTCAATATTACCCTCATTCAACGATCACCAAATCCTACTATCGACTCCTCGGCACACTCGCAAAACTCAATCCCCTTAGCGATGAGAAAATTAGGCCTGGATGCGCGAAAACAATGCACTGCACGCGAAACTTTATTTTCCCCTCTAGCGCCCAGCGAGCTCCAGCCTCCCCGGTATAAGTAATCCGAGATTCGAGTCTACAGTAGTGCCGACGGCGAAGGATTTCTGAAAGCTTCCGCAGGACCAGACCGGTGGAGAGGAAACTTTAATAATTAAGAAGTTTGACACGATGTGTACGGCGCCGACTACGACGTCTATACGACGACGCCTCGAGTCTCGGCATCGACATTACTATGTATATAAACGCCTAAGTGGATTACTGAATGTGCAAATCCTTTAAGGTCTCTCTCTCTCTCTCTCTCTCTGCACTGCCGAAAATTCCTCGGGGAAAGGGGCGATATATAGGCGCGATATTTTCATCCGGGAGAATGATAATCTCGTTTATTATCGGCGTGGAGCGCGCTTAATTGAAAAACTTGGTCAAAAATATTTATCGGCTGCCGCTGGTGGGATGATCGATGCAGCTTGTTTTCGATTTTCATTATACGACGAGAAAGAGAGTTTGACTATCTCGGGAGCATGGGAAAGCCGCGATATTGCTTTCGATGCTGTTGCGGGGATTTTCGTAGGGTGGGATTTAAAGTTTGGAGCGCGATCGAGCGCGAGGATGATACGCGAGTTGCGAGTTTTCGAAACCATATTTCAAAATTGACTAATGAATGGAATTATTCATCGGAGGGGGTTCAATTTTCTTACCAGACGAAAGTTTAATTTAGCTGTACACTTGGCAAAACAGGGAAGTAACATATGTTTCTTTTAAAGTTCTAAATTGAAATGGAGTGAAATAAAAGTAAAAGCTCTACTTTTTATATCTGTCGGTCGTATGTTTTTACCGTCTCTCTTTCTCAACTTTTCAACGTTTACAAAAATGCTTTGAATTACTCAAACTAAATCCTTGAAAATGTTTATCATTTAAGCTGTAATAATTCCCTTTTTAATCGACTTTGTCCCATTTTGTAAGGTCGCGTTACTCACCTTTGAATGAAAAACTCATTTTTTACTTTGATGGCTTAGCATTTCTTGCAAATCAGTCAACGCAAAAATAAAAGCAAATCAAAGGGCAATGCAACAGCTTTTACGTAAAATTGTAAGGTTTCATATGAACAAGCTCTTTTGTCTTATTCGTTTTTTCATTTTTCGATGCCATAAAATACTACGATACGACATATTTAAATAAAGGAATGTGAACCATGTGGAACAAATCGATTGGTCCCACTTGACATTTTGAAGTCGATACCATACTCGTCTAAAATCCATTGGAATTAACGTGAATCTGATATTGGAATATTATATTTGAAAAAATCGAAAAGTGTTCTTTCAAATGTTGATTTCAGCATTTCAGCTTAGATAAATCGTGCTAGGTAGATTAAAAATAAATTGAGAGTTCAAATCATAAATTTTCAAATGAATGGTTTAAGTGTATAAATAAAATTATTCTGAGAAGAAAAATTAAAATATGAAAAATTTTAAATAAAAATCTAATTTATTCTATCATAATATAAAAAGTAAGTTTATATAATTAATTTATTTAATTTTATGAACAATTCTCATAATTCTAACATCATAATTTGAGAAAATTATCTAATTATGTTATAAATGATATCAATTTAACTCAAAATTTATTGGATTTTTTCCCTAGCCTATAAATTAATATAATGGAGATTCACCTATTACCATGTTCTTTAATCCCTAAAACTTCTTTATAGCAAACTTGCGAGTCAGTTAAAATGTACAGCTTTTTAAAGGAAGAACTAGTATAAATCTATAATATTTAATTAATTGCTAAGTGTATACTATTCATACGATTCAAATGAGTACCAAACTAATTCTTTGAAGCTAGATGTCGAATAAGGTAATATCAATCCCCGTCCTTCAAAATGATAAATATTAATCGAATCAAGGGTCCCACCTGACTGTACCTCGTCACGTACCCTGCCTTTCATTAAAAACTTATCGAAACGCTCGACCTTATCGTAATTGCGCTAATTAAGTCACACTCTCGAACTCCAGAACCGATGAATCTCCACCCACATCCCTGCATTTCTCGAACTCGATACCACTCGATCGATATCACACAACCCCAATACAACCAACAACAAAATCAAACTCTTCTCCACGCACGAAAATGACTTTCGAAAATTCATCAAACACCCGCAGCCTCGATATATATAAATTTATCACTCGCAAAAAGAAGCAAAGCTAAGCTCCTCGCGCAGCGGTACAGAAGGCGGAAAATTTATTGGCCCACCCCCCCTCAGGCGCAGCCGCGGATGTTATGTAGGTCGCCGAATTGAAAAAAAGCTGCAGCGTAAGCATTCCGCGCACTTACACGCTCGAGGAGTGAGGCGAATCGGGGGGAGGCGGCGGGCGCGCAGTGCATGAATTATCGCGGTGCCCGAGGAACGATTTGAGCCTTGATCCGACGACACGGAAACTTCGACGATGAGTGTATGTATGTGGGAGGAAGGGACGGAGAGAGAGACAGAGAGATCCAAAGTTTGCAGCTGCGGCTTCGCTTTGCCGGCTGTCGAGCTAGTCGACTCCCTTCGCGTGCCGATATATTGATTAAATTTGAATAAAGATTAATCGAATGAGAAAGTGAGAGAGGGAGAGGGTGGGTAATGGTGGTTGAATGGTTTAGTGTAAATTTTGGTTGTTTGTTGATGAGAATGTAGCTTGAGCAGTAGAGGTGTGAACTATAAATATGTAAAATAAAAATATAATAAACGTAAGATAAATATTTACGTTACTTTTTGCGCAATTCAAGTTAATTTTGTGTAATTATAACGTAAATATTTGTTAAGTTTTACCTTATTTTTGCATAATATTACCTTATTTTTGCATAATATTACCTTATTTTTGCGTAAGTTTACGTTATTTTTCGTAATTTTAAGATATTTAAGTAATTTTATGCGTAAATTTACGTTATTTTTGCGTAATATTACGTAATTTTCCATAAATTTACAATATTTTTGCATAATTTTATGTTATTTTTTGGTTGTTTCACGTTTTTGTGTAATTTTACATTATGTTACGCGATTTTTCAGTTATGTTCGGAAACTTTGCATAGAAGTACGAGGAATAGTATCAAAGAGACTCGCACAATAATGTTGAATCAATACTGAATCTCAGCAGCAGTGAAGCAGACCAGAAAATGCGACATTGAAGTGCAAGACAGAATATAGAACATGAATACACAAAGGAAACACTCAAGGTCCAAAAAAGAACATCGAAAATGTACACACAAAACTTACATAATAAAAACATTTGACTTGTTAAGCTCGCTTCATTTTACTGATACCTTGAACAAAATTTTAAAGCAAGTTTCGAAAGTAAATGTCTCCTCTTGCGACTACCACATATAATAATCTTCTCAACTCAGGCATGAAATGGCCCCTTTTCAATGCCTGTAAACCGGTTGGAAAATTACGAATTTCAAGCGTGTTTGATCAAAGTGGGAGATATATCCATTTCTTCCCTGAAAAGAGGTGAGAAATGAAAAATAGGTAAGAAATATGCATTTCTCACCCGAATAGAGTTGAACGATGAATAATTGAAACATCATAATATATGTTTAATAAATATACATTATTTAATTATATAGATCAACAACAAGAACATTATAAATAATTATAGATATTATTAAAAATATAAAAATTTGTATTTACTTATTATAAAATAAATATAATAAATAACTTTTCAATCTTCAAAATATGGCATATACCAATAAAATGACCAATTTTGATGAAGCTTTCATGATATGTTCTTTCAAGTATGTTAAACTTAAGTTAACTGAAAAGAAATTGTAAACATATATATCAAAGGTAATTTCAAATGATACAACAAACTTTTGTTCCTTTTTCTGTCAAATATACTATGAAATTTTTTTATTCTAAAATTTCATTGTGGTATGCATTTTATCAAGGAAATACATTAGCTTTGGCACAAATATGAAAGTATAATATTCTTTTTCACACAACCAAAAGTGCAGATAGTATCGAATACTAATTGTATTTGGTAGTTACAGAAGTACAAGATTTTATTTTTATATTTTTTTATCAATGAAAATCTAAAAGTTCCGTGAATATCACTCATTATGAAATTTTGAAAAGTTTACGGGTTCTAGAGAGTGATTTGAACATTAAAATTATTTATGCATTCTGCTTGAAAATATTATATAATTCATTTTGAATTCACACACAGTAAGTGGTTAGTCATAAATTTTAATACATGAATTTTGAAATGACAATAAAAACAATTCATAAAAAGTTTACGTACAGTGCAAAAAGATACCAGGAGAATAGCTTATTTTCCATGCGCAAAATGATATTCTGTTGAATATTAATTTTAATCTTCTTGTGCAGTCATTTATTTTCTGATATTTGAATTTAATCAAATGTAAATCTTCATCCATGTGTGCTACAATCATATGTAATCTTTTAAATTGAAGCTGAATTAAGCTTTCAATTGAGAGGTTAAAGATGATTATTTAACGGAGGATTTTAATTTAGTTGTACAAAATATTTACAAAATTAACATATATTTCAGACGAGTATACCGCATAAAATGATCTATATTTACCTTATTTTTATCAAATAATTGTATTTACTTATTTAAATCAATATATAGTATACATATTATTATTAGAACACGTTCTAGTTGTCTTTAAAAAGGCTATAAGTTGGTTTAAGTACATTTAAAATTATTTTAACTTGGGTTACACTTACAGTCGAGTAATTTTCAGAATGAGCTAAGCGTGATAATTTTATGACCTACATTTTTTATGTATATTTAATAATTTTACTCACATTTTCAACATGTAAGTTCTACGCAAATTATTTTTTAGTTAGTTTAACCCAACTAAAGTCAGAGTTGCATTTTTTTAATTAGAAGATATATAAACATAAGTGACAACAAGTACCGTAGTGGACTGAGTTTTGATCAGAAATCTATTCCTGATAATTTTTTAACATAAATTGTTACCCAAAACTTATTGCCACAAAAAATTATTTTAAGACTAAGCTTTTATAAAAACAAGAACTGATCAAGAATTACTCTCAGTTGATCCGAAACTGGGTTCGTGGCAGTAAATAGTGTGAATAAAATGCGAGTTTCAAATGTGAACAATTATTGTGCAAAAATAAAAATTTAATAAAAAGATAAATAAGTAGTTTTCAAACACAGTGTTTGTTATATCTCAATAATAGTTGTTTAAAATAGCTATTTCAATAAATTCGTCTTATAGAACAGCATACATACTTTAGAACTAGTTCAAAATACAATATAATATGCGAACATTATTTAAGTTATAAGTATAAATGGCTTGATTAAAGATTATGTTTAGATCTAAAATATTTTTCTATAATTCCAGCTGTAATAATACTTAACTACATCATGGCATCCATGAAGATCGCAATTATAATCTTTGATTTATTTTGTCAATCTCCGAAAATCTACACATCCACAATTCAAAAGTTTTCAAGGGAACTTGACGTTGGGCCCGACAGAATGCAAATCGTCAATCAAATACCTCAATTACCTAGAATTCAATTATAATCTTTCGATGAAGCATTTCACCGCAAAAAGATAAAGAGACATTGAGTTATACGGTTTTGTTTGAATTTTCATTGTTTCTTGCGGACCATTCAACTTATGTTTTCTTAAGGCCATTAAATATTCATACGTAAAAGTAGGTATATTAAATTTTTACTAGTGAAGAAGCAATTAGTACTTTTGGCAGAATGAATATTTAAAAAATGTAAATTATACGAATGTTCGATGAGGATAAATATATAATAATAATGAAAATATCAGATTTATTAAGAATCTATATTACTTTTTATTTTTTCTCACAGTTACACAATACACTTTTATTAAAAAAAGGAAAGTACACCTTACTTTTACTTTTAGATGTTTATCCTAAAAGCAGAGAACTCAGAAGCCAAAAGACACGCAAGAAGCAAGAACCTAATGTCATGCGGTGTGCTTGCGGTGGTACCGCACGATCTTATAAACAGGTCTGGGCATTCCGCGGTAAAAAAACATTACCTAAACAAAACCGCAAACTCAACATAGTGGCGTAGGTGGAAATGCTTCTGTCTATATGCACTTACTACATTATATACATATTATTTATATAATAATAAATAATACGTGAAATGCCTGATAGAGATAATATTATAATAAAAGTAGGTATAACAGGTAAAAGTAAGCAAAAATATTTTGTAAGATGTCATTTGTAGCTCAAGGTTTGTATAATTTGCATAACTATCTATTTGGGAACTTTACGTCTGTTTATTAGATTTTATCTGATTTGTCTCACTTTCATATTAATATTTAATCAAAAATGCTAATGCATCTTCGGCATGTTCAATATAAGGAAATGAATAATGATTATTCTCCTTGATCAAGTTGGAACTTTAAGGGTTATGTTGTCAGTAAGCTAAGTATGTATGGGAATTTTTTTTCTTGCTTGTAACCGATTGTCAGAAGTTCTTTCAGCTAAAATTTGATTCGTTACTTGTTAAAATTTAAATATTTAAAAATCTTATATTAGGATCTGACACCAAGCACTCCCCCTCTAGCGGATTAGAGCTAAACTAGGTGGGGCCCGGAAATTCTCGAACGTGATTGGTTGATACGTCAACATGGCGTAGACAAGCCCGAAATTATGTGTAGTATATATAGTGGCCACACCTCCGTGTCAGATCCCAATAGTTCCATTGTTTGTTACGTCCTTTCTTACTGCTTCTCTTATGCTTAGAAGTAATAACATTGTAAGATACAACGGCTAAGACTCTTTTTCTAAATATTTATTAATTATTAAAAAAAATCTCCTTTACAGCTTTCTCAGTTTTACCTGGCCACCAGTTTCAAGGCCTGCTAATTAAACTTAATATGACCTGATCGCTATTTGTTTCAATAATTACTTGAATTACCTCTGTAAACAATTTAGTCTAGACGGAGTCGAATTGTAAGAAGAGGTAACCGTCAGCTACGGCTACAACGCATTCTTTCCAGTATATACAACTTGCAGAATGGTGGATTTTTACCCATTACCCAGCAGACGTCTATTATCACGTGACCAAGGTCGACGTGCTTGGTGTCATGTACAACTCTAGAGTTAAGTAAATTCAGTTGCGACCAATTTAGAAACGTTATAGCCACGCAGACCTTCGAGAATACTAATGGCGCGTTCTGTCTTACGCTAGTGTGGAAATCGTACGAATTCAAGAATTCTGTGTACTGCTTTCCTGGATACGCTTTGACACTTGTACTTTGATCGTTGTGCACTAATTTTAAATTGTATTTCAATTAGAAGAGTATTTTTTATTTCATAAAAATGCTCGAATAAATAAATTGACAAAAGTATGGTTGGAAACTTAATTGAAATATATTAAGAAATCTGCAATTAAAGTGAATATTAAGTAATTGTCATGTATTTAGGTTCGGGTGTATCTACAATAATAATTTGTTCTACTTTTATTTGACCCTCTGACACTACAGTATGTTATAAATACCTACAATAGGAAGACGATATAGACATAAAAATATAACGTATTAAACAGCCGAATCTTCTTCAGTCGATGTAAAAATTTATGTTGACAGAAAAAAGTGAATCTTGAAAGAATAGAATATATATCAATTAACAATATATATATAATTCTTTTATAATCATCATCAGACTGTTGCACTGTACGGTACAATTTTTATTTGCGTAGACTGGTGATTGTGAGATAGGCAAAGTCCTTAAAAACAAAATCATTCTTTCGGACAATCTGATGTTTTGATCTATTACTTCTCCCTTATATTCATATCCACCGCGAATTATTGAAGCTACGTCAAGTTTTTTATTTCTAACTGCGACGTATTAATTTGCAAAACAAAATTAAATGCCCATAAATATAACTTCTTTGTAGTAATAGTTAAACAATTATAAACAAGAAGAAAAAAAAGAAAAAAATATGTCCTTAGGCTCAGATTACACAAGTCTCAATTTGCCATATCCCATAAACCCACAGCCACAAAGTACACTAACACCACAAAAAGAAAAATATATATATCTACACTTAGGCTCATAATACTTTCTCTCCAATACATCGCTCGATCAATCAATTCTACAACGCCACATAAGATCATCCAGCCACAACCTTCCGCCCTGATAACACCGAAAGAATCCCACGCAGCAAAACAAAAAACAGCAACCAAGAAAAATCATCCAGCTTCCGCAAATCTTGATAAAATTTCGTTTAATTAATTCACGAGACATGTTCACGGGGCCCCGCGTATCCATTATAATGAGCCGCCGGCTCCCGCGCTCTAATTGGAAAGTACGCGTACATAAAACACGCGCGAGAGGAGGAAAAGCTCCCGCGCGAATGCGGGGGTGTGCGTACGTACGTGCGAGCAAAAGAGGAGGGACTAGGGCGCAGCTGCAGGTACACGGAAAGTGGGACGGAAGATCTGAAGAACGAGAGCATAGAGGGTGACCGGGGTGAAGTGAGCTTTTGGTGTATTTTGGTCTGAATAAAATTGTTGTAGGAGTTTTGCTTGTGTGGTGAAATTGTGCAATGAGACGATGGGTTTTAGACGTTTTACGGTATGTAAAATCGGTTATTTATTACAAATTTTTACAAATTAATTTTTTTAACAGTGCATCTTTATGGTGCATCAAATTGTCTTCTCGAACACGTGACATTATCACGGGGAATGTAATGTATGCCATAACTGCGGTATTTTTGTAATAAAAAATTTCACTGCCATACACATGTGAGCTTCCTTGAAAGTAACATTTTATATTAATCGTTCTAATGTGTTTATTTTAAACATGAATTAATTTGTTAATGCTTCTCATAACTTTTTAGTGAAATAAGCTTTTCAATGGATTTTCAATTATTTTCTGAAGTTAAACAAATTTAACACGCAAAATGCGAAAGCGCGCATAAAATTTTCATGTGGTCTATTTGACGTAAAAAGTTTGACACTCTATGAAAATGTACGTTTAAAACGCGCTGATAAGCAACACAGTAACTTGTGAATCTTTATTTTATATTTTAATTAATACATATAGATTAAGTTTTGTTCAAAAGTTTAATTAAATTAGTTAATTGATCGTAACTTATATTTGTATTTATAAATATGTATTGAATTTCACTTTGCTCTACACAGAGGTTTACTTTAGCGCAAGCTTGGGTAAAGCAAGCTTTTGCATGGTTTTTTTACGCAGGATAAATTTAAAATACTTTTCATTATTTCACAGGCTTGTTACTGAGAAATGGGGTTGTATTAAATAAAGTGAACATTACACAATTAATCAATTTTATAAAAAATTATAGATGAAACACATATATTCGTAATTAAACTTCAAAGCAAAAGAAAGGGTAGAAGAAATTTTCCACTGATGGAGAAAAATATCGCTAGAATATTCGATATCGCGTACGCAGATGACGCACTCACGGTGGGATTTAAAATTTTTTTTTTTTACACCTGACGTAAATATAGGATTTCCAGTATCCTCGTAATTTGTAACTTTCCATTTCTCCCTCGCTCGCTGCTCCGCGCTGCGCTGCAGTATCAATTCTAGCGCGAAGACGAGAGAGCGATGATGCGAGCGAGTCCTTTTTGGATGCTGCTGCTTTTCATTCGACTCGCTGCGCAGGAGAGATTTTATTAAACAATGAAAGCGAACACCGCTCGCTGTATTTTATCCGGCTGTGTTGCCGGTATTAATTGCGCGTTATTCCTGGAAGTTGAAATATCGGGCAGTGCGTCGTGAAAATTTGGAATTATTTTCATTATTCTCTCGTATGCGCGTGTGCAGGGATCGATACGTGGGTCCCTCTCTCTCTCTCTTTCTCTCTCTCTCTCTCACTCTCTCTCTCTCGCATTGCCGTCGTTATAAATAAAATGAGCGATGTAACCTACTTTTGAAGCGCGTTTGAGAGAGCACGCAGTGCGTTCGAAATTCGATAGGCTACTTAATTATAAATTTTCGCTGTTACAGATCGATTGCAGGTAATCGTGCGCTTTATACGCGTTATTATTCAGAGTTATTTTTATTAATTTTTAAATTATTAAAATTTACATGAAAAATTATTTAAATAAATTCGACCTTTGTTACTTGGAAATTCTCGATAATGTAGAGCTTGATATATGAAATAAAATTTCTTCAATGCATATATAAAGTAACGTTGAAAGCGCTCGTTATGTTGAAACTTTATAACGTTATTTTTTATTACAAATGAATTTAGTACAAGTAAAAAATAAATAAAACTGATGAGGAAATTATTGTATAGATTTTTAATAACAACACAATATATGACGAGTCCTTAAAGGAAAAGGAAAACAAAGCTATTGAAAAAAATGTCACTTCAGCATTCGAATCGCTTGATTGAATTTATAAATTAATTTAATTAGTTAAAGTTAAGAAAACGCAGGAGACTTTGATTTTACGATATTACAAACGTTGGGCATGATTGCTTTATCTCTATAAACTCAATAAAAAATAATTCGATGAAAAAAACACATATTTAATAAAAATAACACTATACTCACAACTTATTTTATTATTGTTAAAACGACTTCCTTTATTTTCGAAATATTTTATATTCTTTGTAACTTTAGGAACTTAATTCATAATTCAGTAATTCAATATTCTCGATAATACAAAATCAGAGTTCAATCTTTTGTCTTCCTATTTTTAAATGAATTCATAAAGCACCGCAGAAAACTTTATCCAAACCAATCTGACTAAACATCACCGGTTCTAGTACAACATACAAACTTAGCCACAGTAAACGCACTTACACCACTCTCCTGTTCCACGAAAACAAAAACAAACCTTAATTCTCTCGCAACGAAATCGACAAATCCGCCTCACCCCGACGGCCAAAATCCATCAGCAATTCAAATACAAATATCTCGAGCCGCGAGACACGCGCACGCGAATCATACGCACACCGATCCAAAAACCCCTTCGATCATATTTACACCGGCGATTTCCGCGGCTCTCACTCCCTCTCATCCTCATGTATATTAAAACAGGCCGCTCGCGGAAATCCAAGTCTAAGGCACAGCGGTTTGCAGCAGCGGCAGCGGCATCGGTCGATCTATCGCGTGCAATATCGAGGACCGTAAGACGACTTAAGGACTTTGGCGCGGGGGCTTGCGACGCACAGTCTATCACTCGTGTGGCGCGTATATATTTCGCCTCGTGGCTCTCGAGATTATTCCTCAATATCCCCGGCTAAAGCAAATATTTAGTATTCCCCCGGATCGCGCGGGAGCTCGGATAGTGGCACAAAAGTAATTGTTCTTGGTGGGAGGGGGGAGTTGGAGTCTTGACAATAAGAGGTTGTGTTGTGGGTTTCGGGGGTTGGGCAAACACGTGCGAAATGGCCGGGTTTAATTAATGAAAAGATGTATTTTTGTTGGAGGAAGGTTGATTCTCTTTGGGAGATTGTGGCATGCGTTTAGCTCGCAATGTGTTAGACTTAGATTTTGTAGTTTGATGTGCAAAGAATATCGGGCTAATGTTGTAGGCTTATCATACAAATTTGGCTATTATTCTTGTGGTTCTTGCTAAAGTTGAATTAAATTGCTAAACTATGCGACTGATTTAATTAGTAAAATGTCCGCTTACGGATAAGTGAATATGCAGTACAATCAGACCTCGCGCACTGTCAATTCGCGCTTTGTTACGGTTCAATACTCGCGCACTATTACAATATAATTCCATGTCCAGGAATATATAAATTGCTCTTGTAGATATATGATTTGTAAATTTTAGTATGATGAACCTACATACAATTTTCTACTTAGACAATAATAATTTATATGTTAAGATCAATATTGTAAAATCTGTGATTCCTCTAATTTATATAATTTATATTTACAGAATTATTAATTATGAAATAACCTAATATTGTAATAAAAAACATAAGTTAATTTTTTCTAACGTTGCATAGATTTTGTAATTTATTTGATATACCTAAAATAATTTATTTTTATTAAAATTATTCATAATTCATCTCAATGTCATTGTTATTTATTAATTATATGAAGATTTGAATTATTAAATATAATTTTCTAAGAAACTTTAAGCACCCTACTTTTTTGTGATTTTGTTATATGTACAGCCTTGGCCTTTCAATCTGGTTGACTGACACGGCAGTATCAATGCCCAGGTGCGTCAGTTCCGACTTGTACAAGTGCACGAGGTCTGAATGTATTTCATATAGCGAAAATTTTACTCATTTTTTGATACAGTGCATACTTACTAATTCGCAAGTGGAAATTTCACTAATTGAAATAGTCGTATACTTTTCCCTATTTCAACTTTAGAGTATATTATAATAAATAATTAAAGTCCGTTAAATTAGTGTGCTAAATATGTCTACTCAAAGAGAAAAAAGGTCGGAGAGATATGCATTAATATGCATTTGCTGAAATACTTTGTTTAATTTTGTAGAATATGCGGTAAAAAATACAGCGATTTCATCTGCAGTGAGGTATTTCAAAAGTTAAAACGACATTTATAGGAATTTATTATAAATAAACAAACCTGTTTCGTAACGCTTTCCAATTAATAACAGATTTTACTAAATATACGTTTAGTATTATTAAGTACGTGGTTCTTTATTTGACATAATAATATACATTTTATTAATACATAAATAAATGACATTTTACATTTTAAGTTTTATAATAGTAGTTTTATTATACTAATCACATGTAATTTTAAATTTACAAAAAAAGTGAAAAAGTATGCGCGATTTACAAATTGCATCCAATTTCGGCGCGCTCGATGCAGCCAGCGCGTCCTGTCGTAATCGAGTATTATTCTCTCTATTATACTTATTTCAACATTTTTACTTTACAAACAAACAGTTTAATACTTTTTTACTAATCTGCCATATCATGTGATTATTTGTTCTATAAAATTTTAATTATTTATACTTACTTACTTATTCTGGAAGTGTACTTAGAATTTTACTTATTTAAAAGCATATTGTACAATATCAATGATAGTATAAATAATTGTTTTCTATTTTAAATGAATAAATAAGTACTTAACTATTTATTCGTAACATAAAAACATTAAAATAAGCATAAAAATATTAAAATCCTTATTGTTGGGAGAATAATACTCAATCGTGACAAGACGCACTGTCTACGTCGAGCTAACCAAAGTCGCATGCAATTTGTAAATTTTTCGTATTTTCTTACCATTATCAATCAAGATTTAAAACTTTTCAATAATCTCCCTCGACATAAAAAGAATATTTTTCTCGCTGAAAGTTTTTATGATTCGAAATTTTGTAACACAACTTTTGTGATTTATTGTATCATTGGCAGATTTTGACAGTAATATTTTCAAAAATCTACTATATGACTAAAATGTTTAAAATTTTTTTTTAAATATTTTAACACACGTAGAATATGTTGAAGATTATTCGGTTAAAGTTTGAATAAGAAATATTGAAACAACGCGAAGTTACAACGAGTTGAAGAGAAGAATGTATTGAATTTTCTTCAAGCTAAAAGTTGCATTTTTCTTAAATAATTAGAAAACAAAAGAAGATCAAAATTTTGGTTTTAATACAAAAAGATGCCGAATAAAATTTCCAATGTGTATCAATTGTCAAAATTTGAATTTGATCAATTTTCAAAATAATCTTCTTGGACAATACTTTTACGTGTTTTCGAGCGCTAGTCCCCTTATTGCATCCGGCCCTTTAATTACAGTTGTCTATTAGTATAATATAGATAGTAAAACCATACGGTAAAAAAATAATAAACAACGTAATACTTTCTTAAGCGAATTTAATTTTTTAGATTGAAAAGACATTTTAATTTTACCCTGAAACGTAAAAAGTGATAGTTTTCACTTCAAATATATATTTCTCAGTATTTGTTTTACCGGAAAATATGAATCATGCTGCACATTGAAACGAGAAAATGGCCAATTTTGCCCTGAGAAACGAGATAAATTACACTTTTTCCCTCAAATACGGGAAAAAAAGTGACTTCACTAGAAACTAGTCCAAATTCCTTTATTTCATCAAGTTCTACCAATAACCCTGATTTTCGATCGTCTTTTAACAATATTCTCTTTTAACAATCCATTAGTCCCGCTTTCCAAGTCATAAAGTGGCCACAGTTGAGATGGGCATGAAGCACTATATGTAACTCGACAGAAAAGTCCATTTTTCCCTCGGGTGATGCTGTGAGCAGTAAACTCACCCGAGGGAAGAATATTCGACTTTTTGCCCTTGTGACTATTATCTAGATACAAAAAGTATCTTTTTCGTAAATGAACGATAGATGCTAAATACTATCCTAGCTGCGGACCGGACTACTTCAAAAAATATATAAGATACATGACAATGCAAAAAAGGTACAAGATTCATGGCTATCTTTTGTCAAAAGTATCTAGATATTACAGTCTATGTAGTATATATACTTTTTTCATATTTCATATCTAGGTACTTTTATTCCTATTCTTATTCATTAAAGTATCTTGATACATTAAAGTATCTAGCTATAAGAATATCTGGATACCAAATTATATAGATATTCTTTATTAGAAACTTTATCTCCATTTATTTTGAATGCATATTTTAGATACAGCATCTTTTTTTAAATCTGCGTAATTGATAACCTTTTGGTGCCAATAAATTTTCTCTAAAATGCAATGACACCGATCTCTCCCCATAAAAATCATCTCACCCCAAGCTCATCAGCTTCCACCTCGCAATAAATATCAAATTGCCCCCCCTCCCATTTCTCTCGAGCCATCCGCAATTTTGCGAAATTGTTTCGCGCAAGTGATAACATTCATTACGTAATGCAGCCTCCGCCTCGCACCACCGCCGGCGCCCTCGGGCGCAAAGTTAAGCAGAAATCGCGAGACGACGGCAGAGAGCCACTAATTCTCCTGGCCCCTCTCCGGTAGACGCCAGCGCCGCGGCAGCGGAAGTCTCAACGGGGCGAGAGCGGAGAGAAATTTATCGCGAGCTCGCCATGCGCGCCCCGGTGTGTGTGTGTGTGTGTTCGCTCTTTCTCGTTCGTTTTTGCGCGTTCTTTTTCATCGCTCTGTCTTCTTCGGCTGCCGTGTAGCTCTCTCGCTTTCGCTTTAATCGCGGCCTTCATTGTACCGGTATTTATCTCCTGCTCTTCCTACTCTTCCTCTGTCCGTCTGTGTCCGGTTCTTCTCTTTTTCCGGGGTCGCGCGCGCGTATTTCTTTCTTTTTTTCAGCCGCTTTGTCTCCCGCTATTACCACACACGGTTGCCTCTCGCGTCGCTTTAGTCGGTAGGGTTCTTTTTTCGAGGGGGGGGGGGGAGAAGGGGAAGGACGGGAAGTTTCGGGAAAGAGAAGCTTATTGACCCACTTGCTGGCTTTTTGGAGGGTGAAGAGTCGAGGAATGGGTAGCGGTGTTTAGAGAGCTATTTTATTTTATTTTAATGTATGCTGATGCTTTTGGAGAATTTATATTGTAGTATTTATTAAAAGTGTCTCACAGTATAATTACAGGAGTAACTATTTAACATTTAAATAAAATAAGAAAAATCAAGATTCATTAATTTTCTATTATTCGATTTGGCAGTGCTTTAAATTAAATAATCAAGTTATCAAAATAATATCTCTGAATGTGATGAATCATTTTATATAAGTAGTACCGTGCGCGAATAGTCAGACGAGCAAATACATTTCTGTTCGTACAACTTATTCGTCTCCTTCATGCCTTTATCGTTAATAAGAGTCCAATTATTTAAATTTTTTTCTCTCTAATTATGCTTTCTCAAAGAGTACACTGATAGAAATAAGAAATAAACGTTTTACTAAAGTCGTCAAACGATATTTATTGAAAGTCTACGAATAAAAATTGACTATTTAAATAAAATTGTGGTATTTGTGTGTATTGCTGTATTTGAGCACGAGTACGAGAGTGTGTGTATGTGTGTAAGTGTAACTATGTGTGTGCGTGTGTGTGTCCTTGAGTGCGCGTGAGTGTGTGTATGTGTATGTGTATGTGTATTGGTGTAAGTGTGAGTTCGTGTGTATGTTATTCAGTAAGATAAAAATACAAACATAATTAATTTATTACAAATAAGTTGAAAAAATTTTAAATCATCTATCATTTCCGAAATTAAGTTTTGGTTAAGCTACAACTATTTGTTCATACTGTGATATCTGTGATATCACCAATTATTCTCAATTAATTTTGTCAACACATCATTACTATTACACGCTAATCTAATCCTCCCTCGTATTTCCACAAAAGAATAACCCCTGTCCCCTACCACAAATAAATCTCGTCCGATCATTTCTAACCGACATCCTCGCCAACTATAAACCGAATCAAGCCCATCACCGTCGGAATAAAAGAAAAAAGGGGCACACCCGTCGCACGCAACGATCCGGAAACAATCGCTCCCACACACCCAAACGAGCCAAAATCCAACGCTGCCATCAGCACCAGCGAAGTAAGCAAACAGCAGGAGCGTGCGAGCAGTCACAGATATATTCGCGCACGCGAGAGCGCGTATGAAATTGGGCATGCAAAGAGCTCTCTCCCTCTCTCTCTCTCTCTCTTTCACATGCACCTGCACCTTACTATCGCTCCGCACCCTTGCACGCAGCGACTGCATCCGATAACATCTCGCTCCCTCTCTCTCTCTCTGCGCTTTGAGCACTGCACTGCACTGCACAGCCCGGCACTCACGCGAATTACCGAATAATTCAGTTAAAATGTGTTCAATTTCACTTATCTCGCGCTCTGGCTTCATAAATCCCCCTCTTCCGGCTGCTGTCTCAGTTCCGCTCTTGGGAGCTGCATATAGGCGAATGGGAAGGAAGGAAGTCGCGCGAACTTAGTCGTCTAACGCGATTAGACGCGCGCGGCTGCAGGCGCTCTGGCGCGGCGATTTTCTTTGTCGACGGAGGAGGACGACGACGCGCGCATATAAATAAGGAGGAGAGCCAGGCTAGCGTGAGATTGGCTGACACCAGGTCTTCTGTATATATGTGGAGGGCTGGGAGGGGGGAGGGGAGAGAGATGGAGGGATTAGACAGTCGATGGACGCGAAATCAGCGAAGCGGCCAGCCTTGTAAAATGCAATTCGGCCGAAGTGAGGGGAGGCACTGCACAGTGCACCGCTGCCTCGGATCTTGAGATAATGCGGGAGTAGTGTCTTTAGGTGAGTCAAGTGACTTATCGACTTTTGTGGATATTGTTTGAAATATTGGAGAGTGTGCTTCAAATGTTTAATTGTTGTTTAGCGAGATATTGTAAGGTTGACGACAAGATTATTGAAAAACGAAGTGTTACGGAAATGTCGTTTGAGCAAGAGATTTATGGGACTGTAGTTCGTAGTGAACGATTAATTATTTATTTATCTATAAAATAATAGAATGTGGTCATAGATTTTTTACGGAAACTATGATAGTGTAAAGTAAATGATAGGTTAAGGTGGGTCTCCAATGATTTTTGACCAAAAGTTTTATTTTTGTTAATCTTCCGGTAACATTTTTATTGACTTAAAGTTAGCTCATCGGCTCAAAAGTACTCTTTGAATTATACAGAAAACTAATATTTTCTTTATTATATTTAGATTTTAAATTATTATATTTTTCCATGCTGTAAGTGAAAGATAGGTCAAAAAAATAATAATTTTTGTTCATCATATGTTTTAAAGTACATGAGATTTTATTGGTTTCGTATAGTTGAATCTGACAGAAGTAATTGGTATATAGTCTTCTTTTATGATTATTTACATACTAAAATTTTAAAAAATATTACGGACTTAAAATGATTTTTAAAAAATAAATGCAGCCTCACCTTAACGATAAAATAAAAGTTTTCAAAATATCACTTGCTCAAGTCGTTTTGAGATGAAGTTACGTCAAAATTGAGTCTTTATCACGATTGATAATCAAAAGAAACTCTTGATTAGATTTCATAACTCTCTTTCTGTGTTCTTAAATTAAAATAGTGTTCATCTGACTTATACAAATATAAAATGAGATCGGAAGCAAAAAAAATGAAATACAGTCAACAGTTTTCATTCTATGTATAATAAGGAATATTTCTTGAAAGTTTTAAAAAGATTCATTACAACCTTTTGCGCAAGACATCTTTCAAAGTTAGGAAAATTAGTTTCGAGAAAAACTCATTTAAAGTTTTAATTTGGTATCTAATGTGAATTATTTTATTTGACTGAACATAACTTTATGAAAACGTCCAGTTTTAGCATCTGATAGGTGTCTGATAAATGCCAGAATTCTTACATATCTACCTATTCTTAGAGTGAAGTGACTAGACTCTAGAATCTGACTAAAAGGCTGATGTTAAAAAACTAATAAGAGTTAGAAACAAAATAAACCTTTATTACAGTGATTTTTTTTATATTTATTTGACAAATGACTATTGGAGTAAACATTTCATTTAATCAAATATGTTTTTAATATTTGAATATTCAACATATTATATTGTTAAAGTTATTTAAATGCTCGGCTTTTCGTGTCATTTATATAAATGTACGATCGCAAGAAATTCTCATGCTACAGCGTTGCCAAATTTCCTCACAAGTTAGTATTTTCGTAAGTTGATACCTCAGCATATACATGGTAAGAGCTTGCATAATTTGGTTACTATATTAATTCTATCATAATAGAAGCAAATCAAATTATCTTGACTAACCCAATACATGCATACGCAGAGAGAATATCCTGATAAAAATTACCGTAAAAATCATTGTAAAATGAATAAACATGGGATATTTTGACATCAGGGGAAAAATTACTCCGATGAGCGGTAAAACTTGCCCTGATTCACGGTAAAACCCGTACCTAATTGTAATAGTTATAATGAATAATTGGCCCCCTGAAGTCAGGATGTCCCACTTTCACAATTATTTTTACAGTAATTTTCATCAGAATATATTCTCTGTGTACTGAAACGCCTCAAAGTCACACACACAAATAGAATCACTTTAACCATCGTTACACAAAATGTCATTCGCATCAGTAAATTTTCATTACTACCTCGAGAGACTACGAGACAGAGAAAGACAGAAAGAGACAGGTTGGGTAAATATAGAAAGAGAGTAGGCAGAGGATTAGAGGAGTACGAGTCCGTAGCCTGCGGCTCGGCGTGGCATTGATTTCTCTCATTGGGATTTATTCTCCGCGGAGACCCGGAGAGAAGAGACAAGAAGGAAAGAGAAATATATAGGGAGGAACGAGTCGTCGTCGTCGTCGCGCTGATCGATTATTTATGCCGGGTAGAGACTGTTTGTCGCGAGGAGCCGCTGCAGGGTAAATATGGCGCGAACGTGATGGCGAAGCATCGATGCTTTTTTGGCTTCGGTTTGGTTTTGTGTGTGTCTTCTTGTGGAGAGGAAAATTTTGTATTGCGATAATGTGGACTATGGTGAATTGAGTGTGAAGTTGAAATTCCGGAAGTACTTTGTACTGGAAATTATTTATTGATAGAATGTATTTATAGAAGATAACATAAAGTTGTTGGAAATAATGAAAGTTCATAATAATTGTACTTTATATTTAAAAATAATGAAAGTTCATAATAATTGTACTTTATATTTAATAATTATTAAAATTATATGCATGTCTTTATTTGTACGTTACTTTTAAATTAGTACTGAATTATGATACGGTAAATGTAGTAAAAATTTGCTTAATCATAAATTAAATGTTCAAGCTTTAATTTTGGTTGTGCATATGTAACATAATAATGTATATTAATGCATATGCATATAATTTATACTAATTATTTAAGTAATTATTATCAATATTAATGTTCAGGAAATTATATTATTAACGTCCGTAAAAGGTAATCAAATTTGTATTTTAGTTATTAAAAAATACCTCCTCTATGCCAATTTTGGTAATGTCCCTTCTTCATTGGGACTTTAAGTGAGTCTCGCTTTAACTTTCAATGTTAAATATTATTGATACTGTAACAATCAGGTTATTTCGAAAAAGTGCAATTGGTTGAGTATATTTTTCTTTATTTTTTACACCTTAACAGATTTTGTTTACACGAACAGAATAAATATTATTCAACATTGAAAGTTAAATCGAGACGCACTTAAAGTCCTAGTAGAGATGGGACATAACGCAATATTCTACAATATTGCACCATGGGATTCTGTCGAAAGATGAAATATAGTTTGTTAATACTGTATGCTTTTTTAAACTAAAAATAAATTAATACGAAATAAACAGAAATGCAATATTAAAGTATGATATTGGATTTGTAAGAAACTGAAAAAATATACTATTACCGTTATTAATTTCCTTCAAAAAATATTATTGCATGAAAGAAATTTTTTTTTATAAAATTATAATTATTTATTTGATATATACAAATAAGAATTATAAATTATAAGTACATACTGTAACTAAAAATATGAAATGAATTTTTCATATAAATAATAAGTGTAACAAATACCCCAAACCGTAAAATTACATGAACCTACATAGTATAAGTTTGACGAAACATTTCCTGTTTTATTGAAAGTAACTCATGTCATAAAATGAATAATTGCATATTAAACATGAATGAAATACACACAAAAAAAGATAACTATTCTTACGATGATAATAATTATAAATCAATTAGTTTTTCTCTATTTAGATTTACACTATTTACGTCCTTATTTACTTCATTTTATGGTACGCAAGAAATATCGAAATATTCAACCTGACATTGTATTAAATTTTAACCTCACGCAGCAAGATTTATAAAACTGATTCTCACCCAGTCTATAGAGAAACTTCACATCAAATTACAACTAAAATTCAAAGCAAAAGGGCGGAAGCGCGATCTTCGCGCATAATTACGCGGCGCACCAGACACCCTTGATTCACGAGAGTCCCTGGTAACTCATGCAGCACTGAACACGTTAATCAAATTATGCCTGTAACAGTATCGGTCAAAGCGACAGTGTATAAAGTACATAATGTAGTGTCCCACCCCCGCATGCCTAAAGCCTCTTAGAGCCGATCGACAGGGGAGAGTCCATTTCGCCCCTATTAATATTATAATACGAGGTGATTTCGTCGTTTCAGTGCGTGCGCGTGGCTAAAAGTTCGCTTTGAGAGGAGCACGATAATAAGTGATAAACTCAATGTGTAAACTTATGAAGGAGTTAGTGCAATCATGTATCGAATGTATCGAATTTAGAGGTACCTGTACCTATTTTTAATTTGTTTACATTTGTTGAGTATTATTTAGCTTTGCGTTCAGTTTGTAAATCATGTTTGCCTTGCCTCTAGCTATTATGTGTGAAAATGTTTGATTTTATTAGATATAATGTTAGTAATTAAGAACATAATGTTTAATTCTATACCACTTGAATTTTTAATCATAAAATTATCGTATTTTTCTTTATTCATATCATTTATGCAGAAAAATGTTACGAAGTAAATTAATTAATTATATTAATCATTTAACGCGAATCGTGCATTAGAAACAGTAACGTCTTAAAATCTATTTTGTTCAATTGCCCGCTTAATTTTTTATTTTTTAATCTGAAAAAGCACTTAAATAATTGATCATACGTTACTGAGTATACATGAAAAGTAAAATTATTAATATTTTACTTTATTGTTTAAGAAAATGAAATAGAAACCATGATTTATTAACACAAACGCAGGTCACAACGATACGGTTACGGGCGTTGTTTACGTTAAAGGGTTAATGTAGTGTAATAATAAGTGTAATGCGCATTATTTACATTTTTGCATCTAACTAATGGTTACGACGTATTTCAGAATAGTTAACGACTGTGATTGAACATCATGTTTGACTTACGTTTTTCTGTCTAATCTATTTATTTCATCTATGAATACATACTAGTTTTATTGACGATAAACACGAGGTGAAAGGAACGAAAAAGATGCGCTATATTCAATTTCCAAACATCAAAAAGAAAACTACTTACAATGCAAGTAAATTATGTACGTATATGTATAAATATATACGTTTGTTAAAGAGAGATGAGATGATTGAGATCCCTAATGAAAGTATTTTAAATATTCTGGTAAAATTGGATATTACAGAAATACGATAATAAAAAGAAAAGGAGAAGAAGAAGAAGTAAGAAGAAGAAGTGTAAGTGTGTTTGTTCTTAACAATGTATGTAAACAGTCAGAATGCTTGCAAATTTTTAACTTTTAAGCAATTAAAACTTCGCATTCTTTTGATATATTACAATGAATGATATATAAAAGATTGCCTGCTTTTTATCGGTTATAAATTAAAAATTTTAATTTTTGTATTGTCATTCCGATAGTTTGCAATGTTGATTGTAGCAAAAAAAAAACACGCAAGGTGCTCTAAAATTAGCTAGTAAAGTTAAATTATGTAATGACATGAATAATTTACATTCGTTTGACGTAAAGTTTCTACGCGTAAGCCATTGCAATCGAACTTTGCGGCTCCTAACGAACTTTTATTTCAAACGATATGAAATACATCCGCATATTCTGCGAATACTATCTGGGAATTATGAATCTCCGTAATTTTCTGAGTGGAGAATTCATGACACAAGTATTATACCTTTCATTATAACGTGAAATAAAGTAATTTCTTGTTACTATGTTAGAAGTTCTTGCCAACTTCGAATTACAGTTATCATTCAAATTTTAAATTCAGATAAGTACTTTTCGGCTGTATCACTTCAACGAGAAAAGTTACGACTTTAATTCGTAAAAGTATGCGAGTGATTTAATAAAATAACCCTTCAAGAAAACTCGACTCGTTGAAGTTTGACTTCAACGCGGGCTTCTCGGAAATTTCGAGTAAACCGGACGGAAAAGTAATTAAGATATTAATATCACACTTGGCTTAATTTACTTGAAAGCCGACATATATATTAAATTACCAGCGCAGAAAATGCTCCCGTTTAATTAACTGATAACCTCGAAAGGAAAAACAACATCACGTAGCGTTTAAGAAAGTGTCTCTGACGCAGCTGAGCAAGAAAACGCCGGCATAAAAAGCGTTTATACCTTTAACCGCAAACTCCATACACCTCGAGAAAGCAAAATAAAAAGACCGAAGAAAAGATCCTCAAGACGAGAAGCACTGATAAGGCCGCGCGCCACTTTGAATTACAAAATTGCCTCTCGCCGCGAAACAAAGTTGGCCGCCGAGGAAAATCAGATTTTCGATATTCAGTTTTTCAGCACCTGAGCGTACAAAAAAAAAAGAAACAACGAGGCAGTTTTACCTCTCGGCGGCGCGCGGTTATTCAAACGCGAGAGGGAAAAAAATCGCCCCCGAATATAGACGGTCGTATTAGCCACGTAATCCGGCTCTCGCAACTTCATAAAACTCTCGTCCGAAAAAGAGCGAGCGAGAGAGAGAGAGCCGGCGAAGTTTCGGCCAGCCGCTGAGCAAAAAAGGTAAATAGATCATTTCGTACAACGTCTTCGAGTAAGAGAGAGAGAGAGAGAGAGAGAGAGAGAGAGAGAGGAGTCTCGCGGGAGAAAACAAAAGGACGAAGGAGCAAAAAAGGGAAACGATGCTGGGAAGACCGATGGATTTTCATTGTGGCCCTGAATGGGAGCGTTGCGGCTCGAATGAATGGAATTTTTCGCGGATTGACGAGCGGATAATTTATTCCGCGTTGAGCTTGTTTTTGGTGGGAATGATTGAGCTGTGTTTTTCTTCTGTGTGTAATTCTTCGTTGAGAGACAGATCCATCTATCATTTATAGGAGTAGATTATTGTTTGGGGTAGCTTGCAGGCGTTAAATCTTAAGGATTATGTATTTTATTTTTCAAAATAATCTTATAAAATTTAGGAAGAATTCAAATACCATAATCGAAAATTGATAAGACAAAATTTAAATTATTTCAAAACTGTAGCTACCTAAATTTTTTCTAATTTTCTGGTACAAAATTATCTAGTTTTATCGAGGCCTTCGATTATTTCGCATAGCAAACTAGATAGATCTACATAGTTCTTGATTATTTTCCATTATGGATGTATCAATTTTTTTAAATCTTTTAAGTATCCCTATAAATCCTATTTTTTTATTTTTGACTGCTGTTAAAGAAAAAAGTAAGTATTTAGAGTTTTAAAATCAAAGAAACATGAAAAAATAATTCCTTTTTAATCAAATTTCCCTCAGACAGACCTCAAATCCATTAGCATCCAGAAATATTTGGTTTCGAACACTTTTTGCTTTCACGTAGCCTACATACTCACTCGATCAACTAATTTAAGTTTTACATGGCTTAAATTATTCGTTTTAGATTCTATTTTGGCCCTATTTTATTTATATTAGTTATAATTATCAACAAATTGTAAGTATTACTGTATAAGTGAAAAAGTACGTATATTTTAATCTGTTTACTGCTTTCAGATTCCCACAGAAATTACAAATGGTAAAATTAAATTTTCTATATAGCATAATAACATAATACTATATTTTTCTCTAAATAAAATATAACTTATAACATACTGAATTAATTACATAATTTACCAAGCTATTTATAATAATCCGTAAGCACGATGCGGAGTAATTACGCGTTGTTCGCAGAAAAGCACATTACATGCTTTTCGCAGATTAAGTGTATTACAGAATTAAACCTGCATATTATTTTCAGAGAATTTAATATTTTCAAGATTTAGCCAAAGTACCAACTAACTCTAAATTTTACTAAATTTATGTTTTTATGTTCTCTTTCAGAATTTAAGCCAGCTTATGCCCTTAATAGCTTTTTTTCATAAAGTATAAAAACATTCTTTGACATTCCTCTATAATTGGCTATGGGTATAAAACAGGTTCTCGATGACAATGAAATATTGTCAGACGGCGAGAAGTCGCAAAATCATAAATCAGAACAAAAAGAAAAATCCCCTTTCCCTTTGCCCGGTGTATGTACCAGATTCGCCCCTTTGACTTTGAATCGCCTGGATTCAAAAGTGGTGACCTGGAAAATCTCCAAAAATGTCTTCACTTCAGACGCATAAAGCACGACACAATACGCTGTTCTAGCTCGCTCTCTTTCTCTCTCCCCTTTTCACTTCGAATATCGTTTGAAAGTGAAAGAGAAGCGGATTTTTATTCCACATATGACTTTTGCCATTTGTTACGCTTACATTTCTCGTATAAGTCGATGGAACAGAATGAGTACAACGTATCTCTGTGGGCTGACTCAACAAACAAATAACATCGTTTTGAGGTTGCTTTTCATTTTTCAGTAGAATTGATGAGATGCTTTAATATGATGAACAGTTTATTTATGTTATATTCATAAAAATACAGTAATTACTTATTAATTCTCTCTTTTAATACTTCTGCGCACTCAGTTTTACTTTCGCACATTTGGAGTTAATCAAGCTTAAGGGAGTACTATCGGTACTTCGTGAGTCAAATGCATGTTTGGTCATTTTTGACGTCCGTGGTAGACCAAATCGTGTGCGCAAATGGTTGAGTGAGCGTGAAAAATGTTATTCGTTTGCTTATATTAGCTCTCAAAATTGGTGAATTCACATTTGGATTTTTACATTATATTTATGGAATATTAAATACATATTTCTCAAAATAGCTTTCTAAAAATTTATATGAGTAAGTTTGAGGTTAGACCGCATTAGTATACAAAATTTCAGATTTTTCTGAACACTAATTCGAAATCGATAGTGTTCCGTTTAGTCTCCAACTATGTATACATTGTACATGTAAAATTGATGAGTATGTATTTAGGAAATATCTTGACTGTTCTCAAGAGAAATAAAAATATTTTAATATTCGAATAAATCTTTGAGATCGCAAAGAGAAAAGAATATGGTAAAATATTAAAAGATCTTGTCTTGAAAATACATTTCCGGAACACTATATATTTTATGAAAAGTCGTATTTCCTCGTCTCTATATTTCCTCTCTTCTCCTTTCTCTATTTATAAATCCGTAGCTTTCAGGAATAGCAACATTCTTTTTTAAACTGAGTTTACTTTAAATCTGATATACGTTCAAAGGCCGCCTTTTATATAAGAATAGAAGAAGACGACGAAACATAACTCTAGGATTGAAAGCAGTACAGAGCATATAAATACTCACAATTACTTGCTTTAAAAATTATATACATCTACTTGAAAATTACTTAAATTATTTTTTTTTCGACTTTATTTAATTCATTCCCGAAGTATCGACTTAAGTTTACAGCGGTTTATGCCTTTGTTTATTTTGTCGAGAAAAATAAAATAAATTTGATATCTTAATTATATTTAATACCTCTATAAAGAAGTATATTTTTACGTGCTATTTCTTAGGTTTTAATTCATAGACTATTATGCAAACATTAAAATCTCAATATCTCAAAAATACGAAATAAATTCAAGGGATGGTTCTGCCATAATGTCAATAATGTTTTATTGTTATAATTTAGATTAAATTTTCAAAATCTTTATACAATATAATTCTGTTTTTAATAAAATTTGAATGCACCAAAAGAGCTGAAATCTGTTAACTTTAGATTGATGATAGATAATTGACTAAAAATATTGCCTGCGCATACTAAGTTATAATGAGTTCTATTAAAACGAAATAGAGAAAATTCTTTCAATATTGCAAATAATAGTTTTTATTAAAAAAAAAGGTAACATATCACGTAAAATTAATTTTCACCCAAAAACAATACAACCAATTAATTTTTAATTCCAAGGTGGTTAGCTGCCCTAAAGTCGTTGCCCCGGAACCCCACGAAAACACATTTCAAATATATCATAAACCAACCCCATACTCCTGACGAACTATCCGCGCAATTTAACAATTCGTGCTTAAATCGCGCGCCTTCCATCAGCATCATCAAAGCCCACCGCATCGCTTATTCTTAAAGCTTTGCTCGCGCCTTATACATAAAAACTCTCTCCCTCCCTCCTCGCAATTTTAATCCTCGAGATTCGCAGCAGCGAAATCACTCCTCACCCCGATAAACTTGGGACGTCGGTACAAATTTCACTCCTCCTCCCCTTCTCTCTCTCTCTCTCTCTCTCTCTCTCTTCCATCCTTTATAGCCTGTCGCGCACGTACGCGTACATAGCTTAAACCTTCCTTCGCCGTCGCTCCCCAGCACGAGAAAAATCGCTTTAATCGCGCGCCAGCGTCTAACCGCAGCGCGATTCATTCTACTTAAAACGAGAGCGCGCCGCGCAAAACAGAATCTGCGAGAGAGAGAAAGCGTGAGAGAGAGAGAGAGAGAGAGAGAGAGAGAGAGAGAAGCCCGGGGATATCGCGCCCCGTCGATTCGTTTTACTTAATAGAAAAAAGGAGGAGAGCGAGAGCGCCTGTATGAAAGCGCCCGCAAACGTGTTTCTCGTAGTTTCTCGTGGCTGTGCGCGGCCTCGTATAGCGATTTCGCGGTGGAGGAGAACGGAGAGTGAGGGAGTTTTAATTTGAAAAAATGAATTTTAGAAAGCGCGAGATATTTTTTGTAGCGGGAAGGTTTTAGCGTAGTTTGACATTAGAAATTTTACAAAGAATCATCAAGAAAAAGTAAAAACTTTTATGATAAATGAAGTTTGAGTATGTAAATTTATGTATTTCAAAGATATATTATGTCTTAACTACTGTTTTTACAATATTTAATCTAGAATGGATCATTTAAAATATCAAATTTTTGTTTTATATAACAATTGTACACAAAAATTGTTTCTATACTAGAAACATTTAGCTGGAGCTATTTTAACCTAGATTGTAGTATACAAGGTTTTAGGAATGTTACCTGTTAACCTTATTTAATTAAAAATTATGAGTTAAATACTGTATAAATAAAACATATAAAATATTTCATAACATCAAAATATATAATTGGTACAATAATACTAATGAGCATCGATATAAGGGATCAGAATTTAAAAAGTCACAAGTCAGATTTGGTTAAGCTAACATTATTAAAAAAATATTTGTAATAAATGATAACTTTAATCTAAACTGTTCTACGGTAGATAAAGGCATTGATTAGTTTCAGACATGTTAAATGCCATAGTTTTAAGAAATAAATACGATATATCACTCAGAGATCGAATACTCTGTTCTTTTGTCGTTTCTTTCTAAGATTGAATCAAGTTTTATTACAAGCATAAATTATTTTTCCCATCAATTACAAAATTTTTGTTAACTAAGGTATGACGAATTTTTGGAAGGGAAATAATTGATTATCAAATACTTCTAGTATTACATAATACGCACATGTTTATATATTCGTATTTGTTGTAACAATATTTATATTGATGTCATACTATATTGAACACTCAATAAAGTACGTAAATCATTAAAAACTAATAAATCGTAGAAGCAAAATATAAATATGTTAGATTTGCAGTTATAATTCGTATTTGTTTAAAGCATACTCTTAACTAGATTCTAACCAGATATTAGCTATAATCTGGCTTATTGATAGCTTATTAAGCTGGCTAATAATCAATAAACTAACCAGACATTCTAGCTAATTTTCTACCAGGGGTTCCATGTCAATCATGAACATTTTATTACGAATAATTTATTGAAAATCATTTGTAATAAAACATTCGACCTCTAACAGCTCTCATGAACTTCTCTCCATTCGTAACATCCTCTTCCATCTAATCTCTACTAGTCTAATCTCCTCCGTTTACCGCAACAATCACGAACTCTCACAATCAAATTAAATTTTCTCGCTAAACAATAACTCCTACACGCAATCTTACATCAACTTACCACCATCAACAACAACTACCTACCTCTTCCTCAAAGGTCAATTTCACGCATGCTCTCATCCCTGTTCCTCCTCACACAAACACACACACACACACACACACACACACACGCACTCACACACACACACACACATACACATAAATGCACGTAAACATACATATATACACATAAACAGATGCAAACACATACTCACACATACCTATGCACAAACAACAACATATACTCACATACAGACCCACGTACGAGTAATTCCATCATTGCGCGCAAGCAAGTCGCCCGCTCCTGCGACAACTAAACGCGACGACTCGCGGAAGCTTAGCATCCTCGCGCGCGACGACAACGCAACCTAATTGCTGCGGTGCGACGTTCGAGCCTCCATTCTCCCCCCTTCTCCTATCTCTCTCGCTCTCTCCGACAGAGAACAGAAACTTTACTCAAGAGAGCGAGAGTACGCGCGTGTCGTCGTCTGCGGGACGCTCGCGGCTAGTCTCCGGCCGCGCGCAGCCTGCAAATTGGCAATCTCGGGGCCACCGTATACCGTACCGTACGTACGTACATCTACGCGCGGGCCTACGTGCGTTAGCCGCACGTGTGCGCGCACTAAGCACACAAAAGAGAGGGAGAGAAGGGTGACCTGCATGCGCGCAGCAGGCAGGTGCCCGCATGTATGGCGAACTCGTCGATCGCGGGGAAAAGGAGAAGAGTACCGGAGCACACCGAGTATTTGGAAGAGGAGTTAGAGGTAGAGGAAATCAATGATGTGGGAGTTGAATTCGAGTTCGTTGCGTTGAAGATTTGTTGGGCTGATGGATGTGCGTGCGATGATGGATTTGGGCGATTTCTTGTGGGGGTGTATGTATGGGTCAGTGTAAGTGTTTTCTACTCGGTGGGTTGGATGGTTTTGATCAAGTAATCGGCGTTCGTTACACTGTAGCGTAAAGGGAAGTTTGAAGTATTTACCAAGTGCTCTATATTAACGAGGCACAGATACGAATAAATACGGCATGTATTTGAAATCACAAATAAATGTGTATAATTCTCATGAAATTAACGCTATTTTAGTAATCTAATAATGAAATTTGAAAATCAAATCTATCGCTACAATTGCAAAGAGCTGTACTATAAAGGAAGATGCCCACAAATGCGTAGTAAGTAAGGGGACGATGGAAGATGTACAAAACTGACACTATTGTTTAGAGTTGTTTAAAATATAAATGAAAAAAATTAAATTATCCGGAGAAGTGAAAAGAAACTTTTTTTGTTGAGATATTTTCTAAAATGTACCTATCTTCTAGTGGCTGTATATTTGGGTATATGCAATGACTTTGACCGTACCAAAAATAGGAATTAAATGTCTTTTTAAGGTGAAAAATTTGAGACGTGGTAAACCTAAATCCGTGTTGATTACGTAAAATGGACAGCAGTCAAATATAACCTAAATAACACAAAATTTTGGATTTATATTCAGCTTTGTATAGGTGATCCATTGAGCTGACAGGGTAGTCTAATATTTTTGTTCTCTTTAAGTTCGTAAAAAGACGAAGAAATACAGTTTTGGTACGTTTAAATTTAAAAAATGGGAGCTCCGTAAAGTTTTTTGCAAATAGCAGTTTATTAGTCATATCTGAAACTTTAGAACACTCTAGTGGGTCACACAGAGGACCTTAGGGATTCAAATTTTTTGAGTGCTTCTATTCATAGGTACTTTCATATAAAAAATGGGCGGCAAATTTCGTGAACCCCGTACGCAAGATTTCTGTGAAATGTATTGGAATGACTCAGTTGTATACTTAAGCAAATAACTCTGTTTCTTTAAAATAAATAAAATTTGAATCGGAGAGAAGTCATAGCTTATAACGTAGCAGCTACCGTACTAAAGCAAGGAGTGGCCAAGTATTTGTTGCGTTTTTAATTGAGAGAGACATCGCACAGCACTTCTGCAGACGAGAGTTTAAACGCTCGGCGAGAAAAAGTATACAGCGCGAGAATTAAGAAAGTTTTGATTGATCCGCCCGCGCTTGCGCTCGCGAGCTTGCACTTCCGCAAAACTAGTTGAATCAACAAATTCCGGAAGTCCGAACTTCCGAATATTTTCTCTGGAGAATTTCGTGCCGACTGCGCAGCAGCGAGTGCTTGATGAAATTTTTGAGCGTTGTAATTTAATCAGGCGTTAATTATCTTCGAATTAATTCGGGCATTCGCGATTCTCAATTAATTGTTTAGAAGTAATTTGGTAGGGATCTGTATACATATATATGCCAAATTACTTCTAAACAATTAATTGAGAATCGCGAACGCCCAAATTAATTCGAAGATAATTAACGCCTGATTAAATTTGATTCACGTGACGTTCGAGCCCAGACATACCAATATAGATATATATTGTTATGTCTGGGCTCAAACTTCACGTGAATCAAACAACTTGAATCGCTGTGCTTGATGACTACCGGTAACCCCGAAAAACAACAGTCCGCTGATGATAGCTGATACGAGCAGCCGTGTTTGTTTAGAATACGATTTGTATTCACGCGTTTTGTAATGTAATAGTTCTAATAAAGTTTGAGTTTATGTTCGTTTTATAAACAACGTGTTTATTATTTAATAACTATATATATAGTTGTATTCACGAATTATGCAGATGGCTTGTCAGCTGAAATTTCAATTTCAGAGGATAGTCCCACTTTGGGACGTTACTGGTCTCAATACTACTGAAGTATGGATAGTGATAGTGGCTTTGGGTGATTGAACTTTATTACAAAAAAATACTGTTTACAACATTTCAGACTAATAGGTAGTTACCACGATTAATTAATTAACTTGTTATACTGAATTAATGTTTATTGTTTATTGTTTATTCGAGGTTGAACTTCAATAAACTTTGCAGAGGTAATTTAATACACCTGTATGCATTAGACCTGGTTCTCTATAGTCCTGATGCATCCATTTCTCCCACCTACATTTGGCGAATGTAATAGGTGAAGTGCATATGTATCATAACTGGCCCTACAGTTTCAAGTGGAATCCGAACCACCGGAATCGCAGCATATGAAGTACAACAATTATATGAAAAAGTCATTTTTGAAAACTTCACATGCCCGAGATTTGAACCCGGGGTCTCTGAGTTAGTAGTCAGAGATACCTACAAACTACACAGCCGCCGCTGCTCCTTCAAAATAAACAGTGGTTGGTACTTATTTTAAGACTTGTTCGATAATACAATAACTGTAAATACAAAAATATTTCATTTAAAAAAAAATACCATAAACTAATAATAAAATAGGTTTAAAATGATTAATTGTCTTACAGCGTATGATACATGTAGGGCATACATATTAACGCCATCATAAAATATTAATAATCAATAAAAAAAAAGAATTTTAATCATGTAACTACTTTATTTGACTAAAAAGTTAATTGTTGTTGCTGTTAAAATACTAAAATATCTAAAATAAAATAATAAAAAAATTAAATTGCCTGCTGTAAAATAGTGATGCCATAAATATAAATCATGTCTCAAAATTTTGAGTTAGTATTATGTATTTAGAACTGTATTAACCCTCCGTGGTCACACCTCCAAGTAATAGCAAGTTAGTCATTGGAAATTATTTACACTCCAACAATTAACCGGTCACCGTATCCAGACTATTAAATGTTTTGCATTAAAAAAAAAAATTGCTTTGTTCTCTTAACCCATTTCTTCCCAAGCGGCCATTTTATACTCGATTGGATTTTTGCCTAAAAAATTGTCGAAAAAAAAAATAATAATAACCAATAGCACTTTTCTAAAGTAAAATTGTCCGCCCTTTTTTCGATTCTGAAGTCAGAATTTTGAAATTTCCGTTGGAAAATTTCAAAATGGCGGTTTGAATTTGATGAAAAATCATAAATACGTTTTTTAACATTTTGACATGCTTGTTTAGAATAAAACGGGTTCAACGAAGATCTTGATATGGATTCATGTTGCAAATGATATTATTGTTCAAATATTTGATGTTTGGAAACATCAAATGTTTGGAAACATCAAATGTTTGAAAAATAATATCATTTGCAACATGAATTCATATCAAGATCTTTGTTGAACCCGTTTTATTCTAAACAAGCATGTCAAAATGTTAAAAAACGTATTTATGATTTTTCATCAAATTCAAACCGCCATTTTGAAATTTTCCAACGGAAATTTCAAAATTCTGACTTCAGAATCGGAAAGAGCGGACAATTTTACTTCAGAAAAGTGCTATTGGTTATTATTATTTTTTTTTTCGACAATTTTTTAGGCAAATAACCAATCGAGTATAAAATGGCCGCTTGGGAAGAAATGGGTTAATGCGGTGTACAATATGAGTCAAATGCTTCTCTTTTTCAAATGGTTAGATATTTAAAAAACTAAAAAGCTATTATATCTTTAAGTGAAATAAGATAATAAATTACGAAAAATTATATTTATTGTGTAATAAACTGCGCGAACCGATTTACTATTTCTTTAGTGCCTAATAAGAAAAAAATAATTCTCTAAGTTACATTACGTTTTCAGGCTTTAAGGTAGTTATACTATTCAAGTTGATTTCGATCAATAAACAAAGATTTAATACACAAAAATCATTAAGTGTCTCAAGTAAACAACCATCCTCTGTACCACAACAAATAATTTCAAATCTACCGAAATAAACAATAACATTTTAGAAGCACATACATGTCCCCGCGAAATACCCAATTTCCCCGTTACTTGCGATAACCCGCCATCGACGCACTCCATACCCCATTGCACTGTCGCTTTCGCGATCGACCCGTTATCCTTTATACGTCATCCACAATCCCCAGTTATACGCACTCGCAATACTCGAAAAGTTCGCGCGGGGCCTAATAACGTTCGAGTGGCCGTGCGCGTAAATGTAAATACGCACTGCAGCTGATATATATATATATAATAAATTCAAGTGGCAGTCGCGCACATTTTCCTTCTGCGACTCCGCCGCGCGTATATCGACGCTCGAATAAATTCATAAGCACGCGCGATAAAATCGAAAACGCCTGTAGCCCATATATAAGAACATGCGTACGTGTGTGTGTGTGTGTGAGAGAGAGAGAGATAGAGAGAGAGAGAGAGAGAGAGAGAGAGAGAGAGAGAGAGAGAGAGAGAGAGAGAGAGTTGACGTCCTCGTCTGTACAGACTTTTCATTTTTCAGGAGTGTACCGCACGGCTCTTTTTCCGCCTTTCTGGAGCGCATACATAGAGTCTCGCCGGAGCGCGAGGCTTTTTATGGAAGCGCGAGTTATATTGTGCTTCTCCGCAGAGGGAGATTTATGATTTTCAGGAGTTACATTTGTGACCGGGCTTTTAGTGCGAGTGAGCGCGCGCCCGCACGTTCGGGTGGGTATTGTAATGAAGGATTAGGTTAAGTGGGTCGTAGGTTATTCATGAGTATGCACGCAGAGTTTTTTTTTGAGAATGTTTATTGTTTTGTGTCTTTAGTATTGATATAATAGCTGAAATTTCTGTAGTGTAATTATTTAGTGAACCCTCTGGTGGATGGTGGCTCTACATCGTTCATCGTTGGGTCTCGTAAAAAATCTATAATTAGCAAAATAGATAATAAAATTCAGAAAAAATTAAGAATGTAACGGTGAGATTAATTTTTTGATATATGAATTTGCTTTCTTGTTATTTCTCATTTGTGTCTCATTTTGATGAGTAATCTTTATTTGTGTGTGTATGTGTGTGTGTATATGTATGTGTACGCGCATGAGAGTGTGTGTGTGTATCTAGGTGTATGCGTATGTATGTGTGTATGCATGTGTACATCAGTATGTACTCTATGATACATCAAAACGATTCAAGAGTCATTACGAAACGAACACAAACACATATACACACATAGACACAAACATACGAACACACATACACACACACACACACCGCAGCTTCCACATGCGAAGGTGCACTTACCGAATCATATGACTGTTCTAGTACACAAATACACATTATGCAGTTGCACGATTTAACATACACATAATAACATAAGTTATGTTGTTAGTGTGTATATACATGCCCTCCCATTTCACGTTAATAAGCACATATACATTAGGAGTCATCCATCAAGACACATACACTAATACACAAGCGCATGCACTTATCCACATATACACTAGTATACTTCCATAGACATAAACACTTAGTATACACATACAATTATAATTATACACATAAATACTAGGATATATATTCACATAAACACTAGCTCCATATATGAATACGCATAAAGACTAGCACTCCCATTCATATATACTTATACACATCAAAACAATAGCATATATACACATATTCATACACATATACTCGTAAACATAAACATTATAGCACACATGCACCCATACGCTCATCTCGTACATAAACACTTGAATATACATTTACTTATATAAAAACGTATAAACACTAGCATAGACATAGACAAACACATACACACACACATACACACACGCACACACGCACACATACACACATACGCGTATATACACATACACACAAATACACTCTCACTAACACACTAACACACTAACACAATATTGATGTTGCAATAACGGCAATATTGCTATTAGACATCGCAATCAGTAATACTTAGACATCGTGTACATAAAAAAACGTACGTTAATTCAAGTTTTACATCGACACGCTTAAAATTCCCTCCATATTCCATTCTCGGCCATCCTCTCCACCTCCAATATGCTTCGACTAACACATTTCACGATCTCCTCACCCTGCAGTACCATCACCACTGGCAGCTCTCTCGCACTTATTATCTTTCACCTCAGCTACATCCCTGCAGCTGTACCAACGCCCGCACTCGCGCGCGGACTCTACAATGAATTACCCTCGCGCTCTTTCTCTCTCTCTCTCTCTCTCTCTCTCTCGCGAAACGTCATAAAGCTCCGCACGAATGCTCTTCCACTCTCCCGAACCCCGCCCCCGCGCATTTTACGATGCGTACTCTCCTCACGTTTCGCGAGCCCCTTTCACGCCTAGGTACTCTTTCAGCGCGCCGCGCCCCGTCCCGTCTCTCGCGGCGCGCCTTTTACACTTTACACCTTTATAGACGTCCTCGTCCTCGTCGCTGCGTAACTGCCTTTTCACTCTCGCCAGAGTTAGCCAGAGCTTCTATGTGCATGCGGCCTTTTATTTTTCGCGCAGAAATGACGTCTCCGACGAAGACGTTTTATAATGAGAAAAGAGAAGCAGCAGCAGCGAGCGAGCGATTGAAATTCAATGCCGGGGGAAACGAGCTTTTTCGTGCGCACGACGAGGATGACTCACGAGCGAGAGGCGCTTGTCGAACGAGTGATTGATTTCTCTCTTTCTCTGAGTCCTCGCGTCTATTTCCTCTTTTCTGTGTTTGTCTGTGTATACACGCGCTATAGCTCGCCTTTTCACAAATGCACGTCCTATTTTTTCGCCTTTCTTGTGTACCAACCCATTTCTTCTTCGACTTCTTCTTCTTCTTCTTCGTCTTCTTCTTCGTAGCAGCTATTTGCTGCGCGCAAGTTTGTTTTTAGCCTCGGAGCGCGTGGGGCAAATAACACGGGAAACGATTAATTTCTCTCGGCGATGTGGGAGATTAAAAATTTCTCGTACTGCGGATTCTGCGAGCGCGGGTGTGTATAGGTGAGTGTTTGTACGTAGTTTCTTTGAGACGCCTGGGGAGGAATTAAAAGCGGTTCAGTGATAAATAATTTGATGGAAGTCTAGCGGGGTGCGTTTCTTCTTGTATGTACGTGCTCGCGCGCGCGCGCGCGTTGAGAGTAATTGAATAAGTTGGGAAGATCGAGTTTTCTGCGCGCAATGTACGGGAAACTTTGATGAAATTTCGTATCGTCATATTGTGACTTGTATGGAAGCTCATTTAATTAGCAGGCGTTTAAGGTGTCGGAGTTGATCTGAAATTCGAAATTGCCCGTCGAGAATGTTACTGATTGAACGGTGATATCACCGTTATATCACAATATTGTTTCATTATAATTAAGGATAGAGACCTGAATTAGCAAAAATAACACTCCAAAAATTTAAGATTCTTTTAATGTATTGGTCTATCTTCAAATTTTATGTAAATGTTTCAATACCTCGTTTCAATAAATTTACAAATTTGTTGAGATTTTATTTAAAACTTTGCACAGTGACAAATAATCACAAAAAGAAGGGCCATGCTGTTAGGATTTTACATAATTATATTTATGTATTTAATCAGATGAACTATATATCTTTTGTTCGTTAGTTATTAATTTACTTTGCATCTGTTGTACTTATACATACTTAAATGTACAAAAGTTGATGAGACACTACAGAATAATTATATAATATATTAAATTGAATTTCATGCACGGTGTACAATGTTAGCTCACTATGTTAGGCGTAAAATCATTGTATAAAACACTTTTTTAATAACATTTTTACCCAAAAAACTAAAACTATGAAACTTAATCATTCCAACAAATTGCCATCCCACAGCTTAATTCTGAAAAGCGCGTAACTCCATCAGCGGAATAAAATTAGAAAATACACAAGCACACCCGTAAATCCAGTTTTTTAATATGAAAACTTTTTCCCTTTAATAAGACTCTCAACCCCTCTCGCGCGCCTCGTCTTCCTCTGCAAAAAAGCTAAAAAAATGAAAATAAAAAAAAATCGAGCAACAGTCGGCTTCGTCGTCGTCATCGTAGCTGCGGAGCGGGAACGTAAAAATGTCTTAGCGTCGCCTAAAATATATTTCCTTCGAGTGCACCGCCGCCGCCGCCAGCGGAAGAAGCTCGCTTACGCGCATTTTCTATCTCGCCTCGGGATCTGCATTTCCGCAGGTCAAGAGAGAGCGAGAGGGAAATAGGAAGGTAAGTTTTGATGAAACGCCTCTCCGCGACTTTCCTTCCTGCTCACACGCGTATATATTTCTCCTGGCGTTTTCTTTTTTTTTCTTCCTTAGCTTCTGGGAAGGTCCAAGAGTCCACTTCGGGGGATTGGAATTAATTAAATTTTCATCGGGAGAGACAGTCGAGCCGTGGCGAAGCTTATGAAAGAGAGAGAGAGAGAGAGAGAGAGCGAGAGAAAAAAGCTGGTGGCTGCAGCTGCCTTTTCGCGCTCGCCTCGCTTCATTGTGCCGCTAATAGCCGAGGGACGTATGCAGACTCGCGGGCACGAAGCGGAGAAAGAGAGCGAGAGAGAGGGAGAGGGATTAAAGAGATCGGAATCGAGATGCGGATTTAATGATTAGGGAAAATGTCGAGAAGCTGTGGAAGTTGGGCGAAGAAAACAGACGTTAGGGAATATTTATTTATGCTATAAATTTTCTTTTCAATCATTATCAATTATTTTTTAAATTTGACAATTAGATTAGCACGATATCTTTGCGTATACTTAAAGTATATAGAGAATCGACATTTAAATATTAAAAAAATACACATTTTAAAAGAAAGTACCATTACACAATTTAAGGTTTAATTATTAAACTGTTCATGTTTCTACAGGATAATAAATACTATAAAATATAATTTTTTTAAATAATAGAAATCTAAAAAGAGATGATTTTATAACTTTTACCGTGATCCTAATAATTACATTTTTATACACTTTTTTGCAGTAAGATTGTGGTAGTCTAACTCTATTTTTATACAGTTCGTATTATCAGCGCTTTATTGTCTGTCGTCGGTCGTGCTTTTCATTAGGAATTGATAAAAGTAATCTGAAACTTTAAATGTTATTAATTATGGCTCCGGAGAGATGATTTCTTAATTGTGAGAACCGTACATTTCAACTCAGAATTGTAATGTATTGATTTATATACTTTGTAATTGAACTGATGAGTACAATATAATTAACACTTTTGCGACAGCATAACCCACATATATAAATCATAAACTTATGAAAATTTCGTAATGCTTTGTAATATAAGATATTTCAAAATTCCGAATATAAAAGAGAGAGACAGAGAAATATCATATGTGAGAAAAGAGGAGTGGGGATAACAGAGCAAAGCTCTGGAAACGTTCGGCAAAAGTCGAGGAAGATAGATACAATTTAGCCGCTGGCCAGACCAGTTGGTTAACCCCCTCTACCTTACTCTCTCTTTCGTCCGGCGACGACTAAACGCCGACTACGGAATAAGCATTTTGATTTTCACTTGGATCAGGAAATATCCAGACGAGCCTGACACTCCTGTTCCTTGGGTATCTACCCAGGTACCGGCTACAAGAAAATAAGCATCAAGGGAAGGGCCGTTCAACTACTGCAAACTAAGAAAGCATCGAGGGACTTCAAGAACCACCATATATCTAAGTACGTGTATGAATAGGCGAGTGCGAAAGTGGACGAGTATGAAAGTGTATTATCATATGAATAGGTTAGATAGGCGAACCCACGCCCATACTCACAATTAATGAAATAATAAAATATATTCTTAGTTTTTTATATTTATCATATATTATTTATTTTTGTATATCCTCCAAAAAAAATACACTATAGCTTTATGTAATTACAAATGAAAATTATTCAAAATAATTTATTGGGTAATTTTACATTAAAACAATCTTATATAGACATAACAAAAATACGCTAAAATATATTGATTTAATTAAAAAAAATTATAAGTGTCTTGAACGTTAGCCGCCTTGAAATTATTAAGTATAGTTACAGAACGAATAACATTATACTATAATATATAGTAGTATTACTTAATTCACATTTCAAGGAGAAATAAGCAATGAGCTAAATTGAGAGTCCGTTATTATTTTGTTTCGTGTCTGTGTAAATTTGTAATGTAGAAAATCGTGAATTTTAATTTAAGGGTCTATTGTATCAAGTTTATTAAATTGTAATTGCATTGAAGTATAAATAATTATACTTACTAAATATATTATTATACTACATATATTATGATAACGTCACGTTAATCAAAGTTCAATTTGAAATAAGCTCTACTGCGCTAGATTTAATGTCTGCTTCATACTATATTGCACTTGCTCTTTGAGATAATAACATTTTTATTATAATTTTTATTGTATCTCTTTGTGAATTTGTGTAATCAAGAAGTTATGAATTTAAATTGAACGTTGTAACGAATTAATTTTGTAACGTTGTAATTAAACTAGAGTTTAATCAATCATAATTATAGAATATATTCAATTACACTACATGCAATAACACCACTTCCATCAAAGTTCAATGGGGCATAAGCTCTTCAGTGCACTTTGCTCCATACTACAGATTCTCAGTAATTTATTACTACGTAACTATCATTAAAATAATTCATATCTCTGTAATTTTGTATAATTTGAGTAACGGGAAAAATTATAAATTTTAATTTAGAGTTATAATGTGATAATTTGGTATATTGTAATTGAACTAAAATTTAATTGATTATTCTTATATAATGTATTAGATTACACTACATATGATAATATCACTTCTATCAAACCTCCATGAGATATAAGTTATGCCCTATATTCAGAGCCCACTTTGAACCATATATACTGCAGCAAGTCGAGAATTAATTCTGTATTACAACGTTGCGTATCTCTGTGAGTTTGTACATTTTGTATAATTGATGTGAAACAGCTATATTTTATTCATACTGTCATATATCTAATTCTAACTTCAAAGTAAACAATTTAATATTTATAATTAAATAATGTAACATGAAGCTGATTTATTAGCATATTTGATATTTCTATAATTAAGTTTGTACTGAATACTATGTGATAGGAAACTTGTAAATATAATTATAATCAACATTAACATATATTTAAAAATGTTAAAATTAACAATTACTAATCTGCAATAATAGTTGAATAAGCTAATTTATTTTGTGTATTAATTTGTTTAATTATCAAGTTTATAATGAAAATGTATACTATTCTCTAAAATTTTTGGAGCAGAAATCTTACTCCAAATGCAATAATTGACTGTGTTTTAATGATTTTGGAGTGAAATTCCACTCTAAAATCACGAAAACACAGTAAGTTATTGCATTTAAAGTGAGATTTCCACTCTATAAAAAATTTTAGAGAGAACATATTTGTTATTATATTATTGTAGTATAAGATATAAACATCGTTATTAACTCTACAAAATTATCAATTATTAATCTGGAATAATAGTTGATCAATAACAAAATAATCAAAGAATAACTCTCATGAATACTGTCAAATATTTCGTTGCATAATCCTGGTTTTCAATGCTTGTACAACTTTTGCATTCCTCACCTACGAAAATTTCACTGAACGATTGTGCACTTTTATTATACTTCCGCTCATTATAGTTATTAGTATGAAATAAAATTACAGAATAAAGAAAAGCCACGCTACCATAATGTAAAATAACGCGGCAACGTATGCACTATTAAAATGGAAATTCTGCATTAACCGCAGGTATAGACCCGCATGAGTGCGCGCCTTTATTATTTTTCGCATTAGCATACCCCCAAAATCATAATGCGCTTTAATCGGTACTGGCCCAGGCTTATATTCATCTTTTTTGGCTTAGCGCAAAATACACACACACACACATACATACACGGGGCAAACAATATTCAATTATCCGCAGAGCTCATTTTATTTCAAACTGACGGTGCCGCGGCGATTTCAGTTTTCAACGCGAAACGAGATCCATAACCGAATTTATAATTATAAACTCGGAATAGTGAATAATAACAATGGCGCTTTGGCCGACGTTATAAAAATGAATAACAGTTAAATTTTCATTCGCATCGACAGCAATTTCGCTTGGAATAATCCTGCGTTCGCTTGTTGTTGTTGTTGATGTTGCTGGAGCATTGTTCCGAGTTGGCGCCGCTCCGACAAATGGAACAATTATTTTGAAAGTGTCGATGCATGAAAAGCCCGAAGCTGTCGAGTATTAATATGAAATTGAGTTATAGACACTTAGGATTTATTTCTATTTTCGGATCACGAAGGCTGAACTGCGTTTGAAGCTGTGCAATTTACGAATAATATGTATTTGAGTCGCAGCTTCAACATTCTGCTACTTGTAAAGGTTTAATTTTTTTTTGCTAAGAAGCTTATTTTAGCCTATTATGGAGGTTTATGCAGTTATTACAGTTTGAATTAGTTGTAGCTTTACGGATACTCGGTATTGTTATTTTCCCTCATTACGAAATAAATATTTAATGTTGGAGTACTAATAATAATTCGTAATTCAATAGTATTTGAAAGTTATAATAGTCATAGTTATAGTTGTCTATGCTACACCTCTATTAAAATGATATGCAGTTACGACGTGCTTGCTAAAACAAGATATTATGTAAAGATAAGTATTACAAGTGATATCAAACACATTGAAGATTTAAAAGAAAAATATAAAAGCCATTTTGTGCGATACAGATTATTTTATTTGATGATTTTAATAACACTGTGCATTATACTTCTATTAAAATGTTGCCCAGCTAGTAAGTATGCTTAATAAAAAAAATTATTATGTAAACATGAATGTAACAAGTGATAAAAGATACATTCAATGTTACCAAAAAAAGTATAAAAGCTATGGTGCGATGCAGATTTTTTTTAAATTGATTGTTATAATAATACAGTTTACATCAATTAAAATTTGCTTATTAAAACGATTCATTATATAAACATACGTATTTCAAGTGATATCAAATTCTTTTAATATTCCCAAAAAAGTGTAAATGCTATATTTTGCGATGCAGATTTTTTTCTATTTGATAGTTGAAATAATAATACTCTCCAATATTCAGCTACAAAATTGTTACGCAACTGTAACGACTGTTCGTACAAAATAAGATCTCAAGCAAACATACGTATCACAAGTAATTTCAAACATTTCCAAAACCAGCACAAAAGCCACATCGCGCGATGCAGATTTTGCAAAAGAAATCGCAATTCTCCGCTTCAAGCGCCCACTTTTGAACCTCCGATAAGTTTTTCCACACTCGTTTCCGGATTCCAATAAACGTTAGAGCGTCCCACGTTCGCGCGCCTCCAAGAATATCGGAGAACCGGCTATAAATTCGAATAATTGGAAATGCGAAATGCATAGGCGAAAAATGGATTTTTCACGGCTAGCGCTTGCAGTTCGCGAAAATATACCGATGCACAGCGCGCGCAGCTGCCGCTGACTACTGCTTGCCGCGTACCGGACAGCGTGTAACGAGACCGCAGCTCGGAGAAACTTAATTATCAAAAGTGAACGAATTAAATCGAGATCAATCGGGTATTCCTCAATCATTGCCGGACCAAAGGGCATTTAGTGCTGTTGGAATGCGAGGTATGGGAGTTGGAAACGTTGCGTGGAATGGTCGCGGTTGTAACGCTGAATCAGCAGTTGGCGGAATTTACATCGGTGGTGGCGGTGGTATTGGTTTATCGACGGGATTTTGTTTGATTTTTGATGCGGTGGTAGAATAAGATTTCGGTATGGTAGAAAATAGAGTGGAATTGGAGTGTGATGCGAAAGGTGGATGCTGGTAGAAGTTTTTGGAATCTGTACTTTAAATTTTAGTATGCTAGGGTTGCACGGGGTATTTAAAGAGTAGCATTTTATATTATTTATAAAATATTCTCATTTTAATAAACAAAAATTTATGTATATTACAATAACAAAATTAAAAATAAAACATCATATAAATATGTCTACGCCTCGTACGAAGACCGATATAAGTTTTTTGAAATAACGTTTAGTTTTCACGAAGTGAAAAATTAATAAAAATGACAAAAGAATGTCCAGCAAAGAATAGAAATTAAACATACCGATAGAATGAACACGTCCATATAGTTTTAAATCTTCCAAACACATTTTTCTTTTTATAAAAGTAAAATGAAATAGTGTCTTTTTTCGATAAGCTAAAATCTGTAGTCTTCGTATGAGGCGTCGATGCATGTTATTAACAATACCTGTTATATTTTAGTAAAAATAAGATGTTATAGCATAGTTATTGCTCATAATATATTGACGTGTATTAATAAAAAAATTGTGACAAAATTTTTAATATGAAGAACAATAAAAAAATTGTTTTTATATCACTTTATAATTTATCATATAGCTAATATAAAATAATTTTTATCTCAAATAATTTAATACTCGGATTAAGAAACAAATAAAATAGTGTTGTTAAAGTCGCTCATTTTATGAACATAATCTATCAAGATAGTGTTACAAGTAAAGCTTCTATTAACAAATCAACCCAAATAATTAAGAATTTTGAAAAGTACCGAAGTAGGCCATTTCTTTAGCATCCATTCACGGAATGAACTCCATTTCCATGCAGTTCCAGCTAATCTCTTTATCCGCGCTAAATTCTCTCCCACTCAGACAAAAATGCATTTCAACGCTTTTTCACTCGCAACATTACATCAGCATTCATCGACTCTCTCCGCTACACTCACTTAATAATTACCTCCCTTTAACCCAGCTAAGTAAATAAATTTCCCCTAATTTCTCCCCCCAAAATGGAACACCAAAAACTCACCCCCATTTACCTCTAAAAAAACAATACAAAGAGCAGCAGCAGCAGCAGCAGCAGCAGCAGCAGCAGCGGCAGCATAACGCGCGAGAACAAAAGGTCAGCGCGATATCCTCGGCGCGAAGTTCTGGCAGGCATGGGGCGATATGTATGCAGATAAGGGCGAGCAACCCGCGGGCTCATAATGGCCCCGTGATAGCTTTCTCAAAGTCTCGGGTGTGCGCGTTCGCGCCGTGCCGGGGCGCTATAATACTCGCCACACCTAATGATTTAAAAGTGCGCGGGAGAGAGAGAGAGAGAGAGAGAGGCAGGAGAGGCAAGGGGCAAGGAAAGAAGGCGAAACTTTTGCAATTACTTAACTCGCCGGGATAACATTAATTAGGTGCACTTTTAAAATACGAGCGCTGGAGAGCGGAGACAGACTCGGCGCTGGAAGAGGAGGAAGAAGAAGAAGGAAGTGGAGAGGGGCAAGATGGAAAAAGCTAATTCCCTTTGGCCCATTAATAACGCAATGACGAGGCGAGAGAGAGGAGGAGGAGGAGAGGGAGAGGGGTATATATGACGTATGCGTCTGCGAGATAAGGAATGGGGTTGGGATTCGTTTTTGTGTGAAGATAGAGGGAAGAAGGTCTGTAGCGAATTGTAACGTAGAGTATAATGTGCATTATAGTGTGCAGTGTAGTATTTTCGAGATATGAAAAAGATATGAAAATATATAGATGAATCTGAAAGCACGTATATCGAATTTTTCTTTATTGTATTATCCAAGGTATAGTGTAGTAGTTTTGTAAGTATTATACTGCACACAAAAATGAAAATACAATCTCAATTCGCATAGGTCGGATTATTTATTAATGTAATATCATCTACGATAAAGTATACTACGGTGTACATTGTTTTGATTCTATAGTATTTGAACGTGCATTGTTCATACTATATGCATGTCATATATAGTGCATGTATATAGCATTTTTGCGAAATATTATAGTGCACATTTTAGTAATCCTATAGTATGTAGAGATGCATGCTATATAAGTATAAGATTTTTATGAAATATTTGCAGTTAGTGCACACTATGACGACCTTAACCCTCACAACACCAAATAATACCACGTTGGTCATTAAGGGTTATTTATACCCCAATAATTAAGCGGTTACCATGCCCAGACTGTTATATGTTTTATGTTAGAAAAATATTGCTTTTTGCACTCTTGAAATGGTGTACAACATGAATTGAATGTTTCTTTTTCTCAAATTGTTGGCTTTTTAAATGTAAAAAATCTAAAAACCTATTATTTCTTTAAGTGAAACAAGTCAGTATGTTACGGAACTCTGGCTTTATGATTTTTTACTATGTTCATGCTTAATCTTAATGAAGAGAGACGTTTATTCATATTGTACAGTGTTTCCTAAATGTTCAATAATTTTTTTAACCTAAACAAATAACTTATTTTGGACATAACAGCCATTTAAAACTGTTTAGGTTCCCTACACCCCTAATAACCACGGATAGTTAAAGCATTTGGAAGTTCATAATGTAAGGATTGCAAAATACTGTAGTTCACTTTATAGTTACTCTACAGTATTTGTGAAATATGTTTGTGAAATATTGTATAGCATACTTTTTAGTTATCGTATATTATCTAAGAATGCCACAAAAAGATATGCAAATCATTTATTATAAATCCTCTAAATATTACGTCATTATAATGTGCACTATAGCATGTTGCGAAAATACTATAGTTTGTACTATATTCTACACTATAGTATTTCGCAAAAATATTGCAATATGCACTATTGTGGACACTATTATACATTTTATAATACATTCTATAATGCTCGCTATAGGATTTTCTCATACGGAAGGTTGAAAATGTATGTGGCGGAACTTGATATTTTATAGCGTATGAGTTCGTTGGAAAGTCGAGGAAAAAATCTTAGTTCCTCTCGTGGTGTATAAGGTTTCGAGTTTTCTGAAGGGGATATCTTACGTGAGCTGGGTATCGTTATTTGAATGGACGAGAAAATTTGAAATTCGAGATTCTTGGTTAATATTACATCACATTATGCTTCATTATGAATTTTCCATTGTATTATGCCTCCTGACGGAAAAGCCAATATATCTCATATAAAGAACACTTCGTATTTGCGTATATTTGGCATGGCCAATTCGAAGTTTTACATTGCATATGCATTTTCAAGCTCTCTAATTGAAGCTAAATATTACAGCTTTAACTTGGTAGATTTTGGGAGTTTGCAGAACATATGGTTTGAGACTTGCACTCTAGTAAATCCAAATGCGCTAAAATAAATAATTGCGCAGGAAGGTTGTATAATTATGGTAAAATGAATTCAACAATTAATACCTCAAGTTTAATATTTTATTAATAATAATGTTAATTATTTATATCTTCGTGAATTCATCACAAAAGTTAAGATTACGTTTGTTTAATTGAAAAATGCAATCTGTCGGCAGTAGATTAAGTACAACAAGTCTAGACGGATACATTTCTATAAATTTTCAATAGATTTAACCTTACAAGTAAATCGTGATTCTCTTTAATAATTCACACTCATTTAGTTTCGAAGCAAAGTTTAAGTCGAAATTACATGATATAAATAAGTCACATAGTAATATTTAATAAAGATGTATAGGCAGGAACAGAAGCTAACATATAATGTAGATACCGCAGCAAACTGTTGCTGAATTTACTCGGCAGCGTTAATTACATCATACACAAGAGAAATGTTATAATTTCTAGTCTTATTTCTTTGTCTTGTTTAATTTGCAGCGTTAACATCGTGAACTCAATTTTATGAACATCGCTATTAATGAAGAAGGAGGAAAAATGCAAGGAAAGTTGACAGTTAATTAAATTTTATGCTTTTTCTTGGAAAACGTTATATGGTTTGGTGAAGAGCAAGCAAACAGTGGAATTTATTTTTTATCTTTATGTTGGTTATTCAAAATTGTTCTTTTCTTTTCATGCTACGATATTTCTCATTTGTAAAAGGAATTTTTATTTGTTTAATGCAATACAAATTAGTTTTCAAGTTAATAAACACTGACTTGGAAATAACTGCAAATTATATCTAATGTAAATTAACAAAATGTAATAAATGATTTAAATAAAACATGAATTTAAATAATTTATTAAACGAAATATTATTTTTATTATTGAACCTTGTATTAAAGTCCAGTATTTGATTTTAAACAATTTAATTTCAGAAAAGAAGTTTTCAGTTTAAATAACGAATTAAAAATGATATGTTCATATATTAAATATACTGAATACGTATGAATATATATTAATAATATATTATATGTTTTAAATGTTTCAAAATGTAACTTAGAAAAAAACATTATACAATACAAAGAAAGAATCTTCTTTTCTTGTCTATTTTAATTTAAAATACACCATTTCAAAATCCCTGAATAGTCTTAATTAAACTGAATTGGAAATTCAATTAAATTTTAATCCCTTTTCGGCGAGTAACGCAGTTGTTAGAACATATGTTAAAGAGTACAAAGAAGTTACTACTTTTAAAAATTTGAATGTAAATAAAACATGGTTCGAAATTCTTTTAACGATAAAAAGTCGCTGCCAATTTATTAGCACTGAGCTTCCTCAAATTTAATTAATTATTCCTATATGTATTTATTTAATCTAATATACTAATTCAATTACATTAGCAGATGTTAGAATTTTGATTCCCTGAATATTCTTTTCGATATTCCTAACTATCTAAAATTTTTTCAACGATCTTTCATAATAGATTTCCTAGATTTCCGAGGTGACTGTTTATTATTATTATTTACGTCCCTCATCCTCCAGAAAAAAATGACCTGAAAAATTAATTTTCACCGTGTATTTTAAGAGTATTGCTGATTCCCGTACACACAACACACATACACACACACACAGACACACACATACACAAACAATACACACACACACAGACACACACATACACAAACAATACACACACACACAGACACACACATACACAAACAATACACACACACGTAGACACACACATACACAAACAATACACACACACACAGACACACACGCATACATTATCAGACACACACACCCACACACACGCACACACACACTCACGCACACACACCCACACACACGCATACACTCATACTCTACTCACACACACGCAGACACACAGGTCCTTACAGACATTTTCTAAAATAGTAATAACTGGTTTTTTTTTCATAATGTCTCAAAACATGTTTCAAACATGTATTTAGCAAAACATTTTTTCTACCATCACAAAGCTTCCTATTTTCTTGTAATATTTTTATTTTATGCAAATAAACTAATCTAATTTAATCTAATCTCTTTGAGGAAGCAAATTACCAAAATATTACTTTTATGTACAGTTTTTGTAACAAAAAATATTCCTTTTGCTTCTATAACAGACATACAAATATTATTTGCGAAAACAAGTAACTATTTATTCCCTTTAAGAAATACAGTTACGCAAATACAATGCGGTATTTTACGTTTTATCAAAATATTTTCTTTTGTTCTATTCTGTATACTGTTCAATTAACAGTCGATCAATATATTATGTATTACAAAAGGTATGGCACGTTTTATTCCCAAAATAATTGTTACGTTTAATAAGGAATAAAGAAAAAAATATTTTTTTACTAAAATAGAAAACTTTATTAGATTAGTATTACTTTAGTAGACTGAGTTTTACCAGAGTAATTAGTAACTCTTACCAATCACTATATCTGAGTATATCTATACATACGTGCACACACATACACACATTTTTAAAAAATATATTTCTGACACAGGAACATCGGAAACATTGAAATTCATCAAAAACTCATCTTTCATCTCTACAAAGCATTGTTACCAAGAAAGCAAAACGTTCACAACTAAAAAGCTCCCGACAGTCGAAAAAGCACATCGTCCTTCTCGGAAAAACGGCGCAATTCCATCGCTCTCGCGAATTAAAGAGTTTTTGACGTATTGAATAATGAAAGGGAGGACGACGCGAGGATGTAAGGTAAACAATAGGAGGGACACGAAAAGCCCGCGAACTCGAGAAAGCAGTAGTGCCTGTGTATATATGTATATGTATATAACCCAAGAGTAAGTGAGAGAGAGAGAGAGAGAGAGAGAGAGAGAGCCTGAGGGGAATCAAAATAAAATGGGCGCGAAAACGATAAAATCGCGCGGTGCGCTCGTGTAAGAATAAACGGTTTTTGCCGGAGCGCTGGCTGGTACAATGGTTAATAACGCACGATTCTGAGAACAGCGGTGCGATACCGGGAAAATTGTTGCAGGTTACGTTTATCGTATACTACAATGCGGAGGTAAATATTCATTGCTGATTGCCGAGATTAATTTAAAAGCTTAGATCCTGAGGGTGTACAAGGGAAGAAAATATTTTAGTATAATTTGAGATCGTGTATAAATTAAAATGTTCTCATTGTTTAGTTATTCTTATCTTATTTCTTCCTTGAAGCGAATGATAATTTTTTTTGTATCTTACGGAAGAATTTTAATATTTTAATATTTATGAATATCTGCGGGAGTAAAAATATGAATTTTAAATCATTGTTTTGGTAAAGAAGGGTGCCTCTTAGTGTAATCAGGAAGGATTATATCATTACGTAAGACTGTTTAGCAAAATTTAAATTTACGTTTTAAGCTTCAGTTTATTGTCATTTTTTTAATGAATTGGTCATTCAGATTTTATTATCTAAGATTGTGACTTTTATTTGCTCAAGTTTATCTGTTCCAATTCACACTTCTTTACTACTTCACCAGGAAACTTTTACGTTTAAATTTTATGTTTTTCTCAAATTAAACTTTATACAGATCTATATTGTTGACAATAGCATAAAAAATGTTATGTTGACGTTGAAATGAAAGGGTGAAAAAACTGCGCTAGTGCATGTGCACAACCTCGCGTATATTCAATTATAGGTTATGTATTCTATATATACGAGGGTAGTTCAATAAGTCTTTAGAATAAAGTATAAAAACAATTTTTTTTGGGTAAATTTTTTTTTATTTTTCAACATAATCTCCTTGGAGCTCTATACACTTGGTCAATCGCTTTTTAAGTTTTTTTAATCCTTCAGAAAAGTGCGTTTTCGGAAGTTCCTCAAAATAAGCACTTACAGAGGCAATGACGTCTTCGTTGTCCGTAAATCTCTGTCCACCGAGCCATTTTTTCAAGTTTGGAAATAAGAAAAAGTCACTGGGGGCTAAATCTGGTGAATACGGTGGGTGTTCGACCAATTCGAATTTTAGTTCTTCAATTTTAGCCATTGAAACGAAGCATGTGTGAACTCGGGCGTTGTCGTGATGAAAGGGAATTTTTTTTCTCGCCAAATGTGGTCGTTTTTTTTTAATTTCTTCTTTCAACTGCTCTAATAATGATGCATAATACTCACCAGTAATTGTTTTACCCTTTTCCAAGTAGTCAATAAGTATAATTCCACGTGCATCCCAAAAAACTGTAGCCATAACCTTACCAGCTGACTTTACGGTCTTTGCCTTCTTTGGAGCTGGTTCGCCTGTGGAAATCCACTGTTTGGATTGTTCCTTTGTCTCAGGAGTGTAGTGGTGTATCCATGTTTCATCCACAGTCACAAATCGACGAAAAAATTCCTCAGGATTCCGACTTATGCGCGGCAAAAGAGCCTCAGAGGCGACCACTCTATTGCGTTTATTCTCAGCTGAGAGCAAACGCGGCACCCATCTTGCCGATAGCTTTTTCATGCCTAATTTTTCATGTAGAATTGAAACAACTGCACCTATAGATATCCTTGTGGCCTCAGCTAACTCACGCACTTTTAATCTTCTATCCTTCAACACCATATCGTGGATTTTATTGATGATTTCGGGAGTAGTTGCTTCTACGGGCCTTCCTGAACGTGGTTCGTCACTTATTGATGTACGACCACGCTTAAATTCATTTACCCAGTTATAAACCGTTGCTAAGGCAGGGGCAGATGTGCCATGAACTGAGTCCAATTCATTTTTTATCTTATATGGAGTTAAACCCTTTAAATGAAAATGTTTAATTACCGCTCTGAACTCGTTTTTTTCCATTTTTCTTAACAAGCAATTTTTTTTTTTTTTTTATTGGTTATAAAAACACGTAAACTCAGAAGATGTGGACTGTGACTGCGCCATATATCTAGTCGGGAGTGGTGCTGACTGAAAACAGATGATTTGGAGCGATTCGCGCGCCATCTGTTGGTCATTCTAAAGACTTATTGAACTACCCTCGCCAAATAAGTTTATAGTAATCGTCACTATAAAAGTATTATAAAATATAGTGGCATTTTGTTACAACTAAATATGTATGGAAACTGTTACTGTAGTATATTGTTTATCAATACTAAAAACTGTGAACACTATTACAAATTAATTAGGTTCATAAAACTACTTTGAATTGAGAAAAAATAATTGTATACATTTTTAGTAAAAAATTTCAAATTTAAAATAAAAAATAGTTTACCTACCGAAAAATGTAGCTTTTATGCTATAACTTAATTGAATCTGAATAGTTTAGTATAATTAACTGAAAATGTGTACTATAATTAGGATGGTGTATACAAATAAAAAGTTGATCTTTCATATGAAATAGCGAACAGATAAAAGTAGCGAAAAATAATTTGAAAGTTATAGACGATTAAAGTTTTCAAATTTTTTATATATATATATAGATATACTCCAATGCTACGAGACATCATAAAAGTATACCGCTGTGACGTCGCGTAAATTTGAAATTAGTGTAATTACTTCAATTTTCGTTAAATTGAAAAAAATAATATATGCGACCTAATTATTGTAGCATAAACTATTCCAATACGAAATAAAAAAAAATCATGCAACAACCGAATGACTATATACATTGTTTATACTGTCTATTTAATGTATAGTCTAGGACACTAAAATATATAGTCTCTACAAATAAATTCGTTTTAACTGTAGTAATCAAATATATGTCTTTTATTTGGTAATAACCTGCACTTTTCGATTGTATTATATTAAGATTTTTAATAATCTAATTATTTGTGTGCTAATTATTGATATAATTAGCCTATATTATTACTACATGCTTAATCATTATGAGTGACATTTCTTCTTTCTTTCCGTATAAGAGAAAATGGAATCTCTTTGAGAGTATTCGGTGTGAGCTTTACATGACGCACCATCTCGCTTGGCATGGGTTTGACATTAATGTTGGATAATTCAGCATACATCATATGGGAAATTTGTTAATAACTGAGATAACAACAGAAATAAAGATGTTTTCCAAGTACTGTCTACAGTATGAATCTGTATAGCAGCATTAATTAGATGTATAAAGAGACAAGAAAATCGTTTTAAGTTGACTAAATTACTTTCTTTTCAATGTCTTTTGAGGTGAGGTAATCTGTATCAACAATATATATATATATATATATGTTTGGAGGGGATCACCTCGTTTATCCCCTCCAAACAGACGCTCATAGCGAATATATTCTCACTAGATGCTGAATCAGTCACTCAATGAAAAGTGAATTTCTCACTAAAAACATCTATCATATGCAACTCAGCGTTTTTAGTAAAAAAACTTAAGCTATTAGCTATTCACTAAACCACTAATTAATTCACTAAAAATCACAGTAAAAATAAACGTGGGATGATCTGACTTTAAGAAAGGTTACAGTAAAAACTGGCCTAATTTATGGTTAAATTTACTATACTGAACGTTAAAAATTATAATGAAAAATGTTAATTTTTATTGTACTTTTTACCCCCAAAAATCTCTCTCTCTCTCTCTTTCTCTCTCTCTCTCTCTCTCTCTCTCTCTCTCTCTCTCTCTATCTCTCAAGTATTAAGGGTGAATGTATTTATTAGCGTGAATTGTAAGAGTGTCATATGAATGAGTGTGTTTTTAATTTTTCGACGTGATAGTTATACGTAAAATTTAGTAAAGTGTGTGTATGTAAGTATTCTTTTTATTTTTATCGTATTATGTTATCTTTATTTTATTTATTTTATTTTATGTATTTGACGAAGCGTGTTCTGTGATGTGCCATTTGACTATGACTAGTTTATTATATTTAGATGTTATAAACTGACGAACTGTTACAGCGAATAATGTTATTTTATACATAAGAAATGCAATAATTAAATGTTAAATGTAAGATAACAAATATATAATACTGACTGATATTTTAATTATTATAACTATACATGTACATGCAATTGTAAGAATTTTCGTCTTTGATGAATAAACAGTATATCTATCTATCTATCTCTCTCTGTACAGTATTAAAGAAAGTCCATTTATTAAATTAAAAAATTATGTTTCGTTAGAAGTGAAAAGTTCTATACTAATTAATTGTCCTAGAACCTCCATCAAAATTTTCAACCATAATACCCACCCAAACACTTTCCTCTCCACTCACCAACACACCTCTAAAATCCTCCTCCCCACGCACTCACCAATTCTTTCCTCTTACCTCCACATCCCCATAAACGCATACTCCCTAACATCCTCAAAATTATATTCCGCATTACGAATTTCCAAACTCCAGCCCCCCTCAACCCCACCCACCAAAGTTGCTCAATTAAATCGCGCGCCGACCCGCGGCGCGAAAGTTATAACTGATTATCGGCGCGCAAAACAGAACAACAGGTGAGAGCTCGGAGCTCGAAACCTCCGCCGCGATATTTAGTCGCGACGGCCGAAAGTTTCAATGCTCGCGCGGACGACGACGACGACGACGACGTCGACGACGACCTAAGCCCTTAACACTGGGGGGGGGGGGGTGGATCTGGAACTCGTTGCTAGATTATCGGGGGAACACGTTGGCGAGCGTCATTTTGTCGTGCAGGCGGCATTCTTATCGAATCGACGGAGGATTAGGCGAAGTTTGTTAGGGATTAGGGGAGGGGTGGGTGTGGTAGGGTTTTTTGGGGGAGGGGGGATTAGAGGGAGTGGGAGACAATAGGTTGGTATTGGCAGTTTTGCGAGCGAGAATGCTTGTTTTTTCAATTTGAACACTGAGCTGTTCGTGTCGGAATTTGTTACGATATATTGATATCGGACAAATTTCCTGAGCAAAGTTTCATTCGTAAAGTTGCATTACGATTTGAATATTGATTTTTTACGATTTTTTCATTTGAAGATATTGCACATAGTAAATTTTACGATATATATATATATATATATATATTATGTCAGTTACAGTACTGTTTCTTCGGTGTAATACTATTGATTAGTTTTACAACATTTATTACTAATTTTGTGCTTTGCTTATTGATAATTACAATATCATTTTTCTCGAAATAAGAAATATTATAGTTATCATTTTGAAATAAGAAAGGAAATTGGTTTGAAGTTTTCTTCTATACAGTATAATATCGGTTATTTACTTTTTATAGGTGAAAACTACATACTAATAAATTAAGTAAGCATGCAAAGAGTACACAGCATCATTATTTATACTTTTGCAGTGAAATGTGCAGTTATAAGCTTACTATTACACTATAGAACATATCAGCAATATGCCTTGATTAGAATGTGATTATAACCTTAAATTCAAGTAAGAGATCATATAGTAAATTATGATTTGTATTGAAAAATAGTTCATTAGTTATGTATAATATTATTTATGTGTATTGTAATAACGTGTCGGAATGAGTGCGTGAAATCCTTTAAATTCCCCTCTATAATATAGGAATGCTGTATTATGGCATTTTTACCTGCACAATGAGTAATATTAAAATACACCAATAATTTGATATCATATAGTGACAGTTATTAATTACGTATTTGCATGTTAACCAAATTTATTTAAACGGATTTCGAATATTGGTAAGCCTTTGAAAACATCATACCCATAATGGGCATAATGTCCCACTTTCCTCTTCGACGGCAAACATGGTGATAGTAGCAAAAAATATATAAAAATCAATACATTGTTAAAGAAAATAAAAATAAATCAACCGTCAATTTTCAGTATCAAACAAGAGGTTTTTAATAATTATTAATACGACAAACAATAAAAAGTATTATTCAGCACAAAAAAGTTATCAAGTTAAAAAGAAATTCCGTGAGGCATAGCACTTACATCTAAAAATAATGTTCAAAATTTATATTCTACAAATGATTCGAAGACTTGTAAAACTTGTCTGTAATAGTTAACACAAAACCGTCTCAAATATCCATAATCAATATAAACTTGTATTTCAAATTCACCTGCTTCCATCTCAAAATAGACAGACATGTTAGGAAACCCCAATATTTTATAAGAAAAGGACCCAAGTAGATTATTCATATGCTCAAACAGCGTATGAATAAAAATGACTATAAAAATATCACAACTCATAAAGAATAAACGACTGCTTCGCATGTTCCATTAGTAGAACATTATGCGGAGTATTTTTAACTCGTTTAATATTTATTACTTTAAAAAAATTCTGTATAAGTTTTATCAACTCCTACAATAATAATTACGATACACAACCTCATCCTATCTTCCTCTCCTATTAGCTCGCATGATTGCGCTTTAATCAAAGCGAAGTCAAGGCATTCAAACATACACACTTCCCACGCGCTAATTCGCATACGTACGTGAGATCGTATAAACGCAAGCGCTATTTCTCCGCGAGGAAATAGAAAAAAAAGAAGGGGGGAGGGTGCACACTCAAAGGCGTGCAGGAATACGAGGCGATGACAGGCGACGACAGCCTCGACGACGAGACGCATGAATAAAACATGCTCGCTCGCTCTCGCGCGCCAAGATTTCGGTAAATAAATTTCGACGGAGACGCGATATACTTATATACACGCGTATAAAAATATCGCCTACATCCGTCTGAATATTCAGAGTATCGAAAAACAAGTCGAGACGCTTTCGCGTGAAAAAAAAACAGCGGGGTGTCAAAGGAAAAAAAGGCAATTTAGCGCGTACTCGGAATGGCGGAAATAAACGAGATGTGTGTAACGTATGTGTTCGTCAAAGGTCCTTTTTTTTCTGCCGGGTATGATGAAAAAAATTTTTTTTCAGAAAAGTCCTGACCAAAAGCAATTTTGATATTGCAACTGGCCCAGAGCCGTGGGTTAATTTTACCGGTGTATTTCGCTGTGGCCGGAAAATAAATTCCCAGAAAAAGTTGCGAGCGATGCAATTTTGATATTAAAGCGATGTCTCTTTGAGCATCCTGCGTTAAATTTAGTGTATGTGCGTATATCTGTGACGTACTTGAAAAGAGACTTAAGTCTATTTTTCTACACATTGAGTTTACATAATAATATATAGCCTTCTTATGTAAAAATTGTGGGAGATCACGAAACATTATTCAATGATTAACATTTGAAAAAAACAGAGTGTATAACAATTTTTATTTACTTTTTAAGATATTTACCCAACAGGTATTGATATAATATTGGTTTACAAGCAACTAATATTACTTAGATATTCAGATTTAGAGAATTTAGTTACAGTGGAACATCGAGAATTTGAACAACTTTAATTCGAAAATATCTACAATTTGAATTCATACTTCGACTTCTTGACAAAACTTCAATAATTCTACAGTATTTAGTAGGATAACTAAAAGTTATTCGACAGTTTATCCAACTCTACAATTCAAGTTTTCAATAAGTTTAACTGTATAATTTGAATTTACAATAAGCTTCCCTCTACAATTTGAATTTTCAGTATAAATTTACCTTTATCATTCGAAGAATATTTCGAAAATATGAGTAATGAATGCGCGGAGCAAGTATAAATCCTTCACTATTGCCAATAATTTAAGCATTATATATACAGTTGATAGTCAGAGTGATAATAAACCGAAAAAAGTCAGCAGCAGAATTTATCGTTCTAGCAAGTATTTATCAACCAGTTATTCTATTAGACTCCTAAAGTTCAAAACTTCTATCAATCGCATGATAATTTGAATAATAATAATACTAATAATAGTAATAACAATAATTTGATAATATTCTTTGCGATTTAAATTAACGAGTTTCCACTGTGTCGTAAACAATGAAATTGCGGTATTATATATCGCAGACCCAAAACAAAACTATGAACAGTCAAAATTTTGTTCACTTATACTTTTAAAATTGGTCAAGAAAGGCTACGAAACTACGATACAAAAGTTAAAAGTAATAAAATTTTATTGCATGAAATATTCAAGTTACTTGCATAGAATATCAAGTTGATACATTCTCATTCTGGAAATGCGATATCACCTCAAACATCAAAACTTCAATATCCCAAAATCACGAAAACGCACTCAAGTTCGATTTTCCCGCAAATCCACAGATATACATCCACACTCTTTGCGGCCTTCGTATACCCGCTCACCACAAACACAATACGCTAAAAAAAAAAGAGAGACTCACTCACCTGCCGGCTTCAGCTGCGGTATCCCGCGGATTTCGCCGGTACGCGGCCGGGAATCCGTCCTGCCGCCTCTGCATATCTCCTCGTACACCGCCACCCTGCACTGGCCAATCTTCCTATATCCTCGTATCCTCCTACGTATACATATACATATACGTATATAAATATATCACCACCAGCACTGCACTCGCGGATGCGGATTCGGTATATCCCGCGCTTTATCGCCTGCGATTCTTCTCTCCCAGCTTGAGAATCACATATTTTGATATAGCGAGCCTTTTATTATTCGGCTTTTTCCTGGAAGTGAGCAGCGATAGGAGCTGCGCCTGAATATTCACGTGTTTGCAGCTGCTGCTGCAGCGCCGATAATTGGCTCGTCGAGCGAGCGCGCGGCGTAATTGTTATTCGAGACTTCGTGCGGGCTGCTGATGCGATGTGGGTCTTTCTCTGCGCGGGAGGAGGTGAGGCGGAATTAGAATATTGCGCGCGCGCACTTTTTTCCCGGCAATTTCTCGCTCTCTCTCTCTCTCTATCTGTCTGCTCTCTGTCTCTGGCTACTTTTTTTTTGGATGGAAGTGCTTCCTTTCTCTGTGTTTATCTCTGTTCGTATATATGCAGATAATCAAATGTGTTTCTAGTATCTATAACTATCTTTCTTTTATCTCTCTGACTTTTGATATCTTTCACTTTATTGTGATATTGTACAAATTATTGTTAATTGAATAATAATAGATGATTATTTGACAATGATTTTTGGTACACTGATTCAAAGGATTCTTAACCAAATTGAAGAATTCTTAACTATAGAGAAGCTTGACTTTGAATACTGTGAAAGACGTAGCTGTTAACAATTAAGACAGACTTCTTAATGCTTCATTCATTATTTATCGTCGGACGATTAAACAGTTGAGAATTTATGCTTTATAGTTCATTTTCTTTATTACCTATGTATAGTAAGAAATAATCTTAAATGCAGGAATTTTCAATTAAAAGTTAAGTAGTCCTTCTTTTCAGCGTACAAATTAGTAAATATCAATCTTATATATCTATCGCTGTCTCTCTTTTAATGAATTTCATTTCGCTGTGATATTGTACATCCTTATTCATTGATGGTGATTATTCAACATTGTTATTTTGTATCCATAAGTTATAATAGCATTTATTTGAATTATATTTCATGCTTTTAACTGTCATTATACGGATTTTTTAATATAAATAAATAAATATTTCTTTATTTAGTTAACGAATGAATATTTCGATTAGTTGAATTATAAGTTTAATATAAAAACTCAAATTAGACACTTATTATATGATTGTAAGAATACTGAAAAATAAAGTCTTGTGGAATTAGTGTGAGTATACTTAATACTGCGTAAATTCTTTCATAAAGTCTTACGATAAAGGAAACTAATGATTTCCAAACTTCTTTTTAGCTAACCTTACTCCAGCGGAACAAGAAATATTTCTATTTAGTAAATAAACAAGTTTTTGAGTTGAATTCCATTAATACATTAATCAATTACACGTATTAATTTCCCGATCCATTAAGAATATAATTTGTACCTTTCTATAGATCCTAAAATGCAATAAGCCAAAAATAAAATAAATCTATCCATCTCTATCTATGAAGAGACACCTATCCATTCATCTCTCTCTAAACAAACTCGCAGACCCTAATGCAAAAAAAACACAGTCAACCGTCACACGTGCACGGGCGATCTCCGCGAAAATCTCGGAAAACTTTCCGAACCAAAAGAGAACCTCGTGGAGATTAATCGGGGAGTCACCGGTCCAGTCACTTTCTCCCTCTCACTCACTCTCACTCCGATACACACTCGTATCCCCGCAGCTCCGAGATCGATTACCTCCTCAACCTTCCTTGAAACACTCTCTCAAGCAAAAAAACGTGACTCTCGCCGCACTGTCCACGCAGAAAAAAGCCCTTCGATTCGCTGAACTCGCGCTCGTCTGGCCCGAGCGCGACTCTTACTACTGCCGGCACTCGTAAAAACTCCGAGTGTCAGAGCCACCCTCGGTCAGATAGCACTGACACACTGCTTAGTTTCACTCTCCGTCTCGCTCCACTAGTTCCGGGGAGAGCTACAGGTCACTCGCACACAACCTCACCACCACAGCTACCAGACTTATCTGATAGCAGAAGCTTCCTCCTCCTCTAAAAAGGTAAGCTACAGACAGACGGAGAGCTAGAGAGAGAGAGAGAGAGAGAGAGAGAGCTGCAAGACGTTCACTGATAATCACGCACTGTACACACTGTATTACCTTCTGAACAACACTGCGGAATCCAGCGGGGCAGCTGGAGGGGTAGTAGGAGCGCCGCGCTCGCGGGGGGGGGGGCAGCGCTCGCACGGTTTATAACGTATACACACAGATACACACACGCGGAGGGGGCGGCGCGCATCACACGGCGAAGTGCGCGGGACGGACTACGGCGGCGGAATGACGAGCGAGGTGGAGAGCCGCTCTCGCGCCCCGCGCTGCCGCCAGAGCCTCCACTTTCGCGGCGGCGGCTGGTGGGTGGTTGGGTGTAGCTCTGTCTCCGTTGGGCCGGAGGCTGCGCGGACGAGCAGACGCACGCGCGTGTTGTAGGGTGGCGAGGCCGGTTTACGCTTGAGCGTTGGGCTGGGTGAGGAGGGAGAGGTTTGTTTTGGAAATAGTGGGCTTGAGCTCTGAATCGGTAGGTTGGCCTATGCGCGATGTAGTCACCTTGTACAACTAGCTTGGTAACGAGAATAACCTATACCACGCATCGAGATTCATCGCATCTGACTTTGGAAATAATGACGCTAAGTTATTACCGGATTTGATGATGGAATCCTTCTTTTTGAATGATTTAGGAGGGGTTGAGGAGGTGCCGGCTTATTTTGCAAAATAATGGAATTGAGCTTAAGTTGTTAGGTGCAGGAACCTACGTAAGTATATTCGCGTTATGCGTAACATATTGACCTGTGTAAATAAAATTACATTATGAAGTGAGGAGGGGTTGAGGAGAGGTCTGTTTTGTACGTAGAAAAAAGCTTTTACCTTCAAAAGTACTACTAAATTGTACCGGAGAACAAATTATGACGACCGTCACTTATAATTAACAAATTAACCTCGAAATTATTTTACCGAAGACGTGCATGCATTGTATAAGTATAAGTGTCTTCATGTTATACTAAAATTTTAGTGCTGTACCAGTCTGGTAATGAAACAACTTGTACCATGGATCAAGAATCATCGCGCCTGACTTTGGTAACAATGATGCCAAGTCATTTCCGTTTTTAATGCTGTCAAACTTTCTGTATGTGAAGTGAGCGGGCGGGAGGGGGGAGGTTAAGAAGCGGTAAATTTGTTTCGAAAAAGAAATGGGTTAAGTTTAAATTATTACGCGGGATAACCTGTGTAAATTTATTTACCTCACATGTATTATATTCACCTGCATAAATATATTCGCATAACGGGGCCAGGAGAAGTTGGGGAGGGATTTACTATTTTGGGAGAAAGTAGGTTTTTATTCTCAAAAATAATATTATTACTCGATTTTATATTTACGACATATTCCGCGTATAAAACAAATCTATAAATGATCTTAAGACCACTATTATATTGAATCCTCCTTTTTTGCATTTTCTAGTTACGGCATTCTGATAACTAGAGCTTTTAAATGTTTTAAAATCTTTTATAACCATTACAATAAGAACTTTTATGAAGCTACAATCTAATTAATATATGTTTAAAATATTTTTTAAATTTTAAATGAAAATCCTGAGATTATTATGGTATCTATTGCAGGTATGAAAAGATTTAAAAAATGTTTGATAATTAATTAAAAGATATAATCATAGTTCGGCAAGTATTCGACCACAAAATTTCGACGAATACTTTTCATATCTTTTGAAGTACTCTAAGAAATAAGAAAATTTTCTATTTTTAAATGTCTCACATTTTTAACTAAGGCCCATAGGAGTGGTTCTAAAACGCATTCAAAAACTTATCCGGTGAATAATTCTTTCGAGTAACCGACATTCGAAAATATATTTGACGAATACTATTTCAAATAAGCGATTATTTGAAAATGTATTCGTCGAATAAATTTTCGAATAATCGCTTATTCAAAAAAAGTATTTGTCGAATAAATTTTCAAATATCGGTTATTTGAAAAAATTAATCGTCTAATAAATTTTCGAAAAGTCGGTTATTTAAAAAAGTGTTCGTCGAATAATGTTCGACTACCCGAATCTTAAAAAGAGTTCTAAATTGACATTACGAAAGTCTGACGACTTTTATACATTAAAAACGTTTCTTCAGCTTGTAGAAATTATTTACATGAAAATCAGATGCGCCAATTCAAGTTAAAAAATAGTGCTTCTTATATAAAAAGTGATCACACCAAGTTGCAAGTCAAATTTTGGACTTTCGTCATGTCAATTTTGAACATATATTTTTGCTTTTTTTAAGATTGAGGTATTCGAAAATTATTCGACTAATACATTTTTCGAACAATTAATTATTCAAAAATTTATTCGAACAATACTTTTTTCGAATAATAGATTATTTGAAAATTTATTCGATGAATACTTTCTTCAAATATCGGTTACTCTAAAAAATTATTCGACGAATAAATTTTTGATACATTTTGAAACCACTCCTATGGGTCTTATTATTTCATGTGAGATATTTAAACATTGATAAATTCTTATTTCGTTGAATATTTCGTAAGATATAAAAAGTATTTGTCGAACTATGGATATAATATAATAAGTTGTTAACAACATGTATAATTGTAAGATAATTATTTATAAAGCAGATAAATCTTTATGTGTTTATCATGTACGAAAACTGTAACTCGAGGAATCAAAGTGTTACATAATATATATAATTAATATAGTATTCGAATTTCATTATTCATCAATGTTTATATGATATTAAAAGGCAAATCTAGGTGCGAATACCATTGATTGTAGTAATGTACTGATACATTAAAAAAATATAAACGAATTTATTAATTATAATTATTCGTACTAGTTTATAATTTTAGAGAATGCTAAGCTTTTATAAATCAATGATAAAGAATTCAACGATCTTTTAACCAGTTCATTAAGTCTTTTAAGAGTTTTCAAGATTTTTTGGAATATTTGCTATTTTAATGGCATCATTTTTCATCGTAATTTAAAAATCAATTCCCGGAATTTTATAAAACAATTTTATAAAACAATGATAAAGAATTCAACGCTCTCTTAACCAGTTCATAAAGTCCTTCAAGAGTTTTCACGATTTTTTGCAAAACTTGCTATTTTAATGGCATTATCTTTTATTATAATTTAAAAATCAATTTCCGGAACTCAGACTAAGTAGATTTATCGGAAAAAATGAGTTTTAAAAAGCAAGTCTTGTCTTGAATATATGCAAAATTATATAATTTCAAATATCTCAGAAGACTAAATTAATTATAAATAATAAATCTTTTTTGATTTTACAAATTATTATTGCTAAATTTAAAGCATTATAGGTTTAAACTATTGTGATAATAGATTTGTGATGATAAAATAAAGTTTTGCTATAAACATGTTAGAAAGATGTTTTCAGATACTGTGAATCAAAATACACTTCTTTTTAGAATATGTCTGTATGGATTCATGTGCATGTGCGTTCGTGCATACGTGCGTGCGTGTGTACGTGTGTGTGCGTGTGTGTGGGTGTTTGCGTGTTTACGAATGGATGTGGATCAATAATTTTGTTTGAGTTTTAGTTTTTTGGGTTTTTTGATACCATAGAAATAATATTATCGATTGAGTGATAATGCATTTTAAAGAGCACCTATTTCTTCCCACCCGAAATTTAGAATAAGCTATTTCCCTTGTTTTGTTATTCACGAAATCGTCATTTTTTTACACGGTTATGTCTGTGAAATGTAAAAAGTAAAATTTAAAAATATTGAGATGATTAGGAATATAGAAACAATATTCTGTAAAATTTTTGAGGCTTTATCTTTTCTTTTGAAGAGAGAAAAATATTTTTTTAAAAAAGAATCGATTTTTATTTAGTAGCGAATTCTGGAGTAAATCAGCAGCATTTGATCTGAAACTTTTCAAAACGATAGCTATATAGTATCTCTTCAACGGATTCTAAGTCCAGATCACAACGATCTTTATATTTCGACATATTTGAGGTTATGCGTTTTTAAAAATTATTTTTGTTCGAGTATAACTCGACAATGGCACGGTCATTTTTTACTAAACGGGGCACATTTTTTTTTTTTTAATGAAAATTCGAAATTAAAAAGTAATTTAAAGATTCATCAATTCACTTTTCTTTATAACAATTTTTCGATTTTTGGATTTTTATGTTCTAGTTTTTCGAATTTTTTAGTATGTTAGAAATATTATGATCAATTTAGTGTAAATGCATTGAACAGAGCATAAAATTACCTATCTTTTACAACCGCAAATTTTAGATTAGCTCTTCCCTTCTTTTGTTATACACGAAAAAAGTCATATTTAGTTTAAACGGGTATATCTAAAAAACCTATGATGGCAAATCGTTCATAAAATTTTAGATGTTTAGAAATTCAATGAATTTTCATAAATTACGTACAGAGATAAAATTGCTGTGATAAGGATTATTATCAAACCATCAATGATAACAAAACACACCCTTTTTGAGGTTTTATTTAGAAAGAGATATAGCAATTTAAAAATAATTTATTAGAACAAAGAATTTAATATTGGAACAATTAATTTAGTTTGAGGAAGCTGAGTGCCAGTGAATTGGCAGCGGATTTTATATTATCACAGAAAATAGATGAAAAATGTATTAGTACTTTAATGTAAAATAAATCAACTGAATTTAGTAGATCTTACAAACAGTTTATTTTCAATAACATTTTTTTCTGTAGCATATTTTAATCTTAGCACAACCGTTATTTTTCTCGGTTATTTATAAATAAATCGAAAATTTGATTAAATAAATGATAAAAACTTTTATCGAAAAAATAATCGAAAGTATTATCCAAAAAACAATTGAAAATTGTATTCAAAAATATTATTATACAATCACTTTGAGAAAGCAACATTGAATCATTGACCGAATAGTCGTACAGTGTTTACACAAGATACTTAATTTACACAATTATTAATAAATCAACAACGTCAGATGTTGCTCGCAACCCACTCAATTCTTTAGTATAGAAAAAAGACATTCATGCGCAATAGAATCGTGTATAATCCAGTCGTTGTCCATCCAATCACTTTGTCTCCTGCAAATCATACGCCAGAACGCCAATAACAATCCAGACTCTAACGTACACACCCAATGCTCACCCAGTAGTCGCTATCTCTCCACTACCTAACGCAGTCGCTTGTATCTTCGAAGTAGCGCGACGGCGAGCGCCGAGAGGAGCGAGGAATTGGAGATGTACCAGCGAAAGAGAAAGAGAATCTGGCAGAAAACCAAAACAGTAGCGAGTCAGACGGATTGGAGTGCAGCGCATTATTCGAGCCGCGAGGCGCAATATAGTTCCACGCGCGCGTACGTGGAATTGTTGCTGAATTTTAAGTGTATATACTCACATTCGGGCGTGGTGCACGCAAATAAACGCGAGAAATTAAAGGAGCTTGCGAGCGGCTCTCTCTGTAATGCGAGGGAAATCGAATTACCGACGAAATAACGGAATTCGGGTTATGCGCGCGTACTTTTGTTCGAAATCGTCCGACAAATTGAAGTGACTGTGGAGAATCATTTTTTTGTACGGCTATATAGAGGCGAAAGAGAGTTCATAGTTGACTGGATCTTTCGAAAGGTCCGTTATTTTTATTAAATTGTCGAGTTTTGCCGCTGCGATGGCTGAAATCGAAGTCCCGCCCTGCGTTCAGAGTCATGGGATCCTTTGAATGCGCGATGTATTTATGCATCGATGGAGCGGATTCGAGATACGAGAGTGTGTGTGGGGGGGCTTTGTGCGAATTGAAAAAGACGAAAACAATTATTCTAAGAGGAAAAATGTGCTTTATGTGGTTTTTATTTACTGACGTTTTTTACCTATATTTCATTCTACTTGAAAGCGATTGAGCTATCGATTTGTTGAAGCTTTAAAGCTTTTGAATTTCAATTACTCAATTAAAGCGTTTTTTGAATATGGGTATTTTTCAGAAATCTCTTTTTTTAGTATATATGTTTTATATGGACTAAAAAGGGCGAGCCACTATTAAGATTTGAAAAATAATATAAATATTTTAAACTCAACCAATTTTTCCAAATTAAACGACTACTAAAACTATTTTTACATATAAAAAAAATAAAATTTTTAAATAAAATACTTTTAACGTATTTTAAGAGGTGTAGCGATCATTCTTCTTATTTTATAATATTTGAAAAAGCTTAAATGAGAGTTTTGATATAAACTTCATTATTCAAACAATATTTAGTGATGCATAATTGTAGAATGTAGATATTTATTAATAATACTATAAAAAATACACGTGTGCCTAACAATAAGAAATATTTTTTTTGACAGTAAAGAAAGCTTAAATCCAATACGTGAGATTATCAAAGACTTACAAGGAGAAAGTAACAATGAAAATATTAACATTGCATATATGCTTAATGTTATAAAATCGTTTTTAGCTATATCTCGTAATATTAAGTCTATTAAGTGAAACTACGGATACTAGGCTTCATTTCTAGGTACTAGTGAATGATTCTTAGATGCTAGTAGGTAACTTTTACACATCTCGTACTCTCTTATTAGAGGACTATAAAGACGATTAAGATTATAAAGAGGTGGTAAAATCGTGGTAAAATCATATATAGCAAATATTTTTGAAATATAAAGACTTGCATGAACTTACGATATATTTTATATCGACACTATTCACGATGCATTGCATTTCAAATCTTTAGGTGAAGAGTATCGTAGTTCGGCGTTTGCGGCAATGAGAATCGTGATTCTGGGTTTACAGCGCAGAGTACCGCAATGTGGAGGTTTTATAGGAAGAGTATCATGGTTCAAAGACTTGCGACGAAGATAGCACTACATGATGCATAAAGTAGGTCTTGAATTTGATTATACTTCGCTAAACATAGGGTGGTGATGATATCATATGTTTCGAAGAAAAAAAGTTCAGGAACTTTTAACTTTCGCAATCGAGTTTGTCTTCGTCGCGAACTGCAATGCGATATTTTGCTCTTGCATTGTGCTCTAATTTAATGCCTATTGATTATTTACAGGATTCAACTCAGGCTATGTGTATACATGCGTGCGTATGTGCACGTGAATGTGTACATGTGTGCCTAGGTGTGTACGTGTGTGTATATTTGTGTGTATGTGTAAGTGTGTGCGTGTGTGTGTATGTCTGTGTGTGTGGTACATTTGCGTTAGTTTGTGCAAATCATAGTCTTAAAATCCTTCATGTATCAAGCCCAATTCTGCACATATGCTTGCTGTCATTCATTAACTACTGTGCTTGAAAGGTTCAAGCTAAATCGATCGATTCTTCTTACAGTAAAAATGAGTTTAATTATTTTTAAACCCTTATAAATTAAAGATCTATAAGATATGATACTAAATATGCATAAGTATATACTATAATACTTTTACTAAATAATAGTTTCATCTAGACTGTATTCCTACTAATTTATGAGTCATAAGATTCATTGCTTCTGGAGAAAAATTTAAACATATAAAATGCATTTTTGTTTTACGTTGATTTAAGTTATTCTTAAAATAATGACTTTAAACTTTCAGTGAATATTTGTTACATGTTGTTATGTTATGGGTTGAACATTTCTTAGCTCATTTGGTCTATTATATTCTTAGATATTACATTAGGCTTATTGAATTAAAATTTTGTTTATGCTGTACAACGTGATCTCTAGAAGTTTTAACGCGATATTCTTGACAGAACTAAAGTTATATACGAGCACTACTATTCCAGATCCACAGTTAACAAATAACACATTTCGATCACAGTGCCATTGCCGCCACTTTGAGAAAGCACAGCGTCAAATCATATGACAGCGTTTAATTTCTATATAACGATTGTGATCATATCTATACTTTACGCAAACACGCCAAGGTCAGTAGTTGATTACCTATTAAAGATAAAAGTAAGCAATTCAAAACACACCTGCGAATCCGTCAACCAATAATCTCAAACTCTCGAATCTTTCAACGAGAAAAAGATCCTTGGCCCGCATCCGGCTCTTGCAGCATCGAACCTCGGCGTATCAAGCGTATAAGAGCCTCGCGCGGGGCTCCGCGGCGCCGGCGCCACGCGACGGAGCAGGACAGAGCGGAGCCCCCACGCCGGATCCACTGGCTTCGCGTCGCGCGTCGCTCGGGCTACACTAGCCGCCGCCGCTATTGATTCAGTTCTACCAACCCCACGCGCACACAGAGAGAGGGAGAGGGAGAGATGCGAAAGGAGCCCTTAGTGACTTTCGACATTTCTCGATCCGCCTAGGGAATTGTCGCTCTGAAGCGGAGGGGGGAGGGGGAGGGTAGGGGAGGTGGTGGAAGCTCCAGCTTCAGCTTCAGCTTTGTTACAAGATAACGGACCACCAGGGAGGGAGAGAGAGAGAGAGAGAGAGAGAAGCATAGCGGACGTTCCTAATGGTTTCGACGTTCGGTCAGTTCAGAGCGGGAGAAAGGATAGCGAGAGAGAGAGAGAGAGAGAGAGAGAGAGAGAAATTATGGGTACGTACATGTACATGTACATAGGGAGCGATATGTCGCGCATCCGTTGACTGGCCGCGGGCTGACGGGCGCGAGACTTGTAGTGTTGTTCGTCCTCTCTGTGGACGCTCTCCTCCTATATATATATTTCGTTATTGTACAACTCTCCGAGGGAGCTGGATTTTTACCTTTTTTCGAGGATGGATGGATGGATGGATGGATAGAGAAGAACAGTGATTCTTTTTGAATTTTTCCGGGCTAATGGCGTTGCGAAAGTGCGATATGTTCCACGGCGGGAGTTTCGTTCTGGTGTTTCGTAAGTTTGGGTGACGGTTGGGTGCGAACTACTACGAAGTTTCTCCGAGGTCAGGATGGAAGAATGCGTGGATTCGAGGGTAAATGATGATCGCGGGGAGTGGAATAGTTTTTCGATAAATATTGAAAAGCCCAAGGTTCTGGAGGTAATAAATGGGGGAGGGGAGAATGTGGAGGTGGATGTATCGTTCAGATGTATGGAACGGGAATTACGAAGTTACGAGCGTATTAATCATCGCAAATCTTGCTGGATCATTGCGTAATTATACGCTGTACTGAATAATTGGACAATGATTGTTGGATTAGCAAATTCACTGACTATACCGGGATATGTCATTTAGTGTATCAGTTGATGTAGCTTTGCTTTACATTATGATCATCTTCAAATTGTATGTGTATGTTATGGTTAGATAAGCCTATCCGGAATAATTACATGATTTAAATTCTAGTATACTTTCTTTGGTGAAAACATTAAATGAAAAAATAGGTGAATTTGATACAGTATATAGTCGAATGATAAATAATTTAATCTATCATCCGATTTATTACTTGATGTATAGCTCAAAAATATTATTCAGGTAAATCATTTCCAAAACTTCTGAAAACCTCCAGATATTGTTTTAAGCTTATCATCCGTATTGCGCCTACTTCTTATATGAAACTTCGGATGTACGTATTCCATCATTATCAACCAGTTAATAACGAAATTCTGAAATTATGAAAATGAAAAGTGGCCTACTTTGATCTAATAGATACACATAGGTTGCAGAATATTTAATGTATTACGTAGAGAATTTAGAAAAGTGAAAAAAACATGTGTATCCTCTAAGACACATACGGCGTTAACGGTGATTTTTGACAATTATTTTCCGTGACCATATTTTTAGATGATATATCACATAATAAATTAGGTGATATCAAGTCAAAATGTAACGTGATAGCTTACCTCATTTTTACCTGAATTATTATCTGATATTTTAGTAGGTTTTAATACTTCAATATTATAATAAAACTCTTTTCATTAAATTCGTATTTTTTTGTGTTCCACTAGATAATAATGGTTAGAAACTTTACACCTCGAAGACGCGGGAAACGTCTATTTGCTGGTCTCTCCTCCTTTGTAGAAAGTGCGGGGGGTTACTCTACTTTGAGTTTTATAGCCGTCATTAAGATGCCGGTAAGGGGAGAATTTTCGGCAGCGATGTTCCTCTGTGTAAGTCGATAACTGCGACGATTTTTCCTGTTGAAAATGAAAAAAAGGAAGAATGTCGTTAGCGAGGGTGAGGAGCGGGATCGAAAAATGGCTCGTTATGGCACACTACTATCAAATTTTATGGTTATAATGAAGTTTATAACCTCATGGCTCCTTTATCTTTGCTCAAAAGGTTAAATCAGATGCACACGAGTTCGCTGATTAAAATAAACGACCAGCGCAATATTACGATTTTAAATTATTATAACACCAAAAGTTTTATTTGGAAAAGGAAGTAGTGCATTGGTTATTCGGTTATATGATTAGAAATGCTCATACATATATTTTGGGAATCTAAATTACACCAGAGCAATTAATCAAGTACGTAATGAATATCCGGTACCTAGTCAACTAACCAGGCATAGTGAATATACAAATCAAACTATACTAAATATAGATGTATATCGGTTATCGGGAGCATCGATAACTGATCAAACATAAATTTACTCATTTTTAAAATATGGCGAATGTTACTGTTAATTCATTGCGAGTCGAGTTGTTATGCGATTGAAGTTCTGATAAATAAAATGCACTTATTCGTTTATAAATTTATAGAATAAAAATATAATCAGTATTGCTGTATCATTACAAGAAATGAACCAATTTATAACCGTCAAAGGATTTATTATGTCAGAATTCTTGCAATTCATGCAGTATTATTTGATGATTCCTTTATGCTTTGAAAATTGAAGAAAACAATGTAGGATTAAATTCAATGACAAGAAAAATCAATTTAAGAATGCTCGCCTGACTATAGCCGTGTCATTCTACTCGGAACACTAAATTTTATAAATACAATTAAATAATATTAGTATTTATTGCAGAACCAGTGTAAATTTATAAAAATAAGTTTGTAAGGATATATTATTTTGAAAATTGTAATAGCTATTATATCTAATGTAATAAATTCTGTTCTTCGGTATTCTTTCTGTATTTAATCTTATTACGTCAAAAGGTCACAAAGAATAAACTTACTACTTTAATAATCTTAACTTTCAAATCCGGAATGTATTCTGCATTCTTTGAATATAATTGTTTTTGCTTATAAAAATCATTGTAATAAAAAATGTTTATCAACTATATAAAACATGTATAAGACTTATGGGAATAATAATATTGTGCTAAACTGCTATGTTAATATATAACGAATATAGTGCTAAGCTGCTAAAATAATGAAACTATTAGCTAAATAACACTTTCTTATTTATTCATGATAATTTAATAATATTCATCATTTTATTTCATAAATTGCACCAAAGAGATAATAATGTAAATATAAATAAATTCTTCGTACATTATTCTTACACCATATCTAAAATAATCATTATCATACACTTTATTGATTCCATAAATTCTCACACTACTTTGTATATTCAAGTCTAACAGCCTGCGTATTTCTTCTTATTAAAATAAAATAAAAATATTCATCACCAACCAACATCTCTCGAAAATATTCAAACGATAAATAACCTTCGAAGCTCTCATTACGTCGTGGATCGAGTGATCCATCAAAGTACGTCCTCTAACGCGACCACCGCCCGTATTTACATTCCCCAACACTATCCATTTCCATCCTATACCCGTGCTCGCAGCGATAATTGCTTTATTATCCTGCAAAATTTAAGTCTCACCAGAGCTGCTGCTGCTCGTTTTTTCTCTCTCTCCCTCATGACAAATACAGAGCAGCGCCGAGCTGCGCCAAGGTCGAGAGACGAAGAAAGAGAAAAAAGAGGCCATTCCTCACTTTTCTCCTGATCGCGCGAGTCTACATAATTATTGCATGCGAGAGAAGAGCCGTCAGTCGCAGCCGCAGCTCCGGAGCTCCAATCAAAGGCGAAGAAAGAGCCAAGACCCAAAGAAAAAGGAAGAAGAGGGATATAAGAAAGGACGGGGAAAAAGGAAGAAGATTGCGGGGAGAGAGAGATATATATATATAGACAATTAGAAAGACGTTGGGGTGCGAGTAGCGAGAGAAAGAGAGAAAAATTGCGGTTCAAGAATTGATAAATCGTGAGGCGCTGCGGCCCGCGTCGTTTTGTTTAATGGATTACAATGAATTGACGAACGCGCGGTCGATATGGACGCAGAAGAGAGGAGAAAGCGAAGGAAGAGTAAGAAGAAGAAGAAGAAGAAGACGAAGACGAAGAGGATGAAGAGGAAGAAGAAAAAGAAGAAGACGAGGTCAAGCCACGGCAGAAGGGAGAAAATTGCAGGATGTCGGGTCGAAAGGTGTTTGCAGCCTCGGCGATCTTAGGCCACAATAATCTCCGCGAGGATGATGAATCACCTTCCACCAGAACGACGACGAGGACGACGACGTCGTTGTACCGTCGCGAGAGAAGCGGATTATAGCGTTCCACCTTCCTTTTTCGCTTTATTCGCGAGCGTCGGTTTCTTCGTCGTCTTCTTCTTCGTCTTATTCTTCTTCTTGTTTGGCGAGCGATGAAATAAGGAAGCGAGAACATCGTCAGGATAGATTCAATTTAACTGCCAGGCTAGAGATATATTATGATTGGTGTGTGTTCCTCTTTTGCTTTCTCTACTCTACTGGTGTGTGCATTTCTTGTGCTTTTTTAATAAATAAATATGTTTTACAATTTAGGAATTCTTAATCTAAAAATGCGTGTGTGCGTGTGCGTATGTGTGTATGTGTGTGTCTGTATGTGTCTATATATGTATTTGTTGGTATGTGTGTATGCGTGTCTATATGTGTATGTGTGTGAAAGAGTATATATATATATTTAAATCGGCCGATTATTCTTCATTTTATAACAATTTTTCGAAATTTAAATATTTTCATAACTTGGTTTTGTTGACTATTTTTCCTTTTATTCCAAAAATAGTTGTTTTAGAAAATCGAATTTTATTTACACTTATTAAAAATCATTTGTTTTTAAAGCAAGCTTATTCAGCAATATTAAATACTTATTTCAATAAAATAATTAGTTTAAGATTTTATAAAAGAAACAGTTATTTAATGCTCGTATCTAGTGGTATACTATAGCTTACCTTTATTCAGTGTTAACTTCAATTACAACATTTTTTTATTTTTTTATTTGCAAGAATATTTGGAGGTACACATAGAGATGATTGAAGATTGAAGCATGAAATAAAGTATAGTTTGTATCAGAATGCAAGAGAGATAAAATTAATTTTCACGCGAACATACGCGAATTAGCCGCAGGCCAGCGGATAATAACAACGTTTTACAGTGAATGGAGCGGAGGATTCGGGATGGAGAGTTCGCGCGGTATTCCGGGAACGCGCGTGCATCAGTACGTTTATAATTAGATGGAGAATGCCAAGAATTCCTGATTCTTAGACGACCTAGATGTAAATTTAGTGTAACTTATTAAAATTATTAAGAAAGGTTTTGGAAATGGCTCGGAAAGTTCGTGTGTGTTCGCAAATAACTTCAGAAACTGTATTAAAATTAACTTAATTTGAGAATTTTTTGTTGAGTGCACGATTAAGTACTTATGTTAAGAGTTTTCTTGTAATGGAATAAACGACCAACGGTTATTTTACATTTTGTACATTTTTAGTAAACGTTTAGAAGAATTCATTTGAGACAATTTCAAAATTGATGCAATCACAACAAAAAAAAAATTATTTTCAAAATAACTAATATTGTAATAACAGTATTTATTTAAATAATATAAAATCTTCATCATTTGAAATATTTCAAAATCTCTATATTTCTAAAATCATAACTTTTCCTCTTGAGATTCCATTAAAAAATAGTCCAACTGTAACTTTATTAGTTAAAATAATACAATTTTTGATGCACTAATTTTACTTAAAAGTGGCAGAGTGCATCATTAATTTCTAATTCATTGAAAGTGTCTAATGTAAATTAGATAAAGCTTAAAATGAGCAGAAAGTGGTACTATAATATTTTATATTAAATGAATTCAAAGCAATTGAAATAAATTATATTATTTTATACTGTTAAAATTCACAAGAAATTTTATTTTTTAATTTTCATGGTTATAAATATTGTATTATAATTTATAGAATTTTCAAACAGCATAAGTGTAGATCTGCACAACATCTTCTTTATTAATATTTATATTTTTGATTTACTTTACATGATTTTTATTTATACGCTTTAGAAAATTTGTATAAATGTTAATGTTGATTTTATTTTTATTCTACGTTAAGGGCAGAAGATACTGCAATTTATTTGTATTTTTTTGTATTCATGATTATAAAATTAAAAAACGCTGTTGAGCCAGGTCCAATCCTAGTCTCTGCCGATTAATACAAGTACCATATCATATGGGAAATAATGTTAAATGAATTAATATAAAAAATATAGTACCAGATAGCTCATATGAACCACTTATTTAGATAAAACAAACAATACGTGTAAGGATAATGGCATACACTAAAATATTTTTTGCTCAACAAATAATTTTGTTGAGTATTGCTCAATACGCACGTTTATGATGCTATTTTGTACATTTTAATAGATCTTATTTTCATTTCACCAATAAACTTGTACCATTGTTCAAAACTCATAAAATATTATTTATAAAAAATTATATTTGTTAAATGCACGAAAATTTGAAAAAAACTAGATTGGAATATTATCATCGCGAAAATAAGTAGAAAAATCCAAGTGAGGTTAGACACAATACATTTAGTTGAATGGGGATTTTCATACATATTACCTTTTATAAGTACAGTGGTCATTTTTAAAATTATGCTTTGACGAGCTCTAAATAATGATGCTGGTAATTCAATTTCTACCAAGCTTTCTACTATGCATCATCCTTTAATAAAATTTCAGTACATCCTTCCTTCAAAAATTCAACTAAATCACGTGTTATCTCAAATATCTTAATAGGCCTGTAACACTATTCTCCTTTCCCTTCCCCTGCACATCATCATCGATCGGATAACCTCCGACACACTCGGAAATCGCGCGTAAAAACGATTAATTCGAATGCTCGAGCTTACAGCGCAGTTGCATTACCACGTCGACGAGGTGCTCCCCTTATGCACAGCGTCTCTCTACCTTCGCCCATCCCCTTCAACGCCGTCGTCTCCGCCGAGCCGTAACAGGCACACGGCGCATACGTAAGGAATTCCCTCACTCCTCTACTCCTTCTCCTTCACATCTCTCCTCCCCGCACATATACATACACACAAATGTATTCACGCTCTCCTACATACTCAGACACATACACATATATTTGCCCCTATAAACATACATACTTATATACGTATATTAATACACTCATATATACTCATACATACGTATTCGCACACCAATTAATACTCATACACACATATGCGTGCACATATATTCATACGCATATATTTGGACACAAATATTCACACAAACAGGCATACACACACGCTCACACACACATGCACACACATACACACACATACATACTAACACATGCACAATTACACATACACACTTACACATACACAATTACACATACACACTTACACATACACACTTACACATACACATTTATACATACACACTTACACATACACACTTACACATACACACTTACAAATACACACTTACACATACACACTTAAACATACACACTTACACATTTACACATACACATACACATTTACACATACACACTTACACATACACACTTACACGTACTCATTTATACACACTTACACGTACTGATTTATACACACTTACATACGCTTTCATAGTATATGATTACTTATATGTACAATACACATTTACATATATTGTACATATACACAGGCATATGCACTCATACACAAACATATACAGACATACGCACATATTTAATCATATTTACGTACACTCATACACATACATATGCCTACATACGTACACACATACGCACACCCATGTACTTACACATGCACTCACACACACATACACACATACCGATCCACGCATACATGTACTAGTCTTCCTCGGCAATGAAATTAGAGAAAGAGGATAAGAAGAGGTAGGAGTCGCAGGAGAAGCGACTCTCGACGCTTATCACGCGACCGGCACAGTGGGTATACACAGCGCAAGGATCGCGCCGGATCCGGATTCCCCGCAGCGCAGCGACTCGTCGTTTACCCCTCTGCTCGCGCGCTAAGGCTCGACTTTTCCGACTTTTACGTCGTTCGCGCGCGCGCGCGGCCTCGATTATCTCGAGCGGCGCCGCGGTGCGCAATCAGCGGCGCACAGTCCTTTTGAAGTGCGATAAGCCGATATCGGCTCTCGCTCGCTCTATACCCACCACAGCGACATCCTAGAGCGAAAGAGAGAGAGAGAGAGAGAGAGGGGGGGGGGGGAAAGAGTATCGGATCATTTGCCGCCAGCGTCGCCGCGGCGCGCAGTTAAAAAGAAGGTATAGTAGAGGTGACGGGGGGTGGGGTAGCAGAAACTACGCGCTTGTATTCCGCGCTCGCGCGAGTGCTTCAACGCAATTAAAGCTCGAGTCGAGCGTTAAAAGCCGCGCCGCACGCCGTAAAAGCTCTCTCTCTCTCTTTCTCTTTCCCTCTCTCTCTCTGTCTCTCTTTCTGTTCTGTACGTACAGGAGGGTTGACTCTCTCTCTCTCTCTCTCCCTGACTCTTGATGATGTACGAACCTGGAGGTAGAGGTAGAGTATAGAGGTGTTATATATATATATATATATATATATATATATATATATATATACGTGTACAATGTGCTTGTATATCGTGTACTTGCTCTTGAGGGGGTGGGTTGAAGGTTGTGCGCGCGAATTACACACACGCGGGGTCCTTTAAAGTTCGCGTTTTGAGCCCGAGAACAGAGCGAGCGAGCACAAGTCCTCCGCGTTTGCGGAATTATGTCCCGACGAGGGTTTACGCGCTGTACCTACGCGGCTCTCTTGGCTTTGCTCTCTGTTCTTAATAAGCACGTTGAGTTGCTGCTGCTGCTGCTATTGTGTGTGGGAGGGGGAGGGGGAAGAAAGCGGTTAGACGATTTTGTGCGGTTCGCGTGGGAAGATGGAATGGTGGAGTTTAGGAGGATTGAATGTCGCTGGGGTGGTGGTTGGGTGCTGGATGATGTTGGGCTATTCAGGAGTATTGTATTGCTGGAGTTTTGTATTTTTGTGTGTGTGTGTGTGTGTGTGTGTGTGTGATTGCGAGTTTTGAATGACAAAGATGGAAGGTGAAGTGCTCGAATTTAATGTGAGTCACTCGAGGAAGGGTGTATGCGGATGCGTAGTAAGTAGGCAAATGTATAAAAGTAACTATATTGATTAGAGTTTGTCAGAATATGATAGCTAAAAAAAATTTATTCTCAGAAGTGAATGGAAACTTTATAACACCGAATTCAATTCGATAGATTAAGTGAAAAAATCAGGATTTAATCAGACATTCAGTAGTAAAAATTAATTTTTTTTATGTTTTACTTTATACAGAAGAAAGTTTTTGTTTAAATATTTTAGATTTTATAGATCATTCATACTCATGTTAGTTTTATGGATTCTCCATTAACGTTCTAACCGTGGACCAGTACGGAATTCCTTCTCTGACAGTGTACAAAAGCATTCTTATGATTAATTGGTTTAATCTAACGGTATTCAATTTAAATTTATACCAATTTATATATTTTTTAATTACTTTTATAAGGTTTCAAGGTTTCAGTTAAAATGCAAATATTCTCTCAACTAACTATGAAATAAATTAGAAATTTTAGAATTTTTATTAATAAAATTACTTTTACTCAGGTAGAAAATTATTCAGTTTTATCGAGGATCTCGACTTATTAAACTGGGAGCCCCGATTAAAACAGTTTTATGGAATTTCTTAAGGGTATCTTTATTGAGTTAAAAACTTTGTAGGGGTTACATCTGTTCGATAGATTAAAAGAAGGTTTTTATTAACAATGAATTAGAGTAATTGTATAAATACTTTTATGCATATTTAACCCATTAGAGACGTAGAGATCCTGGAGGATCCACAACATTTTTTCGTTTTCCTAAGATTTCTACGTGAAAAGTTTAAAATTATGCAAACTAAATAAATAGATCAGATCAAAGTGGACCATTTTCGATCTCGTAATGTGGGCTTAAATCATTTTTTACTGCATAAAATTTGAGAAAACTTAGAAATTGAAAAATGAAATTATGTCAGAAATCCTATAGTTAAATGCAAAAACACATTTCTACGTAATTTCCCAAAGTTTTTTTTCAATTTATTACACATACACATTTATACATACACACATTTATTGAGGGTCTCGGTCTTAACGGGTTAATGAAAACCCGCTACAGCACAGTTTAAATGGAGACCACTTCATTTTCAAGGAGCTCCGCGGTTTGCAGCAAAATACCATAAGGTTTCATTTAGAGCAAAATAAAAATGGTTTTCATTATCTACATCAGATTTAACAGAAAAGTACGCATGAACGTTTTCATATAAGAATCGTCAAAAATAACTTCCTAACATTTAAAGCTTTAAATTTATCTTAATATTCGTGTGAACTGAAGGTATACAGAAGCTGTTGAAATTGTTAAAGTTAATTGGTTGACAATCATTTAAGTTACGTCTCAAGTCAATTTGAAAAACGTAGTGTAAAGGAAAACTTCAAAGTTTTCAAAGTTAGTTTTCTCTATGAAATTTAAAAAATACCACGCTAATTTTTTTCCTTTACTCTGCGATTCTTTACATTTCGTATTCCAAGAGATCTTTAAGGTAAAAAAAATAAAAATGTTAATTTTATTATAATTATCAAGAACTATATACTATTATAGATTCTATTATAATTTCTAACCGAGTATCACATTAAAATTCCACCTTAAGGAAAAAGACATGTTGATCTAAATATAACAAATTTTGAAATAGCAGAACATAAGCGCATAAATTTTAACAAATAAACGCACTAATCTATCTTTATTATCACCTTATCGTTTAATCTATCCCCGAATTCACAATCTACAGCATATTCTACGCTATCTAACAATTTGTTATTCCCCCGCGACACAGCGCACTAAATTTCCACCACTGTTTGTCCCTTCACTCCCCATTCTCTTTTTCAAAAGCACATTCCCAAACAAACTCACAAAACAAGAAGAACGCCCCAACAAAAACAGAAACAGCGCCGAGCAAATCCAACGAAACAGACACGCTCTCGCATCAGCGAGAGAAAATTTACATCCGCTGCACTGCACATCAGTAGCGCACTCGAACGCAACACACACATTTCTCCGCTGCTCCGCTAAATTACCAATTTCAGGACCTATTACGCTTTAATCAATGAAGATTATCAATTAAAAGCGCAGAAACACCGAGTAAAAAAGAGAGCGAGAGAGAGAGGATGAACCCATCGCTCCGTTCGCTGCGAATGTAATTCATCGAATTTTGATTATCGCGCTAATTGCACTGGAAGCCTCTCGTGCGAGAGTGAGTGAGAGAGGGAGAGAAAATCCCACGGAAAATGATGTAACACGGACGCATACGCGGAAACATGTCTAGTCGGATTATATGTCGACGTTAAATCGTTCCCTTCCTCGCGTCGTGCTTCGCGTCGTATATTCTCGAGAGGTAGCGAGTGGATGTGGGTGTGCGAGGAGTGGGGTCATGGGGGTCAGCGGGTCATTTGGTTTTCTCGAGGGTGTTCCACTGGTTCTGTGTCTTGAACGTTGTAAACGTCGCTATATTCCTAAGAATGTAATTCATGAATATAAAATATTTCTGATAAAATATTCACGCTGATATAATTTAAACGAGTTTAAGCTACTTTTCATATAAGAAAGAGGCTTGAACCAAAAGTACTTTTTGTTAGAAGGCAGCAAAGATTACATAGAAGCAGTGATTTTAAATTGTTGTAGCATAAAGTATTTCCTTACTTATTGAACTTAAAAATTACAAGCAAAAAATATGGACCCAAAAGATTTATGAATTTATTTCAAGTTGCTTTTTTATTTCTCCCAAACACCTTTTTTTTATATTGATTCTAAAGTACAAGATTTTTTATTTTCTGTACATATTAGTAAGTCCAAAAAATAAATTGTAGCTACAAATAGGTGTAAAAATGCAATTATTTAAGAAGTTGTAAAGCAAACTTTACCCAGTAAATACTTGGTAGACAGCCAAAATTTATCTAACACAGGCTTAAAACTGAAATTTTTATTTACTCTATTTGAAACTTTTAGAAAATTGCTCAAAGTTTCTTCGGTGATTAATTGCAGTATTTTTTTAAAGTTGTATTATTAATTTTTTGAAGAAGAAACGTCAAATATCTGTGGTTTAAAATGAAGAAATTTAAAGAAATTCTTAGTATTTTTCCAGAAAATCTTTTTAAATTTTCAAAAAATCGTTGCGCTTAATATTATCTAGGAAGAAACATAGTTGAAAGATGACCTGAAATATAAATGGAGGAAATTTTAAGTATTTTGCCACACAGGCTCACAAATTAGCATTTTACATGAAAAATTTCATTTGGTTGTTTATGTAGAATGACGAAAAATAATTAGGTCAAATTTTTTATTTTTACTTAAAAACTATGATTTCCTATATTATTTTTCTCCATAAACAACCAAATAGAATTTTTCATGTAAAATGCTAAGTATTGTATGTAATTATATATGGTTATATATAATTCTATATAGTTATATATGATTATATATAACCAAATATAATTATATGTAAATATATATGATTATATGTAATTATACATAATCATATATAATTATATATAATTATATATAACGAACTACTATATACAATTATATGTACTTATATAGAGCCAAACTTATAAATAATCATATATAATCATGTATACTTATAGCTATATATCACTCATTTTTATCCGGGTTTCTATCATACACAATTTATTTCATTGCATTACAATTACGATCTTAATGTTGCTATACAGTCATCAGTGATTTTCAGTTCTTCCCAACCTAACACACCAACTTTCCCCATCTACAAACAAAAATAACCATTCAACCTTGTTCCTCACCCATGAGCACCAATAAAACGCGAATATGTTTCCCTTTATAACAACTCCTCCCCAACTGACCCCCGTAGCTCCATTCTCCCCTAATCGATAGAATCACCGGCGCTTCGGTTACGACACCCAATGGCTGCTCACTCGTGGGTCATTGCCATGTCGCGCTGACCCGTCGCACCCCCTCCTCTAAAGAGGAGAAACAGCGAGAGACGGAGACAGGAAGAGTTCAAGAGGTCATATAATATCCCAGGCTCGTAAACATTTTCGCCCGAATTATGCTACAGCTCTCGAGTCCTTTAGCGAAAAGCCCTGAAAGTTTCAGGTGGTGGGGGGGGGGGGGGGGGCACCGAACTTTCGGCGCCTCCCGTAAATTGAAAGTTTCCCCGAAAAATCTCGCGCCAAAGCACTCGAGTGCGGGGGGGGGGGGGTAAAAAGGAGGAAGCGCGACAGGACGGTTTTCTAGTGCGGCGAGTTGAGTTTCAAGAGGAGGCCGATGAGACTTTTCGTTCGACTTGGAATGGAGCGGGACGAGCTCAGAGTGCACGGGGTTGAGCGAAGATTTTTATGATTAGGAATGAATGCTGGTCGTATCATAAGAGGATGCTTTTTTTATATTAAGACTTATTCGTGCAGAACCTTTGGTGACCATGTTCTTAAATGTTTTTATGATGCGATTTTTGTTATGTAATGCTTTTTGGAAAATCGGTAACATCGGAAGGCAGCTTGCTCTAATTATTTTAATATAAATCTTACCATATTTCTATTAACCTATAAATATGAAATAAACTTTTCAAAATGAATATTATTTGTAATGAATAAATAAGTAATAAATGACATTGTTGAGTATTACTAATTATTTCTATTGACATTTTTGTATAGGTTGAAATCGAACATTGCAGCGTATATCGGAACGGTGTGCCTGTCGCTGGCATACTTTGCCCTCGGCGCACTACCGTGCGCCTTGATTAGACCGTTGAGACCCATAGTAAAACAAGTCTATTTAGACAATTTTATAAATGATAAAATTATGTTAATATTAATTACATATTAAAAAGTAATTTTAGAAATTTAAATACAATAATAGTAGATTCATTTAGTAGTAAGTCATTAGTAATAATAATTAAATCAATACAATTATCATGAGTATACCGTAAATTTTAAAATAATCACGAAGGTTTGCAAAATTGACAAATGGCACTTATTTCACGATGGTACCGATTTGAATGAATTATGCTTATTTAAAAACAACTTTGAATTTGCTTAGAACAGAACACCAAATCTCAATAAAATATTACATATTCATTCTCTACCTCAAAAACCACCGTTCGTGTAAGGTTTAAATAAATCCATAATTTCTATAAAAATATTCCAATTTCCAAGGAAAAGTCACATATGTAAACTATGCCAACTAAGAAGTATTTGCATGTCCATATTATATATATACTATGAAATTTTTCAGATTACCTTTGAAATTTGATATTTTTTGACATAGAAAGAATATACGCTTTTCCATCCAATGAACAAAGAATTATGTATATCTGCTTTTTCCAAGAAGTGCTCTGGTGGGTAAGTTCTTGCGAATGAGATATATAAACAGTTAAAAAGAACAATAAATATTTGCAGTTTTATGTACTGCATATTTCAATCAACATTAGGTCATAGTTAAATAAAATCGGAAAAAATCCTTTACATATGCACATACATACATAATTTAACACGCATACAAGCTCTCAAATATTCTACAGACACTTATTTACCCTAGAAGTGTATACCTCCTTTTTATAACGGTAAGTGCACAATAGCTTTTTAACTGGACCGGAATGGGCTATCTATATGCATTCTTCTTTAGGAAATTCATGGGCCGTTTCCCTCTGCTAAAAGTTATATAAATTGTTATAGCAAAATTAAAATAAGTAAAAAATTATTGATATAAAATCGGTCTTTTATCGTATTTTCTATCTGCTTAATTTGTAAGACAACTGAATGTAATTCAATGGATTTTAAAGTTAAATAGTTGTAGTCTATTAAACAAAAAGTGTAATATAGAAAATTAGTATTAACTATTTTTAATGGTGTTTGGAAAATACGTCTTTTTTTGTATAGGAAAAATAAATAATCTCATATTATATGTACAATTTTTATTTATTATCGCGTTTTATACAAAAAAGTATTAAAAATAACTTTTATTAAAATAATTCATAGAATCTTATACATGTTACATTGATTTTCAGTCAAAAATTGGAATTCAAATGTTCTCGTAGCCACCGACTGTATACATATGCACACTATTGCAAACTACGGAAGTGTCTTTTTCGACATATTTGATCCGACTGAGGACGATGACCGTACGGTAGAAAAAAAATGAACTAGATGTAGTAATATGAAATGTTTGTCGGTGCGAATTTGCACTCGTGTTCACTTTAAGGGTTCATCAAAACATACATTTTCAACCTGCTTTGCAAACATCTCCGTTTTTTAATAACAAAAACGCCCAACAACAAAACACCCGAAATAAAATTTTTCCATAAACAATGCCATTTCCCATCGAGCAATTCCAACTTTCAACATTCATCAAACTTTCGTCACCGTAAAACTCGTCAGCGCAGAGGCGCGCCTTTCATTTTCCATTTTGCGCCGTATATTTTTTTTTGTTGCCTCCTACAGGCCATCAAAAACCATCGGCATTTTAACGACATCCATCTGCGCATCGAACGCCCATCTCTCGTTTTCTCTTCAAAAAAGCGCAACGCACGTTCCGACTCCTCTTCATCTCCAGCGTAGCGTTCCAGCGGAAAAGGGGACCCAGTGTGCCTATGCCTTCCACGGCTCGCTTCCGTCTCCGCTCGAAGCCAGCAGTCCAGCTGCCGTCCACTGGAAGGAAAGGCGTGCGTGCACTTTTGCAGTCAGACCGAAATATCAGGGAAAATGGGTTTCTGTTGGACAATATTTTAAATACTTAGCAAGAATCTCCTAAAACAACTATGATAATATATAGGTTATTAAAAAGTCGAGGGATTAATTAAGTAATTCTATGAAAGTCACCTTTTGCTAAAAGAAATAATAACAATCATAAATAATTATAGTGATTAAAAAAATAATAATAATAATTAATAAGGATTTAAACATTTTTAAAGAATAAATGTATTTATTCAGATATACAGAATGTATGCGATGAATGCATGTGTATATGATATGTATTTCTTTTTCAGATATTTTAATTATAAGCAATACAGTTAGTTTTGTATATTTCCCTGTGTTCCCCTTCTCATTATTCTTCCGTCAGCATTTTGTACAGATGTTTCTATTCAATTTATATATTTGATGAGAGTCCGATTGAACATTCTAGTGAAATCGATCGCTTCTTATTCGTTTTATTACAGTTTTTCGTTATTAGACAATTTTGTTATTTCAGTTTTCTGAATATTTTACTATAGAGAAGCTTTTTCTCCGAACGATTTTTCCACGTTTTATAATACTAATAAAATCATTCATTTTAAGATCGAATATTATACGAAAAGTGTTGTGCAGTGAAAGTATAAATTTCATCTGGAACTACATGCATCCAAATATTCAAGTAATAAAATGAGTTCCTGTGAAAATTAGAATCTAAAAAGTATGCACAATTTCGGATAGCGATAACTCAAATAATTCTTCTTATAATGCCTCGAAAATTTCAGTGAATATTCGTTAGGTATTAGATAGTAGTTTGAATATCATTCGGACAATTCGATGGATAATATTCCGAAATATATGCAACATATTCCCTCAACGTATCAAAACCGTTATCTCACGATATCCATAAGCTTTCTTATCATACGATTCTCTTTTAGACATCAAGTACAACATAAGCAACGGTATTCCACATCCAAAGCCAACCTATACAATTCATCGATCGCCTCGCAATTCCCATCACTCTCGCGAACCACATCAGCCGGCAAAACAGCCTTATCATTCTTTCCTCCCCCGTCCTCTCCCAAAGCACAGCGCGGCGTGCGCGCAGGACGCTTTTCTGCAGTTGTCCTCGGCTCCTCGTCTCCCTGCAACCACAACACATCCGAGCCACACGCGCAGCGGAGCGATATAACTACGGTGCCACGGGCAGGGGGCAGGCCGAGCTTGGGCATTGTTCCCGGGGAGCGGCTGCAGGCGCGCACAATGAAAGGGGGAGGTTTGTGTCTCGTGGCCAGCCGGCCGGTACAAATTTATTAATTGACCGCTAGTGGACAATGAGCTCGAATTAGGAGAGAGAGAGAGAGAAGGAGGTGGTGCTTCTATGTCGGTCAGGCCGGGCTGGGTAGAGAGAGAGAGTGTGCGTGCAGCGCGGCCGGGTTGCGGGCTTATTGGCCAGCGCGGAGGATGATACTCCATTAGTGGATGTTGAGCGGCTGTAATCGGAGTCGAAAGTTTACGGGTTGGTGTGTGCGATCGGGGTGAATGCTTGGACACTGCTCGCGGTGATCTGTGTACTGACAGTTTGTACGCAGGTGATTTTAGTGTATTCGAATCTTTTAATATTGAGTTTTCTAGAAGAATGTGATTTAAGACAGTTTTTGCAGGAGAACGCGATCTATTTTAAAGGACATATATTGAAATCTTCTTGAAATTTATATATGTTGTGTATACATTGTAGTACAACTTATTTGTAAAGTTTTATGGTAGGTTATTGATAATTATAAATAATATATTAATATTGGAAACGTAGATATAACCTCATATGCCCGGGACTTCTTTTTTTAAGTTTCATTTTTCCAAAATACAATCCAGGCAATTAACGCAAAAGAATAATTATTACATTGAAATACACCCAACAGTAAAAATAAATTTTGTAAGGTTATATACATTTTTAGAATGTATATATATTTTTTGCATTCTCAGTTAGCATGTGGTAAAATGTCGAAAAAGCACTACGTCGTATTCAAAATTCTTTTCTGGTGACAGAGTATTATCCGACATCCATTTTTAGTCACAATCTTTGAATTGTTAATAACTTTGGACGAGATTAATATTTGTCTACAAAGCAAAGCTTGAAATATATCTTAGCTAACATTAAAGCTCTTCAAGCCTTTTTTTCATTATTTTTTAGATTATTTATCTATTATGAAAACTTTATGAATTCAATCATAAAAACTTCATGAGTTATGGTAAAAAATAGAGGTACCTTGTTTCATTACAAATAACGCATACTTAGGGCAAAATATCCCATATCCTGAGAACACGGGCTTTGTAGAACAAATTACCGGGACTGGGCTTCGTTTTTGGGTACCATAGAAACCACCTACTAAAGCCTTACCGAAATCTGGCCCTCGGTGGTCTGACATTTTTTTTAAGTAACAGAGCAACAGTAATAATTCTCATTTAGTTTCACGAAAACCTATCATTCTTCAGGAGAAATGAAAATAGTCACAACACCAGTAACCTATCTAATTTTAAAGGGTTGTCTCTACCCACAGCAATTCTCGTCTCCATACTCTCAGTTTTCTCACACGCTGCACTTTCAAATGCCTCTTGCGCTCCTCAGTCGATGTGTATACCCAAATGTACCAAATACACGATCCACGATCGCACCTTGAACTATCATAGCAAATTAATGGTACCGCTATGCATTCAAAATATTGTACATATCATTCCCATCATCATCATGCACAACACGCGTGCGGAAGGTGATTATTTCGCACGAGCGAAGCGAGTGAGAAAAGTCACATGAGGTAAAAATCTTCTTACACACCAGTTTCGAACCGTACTTTATACCACGAGAGCCGAATAATCATATTGAAGTTATGATTTTGAGGTTAGAGTGGTATAAACTTATTTAGAAAAATACTTATAAAACTATCTCCACGATGAATTAAAATCTACCTCTCGCCCCGCACTTAGAAAAAAACTCCAACTTTCCCGCCGTATCTCTTCCCACCGTCATCCCCGCACTCCGAATCACGAGCAATTCCACGACAACCCCGTCGGCCGCTAAACATCCCCTAATCGCAGAGAGATACCGAGATTAAGGGAGGGGAAGCGAGCTCGGCTACAACTTGAGGGTGCACCGCGATGAGCCACGCGCAGCGATGTTCCGCTGCGGCTTTAGCGGTGTGTTAAATAATGCGTGGGCAAAGGCTGCGTGCGCGTGCCTTTGTGCGGTAGAGAGATAGAGCGTACGCACGCGCGCGTGTTTAAGTAATGAGCGACGCCGGGTGCGTGCCAATGTAGGAGAAGATTTTCGGAATGCGCGACAGGGTGGAGGTTCGTTGCGTATTCCGTTGGGGTGGAGGCGAGCACTGGTTTTTTCTGGAAAAGGCGAACATTTTTTGTGGCGACTTTTGGATGTTTGTAATTTTTAGGATAGTTCGAGATTGGTTGGATGTTGGTGAAGCAATGTTTATTAATTGAAGCTTTGTTTTTTCTCATTTTAAAAAGATCCTTGAATCATTTAGCGTAATAAACCAATTTGAAACTTTCAGAGAAATCGCATTTCGAAGAGAAATTCTTATTTCACGTACAAAAATATTAAATATTTTGTGATTCAGACTTAAATTGAGTAATAAATAGCTTAAAGATTTATAAGTTTTGTTCATTTTGAATTGAAAAGTATAGGTAGTTGAATTATTAGACAAACGGGATTACGGAAGGAACTCTTCAAAAAACCCTTACTTTTATCATGAAAATATAGAGGTATAAATATTTTGTGGTAAATAAAGCGGTGAATAATTGTTCACTGAAAAAATTTAAGAAATTGTTTACTAACTGAAACCAATTTATTATTTAATAAGACTTGTTTTGTTTGCGAATGATTTTTAGAAACTATTTTTAGTGTATTGTTTGGTCTGTAGGTTATGATGTCTCTTAATTATATCAATAAACTTAACCTGTGCTATGAAAATCCTTTTAAATCAGTAAATTAAAGCGCTTGAAACATGTAGTATATTGGAGATATAATAAAATAAATTTTGAAAAAATAAAACCCGACTACAGAAGAAAGCAATCAATACATAAAAATGTGACTAAAAAGATAAAAATAACTGTTTTATTTTACCGTACTACTATACATCAAAGCACAAACAAAATACAATCTATAAACAATAAATCAAAGTAACCTACACATCATTAACTCCTTCAAAACTAATAGGTTTATTTAATAATTACGAACCAAATTCTTTCTTTTGTTCTTATATTAGATATATTTCCAAAACGTAGCGCCGTCGTCGTGCGTTTTTTATTCCCTTGTCAATTGCCAAGGACAACAGCTGCTATGCAGAAACAAACTGATTCAATAAAAACTGATGCTCAGGAACTATTGAAATTTCAGATTGGTACTTTAATAAAAATACGTTCGATAAATAAATAATAATAAATGTCTCGATAAATGTAAGAATTTATGTTTAATTAAAATAGAAGATTTCAAAAATGATAAAAAATAGTAAAATTATTTATCTTTAATTATTTACATTACAGTTTGTATCTCAGTATAAAATCAATGTTGACTGGTAAAGTTCTTCTTCAACTGATTTGTTTCTTACTTTTCCTCTTATGCGTTTTTCCTCTTTTGATTCGTTTATCTCTGAACACGTAATACATTTCTGAAAAGAAACACTTAAGAACGCTTGTTTTGGAAACATACCATCACACAGGACTATTGGACCTTATCATTTCCAAATCATTTTTTAAAAATCTCATTTTGCTTATGAAAAATCCATTCCAAAAAAAACATTGCGTTCAAAAACGCTCTCTTATTAATAAAGTGTGTTCTACGAGCGTATTCTATATAAGTTGCAAAGGTACCTCACAAATGCAATATATTTTTAATTACCAAATGTGCCATATGGCTAGAATATGAAAAAGGGGTTAAAAAGAAAAAGAAAACTTGATTTTTTGTCGAAAACTCATGTAATATTTCCTTAATAAACCCATATTTTAATAAATCCCTCTTCAAATGCGTTGGAAAAGCAAAGTTAAAAAATAACTTTAAAGATAAGCAATAATATTTTCAAACAAAACATTCGTTGCAATTCCCGCTCTGATCTTACTTGTTCTAATATGAATCTATGATATACAGAAAGAGTTCAAGAAACGATGTCCTATAAAACTACAAATATTCATAAAAATTTCAACGTTACCAATTTCCGGGCGTGCATTAAAATCACAAAAACCAGTCAACAAGATCTATTTCGCTACATGCAAATGTCGCCCGCGACCAGAAATTTCACCCAAGCACGTTATACCCCTCGCAGGCGCAAAATTGCCCCCGATTGCACTCCGTTGTGTAGCGCCACGCGCGATTGTATTTTCCTACGCGTATGCGCGCTACGGAGCGCACGCCGCGCTAAGTAATGCAAACGTCAAGGGTGCACGCGCGTGCAGCGCGCTGACGGGGTGATTTTAATCGACCTCTCTAGCCCCGGTTATCGAAGCGAAGCGAGGACCGTCCCCCCCCCCCCCCCCCCACCTCCCTTTGATTGGATTTTTAAGGGGTTAGTTGAGCGAGATGATCGATTGCATATTAATGATTCTTGCGCGAGCGCCCATTACATCGCTCGCTCGCTCGCGCGCCCGGCTAACGACGTAATTGATTCTTCGGGTCGAAAATTTCGCTTGATTTGCCCGATGACGGCGATTATCGCGCAATTTGGCGAACCGGACGGGAAAATGCGCGGCCGGAGAGCGCGGGAACAGTGTGGATGCTGCAGCGCGATTAAAGACTCGCTGTTGCGTCGCACGCACGTACTAATGCGCGGGTATACGTACACACACACACACACACGTATATATATACACACGCACATTAAATTACAGCTGTCATTACAGCATATTTGTAAAATCCGTTGCTCAAAGGTTTCACCAATTTTTTAAATAGAAGTTCATATCATAGAAAGCTCCCAGAAAATTTTTGGCACGATTTATAAAGTTTGACCCTGTTAGAATTTTTTTAATTTTTTGTATTGGTCGAAAATGTTCAGCCTTTTAACAGGTTAGTATACCCTGGTAGAAATATAAGCTGATTTATAGCTTGATATTAGCTAGATTTTCTAAATCTGCTTTATTTCTGGTTAAGGAATTAGCTAGAAATCAGTTAAAAACGACAAACTACCTATTTAGCAAATTTCTAGCTAGATCTGCTTAATATTCTAGTTAATATAAAATTGATAAAAATATATAATTTATATATTAATTAATAATGGAAATAATAACAGTTTCATAAACTTTAAATATTACATTGAGTATTTTACTAAATTAAAGTTTAAAATGTACCTTCAATGTCTAGTAGTGTTGGAGCTTAGGTTATTTGTTTACATAATGACGCGTGCATTTAAAAAGCATTATTTACACAAAAAGTATAAAAGCCCCGAGTAAAATTGAAGTGTCTTTATTAAAGAAATTTCTATTATTAATAATGTAAAACACGTAGTCATATAATTATTACTTTAAAATTAATAGTAGAAACAGAATAATGTAAGTTTTGAAAAATTTCTAGTGAAACAATAATTGGTAAAGAAATATTTGCAGTTTTACAATAAAATTTTATTACAAACGTTTTTATTTTCGGCATAAATCACAAATTTTGTTGACTAAGTTATGATTGACTAATTGTCGGAAGGGAAGTAATTATAGTTTTCAAATACTTTTAGTATTGCATATGCGTGTGTCCATAGGGTCGAAAGTTGATATAAATTGATAAAAATATTTATATTGGCGTCATTCTATATTGAACAATCATATAAAAATGTATATTTTTAAAAACTAATAAATTGTAGATACAAACTATAAATAGGTTAGATTTGCAGACAAAAGACGTACTTACTTAAGCATATTCTTAAACAGATTCTAGCCAGATATTAGCTATAATTTGGCTTATTGATAGCTTATTAATCTGGCTAAGTATTAATTAGCTAACCAGACATTCTAGCTAACTTTCTACCAGGGATTTTAAAAAATTTAATTAATAAATTTAAAATTTTTTGGTGTCTCGTAAGGATATACATAAATCAGATACTTTTTTTGAATTTCAAATATTACTTATCCAACAACCGTTTTTTACCCTTTTTCGATATGTTGTTTCATAAGAATAGTTGGCTGAAAAATTCGTTAGTACTCGTGTATGAGGATAAAGTTGCAGACTAAAACTTTTCGGAATACGTGCCCTACACGCTGGTCAAAGCTGCAAAAAAATTGGTTCAATTGTTTCTGAAATTAGCCCGATCAAACACCCGGAAAAAATTGTTTACATGTAGTTATATGTAATTGCACTTTCAATTATGTATTATGATCACATGTAGTCACATGTAACTAAACAATAATTTTTTACACCTATTTTGACATGCAATTATATGTAAATGAGTATTTTCGAATATATTTATATGTGATAGTGTGTAAACACAATACAGCTAATATCAACTAAAAACTTGAAAATAACGTAAAATGGAAATATAATCATGTTTCAATACATATGTTTACATAAAAATGTAGATAATAATATGTTATGTACATAATTTTTGTACATCAAAATTTGTAAAAATAGAACGTTATTATATATAACATTACCTCGTTTTCAGTCCCTGATGATCAGATGTGTATGTACTACTCTACTATATATCAATATATTTTAAGATTCAAATTTATTGATAAATACATATCAAGACACGTGTCAAAAGCTTTGGTTTAGTTACATGTAGCCGTACGCATGTGTTTGTCAGTACATGCATATGTGTGTGTGTAAGTTTACTTGCATGTATGTGTAAGTATGTATATTTAAGTGAAAGTGAAATAAATAATTTGAGAGATACTATTGCATAGTATGGAAGGCATTGTGTATGTATTTACTTTTAATTAGCGTTTGAAATATGCTTGTTCAATCAAAATTACTGTTTATATGTTTGAAAGTAGCTCGAATTAAAATACACGATACTCAATTAAGTTTATGCATGTGTATTTTGAATATCTAAAGTTTATTTTAACGTTTAATCTGGTATGACCTGGCAAACACTGCGAAATAGTGTGTACGTTATATTAGAAATCGAAGTATTAATTAACGAGTCTATTGAACTCCACGAGCTTTAACTCTATTACAGTTTTTTAAAGAATATATAGTATCACAGATCACTTACTTTCAATAAAAGATAGTGAACACTTTGGTGTAATGAATAGTTCTTATAACCGTTTAAGAATTATTGTTGGAATGTGTAAGAAGGTGAAAGAGAGAAAGCTGGTAATAAAATAATAAAGAAGAAATATAAGTCTTTTGAAAAGTATTCGAATAGAATTAGAAGTAAAGAGAATCAATATATCAATAGCGTAATAAAAAAATAGCGTATGTGACAGAATTATATTATTTTTCAGAGATGTGACAAATCTCAACATGTTTTTCATGAATAAGGACGCTGCAATTCAATTCTCTTATAAACCTTAGCCATTGTCTTTCTCCAGACAAATTTAGCATTAAAGTTTTGTACTTACGCTGAAATAACAATAGAAACTGCAAATTTTACTATAAATAATTTTTTAAAATGGGTATGCAATTGAATCGTATGAACTAAACTGTTCAATTTTGGCATGATATAATAATATGATATGACACTTTTTGATGTTCTCTTGTGCTGTGAAGAAAATTTCGTTTTTCTCTGAAGATATAAGGCTTTCTCAGAGTGATTAATTTATTTCGTTCTCAAATATTTTTACACTTTTATTTTTAATTGAAACGGAAGTATTCCACATGTAATCAATGCAAAGTGTGCCTTGTCTGCCGCCATCTTTGTGCTCGCGAATTTTTATTTAAACCTCCCAATATATTATAAAGTTTGGTAAACTCACCAGTGTTACTTGAAAATTGCTTCCATTTAATGTTAGAAGATACCCCATAATAAGAGGCACAACTACTGACCAAATACAATAGGACAAATAATTTGAGTCAATAATTAACATGAAATACACAACAAGCAACAGTTTGTATTTTATATTTTATTCCCAGGTAAAAATGGCTCAAATATAATCATGCATAATCATATATAAAGTTTCGTATATAATTATAAACGAGCTTTGGCAACATATGAGCATATCTGATATATATAATAATGTATTACCATATATGACTGTATATGATTATGTATGCTTATATATGACTATATATGATATGTCAATATATGTACATATATAATGGTATAAAACCATGTATAGGCATATTTGACCATAAACATTCATATATGCTTGTATGTTGATATACTTCGTTTATGCTCACACATGAATTAATATTAATATATATAATCATATAAATTCACATATCTTCATATATAATTATATATAAGTATAATCATATATATGATCTTACATGAAGTTATTTTTACCCAAACTCATCTTCCCACTGAAATATAAAATACCAAATTCCCCCTCGACTAATAAATCGTAGTACTGAGCCACAAATTTACCAACTTCGAACTCTATTTAGCCCCATTAGTTCACACTCACTTAAATACAATCCGAAAAAGTCGAGCTTACGAAGGACGGGCAAAAAGCACCGGTAAACGGGCGACACTTTCGGCGAAACTGCCGGCCATAAAATTATCTCTCCGAAAGTTTTTCATTAAAACATTCTTCTGAACGTTGTAATGCGACTTTCGGGACTTCGCTGACCCTTCGACTGCACGCCTGCTCGCGCCCAGCTTTTTTTCTCCTCTCTCCTACCCGCCCTTATAAAACGGACGTTCGGCATTTGCCTCACGTACCCGTTTTTTTTTACGATTTTCCACTTTTTATACGTATTGCGAGACGAAAATTGCCCCCCTGACTCACTGGCTCGGGAATTAAGAAAGACGGTCACGTAAGATACAACGGCTTTTGAAGATTTGATGCTGACTCGCGGGAAAAAATGGAACGCAGCGCGCGAAATGCGTTCTGCTCCTCCCCGGCGCGAATTGAGCGATGCTGGTTTTATTTGCTCGTCTGATTTATGGCCCCTGGTCGTTAAAAAATTGAAACTAGAGCTTCGAAATAAGATGAATTAAATCATATTTGTTTACAATTATTGGTTATGTTTATAGTTATGTTTTCTTTAAAAATATTTTAAATGTTTTTATTTATTTGGTAACACACGATAATTATTGACCAATGAACGCTTATTTTGCTTTCTCAAAGAGAAAGTTTGTAACAATTAGTTTTCAGCGGTGATGAATCTCGATATTTTTGAAGTTCCTGAGTCATGAAAATGGATTTGCAATAGGTTTTTAAAAAATGTCTGTCTGTATATATGTATGTGTATATTATATGTGTGTTCGCGTGTATGTGTAACCCAAAATTTGTATTCAACATCACTTTCAAGGGAAGCATATCGCGCGCTGAAATTTTGCCGGCATATTGTACACGTTTGAACTTCGAACTGATTAGATTTTGGAGCTGAATGGATAATATTAAAATCATTTTTTAGCAAAAATATTAATTTTTAAAAATTTGTTAAAATCTAAAAAAATAATTTGTTTTATTATACGTTGAAATTGTCAAAAATATGTACGATTGCATACAATTGGCGTAATTTTCATTCAATTGATATATCTGATAATAACTTTAAACTTATTTTCGTCAAATAAGAACAACATATTAATTTTAAAAAATAACAAAATTTATGCTGAGAATGACTAACATGTAATTAATCGAAATGTGCATACAAATGTTTAAAAACTTTAAATAAATCAAGTTTATTTACAATTATTAATGTATAACCTATAAAATTTTTACTTGATTTCGGTTGTATATTTATTGTTCTTTTTATTACTGTCAAATGTTTATTCATCACGTTTACATACTAATATTGAAAATATTAATTAAATACAAATACACCCGAACATTCATCAAAATGAACCTGTGGAAATTTAGTAGCTGAAATTTCTTCTCTTTAATAAAGCATTTAAATGCAAAACCTCCGCTTACAGGGGGGAAAATAAATAACGCCGAAGCGCAGAGAGCGACATATAAAGTACAAAATGTCTTTTATTCAATGCGCAGAGTATACAAATGGCTTACGAGAGTGCGTTAATAGCAAACTCGAATGTACAATTCAGTGCAATCGCGTGCAACATAACATATACGTGTACAATATAAAACTGCGTCGGGCGAAATTCTTTATTTTCCGACTCCGCGCCGCCGCTAATGCCTATTTACATAAATTATCCTAATTATACGATGTTTTTTCTCGTTTGCGAACGGCATTTTCGTTCGTGTGTGCACACTCGATTTGAAAATAGCATCAATTGCGCTTCGCTTTCAGACGGCCCAACAACTGTTTCAAGCATCTAGACGAGCGTTTTTCATCAAAGCTTAACCTGCAGACCGTCCTTTTTTTTTGATTCTGAAAAGCTGCGGGCACGTCATATTTGCGAATCACTCGTGACGCTGCAGCGCAGTGTTTATTCCATTGAAGCGAATTCGCTGATTTTTACGAACGGTATTTCACGCATGTGTGAGCTTTTTGCTTTGTGCTTTCACCTCATTTTTGTAGTGAAGTATGATGAAAAAGCAGCTGCTTATTGAGTAATCAACGGAGTATAATGTAATGTATACGCCATACACAAGGGTACATAAATTAAGTACAATAATTTTTTTTAATTAAAATGGATATCAGTCTGTTATTAAAACTATCTAAAATTATCGTATAGAAAGTAGAAAAAAGTATTCGTTGTTAAAATACAAAGATGGCTCTCTGAAAAAATTTGCTATTATCCGCTATATTTTAATAATTCTATACCAACCATATTAAATATTTACTTCTAAAGCTATAAAAAAGTGCTACAAAACGTCTGATTCAATCTTTCTCCTCAACATGATCAATAACACGTATATAATTCACGTAGACATCGTCACTTCAACAAATATATTTATCAAGTGAATTTCGTTATACACCGGCGCTGGACGGCGGCAACTGTAATTCATATTATAAATGCCGACGAATGAATTGTCTATAACGCACGAGCTCCTGCTATCCGTAAAAATATCGACGACATCAAAGCTCTGCATTTACCCAAATACATTTCCGATTCCTGGAAAAAGCCATGCACGCACGCGTGACCTCAGCTCTAAAGTATTTTAATATTCGTGTATATCATTTTTAGCTTCACTTTAAAATAGTAAATTTGTTAATATCAGCGAAATATATATTTTCCTAACGTAAAATAAATAATGACATTTCGTGCATCTCTACCTTTTCCGTAAAGTGCTTTGGTATCGTAGATTTCTGCGAAATATTTTTCCTAACAATATTCCGATTCCGAGAACGCGAATGAGAAAATTGTAGACGCAGCGAGAATTAAAACTTTTCTCTGTTGAACACTCACTACCAATCCGATTAAAATTAAGTCCCGGTAAATAAAGTAAAATGAAGTTGATATTTCGTCGCATACCTACAAAAATTATTGAAATTACGCGCTACGTGCCGGCGGCAGCGCATGCACAGGGATAACGAGTCAATAACAATGCCATCATAGTGGCTCATCCATAAGCTATCTCTCTTTCTCTCGCTCTCTCTCTCTCTCTCTTTTCCTTTCTCTCTCATTCCTCTTCTATTCTCGACACAAAGCAGGACTGCGCAAAAAAGGCGAAATAACGAAAGTCAAAGGTCGATACATGCATGTCCCTTTCAGGCATCTATCTGCACGCGTCCACTTTATATCTTTTCTCCCCCCCCCCCTTCCCCCTCGATTTGTCCATTCTCCATTTACAGAAGAAGGAAGAAGGCAAGAAGGCGAAGACTCTTTTCCATCTGGCGCGCGCTAGCCTTTGATGTCGGCGAATTCTTGGAATCTCGCTCTCTCGCGGATAGCAGTCATGGACGAAATGCTTATCTTTGGAAAAAGATAAAGATGAAAAATAAAGAAGGATGAAGAATTTTAGACAACGTTCTCTGTTTTATAAAAGTGTCTGGAATACTGCAAAAGTATTTGCAAATGATTTGTGCTTGAATGGAACCCATTTTGTCCAATGAAGTAAGAAAAGATAATATATTGAAGAACTTCCCTATTTAGATAACACTTTGATTAAACTATGAAAGTAGGTTATAAAATTAATTTTAAGCAGATACAAAAAGATACAAAAGATATCTTTTTTATATTTTTTAAATCGAATTAAGTAAAAATTCAAGAAATAAATTGGATAATTTTGTTCGGCATTCTGATTAGATGATTTATACAGATAACTTATTGTATAGATATATAATTATGAAGATAATACTTTTATTAAAATATACAGGACAAAATTAACTAATGTTTTTATGTAGATAAATGCGTATAAAGATAAATAAATAACATTTTAACTTTTGTTTTAATAATGTTGCCCTTTTTTATCTAAATAGCAAGTTATATAATATGTAGTTAATATATAAGTAACTTCGAACGGCATTCGATAGATAATAATTTATCTATATGATATTTTGTATAAGTACTTTGTTATCTAAATAACACTTTATATAAAATATTGAACAAAATAATCTAATTCTTCTTGTCTAGATAAATAATATATGTTTATTTATATTGAGATAAAATAAGCGTTTTCATCTTTACTTAGATACTTAAAGTGAATTAGGTAAACTGATTTCAAACTAAATTATCTTAGCTTTTATATCTAGATAAATGCGTATCAATGTAAAAAGGTTAGCTTCTTTTTTCTTTCTTATTTTTAAATAGCGTTACCTTTATTTTTATTCAGATACACGTTTACCTAACATAATAAATTAGATAATTTTATTCTGCATTGCAAGAGCCCTCACCACTCAAATACTTTTGCACTGAAGAAAAAAATTGTTAAATCTAAGTAAACGTTCCTTTGAATCGTACTAAGAAAAGATTTACTGAAATAAAGTAAATATTTCTTAAAATGAGTACATATTTATTGAATTGATGAATACCAGTCTAAACATAATTAGATATTTACTATTATCAAATAAATCTTTACTTAGTACGATTCAAAGACCCATTTACTTAGATTTAACAATTTTTTTTTTCAGTGTGCAATATCCAAACTCTCTTCATCTACATCCACGGATACTCCATACAACCCTATCTACCTTCTCTCCCAATTCCATCTTTTCCAAGCGCACCCAACGCACCCTCCTACTCAAAGCTTCGTGACAGCAGCGTCCACCCTCTGTACAATTTCCACCCTCTCCAGCTCCCTCCTCCTCCCGAAGGACGGTATCCTGGTGACGGACGTCCCAGAGACACCTTCGCAGGGCAGGGGCATCTTCTCCCTTCGCGCCAGCAGTCGCTGGTAAGTCTCGTTGTTGTGCAGGTGCTGGGCCGGATTGCCGATGGGCACGACGACGCTCGGTTGGGCGCGAGGAAGACTTCCCGCGCCGCTGTACTGGCCGGTGCTCGGGGCAGAGGAAGTGGGTTTTATGATGATGCGCGGGAGCTTGGTCGCGCGCTCCGGGACGAAGCGGGGCCGCGGGTGGTCCGGCTGGTCGATGCCTCGGCTGCTGGTTGAATCGTCTTTGGAGGGCTGCAGGAGGAAGAGAGAGATCTCATTAGTGCGGGGTAAGGGATTTAACGGGTTTTCTGACGTGGATTTTTATGTTGGAGCGATTTTTGGGCTATTTTGGGCGAAGGTTTTTGTGGTTGTAGGATGTAAGTGTGAAATCAGGTTCTTAATATTCAAAATGTCGGATACGATGCGTGGGACAAAAATATTTTCGTCCGCCATATTGAATCGTCCATTTTATAGTATGTAATTCTAACCCCTATTGCGTAATTAGAGGTTTGATCAATTCCTGTGCACAGATTTTCGACAAAACATTTTATACAGTTGAACAATAATTGCATTTTCCTTGAAAAAAATGCAATTTTTCGAATTTTGTTTATTGATAGTGCTCTTATAAGTAACGAAATTTATTTGTATCAATTTCATCTATGATAATGAAGTAAACAGAGTTCTGCTGTAGGCTTTTGCTTTGTTTTGCAAGTTGCTATTTCAGATGGTGTCATTTCTACCTTTAAACAGCATTGGAAGACCGCTAAATAGAACTACTATTTGGCCATAAACGCCGAAAATTGCAAGTAGTAATGATTGTTTTCCAAAAGTTCAAAATGGAGGACCCAAAATAACGGATGAAAGGACGAACAAAAATTGAAAATTCGTAGTTTACAGAACAAAATACCTAAGAAATATACACATACAAAGTCTAAAACATTTTTAATTTATTGTAAAATTGAAAATAATATATGTAATCAAGGAGAGCAGTAGCGACATAATGTCAAGGCTATTGACAACCTTTTGTTAAAAAACTTTAGTGCACATAAGGGACTGCATACATGATCCGTACAGTGTTCTGTTATAGCAGCTATAGACTGCATAGAATCTTATCAAAGACTCCACGACGTGAATTCCAACGAAAGAGTTAACAAGAAAATTGAAAATTAATAAAATAGTTTATTTGATGATAAAAACGTAAAAATGGTCAATATTACGAAAAATGAGCATTTCGATGCAAACCATCTACTGGGCTCTTCGGTAAGATAACAGATCTATAGATCTTAGATTTTACGTGATAAGTTTTTTCTTTTTGGTGATACGAAACATGAAAACCGATTGATCTGCATTGTATTTAGCTTATTTACAACGAATACCAAACTTATTGTATTAATAATTTTCATTTTGTGTCGAATATTAAATTGATTTTACATTAAATCTTTGACATAAAATATTGAATAAAATTTTATTCTAATAACCTTACAAATGTGCACAAACATTGCCACATTAATTATTTTGACGATGTCGTTAAATGGAGGCATAATTATTGCATATGTAATGTTTACAAGCCTTCAGAATATTCAAAAATTTAAATTATTTTACATCATGAATGTTACAAAATTCTGCAAATATGCAAAAGGATTTAATTAAGTAAACCTGATTATAATGCAGTAATAATTACGAAATATCCCTCCATATTGTTAATTTTTATAAATTTTAAATCTTGTCTTTTTATTTATAAATAAAATTTTTTATTATACATAAACAATGCAAAGTGGACTTTTCAACTCATTCGAACTTATGGCTATATTAAGAAAGATCTATTTATGCAGCTTGCTTTTGTTGGGAAATCAATAACTTTATGAATAACTAATACCATTCTTTTTGTATCAATTTCCGTAAAGCTCATTCCTGTTATTAGTTTTAATCGACAATGATATTTTTATAAAATTATCTTAATCAGCATTTAAGCAACTTACAAAAAATCTATTTTAAATCTCAATACTAATTTCCCTACGTAAAGTATACGCCCCAGTATTTCAAACTCATCCGTCCTTCGTGTTCACTCATAAGTCCACTGGCCTATAATATTCGAAGTAAGATCAATTCAAAAAAGTAATTCCGGTAAATCATCTCACCTGCCAGTCCTGGTTGCTTTCTATCCTCTGCGTGATGACGATCCTGGGCTCGCTCCTCGCGCCCGGCATCACCAGTGGTTCCCTTGACGCGCCATGTACCGGACAGTATGGCAGACTCGTGGAGCTGGACAGCTGTTGCTGCTGCGGCTGATTGTTATGACCTTCGGAGGAGTCCGCGAGACTGGGCACCGATTGGTTCTTCGGGGAGTCCGTCTTCTTGCGGAGAGGGCCCACGTGTAAATTCGTGGTGACCGGTAAGATGGGCGAGCCGTCGTCGTCTTCCTCCTCGTCGCGGTCCTCCACGCAGTCCAGGCTTCTGGAGATGAGAAAGTTAATGGATGTTTGAGTGTGTTGGAAAGAGGTGATGGAATTGGAGAATTTTGTTCTTGGTGACGACCTGTTGAATGGGAATTCACGGAAAAAATGTAGCTGGGAGAGTTGCAAGATTGCTATTCAGTATTTGTATAATAAATATATTCTACAATTGCAACTTTCGCAGCTATAATTGCTTGATGCAATAGCATAATAATGTGAAGCAATATGTAGTAATTCCAGTTACGGCTCTTACAGCTACAATTATACCGAAGGCAACTACAAATTTATTTTCGTGAATCCGTAATGAAGGGTACTTATTTCTGATATTCTGCTATCAATTTTAATGGATCTTATTTAACAAAGAATATGTTTACAGACTAGTTCATAACTGCTCAATAACTTTACTAGTAAATACTAAGAAACAGATGTTTATCTATATTGAAGACTATAATTTTTAAAGAAACGTCCCTATTGTATTTGATCAATTTCGAAACGAACAAATTTACATTTGCAGGTGAATTTTACAATTTTTAACATATCCTGTATTTATTAGGCTAAAGCATTCTTTTATGGAATATCTCTTTAAAATCTTTAGAAATGTTAAATTTTATCATGAAAATATGTGAAGGATTAAAATATATAATTTTTTCAACATTTAGATACTGAGATTTTTTAACCAAAGCTCCAAGTTTCAAATTATATTAAAGAGACATTATTTATATCCATGTTCACAATCTTATAGAATATTAGATACTATACGATTGGATTTTGAATTTGAATATACATCTACTCCCTGAACTTCATGTTTCATGATAAATAAATAAGTAAGTGGGTAAGTTGCTTTTCCCTTAGAGCTAATGTAATAATTTACTATATTTCATACGTTTTCTTCGAATAACTAATCCATTTTATTAGTATACCATAACATGTATATTACATACAAATTTTGTGAGTAAAACTCCAACAGAGTATACTAATTCATTGTTTCAATTTATAACATAATCTAACCATATAAATTTGTAATCATTTTCCAGCTAATATTAAAAAAAGCGAAAAAGAAAAAAGAGTAAAGTTTTATCTTCAATAGAGCCAAATCCATAATTCCCATCGAGCCTGCGAAAGCAAACATCCTCCCAACATCAAACCCCACCTCCCTCCCGCAATCGCATTCAATCCTCCCTCGCTCCACCATCTTACAACTCAACTCCTCACCACTCCCGTCCCCGTTAATCGCCGAGTGTTAACACTTCGTCGAGATCAGCCGTACTATACCTCGAGGTGCCATATATCCTGGGCGGTGGCGAGGGCGGCGCCGCCAGCGGCTGTCGATGATGGCCCTGAGACGTCTGCTGCTGCTGCTGCTGCCTCACACCACTCCCCAGGACGAAGGAGGCGTTGGGCGGCAGGGACCTTCGCTTCTCGATGTCCGGCAGCACCTTCGGATAATTGCGCCGCCTGATCGTCCGCATGGCCTCCTCGTGGCTGCTCACCTCTGACGCCGCGGGATTCGCGCTTGGAGAAGCGGTGACACAGGCGAAGCCCGTTGCCTCGCGGCTGGTTACGTTGATGTCGACGGGGGGTGGCGCTTGGGGCGAGCCGAAAGTGAGCAATCGCGGAAGCGTCGTCGAGACGCCCGCGGCCATCGGCGGAGGCTGCTGCTGGCTCCGTAGCTCGACTTCTGTCGGCTGGGGCTGCTGAGGCTGTGAAAGAAGGAAGATGGAGATTTGCGTCTTGGAAGGGTGGATATTTCTTTTTTTGTTTGAGATTCGTCGTTTTTTGTCTGGCGAAGAGACGAGGTGGTCTAGTTTTTTGGCGGCTGGGTTTCGTTCTTTTTTTAATTTGCGGGATGGGTAGGCTCTTTTTGTCGGTTGGAAGCGCTTTGCGTTGACGGATTGCGCGGGTTTGAAGAAGTCTGAATTTCACGGTTTTATTCAACGACTAAAAAGTCTTTTTGATAGTTCTGAATTCTAAACGTTCTTTTTATTCATTTAACCCTTTAACGCCGTAATATGCTGAGCATTTACCTTGACTTCAGCGTTTTATTTTCTTACAAAAACAAGATCTTTTCTAAAAAAAGAATAGAAAAAATCTGAAAACAATATAAGGAAAATTATTTCTGTCAATTTAGGCATATTATATCACGACTTTTCCTTCAGCGAAATTTTTTAATGCTACTTTTGGAACAATCGTAAAAATACTAGAATAAACTAGTCAATTTGTTGGTCCTCAACTTAAATATACGTATATGTATCTGTGCATCCATGTGTGCGTATGTGTGCATACATGTGTGTATCTATAAAAGATTCAAAAGAATAATTATACAATTGTAAAAAGAATAATTAATAAAAACACTGTTAGTAAAATTGTTTTGAAAAGAATATGATAAATAATTTTGCAGGTGCTATATTTATGGTTCATTGTGGAATCGTAAAGTTAACAGAAATGTCCACACTGGAGAGAAAAAAATTTTTTCAGTGCATTTCTACTAACAGCATTTATTTTAAAAACTGTTACTAAAATTCTTTTCAGATAAAGTTTGACGTTGAAATGAGAATAATATATGAGCAGTTTAAAAACGTATATTAAAAGATTCAGTCCGCTGCATATGAATTGCATACTTTTAAAGCAGTTTAAATCCAAATATTGTCAATTTTGAGTTAATGGCCGATTTGCAATCTTTACATGTAGATCTATAATATCCTAAAGTATAACAAACATTACAACCATTTGAAAGCGTTAATTTCACTCTATGGTAGAATATTAGTTAACGCGTTTATGTAACAATAAACAGTTTTGATTGTTTTTCTCAGAATTCTCGTTAACGGACTCAATCTATTTTAAAAAAATACTATTCATATATTATGTATCATAACAGTAAATACTTTTGATGCAAGAATAATTTATTCATATCCGTTCTTACTAAATGTTTCTGTTGAATGTGCTTGTGCAACGGCAGTCGGGACTTCATTCGAGGATTGATCTTCGCATAGAGGCTGCTCGCGCTGCCCGAGTCCGACTCGTTGATGCGCGCGGCCGTGGATATGGCCTTGCTCGCGCTGTAGCTCGGTAGTTTGTCCATGGGTAGGGGATCGCTCCTGGAATGATGATGCTCGATGACGACTATGTTTGGTCCTTCTCGCGCCTCCTCCTGAAAATCGTTGTTCAGCTGAATGTAAAATCATTCGTTCCGTCAATTAAGTAACTTCTATTTTTAATTTTTGAATATTACAACCATGTCAAAAATGATTCAAGATACAAAATACTTTTTCAATTTTGGGCGTAATGAATCGATGGAAAATACGAACAATGTGAGCCATTACAAAAGTTTTAATGTCTTTTGTGCCTGCAAATAATGAACTCAAATGTCAATAATGTGTCAATCGCAGATATTGATGAAACTTTTTTAATAATGATTCAATTTAACTTTAATATAGCTCATATTGTTCATATTCTCCATCAATTTATCAAACTTCAAGCGGGAAAATTATTTTGTATGATGTGTTATTATCAATTTTAAGTGAAAAACTTCTGACGCAGCTCGCTGTACGTATAAACAACGCAATACGAATTCAATTTGAACGGAATTGAAGATCAAATGAGAAAGTACGAAGCATCGCTAAAAATTCGTGTAACGTAGATTTTAAAAGCCAGATGGGGCAGAACGTATAGCGAATTTAATTCAAAGGTATAAAACAATTTTACCGAGGCGTCGGCAGAGCTTTGTGCGGGCTTTTCTTATATCGCGCGGGCAGTAACCTGGCGAGAAAAATGCAAGCACTTCTAATAGAAGCCGACTGCTGCTGCAGTCGCACTCGACGGAGAAAGAGAGTAAAAGAAAAGGGTTAAAAATAAAGATAGGATAATAAAAGAAAATCTCTTAAAGTGCCCTTTAGCCTCTGAATGTAAAATGCAAAGTTAAATATAGAATTCAAGTTGTTTAATAGAGATTTTGTTAACCACAGATTTTTAATAAATTATTTAGCTTGGGATGACAGTATTATAAGATTAGTGTTATTAAATACATATATTTTCTAATTTGGGATTTTATGAAAATTTTGTAATGTCAGGATTATGGAATTTCATTTCATACTCCTTATTTTAAATATTTAAAATTGCTTAAAGCGATTTTGTAGCAAGTCTATTGGTATCGTGAAACGTTTTCTGAGTAGAGCTAAATTATAAAGAAAATACTTTGTCGAAAAATCCACGACAAGGTTTATATTTTGAAATTTTGCTTTATAATTTTCTTCTCTAAAGAGACTGTATTTTTAAACATTTTTATACTAAATTGAAAGCGCTTACAAAAATGCTGTATAATGCTTTGTAGAAAATACTCGAAAATTCTGTATGTTTTTTAAAAATCGTGCATGTTAAACGTAGTCTTTGTGTCTTTTTTAAATATACTGGTAAATTACTAAAACTTTTTTTCTTTGAGAAATAAATAATTAATCATTTTCAAAACTAAGCACAGCAATTATATTTGAATTTTTGCACTTATATAGTCAGTGAAAATGAAAACTTTTTGTCGTGGCACCTTTTTTTTAAAGGTAACATTTATCCATAAGAATAATAGAACATTTATGTATATTAAAATAAGCAAAATCATATAAAATTGATTCAAAATACGTCATCCCGAAATAATATAACAACCTTTGGAAAACTTTCAAGCTCTAATAATCAAATCTCCCAAATCTTTCCCACCATTAATACCTCTCAAAACTCCAAGAAAGAATGTCGTATTTCCATTCATCCACTCAAACTTTTCACCCCGTCCTCAACGTGAAATTAATTCTATTGACCGAATTGTAATACTAATGACTGACGTATTATTACTGTTTTATTTATTAAGCAAGTAATGTTTGGTATATAATTGTGTCTTGCTCAAATAAAATTTATATGTCTCCGCACTAAAAACAATATTGTCAGTATATAGATGAAATAACTATTCCCGTTTAGTAAGCAAATCTTTGGTGGTAATAACTATTATTAATGTTTCTATTATAGAATTACAAAATTTCTGAATTTAATTATGTAACAAAATCACTAAATTTTATTATGATACCAAATCACCAAATTTGGTTATACTACTAAATCAATAAATTTGTTTATATTACTAAATTACTAAATTCGATTATGTTACTGAATTGTTAAAGCTTAATTATTATATCAAATCACTAAATTTGTTATGCTATTTTATTATTAAATTCAGCTAAAACCTACTTACTAATTTAAAACACATCACCCCACCCGAAATAAGCCAGCTCTTCAAAACCCAAATAACTGACCGCATCAAAATTCCCCTGATGCTCTTACCGTGTGAAGTTCGTCGGGTTGGAACTCGGCGGGCTCGCAGTACTCGGACGTCCCTAGAATGGTCCCCGCGTCCTCGAACGAGTCCAAGCGCTCGGTCGAAGCTCCTGGACCACCTCCGCCGCTCCTCGCCAGCTCGATGGGTATCTGATTGAGGACGGAGTCGGTGCGGGTGGCCGGAGTCGCGTCCACCGCCACCGAAACTTTGCTCGGCTTTTCTGTAAACGGCAGAGAGGGGACGAGTGGTCAGACATGATGAAGCGAAGCAAGGTATTTCAGGGTGGTTGTTGTGCAGTGAAAATCGAATTTATCGGGGATCGGGTAAGAAATTTTGCTCTGCTTCTGTGATGGTACGGGGTGTGTTTAGATTTGAAAGGGGTTAGTTAGGGTGAGATGTTCATCTTTTGAAGGTTTAATTAGGTTTGTTTGATTAGGAGATTACGTGCATCATAGCATGTGAAAATTGAAAATGATGCAAAAGTGAATATAAAATGTTCGTTGTTATTCTAAAAGCATGTAATAGTATTGGTAAAGTATTGGTAAAATGTACTATACACCTCTCCAAAAGCTTGAAGCAACTTGATGTAAAGTATCACGTGTGATTTTTTCATCGGATCAACTTGTTTATCATAGTTCTTTTGCACACTTACACTTACCGTCAGTACTTAAATCATAAAGATGTATGAAGTTATTTATATAAAACGGACTTGGAGAGGGTCATGTTGACTTTGATATTACCCATCGAGATCAACGCGATCTAAGTAGTTCAATAGAATACGTAAATTATATGTTAAATTAAACCTGACATGACCTTATCCAGAACGAAGTGACTCCATGATTTTAAGACGTGTTTTCAAATAAAATTATGTCATTGTCAATACCTGGTCATTAAAGTCAAAGCAGACTATTTTAATAAAAAAATGTAATTTACAGCGACGAAGATATAAGGTCAATGTTTCTCCAAATCGTGAATACGAAGTTTAGTATAAACTTTTCTGATTTATCGATTGAAGAGATTAAAAATAAGTATTGCCATTTTAAAAATTGAAGTTTATCTCACGATGAACTTCAGAATGGCCATTAAGATCAAGGTCAAGGTCACCATTTTATTTGCTTCTCGAAACTCTTCAACTTTTGCATGAATATTTGTTGTCAGTATTCATCCGGCAAATTTACAAAGGGTGATGAATAAAAATAGAACAACCCGTATATAAATTTTGTAATCAAAGGTTTATCGATGTGTTAATTAAAAAAAAATTATGAATTACAAAGCAACAATATATATAAAAACAATACATTAATTTATATTTTTTATCCTAGTACTGAATGTAAGTGTGAGTGTACACAATATGGGTGCTATTTAGGTGAATCCTATTGGAATTAGAGTGGTGACCTATAATATAACTTTATTAATGATTGCATCCTTTCAAAACATAATTAAATAATGTAATAATTTCCAAGTTCACAGCTATGCATGATATATATATTTTTTTATATTTAAGATGTATACGAACCTTTAGAATACCGACGAAATTCCTACCCTAGCACTTTTATAATTTCTTTCCGTAATAAACAAATTCTTTGACAAAGCACTATATTATACTTTCTGTATTTATATAAGGAATCTCCAATAAATTTTTCAAACGGTTTCATTATTAACTGTAAAAGAAAAATGGATTGAAAAATATATAACTTTAGTTACATATTTTAATATATTTCACGTACAGTTAATTATGAAAAATCTTGAAAGTTCAATTGGAAATTCTTGGTATAAAAATAGAGTGCATAACATCTCGTTCTTTCCAAAAGATTCATTTATCACGGAAAAATATTATAAAAATAAAAAGCCGATAAGTTAGAAATCACATCGGTATTTCACTCATCCCTAACAAACTTTCGCCCAGTATTACACCCAATTGAATTACCCCTTCACTCGTTTCCTCGCAACGTCCAACGTTCACACCGCCATACCTGCTTCTCCCCTGTTGGCCTTCCCCCTGATCCCCGGTCGCACGCGTATCTGCCGGCTCTCCTCGTAGAGGGCGGCCTCGTCGATCTGCCGGCGTCGCTGCTGCTGGCGGCGCAGCTCGACGTCCAGCCTCCGCAGCTCCTCGGCGTTCTCGCCGTCCTCGTCCTCGTCGTCCTCGACGTCGAGCGGCACGTCGCTGGGGTGCAGCTGGCGCTGGCCCTTGTGCTGCTTCATGAGCTTCTCGCGGTGCTCGCGCTGCAGGGTCTCGCGCGTCTTGCGCAGGAAGCGGGGCGAGCATCTATAGGAGGAGAGACGAGAGACCAGAGATGAGAGTTTGACGAGGTGGCGAGTTGAGGAGAGAGAGAAGTTTTGGAGGGTCGGCCGTTGGCTCACTTTTTGATGGGGATGAGAGGGAGTGTGTGTTGGAGAGTAGCGGTAGAAGTGAGTTTGGGCGTAGGCTACCGTGGAAAATGAAAATCTGTGGGACAGTTCTGGTAGAAGTTTAGGTTTGAAAGTCTGTCGAGTTGGCAGTAACCTAGATTTGTATCTCGTTTTTATTTACAAATATCGAAATGTTATAGAATATTGCAATATTTGAGAAACTTTTCTACTGTTTATAATCGTAAAGCATTATTTTTTACGATGCAGATCGATATTAATAATAATTGTACTATTCTAATTATTTATATGCATGACTTTCGGAGCTAGACTTTTGCCAGACTTTTCCCAGACTTTTTTTATACGGGTCGGTTTGTATGGAACTTTGTACGATTTCGCATATACGCAAATGATACTTCTGAAATATTAAGATGAATACATATATTTAAGATTCTAAAATTAAATAGAAACCTAAAACCCTCATACGTGTTTTGGAATATTGTAAAACATTGTATTTTAATGCAGTACTCCGAAATGACAATATTTTTGCTATTAATGGTCTCTAATAGATTAAGAATTTCCAAATTGATAAATCTTGTATTTTTACATGTTTCAATTTTTGTAAATGTTTTTCAAACTTGATTCTCTGGTTGAATGGTCACCTCGGTCGTACCAATTTCTTACCTAAAGATTGATTATATTCTATAATTAGCACCATCATGATGAATTAGTACCCAAATGACCAACATTTCTTTTTTCCGAAAAAATGTTCACACTTTACATCATACTGTCGAAACATCAACAATATGCTATGCAATAGTTTAAGAAAATATTTTCACTTTTTACATCATACTATTGAAACATTGACAATATTATATGAAGTGCGAAAGTAAATAGTTGGTCGTTAAATTTTATATAGAAATAATAAATTGATTGGCTGCTACGAGTCAAATTCTCCTCTTCTACTCTTATAGACAATAGCATGATTTAACATCTTTGGAATTTCACTTAATACCGCTAGATGGGGACCAGTTTTTTGTCTCTTCTAGTGAAGCTTATCATCTCACCAATATAGGCAGCCACTCAATTTTTACCATCTTGTGTATCTACAATACAGGTTTCTCGTCTGATTGTACTGACGATGGCCCACAGGCAAGTCTCCCAGAGCCGAAATACACATCAACTATTGTATATTCTCTTAATTTTAACATCTGTATTCCATACATTGTTCCTTGTTTCAATTCTGCCTCATTTAGATAAGAATATTCGCAATATCTTCGGCGGTTGGTAAATACTGTAAATATGATAGTATACCTGTCCGTTCAAGGAGATTGAATCATTCTATTGTCTATAATAGGAGAATTTGGCTCGTAGCGATCAATCAATTCATTATTTCAATATAATTTTTCATTCTTACTCTCAATAATGACAGTTTCAGGCAAAAACACCCAAAGCCATAAAAATAAGGTTCTTCAACTCTCTTATATTATAATATAAGATATTAAGAATCTTTTATGCATAATACCAATATATTTGAGCTTCGTTTACGTCCTTATTGCTAATTATAAGCGCTACTTTGAATTTCAAAGATTAATCCAAGAGTTAACGTATTTCTTGTAAAAATTTAGTATATTTTACGTGTAAGCGTTAACATTATAAGAATACGGAAGAAAATACTAAAGAAAATCTGTTTTTGATAGTTTGCAATTTTTTTGCTCATTTATGACCAGGCCTTTGTGGAGCGCAGATTAATTTGCAAAACGAGGAGTGCGACAAAGTCACGTTTTCTAGAAACTCAAAGCGTGAGTTTCGTGCTAATTAATGTTTCAGTTTTACTGAAGTAAACGAATATTGCACGTACTTTTACGAGTAGTTACTACTGTTTACAGTTGTCGTAAATTTATTTTTCGGTTAATCACAGAATTTTGAGGATAACTCGAATAAACCAATTCGTCCATCTATATTGAGTGGATGAATTTATAGACCAAAATCTGTTTATCCTGTTTGAAAGTTTAAAAACTGTTCATTAAAGGTTTCGTAGTTAAACAATAGGATTATGCTCACGGTAACGAGAGTAATTAGCTTAAAAAGTTTTCGGCTTAATCGTATAGGGCATGACAAGCACTTTCGATTGACCCAGATTTCAATCCTGTTACTACCGGGAAAAGTTCAAATTTTAAACTTTAAGCTTATTTTGAATGTAATATTTTTTGGATCCTATAATTAGTGAATTACCTTTTACATTTATACATTTATACGATTTTTATTGTACAAAATCGAATGTAGAGGTACTATAGAGAGAAATATTCTATTATATTTAAAGAAAAATGTTTAAAAACAGCGAATTTTATCTCCCAGCAAATGTAACATCTTCTTAATTTATTAGTAATTTTAACTCCATAGAATTAATTTTAACAGATTTCCTTCTGTAAATGAAGACAGAAAAAATTATAAATTAATTTAGATAGCACAAATTTGTACAATATTCACATGTTTAGTGGTTGAATCGAAATTAAATGTAATTTTTCATACCTTAAAAAAGTGGCTAAAAATGTTATTCATCAAATCTAGAAACGTCCCCATAATCTTAATGACATTACCTTACCTAAATGTAATTTTAACAGATAAATATAGTGATAATTTGATCTTTGTGAGTAGAATTTCAAGGTTTTTCAACACCCTTCTCCATTAATAGTTGTTTCATAGAGTTGCTTGATAAATAAAATAAAAAGTGTTTACAGTATGGAACCGTCAGATTAATTAAAATAATATAATGTTCTTTATGTATTGAATACCATTATTTATGAGAACTTCCGAATAAAACTTTCTGCTACATATTGATTTTATGGTCACTATAATACCTGAAATGAACGTTGTCTTGCCAACTCGGGTGTTATCTACTTGCAACACGTTTACAATACAAATATTGAACGACAGTACTAGAACTTTAACAAACTTCTTATATTTATGGGATTATTAAATACAAAATAAACAATTACGCTTTCATAATTATTATTAGCATATTTTACTTCAAATAAACATTTTCACTATAGAATAATAACTGTTCATTTGATTTCATTCATATAAATAGCTGTTCACTTCTTAGAAGCCTGTTTAGTGAGCTGACAAATTAGCACGTAAATAACAATTATATAACTTCATACTGAACACACTTAAAAGTATGATAAAAATCTATTCAATATTATCAAAATATTTCTCTTTCAATACCTCACCATACATAAAATAGCATCCAGTCACAGTAACAGAATTACTTTATCCGCCCGCGTTGTTTCTCATTCCACCGAAACCACCAAGCGAGCGCGCGACAAAATTTCTCATTTGAATACAGCGGCTGGCTTTAAAAGTTCGAAGAAAAGGGCACGCGAGAGAGCATCATTTCGCTCAAAGGTGAAAACGAGCTAACTCCCTCTTCTCCACCACACGTGGAATTAAAATTTGACTGTATTTCCCCCACCGGTGCGGCGGCGCTCTCGCGATCAAAAATGCAAATCTCCATTATGCGAAACCGCACGTGTGCTGCAATTTTTAAGGGATCCTCCCCCTTTCCCCCGAAACTAAAAACAACGAGGCGGGAGACTGCCACTGACGCGCTCGTTTTCGGAATTTTCACTCGCTAGAGCGGATTCCCCGAGTGCCCTGCTTAATTTATGAAAAAAGTATACCCGGTGAATTTTGCTCGCTAGCTCGGTCGAGGGAATGAAAGAGCTGCGAAAGGCTGATGGAGATCGCGGATTTCGCGTCTTCTGGGCTTGGAATACTCGGTTAAGCGTTCAATTTGCCATTTTAATTAGGATTTCTTAAAAATACACGACGAAGCTGTATGTTTTTGTTATTTAGGAATTTAAATTGTGATTTATTTTGTAGGTTATTATTTGTAAATAGATTATTGATAACATTAAAAATAAATAATATTTAATATAATTCTAATAAATTCACCTATTGTATTTAATGAATTAGTAATAAATATTTTCAATGTCAAAGAAATTTTGCAGAATATTCAGGAAATGTCTCTTGCGTTTACAAATATATAGATGTTTGAAATGACTCTAAGATAACCAAAGTAGACGAGTAAATTCTTCTTTAAAACGTTTAGAGTGCCCCGTAGACTCTTTTGTTGTAAACTTTATTCTATTTTATATATGACTGCTTAATATTATTGTTATGACTAATTGTTAAAATAAATTGTGGCAGATCGTACACATATTGGTTGTACATTATTGGTTATAATTTTATTCATTAATGTATAAAAACATTTTTACACTGGTAAAATTTCCTATAGTTGAGAAATCCGTCTTACCTACTGACCTCCATGACCCTGCCCACTTAAAAAATCAACTTCTTTCCGAACCTCATAACTAATTTAAAGAAAAATTCCTCCATTAGCCCGAAAACTTCCTAAAACTATATAAGCTCTCAACGCGGCTTCTTTTATCTATCGGCAAAACTCGTAATACCAAAATTTTCTCGACTATCTAAAAAAAGTAGTCGCATCAATGATTCAGTAAGCATCGCATCAATGCATAACCCACAATGATGCGTAAATTGTTTATCAGTTCCTGACAAACCCCCACGACGAATAGAGAGCAGAAAATCGCGCAGGTAGAAGCGAAGCTTCACCTTGCTCACACCGCGCGGTAATTTATGCCTGGTCATTAATTATACCGCGAATCGCGCGCGGAATGCGAACGCATTCCACAAAAAAAAGCTTGCGCACGCGTATATCCGTGCACACAGAAGTTGGCCAGGATGGAAATGTCTCGAGGGGGGGTTAATTGCTCGTTTAGCTTCCATTAGGTGGGACTCGAATATCAAAGGACGCGGAATGCGTGATTAACGAATTTATATCGTTACTTTAACTCGGCTCCTGAATTCAGCGGGTGATCCTTCCCCTGTTGCGTTTGTCATGGATGAGTCACGGCTGGAATTATCGATTAAGCCGTGGTCGTGTTCTTTTTTGTTTGGTAAACGGTAGCGGTTAGTTCGGAAATTTTAGTCGATACGTTTCTTTATGCAGTAGAAAGTTTGGTAATATAAAACTGTTATTTAATTAATTTACTGATAAAACTTTCGTATATTAAAATAATTATGTGTTTTATAATCTCCAAGAATAATTTAATTAATAAATTGATATGCCGGCAAATTTGTTTTACTTGATTTTTGTACATAAAATATTATTATACATAGCTAATACGATTTCCCCATACACTTTAAAAATTAATCCATAAAGGTTCAAAAACTATAATGCAATAATAAAATTCAAGTAAAATGATTTTATTTCGTGCAAAATTTATGTTACTTGTGTGATTTTACAAAAACATAGTTTTTTTCTAGTTATCGTAGTTTTGTTCTAGGAGTGCGATACGACTATATATAATTAGATATAATCCTACGCAATAATTTACAATTTTCACATCTGATTTCGTCACATAATATAAATGTAGTTTTATACTTAAACTGCAAATGCGATTATTTACTATTTAGAAATGAATGTTCTAATTCTAAAAATTTCAGTTAAATTTGCTTATATCAAGACAAGAGCTGATCAGGATTTTCTCGTAGCTGTTCAGGAACTGAATCCATGACGATACACTTACATTTACCTTATTTTAATGCCTTTAATGACAATATTAAACGTTGAAGATTTCCATACTTTGATAACTACACATAACAAATATGTTGTATTTGGTAAAAATGTAAAATAAAAAAAATGTTTGTTTACTCTTAATTAATTTTTTTAATAATTTATTTCATTAGAAAATGTAATACATTTGCAAAGTGTAATATGTTTAAGTATATTGGTTTTCTTTTTATTATATAATTATATTAAGTAGTTTATGCGATGTATGGAAGAAATTAATTGCATAAAAGCTTTAAACGGCCAGCTGGGAAATACGTTTATAACGGCGGGGTAGTAAACACGATGAACGATAATTAACATTTTTAACGAAAATTGATTCTCAAAATGATGATAATGAACCCCGTGTTTTGCAGTATGAAAAAGTTTAAACCCGTTATTTTCTGTAAAAATGCTAAACACTTAAATTACTACGCTTCTTAATATAATGATAATGAACTGTATTTCGCATTACGGAAAAAGTTAAATCTGTTATTTTTCGCATATATGCTAACCCTCTTAATTTATCATACTAATGAAAACAATTATCCATGTAATGCACATCATAAAACAACTCCAAAACAAAAAAAATTTCTTGTACAACAAATTAACCTTTACAATAAACCCCACCTCGCCACTCCCGCAATAAGAGATCTCCTTTCAATGACCTCCCACCTCCACTCCGGCAGAACGAATTCAATACAAACGCGAGTCTCCACCGTCTCTCGCAAAGTTCAAATAATAATTTTAAACGCAGCGAAACTCGAGCAAAGAGAAAAACTAAACTCACGGCATGGCCGCGTCTAACAAAGAAGAACAAGAAGAAGGTAAAAAGATCGCGCGAGGCGACAAAGAATTCGAGATACGCCGCCTGTCTGCCTTTGTGTATTGGCTACCGAAAGTTCCTCCGGTATGGCGACACTTTTCCCCCTCCCTTACTCCTCTTGTATCTCGTTCTCTCTCTCTCTCTCTCTCTCTCTCTCTCTCTCTCTCTCTCTATCTCTCGTGTTCTCTCCGGTAGTAGAACGCGTGTACACCAGGTACGCGAGCGGCTAATGCGGGTGCACTTATCTGCTCATTAGCTAAATACCCGGTGCCCGGGGCTATTGATACTTGACGAACTTTCGCCGCTGGTAGTGCAGTTAGCCACACGTGTAACCGGCGGAACTTTTGTGCGCTTGCTTCCCTTGCTTCTTCTCTTGTAACGGGTGAATATTTTCTGATGATATTCGGCGAGGAATTCGATTGCCGGGGAGCTTGGTTGGAATGTAGAACGAATCGATGCGAAAATGCTGGAGTCGATGGGATGAATTGAATTGTCTTGTTTTATTGATGATATTTTGTTTTGTATTTAATTAGAAAAAAGAGTGCTTTTGTTTTGCTGTAAGAAGTTTTTTAATCAGAAGTTTGTATGTTCAGTTAGAAATTCATAAGATTAAATTACCGAGGTACGTACTTTGAGCATTAATGAATGAATATTCGGATTGTTTAATTAAAAAAGTGTACAGCGTGATAACGCTGATTCTTGGAAAACTGCATTTTCAATACTAATCTCTTTTATCTGATTAAAGGCTTTTCTGTAACTGGACTCGTTTGTCTGGCATGATTAAATTTTGAAATAAATGTTGTCTGTACTTCGCAGTATGCTACCAAATTGAAACTTACTTTATTAATCTATTATTATACAAGTTATTCTAATTTTGCTATGCTTTCTTGATATTACTCGTCATGAAAAGTGTGACCCTGCTGAAAAATCAAGTGACAAATCAATTGATTAATCATCCTATAAATCATCTGATAAATCATCTGATAAATCATCCGATAGAGCACTTGAAATTTTTATATTTTACATGATATAATCACATGATTGAATAATCGGATTGTTAAATATACGAAATGAAAAAAATTAAATTTAGTGTAGCCAAACCTTAACTGTGATGTTTGCACCATTTTTTAGTTTTTAATTTATTTACGTAATTATTGTATAAATGACTATGTTTCTATTAATTACTTATGTTAATTCATAGTTATATTGTCCACATACTAAAAATTATTTTGACAAATCATTATTGTAATATGAAAAGGAAAAAAAAAGAAAAGGCAAATATATCCCAGTTACACTTAAACAAAATTGAACATTATGACGACCTAAACGATTACACTTATTAACCTGAAGAGGACAAAAATGCAGTCATCCAAACTTGCTATAGAATAGAAAATTGGCTCATAAAATTCATTATTTTACCCTCAAATGATTATTAAACACTTGTATGTTGTATTATAATAAATCATTAATGAATCAACAAAAATTAAACATAAAATTTTTTAATTGAAAAATGAAGTAAAACTGTAAAAGTAAAATATTATTTTGAACTCGAAATATTATGTTCTTCTTTTCAGTACAGTTCTACCAAAAGCATTATAAAACTAAAAAGAAATTTTGTTTTAATTCTTTTCAACGCATTATAAGAGAAATCACAGCTTACAGAAGAAAATACATTTCATTAACTTTATCAAACTCTCGGATCTACTAATAAAGCTTCAGAACCACCAAAAGCATTTTAACAAAATACCAGTCTTACAATTTTATTTCAAAAGTAAACGCTCGCAACGTCAATTTTCAACCACTGCACGTCGCGAGAGCCGCGTCAGAAAAAAGAAAAATCGAATCTCGGCTTTTACAGCCCCGGCAGTCCGCAGTAGCACGCGAAAAGCCGCTCGCCTCGTTCAGTCCTCATTAATTAAATAGCTTTCTCTCTCCTCTCCCTCCCCTCCCCTTCCCCCCTTATGCCGATGTTATTATTTGTTATTAGCCTGTTCGCATTGTCGTGAGGGAGGAAGTGGGGCGGGCGAAAGTGGCTCGAGCTAAGCACGTATTCCAATGGGCCGTTAACGGCGTCGGCGCACGAAACCGGAAGCGACTCTTAAAGCCCCTCGCATATAATCTCTCTCTCTCTTGCTAGTGCAGTGCACTCGGAAAGCTCAAAGCGAGAGAGAGAGAGAGATAGAGATAGAGAAATGGAGAAGGGTTGGAAAAGGAAGGCGAAGATCAACAATGGAGAGACGGTCGTGTCGAGTCTCTCTCTGTGATTCTCTGTCTCTATCTCTGTCTTTCTCTTTCTCTCTGTCTCCGTCTGGTTGCGAGCGAGAACTTGCGCTTTTAGCGGTTATGCGCCAGGGCGAGAGAGGAAAGAAGGAGCGGAGCCGGAGAGGAGAGAATAGAGAAATAGAATAGGAAACGGAAGGTAAAGGGACGCGAAAGTTAGCGCGAGCTGCGCGAATGTGCGCTTAGTTATAAAAGTTTCTCGGGGTATAATGTTTCAAGGGTCTCGTGTTTCTTCATTCTTTGAAGTATAAATCTTTCAGTTAGAGGTGAAATTTTTTTTAAATTTCGAGACGCCCAGAGACAGAGAGAGAAAGAGAGAAAGAGAGAGAGAGAGAGAGAGAGAGCGAGAGAGAGAGAGAGAGAGAGAGAGAGAGTAAAGGGTTTTTCTTTTAATCAAATCTTTTGTAATGGTAAGCAGAATCAGTTGGTAAGTTGAAAAATATGAGTTAACTGAAGAAACGCAATTCTACGATATAGATGATCCTTTTGTCTGAACTAGGATGCATATTTCCGAGCATATTTAATTATTTTACAAATCTTTTTAAAAGCTTGTTTAATGACGCATAGTAAAGCTTGCGGAGCTTTAAATTGTTTTGCTTGAGCTCAATACGAGCACAAAAGGTTCAACGTTGTGTATATTAATTTTTCTATAAACAGTAATCTTATGAGATCAAATTTTAAAAATATTGTTGAGCTAAACTATTTATTTATTAAACTTAAAGAGGTTTTAAAATCAAAGGCGTAACATGACCAGTCATTTAAAGAAATGTCATATAACTTTAAATATGACTGTCTTAGGACCGTCATTAACGTCATCATGACCAATTTTATTATGTCAAGACAGTCATATTTTAAACTGACATGTGACCATACCGCTACGAAAATAAATCTTTTATTATTCTTTAAACTTTTGGCTAACGTCTAAATAGATATAAAATATCCATCATAAAATTTGTAGTCACTACTTTAGTAAAAAATTTGCAATCTTCCTAAAGTATAATAATTTCCATCATATTTTCAGTGTTCTTGTAAACTATTGTGACGTTGTCAATGTTAATGTTAATAAAAATTATAAAATTGGATCCAGAATAACAATTTTAGAAAAATGTTTATTACAATCAAAGTCAGCTTACTAAAAATTTCTAGCTACGTATCGACTTTCATTTATAAAAAAAATAGCTGGTTTTATTGAGAACTCGTACTGGTACAAGGGTAGTTTTTCTATAATTATCAAGAGGATGTAAGACTTAATTTACTTTTTTAGAGGCCCACCTCTAAAAATTATATTTAGAGCTTGTTTTCCTCGAATAAACTTTTTGATGAATATATTGGAAATGAAACAATTATAGAGCTAAGAAACTGTTTTTCATATTTTTTATCAAATAAGGAATTGCTGGGTTAAATAATTTGCTGGATTAAATTCTTCATATTACACTATCTTCTGTATAGTTAACTTATAATTAACAAATAGAGCGAAGTTCTTTACGCGGTCATTATTCAAAGCATTCAACAATAAATGAACTCCAATTCTTTCACTCATTAAACTCCGTGAAAACCAATATCCATTCACAAATGACCATTGACCAGCAAATAATGCACTACAAAACATTAAAGGAACAAACAACAATTAATCAAACCATACTCGCCCACTGTTACATCCCTGCAATTAAATTATCCTCCGTTATAGTTCTCGCAATTATTATCCGAGATTTGTGCGCTTTTCCATCAGATACAAATTTGTATTCAATCGTGTAGGCTCGAGCTTCTCGTGCTTTTCCCCAGTGCATCGTATTCAATAATAACACGAGGAAAAAAACATTCAATGGCGCGGCAAATCGATTAAAGTACAGCCGAGTCATTCGCGTTCATAAAATTCCGCTCGATCACGGTGCATCTTCCGGGAGTAAGATTGAAAAAAAAAGAATACCGCCGATGCGCCTATACTCGATATTTATGGGGTCGTTAGGGCCGCGCCATTATCGACTGAGCGACGCGCAAAACTGCGTTTTTATTTTAATGTATGTAGGCGAATTACGGGCTGAGAGTGAATATTACGCTCTTTAATAACACTGATTCATTTATAGGGCGGAAAATAAATTTTAGAATACATTGGCATTATCATGGGAAATTAATGGGTCTTATAAAGTTAGGTTGGAGCTGGGTATTATCGGTCAGTGGATGATTTAGAACACCCTTGTTATGAACTTTTTTATGTACTTGTTTTAAAAGAGTATCAAAATGTACACGGTAAAACTATTATTAAGTATAAGAAGTCTATTGCAATTTATTGACTGATTATGCGCAATGAAAGTTTTGCTTGCCTCAAAGAGGAAGCTTTGTATTTTTTTGTAAGCATATTTCTTTCTAATCTAATATTTTATTTTTCATATTTTAACAATATAATTGCTTAAGATGATGCTAAATTCTTGTGTTATCGGCAAATACGGGATACTTTACACTTAGTATAAAATTAAATAAAAAAGTGGATCTTCGTAAATGTCCGCGATGGGTGGGTTTAGCATCACTTTAACGAAATGAAACAAAATAAAATATCCACCATAAACTTATTTTTCGTTTATGATTTTAAAGATCTTAATCCTGACTATTTTTATCAGTATGAGTTCGTACTGACTTGTCGAATTTTTATAAGTTTTTGTTTTAACACGTAATCAGATTTAGATTAATTCCGGTAACAATATTTTATAATAATGTCACGTTAATATGATTATACATGAACATTGATATGAAAATTCATCTACTCGCGCTGTGTTTCTTATCAAGGCATCTTGCCGATGCATTTTTAACGTAGCACTGCGTATATACAATTACATATTTCACTGAAGAAGTATAATGATTTGAAGTTTCATGAGACATTTAATAGGTATACCTAATTTTTAGATAAAGTACTCTTTGTAAATACTGGCATGTGAAGAAAGAAAAGTGGCTGTCTATTTTTGGAGCTAATCCAAGATACTCATTAAAAAGGTACAGATCAGAATTAATTGCATCGAATTTCTTAAATTCACTTACAATTAGATTGACAATAGACATTTTCTTCATTTTTTTCATTTGCACAGCAGAATATTGATAGTAAACATTTAGTAAATAAACAGTATAATACTATATACACTTCTCTTACAAAACTTCTACTCTTACATAACCACTATCACTCCGAGATTCTGAATGACAAACTTTATTATCAATATATTTTATATACAATTCTAAGAAAATTCAAGCAAACACGTCTTTTATACATCTTCTCCATTCGCACAATTCGACGAAGATGACATTCCCGTCAACTTCAAAAGTACATACAATGTTCAGTTTCGAAAATAGTCCGTGGTTTATCAGTAGTAAAAAAACTATTGATATACGATGCAAAGTCGAGCAGAGCCACTGTACGGAGCTCCCTATCGAGCGGCAGATAATAATTTTTTAGTAGGCACCGGGGCATAGAGAGGACGAGAAAAAAAGCCGTAGCGTTGGCAAGGAATCGTCGAGACGATATATATACGGAGGGGAACCGCGCCGTAAACATCGCAGAGCGAGCGAGCAAACTGATATCTCTCCGCGAGCCCGTGAAAATATGGCATCGATGTGCTTATATATACTCGCGATTCTCTCCTACTTTTTTTTCTCGATGTTTTCTGCATATCGCGGGGGAAAAATAACAGAGAAGTACGTGTTCCTTTGAAGTCCGCTTTTTCGAGTGGAATTTATTCCAGCCGAGTGGACTTCTTGGCGAAAGGTGCGCTTTTTTCAGGAATAACAGTGTATTGGAATTTTCAAATAGTTGTGTGCGAGAAAAGTTTATAAAAATATTCAATTACGTGGAAGAGCGGATAAAAAATAGAGAAACCTGTTTGGTGCCTGGAAAGGAATATCATTGTATTTGTTTTCAAAGGGCAGCAAATTTGTAGATGAAAAAGAAATTATTTATTGTTAAAAAGAAAATAATTTTATAACACAATAATGTTCTTAATTGTTTGTTAAAAGGTATATTTATTTTTAAAAAAAGGTACACGTGATTACAGATTGCCAACTGATTATTTTAACTAATTGGAAAATTTTTGTTCCTTTACTTTAGATAAACAAGAGAAATGCATGTTTATGCTCGTTATTTTCATACGAGATATATATTTAACAATTACTTTAATTCAATGATTGAGAAATAAATATTATTTTAAATCTTCCATAGCACTGTTATCAATATTTATTATTAATCTGTATTTGGTAAAATAGCTATATTTTGAAAAAAGGACATATATTTCAAAATCGCAGTTTCTCTTAAAACAGAGCTTAGAATAGTTTTGAAAGACATAAATCGAAAGAAAATCTTGCGCACTTTACGAATTTATGTCTATTTTTTATACATCTTCAATATAAACTGCCGAATTTTTTTTTATTTCTAATTTCCTTTTAAAGCGATTGCTTCATCAAAAAGCGTCCTTAATATTATCCATTTTCCTCCAAAGTCTGATCAGTTCTATGTTCAAACGTACCTAATATATCGGAAAAATTTCAGCGCGTAACATGCTTTCCAGCAAGAGTTATGATGTAGAAAAAAATTATTTTCATACATACACACGCACACACATACATGCACACATATATGCAAATACATCCACACTCACAGACATACATTATATAAAAGCTGTAATGAAATATAAGGGGTAGCAGGAAATAAATAAAAAAAGATTGAATTTTTATTTATTATTAATAAGTACTTTATGTCGATTCTCGTGGGTCATGGGTGATTATAAATTAATACCTATTCTCAGATCTTACATGTAATAAATTAATACTCCTACACCATACATACATTCCATACATTATTTTCATATTCGATCTTCTTTCTTCCAAAACAAATACTGTTGATCCATCCTGTCGTTCAAGGGCCCTGATAATTTCAGAATAAAGCAATATATGCAATAACATAGTAAGAGTGCACTAAATCGAGGCTTATTAGCTTCAGTTAATTGACAATTGAGTCTTTCAAGACTTCGAAGTTCGCAGGCGAGTCGGCAATTCGCGCCTCTCGAGAGACAAACAGCTGTTGACACTTTGATGTCTAGATCTCGACAATCCCTTAAACATTTATCAGTTGATGGAAATACGTTGTCTCTCTCTCTTTCTCTCTCTCCCTCTCTCTCTTTCTCTCTCTCTCTCTCTCTCTCTCTCTCTCTCTCTCTCTCTCTCTTCATTTCCTCACCTTTTCAATTTCTCCTTTCTTTTCTGCCGTAGTTATAATAATACGTTACAAAGCATATTTTCTAACTCAGGACCTTATAAACATCAAAATTCATCAAAATCTTTCAACTGAAAATTTTCATCGCAACAAAGCTTTCTCTTTGAGAAGGCAATATTGATAATAATCAGCCTCTCAAATCCAAAATGTATTATAATTCTGTCTAAACCATCAAGTTATATATGACAAATTATTTCAACGAATTTATTTATTAATTTGAGTTAGGTTATAAAAATATTATTTGTAAGTGAAACCTAAAAATACTCGTCCTAAATTGAGCTTAATTATTCCAATCTCTTATGTTGGGTGGACGGTAATTCCAAATTCTACGGAGTCTGGCCAAGGGTGCATTAAAGCTAAATGCTGATGTATTTATGTCCTCTTATAGGATTCTAGATATCCTTACGGGGTATCTAATATCTCTTTCATTAAAGCATTCAACTAGATTTTCACAATTAATATAATTCTTTATCACCTTAAAATTAAATAAACAGTCTTGATACCTATGAAGCTATGAAATACTTAGTAAGTTGTATTTTATCAATCTAGGCTCAAAATTATGGTCCCATTTATTCATTGGCTCCATTGATATACTTTGTAAGAGACATACTGTATAAATCTATATATAATTGACTCTAGAGATTTAGTATTAAACTCGATGTATGGTGACCATATTACTGATCCATACATTAAAATAGGGGCCACAAGAGACTTAAAGAGAGATATAATCGAGCCAACATTCGTAAAGCCAACCGTTGTTCTTTTTAAGAACCGTAACACATGGAAAGCTTTCGAGATGATGTAGTCAATATGCTGATTATATGTTAACCCTGCGTCCAAAATTACTCCTAGGTCGATTATACCGTTTACTCTATTTATAGGGATCGTGGAGTTGGCGTACTGGAAAGTAAACGGATCTCTACTTTGACTGAAGAAAATCGCATTGGTTTTATCTAGACTAAGCGCCTCAGGCGCGCTATGCGCGCCACACTTACAAACATGAGCAATATCAATAGCAATTGCATGAAGTGGATATTAATATCATTTTAGTACGTGGAATCATGTATATGAATTATTTATAATATGAAAAAGATGATTGTTAACGATATCATAAAGTTTTAACTAAAGTATTAAATCATAAGCTTACATACAAATAATAAGACGAAGGTTTTATGACAATATGAGGATAATCGGATACGCAAATAAAAGGACCACTACAAAAAATTGCAGGTGCCTTTAACTACTAAATAAGGCGAAAAAAGCCTGAAAATTGAAAACATTTTCTCACTTGATTTCTTACCTGATGTATTTTAATAAATTAACGTAAAATTCATTTACCTACTTAAAATCATATATTTATATAAACGAAGTGTGTCATATTGGTACTGCCAGATTATTACAGAATTAATATAGCATACCCCAAATCTACGAAAGTTACAAATAATTTCAATTAGAAATCTTGAATGATTTTTAATGTCAAAACATGATTACTCAATTACTTGTATTTCTTTGATTCTTTATTTGAGATAATACATTTTTTTAAAGGGTTTCATTTGTTTATCTATTTTACTGTTTTGTTAAGATACTTTTTATAATTCTATAACTCGAAAATTATATGCTATAATTCAATAAAATTTTCACTAAATATTATTTACACATACAACTGTATTTTTGTGTATCTTAAAGTAAAATTAAAGTAATAAAATTTGTTTACAAACACACCGCAGACCCCCGTCGTCGATTAGCACCACATGGGAGCAAAAACATGGCGACGTTAAAAAAAAAAAAAAAAAAAAAAAAAAAAGTAATAAAATTATCAGCTTCTTGAAAAGAAAGAAGAAAACAATGTCAAAAATTAGAGTTTTATTTGTACAACGATAATTCAAGTAATTTTATCTCTAATCACCCCTTACTGATGCTACAGCGTTACGCGCGCAAACCTAGGCATGTGCGCGCATTTCTGCGTGATCTCACAATCATTCTTTTATACAGAGATTCATGGAAGTCCGTTTAGTCTCGACCAGGCTACCACTCTATCGAGATCTAACTAATTTTGAAGCATCACTAGGACAAGAATTGGAGTTGAACAATTTTAAGTCATCTGCATAGATAAGGCATTTTGAGTACTTGATAAAATTTACAATGTCATTCATGAACAGTATATATAAGATTGGACTCAGGTGTGAGCCTTGGGAAAGCCCAGGTGGCAGATTAATTTTAACATAAAAATATATTAGTAATTAATTAGTTATATTTCTGTAATATTCATTAATAATATTAATTTATACTGACTTCTATATTATATACTAATATGCATATGTTAAAATTTTAACAACCATTAATTGCTGCTTCGAATCTAATTTTCTACTTCATTAGTTCATAAATATGCAACAAGCTGATTACAAAATTAAATCTTCCTTCGACGAAGGCTCAGTTTACAGCAGCAGCATTAATATCAGAATCGTTGAAAACTTCTTTCTAAATCACTCTCGACCTACATTCCGATCTTTAAATTCCTTCCTCTCACCTACACACCCAAAACTACCAAAAATCGCGCACACTAACGATCCGCCCATTGAAATCTCATACTCGCGTCGACTTCCGCTCACTTAGCATTGTACTTCGCTGTAGTAACTCTCGTGTGCATTAAAGCGAAAACGAGATATACTCGAATGTGACCTGTACGACCGTATACTCATCCATACACATATAAACTCATACGTACAAATATATATTATATATATTAATTATAAATATATGTGTACGTGTATGTGTGTGTGTGTGTGTGTGTGTGTGTGTGTGTGTGTGTGTGTGTGTGTGTGTGTGTATGTATGTATGTGGATGTATGTGCGTCTGTGTGTGTATGTGTTTGTATGTGTATGTGTGCGGATGTATATAAAAGTGTGTGTATGTATATGTGTGCGTAAGGGTGTCTGATTTGATGTATGCATGTAAGTGTGTATGTGTATATGTGTGCGTATGTATGTATGGTTGAGAGCGTATAGAAGTATGCGCATATGTGTATGTAGATGTGTTTATGTGCATATATATACCTACGCATTTGTAAGTATGTGTATGTATGTACTCATAAATATATATTGTTAGTATTACATATATTTGTGTGTATGGGTGTATATATGTAAGTGTATAAATACACATATCTGTACTGTGTATGGGTGTACTGGTGTATGTGTCAGTGTATGTTTGGAGCTGCTGTTCGAGTTCATCTTGCTCACACATACTTACACACCCACACACATACACATACACACACACACATACATACATACACACACACATACACATACACACACACACATACATACATATACACACACACATATATACACATCCATACACACATACACTCACATATACACCTATATATACACACAAATATATACAATACATACAATATATATTTGTGTATGTGTGAGCGTAAGTATGTGTGAGATGCACACCAGTAGGGCAGAGAGAGATGGACGAAGGGTAGGCGCGCGTGCGCGCGCAAGAGAGAGAGAGAGAGAGAAGCCAGTAGCAGGCAGTGGCAGCGTCTCTTTTTAAAGGAGCCTGTAATTGGACCGGCTTCTCTCCTCTCCTCTCCTCGGCACTCGGCTGCTCGACTCCAAACTACTGCGCCGCCGCTGCTGCAGCAGTAGCAGCAGCGAAGACGGTAAAGTCGCGTCGGTGAGCTCCGGACAAGTGCCCTCGAATCGAGCCCTCGCCTCGCTGCTGCTGCTGCTGCTGCCTCTCCTTCTCGACTTCCTCCTCGCTCGCTCGCTCGTCCAATTAGGCAAAGCCGGAAAAGACACATACACGTTTCTCTCTCTATTCCTCTCCCCCCCCCTCTCTCTCTCTCTACCTCTGTCTCTCTCGCTCCAATGGGATTTCCTCGGTGTCTTGCTCTTACGTAGCTGGGTGGTAGTCTTTTCTCGAGGAGAAAGTCGCGAGAAACCTGGCTAATGGATTTTTTCGTCTTGGGACGTCTTGCTACCGCCGCTTCTTCTTCTTCTTCTTTCTTTTTTTATTCTTCTAGAGCTGCTGCTGCCGCTGCTTTCGAGGGCGAACTCGCGACGGGTTTTCTTGTTTTACTTTCTTGTTTTTTTCGCGAGGTTTCTTATGGAATATCTCGGGTCGGCTTGCTTTTTTTTCTCGGGGTTTCGCGCGGAATTAAGGCTGACACGTAATAAGGCGCTTTTTATTAGGAGCGCGCGCGCCCGCGCGAGGTGGACTTGGCTTGCTTGGGGAGAAGTGACTTTAGTGGATTTGATGATGTTCGTTCTGTTGCTTCCGGATTTTTCTCCACGGCAATTCTGATAAATGTATAAGCGATTTAAGTCTTCTTCAGTTTCTCTCTTATTCGATTTTATCTTGCTGTGTGTCTGCAGCAAACATTCGAGAGAGAAGCCGAGTTTACGAAAGGGAAGCAACAATCAATGTTCTTCCACTTAAACGATTGATAAATATGAGAAAGCACGATAGTTACAGTGGTAAATACTGCAATGCACAAACAAACAATAATATCCAGTCATTCGAGCTGTAGTTTAATCTCAGGGGGAAATATTAACTTTCAATGTTTTGACACACAAGCATGAGCTCTAAGCCCGATCGCATACTGGAAACGACATGTCATTTCTAAGAATTCAATTTTCGAACGAACCGAGCGCGATTCGCTCTATATACTTCCACTTCCCATTTCTCAACTCGTCGAGACGTTTCAAAACACATCATTTCATCGGGGACAAAGAGAGAAGCGCACATCTCTATACAAAATATTTTCCACCTTATTTAACCTTCAGTTACTCCACGAGGTTAAAAAAAGAGCAGTACGCTTTTAAAAGTGCTCTAACGTAGAAGATGCTTCTCCATAATTTAGCGCGTATAAAAAGATGATTTACTTGAATGGAAATAATAATAACAGTCCAGTAGACTTTTGCTCTATATTAAATAAATGAAAGTAGATACAGGACGAGTCTGGTAAGACATATGTTTTAATTCCCTTATCTTTAACTTTCTTTTATGTAAAGTTTATTTATGTTTCCATTAATGTCAGTTTTTATACATCCATTCTAAAATGTATTTCTATATATACTGATAATTTTAATCAGATTAATATATATATATATATATTTTTTTTTTCTATTTATTAAGCCCTTCAAACCTTGTACACGGTTTATTTCAGCTACGAAAAAATTTTCTTTAATAACATACAATATGAGATGTTTAAGTTACATTCTTCCAAGAATCCATAAACACTTAGACAAGCTACAACATTGAGGTTGACGATTAATATTTCTATGTTCAGTGGAAGATATAAATTTTGTTTATGAACTTTTCTAACAATTTTTAGTCTCTGTAAGTTATCTAATTTACATTGCCATAAAACGTAATTTATGTTTTCGCTGTGTTCATTACATTTACATTTTGGGTTACCTGTGATACCAATACGAGCGAGAGAAGCTGCTAAATTATAATGATCAGCTCTAATGCGCTTAATTGTTACTATGAATTTACCATAGAGCTTTTTGTGCGTAAACCACGGCTTTTGTCTGTAATTTAAAAATTTTTCAAAATAAATTTTGTGTTTCTTCTGACTTTGCTTCATGATTATGTTTTTAGTTTGCTTTATTGTTTGAATCAGATTGATATATTTTTGGCATATAATATAACTCAAGATACTGCACTATGCAGTGCTGCTAAAATATGTAAATAATTAACTTCGAAAATCAAATTTTGTCAGCAAACTTATGGAAAATCGCTATTTTGCTTTGTTAATTAAATATTAAATATAGTTTTGACCAAAGAACTTTAGAAAAAATTTAAGCTTTAATTCATTGATCATAAGAAACTCAAATCCACTTTGAAATCTTTAAGTCAATGGAGGTTCAGATAACTCAGTTCGACCTTAAAAACAAAAATTGACCTGAAAACGCGAATATGAAATAGTTCAACAACTTTCAAAGTTTTAAGACTTTTCTTAAATCTACAGAAGAGACTCTCTTACTTTTTGACTGTTGGTAACTTTTTTAATAGCGTAGTTAATAACCATGCTGAAAATCACACTATCCGAAGTTGGTGTGAGTATCGCGATTATGCATATATTTCTTAGAATATAAACAAATATATAATAATAACATTATTTATTGCAATCATATGTATAAAAACTTCAAAAAATAAACAGCAAATATATAATTGACGAAGAAAAACGGCGAAAGTGGTGTTTACAATAATTTTAATTACGCTAATAATTGTTTAATGTAAATAATTAATATGCAGTGTTGGTGCTTATCCAACCAAATCCTGAAAAATCACTAACAGTCAAAAAGGAAGAGTGTCGCTCTCTGGTAAATCTGAATTTTATGTGATTATTTATATAAAATTACACAATAGTAGGTTTCATCACTAGGGTGTAAATATGAACTTTACGTATCGAGTTGTGTGATCACACGAGGTTGCAAAGATTACACACCTGTGGAGAACACTATTTTTTAATACAGTGCGTGAAAATATTGGTTTTTATGCCCGATTTGAGGGCGTGAAATGCAATTTTACGAAATCATAGAAAAATAATGTTTGCAATTCAGGCGTTGAATATTGAATAGTGGTGATCGCACAACATGAGCACAACGCGGCTTTGCCGACCATCATGTTGTGCGATCACACCAGAGTGTGAAATTTCATGCCTGAGTTATATAAACATAATTTTTATATGAGTGCATAGAAGCATTTTACTCACTGAAAAGATTGCGTAAAAATAAACTTTACGCACACTGTATCGAAAATATAGTTTCAGCTTGTCCTTCCACATATTTACCGAACTACAAAATCAATATGGACATAAAATCCCTCACGCAATACCCACCCATACCCACCAACTGTCTCAAAAAACATCTCACATACCTGTGAACTATCTCCTGCTGGATCCACTCTCTGACCTTGATCCTCGTATCAATAGTCGACGACGAGTTTTCCCTGGATCTCCTCCCAAAGTTCGAATTATTGTCATACGCCTTGTCGTTCTTAATCAGCTCCCTGATATCCGGCTTACTGGCACTATTACAATACCCCAACTCCCTATCAACCTTGCCCTTCGACTTCTTCGCCATGGCCACTGCCGCGACTGTAGCTGCATCAGGACCCAAATTGTCATTACCCCCACCTGACCCAGTCGACAGATTGGAATTCGGGAGTGCCAGCGGATTGCCAGGATTGCCGGAGGTCGAGGCCTTCTTGCGCATGCGCTGCCGCTTGTGGTAGAGGTAGACCAGGGCCGTGGCGTTAATTAGGAGGAAGACGACGCCGAAGCCGATTACCAGCGAGACGGCCGATGTGTTTCGCAGTGTTCCACCGCCGTCGTTGCTGGATTTCTGTGGAAGAGAGAGAGGAAGAGTAAAAAAGCTTGTGGGGGATTAAGGGGGGAGGTGTAACGCTCTGAGTTGTTGCGGTGCTCAAAGAGGGTATTAATGATATGTGGGAGGTACACGGTGGTTTGTACAGAGTAAGGTGTATGTTTGATGTTGCGTACACGGAGAAAAATGCTTTGTTAATTTAACAAAGTCACTTGGTAAAATACGCACTAACTATTTTTTTGTTACACTTACCAAGTAATTTGTTAAGTTAACAAATGGGTTAGTAAAATTAACTTATCACTTTATAGAAACAATAAATTACTTGGTAAGTGTAATAAAGAAAATAGTTAGTGTGTATTTTATCAAGTGACTTTGTTAAATTAACAAAGCATTTTTTTCCAGGTAGGCAATGTGAAATCTATGAAATGGGTAAGCTCCTTCGTGCATTGCATTAATATAGATAACTGTATGATTATATGTATAATATATATTGCAATTATTGTGATACTGTTAAGTTATATTGATGTGTAAATAGATACAAATGTATTGAAAGTATTTTACTTCACATTGGAGCCTACTACAAAATTGAAAATATTTTTATTTTATTGTATCGCATCGAATTTAAATGTATTTTTATTTTCTATTCTGCTGGGATTTAATTGATGTATTCAAATAATAATAATAGTAAAATATTTTTTTTTGTTAGAAATCATTATCCGATTATATTCGATTATTAAATTTAATATTTTAGTCTATAGTCTAAAATGGAATTTTGGCAATAGAATTTTTTCGTGCATATTGAATTTACCATAAATAAGGCTAACAAATTACGAAGATCTATTTGCAGATCTGTGAAAACTTCTAATATTGGTACAAACTTTGTAAGTTCAATATTAAACTATGATTATTTCATTTACTCATTTGACATTAAATATACAAAACAGATGCTTGAATAAGTAATCATTAATTTGAGAAAGTTTCTTATTTATAAGTAGTCGGCTAAAGGAAGTTTACTTTTTAACATGTTGAATTTAACCCACGAAGTATATATTTGGATACGACATATATAGATATACTTTGTAGGTTAAATTCAAACACGTTTGCTAAGAATCACTGTATTTCGGGTATACAATGGTTATTGCGTAATCTATGGCAAATTCAACAGTGGTTTTGAGAAAGTGTAAGTATTTATTAGAAAATCTTAAATCTATTAGTTTTTATAATGAGCCTCTGAATAGAACTGGCTCTTTTTGAGAAATATGAAATGTGCTAATCTTTGTAAGGAGCGTCAATATACGTAACGAGTAAATTGGTACCTCAACAAAAATAAAAATTACCCAACATGAGCAATTGATACCTACTACCTTCATCGGTATCTCCTAGAATTGACATTCATAATAGTTACTGTTGGATAATTTTTCAAATTTTCATTCAATTGCAATTCATTAATAAACTAAATAAAAAACAAAAATTATTTTAAGTGTTAAAATCATGAGTTTAATATTCTTACAAGAAAACAACATTTTTTTTCATGGTTTAAATTAAATAAACTTCAGGCCTTTGAGTTCACAGAAGTGACCACATATACAGAGAATGTAAACAAATTTTTTTAGGACCAAAAAACTGAAAATTTGGAAGAATATCCTATAGTAACATTGAAAGTGTCAATTTTGAGAGTCACCGAATAAGGCAGTAGGTAGTAATAGGTCAGGTTGGATAATTTTTTAATTTGATAACTTTCCAACTAACTTGTTATGTATATAATCACAAATAAAAAATCTTTGAATCCTGTATTGTTAGGTATTTTCGAGTGTTGTAGCCTGTTGACAGGTTTGCAGTTATATTCAATATTGTTTATTGTTTCTTTAAGAGAAACATACTTTACATAAAAGATTCTAATTCTTATGAAATTTGTACATTCAAGTTATTTCAAATTCAAATTCTCATATTCGCACACCCATTTACCCCCTAACCATCCACAACATCACAACACCCTCTCCTCCCCCCCCCCCCCCTTTAGAAACCACCAAGAATCCACCTGCAAAATCACCATACTCACGTCTCCCTTCTTGCTCTTATCCCCGAGATTCGAGGGCGGGTCCTCCTCTCCGCTCGAGTTGACCCCGCGATTCAAGACATTCGCCGGCGGCACCGCGAGGCTCCCGTTCGCGTAGTCCCGGTCGATCTCGTCGAGGATGCCGGGCCGAGTCGAGCGCCTCGTGGTGCTGCTGACGAGGCCGCCCAGCGTGGCGAGATCGGGCTTGGGCCGGCGCAGCAGGCGCGGGATCGCCTCGTTCCAGAAGTCCATTTCCGCGGCGCGATAGCGGCTGCCAAGCTGCGGCGGCGTCGCTGAGATGGAGAGAAAAAGAGAGAAGAGAAGAGAGCTGAGAGAGTTTCTGGGTGCAGGTTTTAGGGTTTGTTTACAGTGGGATTGAGAGGGCCGTGCGGTGATTAGGGAATTTTGATTTGGTTTGGAAAGCTTGATCAGCTACTATTATAGTACAAACTTTAATATTAAATATTTTTTTTAAATAAATGGTATAGAAATACAGATCACATTGTGTTTTAGTCAAAGATATTTCAATATTCTGCAATGAAAAATAATATGCAATCACACGATTAAGTTTTAAGGTTAAGACAGCTGCATGAGGATGGCGACCTAGCAAACTTTTGCCAGATGGCAGCACGGTGAAATAAGACTCCAGCCAATGAGATGCGGCGATTCCTCCGCTCTCATGCTTTGGAGTCTCTTCCCGCTCGCGCCATCTAGGGGAACGTGGGGTGGTATGGGCATCAAATTTTTCAGCTAGATATATTTTTTTATTTATGATGCATTGTCAGTTCTATATTAGCTCATTTTGTTTAGTATTAACCCTAGAACAAAATGCGCTAAGGTCTTGTCAGAAAAAATAATCTATTTTTTTGTTAAAATACATAATACAAAGGTACCTCAAAATACCCATACCGCCCCACGCGTGGGGTGATATGGGTTTCGCACGAGGATACGTCGGTAAATACTATTATTATTAAAAATGGTTAACGATGATAATTTATTTTTAATTTTATTTCATGAAAAGGTCAATTAAACGCATAGAAAATACTTTTGCAACATTTTTTTAAAATATAAAATTTAAAAATGCTTTTTTAACATACATATTTGATATTTATCAGAACACTTAAATTTATGAGTCTTTTCACATAGGTAGTTTTCTTATTTATTAGGAACATTAAATAACTTTACATTGCAACATCTAACAATATTAATCTAAACAATATTCATAAGTTATAGTCTTAAAGCTCCTAATATCACAAAGTATTATCATGTGATATAATTTGATCGACTAAATATTGTTCTTGCTCTACACTGAAGATTGGTTTGAATCCTAACCCTAAAGTTATTAAATAAACTCATAAAATTAAAATAATTATGGAAGTAAAATGTTTGTATTAATGAAGTTTTTCTAACATAACCTCAAAATAATTTCTTATATTATAGAATAAATACATGTTAACTTATTATCTAGAGAGTATACAATAAAATAAATATTACCTTGTTTGTAAATAAAATTATCTTTTTGTTCACTTTCTTAGAATTCAATTACCTTTCTTCTCAAAGTTTCACGAGGAATACCGTATTGCTCTATCACCTTTGGATACTTTTTTCCTTGTAAAATAGCATGTATAGCTCTTTTTTATAGTTTCTTAGCATTTTTTAAAACTAAATTAATCTAACTTATACTAAAAAAAGTTTATTGCTATACACCTACATCGCAAGAACCTGCCGTCTGCTCTTGTTACTTCGCCTCACATGCCCATAACGCCCCCGTCATTTTGCCCATACCGCCCCACAAGCTTTATTTTTTAAATCGCTATATTAATTTAATTATAAAAGGAAAGTAAAATAAATCAAGTATGCAATTTAAAGAGAAAGAGTCAATTAGTTGAATGAAACCATTAAAAGTTACCCAAATATTTGAAAAACTATCTTTTTAGTCGATCAGAGTTCGTTCAAAATGGACTTTGTTAGACCTATAACAATCCATATTTTCTAAAATTTGATTTAACTTGTAAAATCACTTTCTTTTGTTATAATTACGTTTATTATTCTTTTATATATTATTAAAAAAATTGCAATTATACAGTGCGTATTCTTTATACCTAATATTAAAGATACCCATATTACCCTGCTACCCATACCACCCCACGTTCCCCTACTGGCCCGAGGTTGGCGCTCGCCATCCTCATAGGGATAGCGCCTTCATCATTCTAAAACTTTAAAGATCGTATGAACAGCCTCTCGCTTTATCCTTAGTGTAAAAACGGCAGATAGATTATTTAGATGTCTAGCTATTTCGACCCCGCTTCGCGCTGTTTATGCCGTTTCTACACTTAGTGATAAAGCGAGAGTCTACTAAAGCGAACTTCAATGCCTTAGAAAGATGAATCGTGAGCCGTCTACACTACATAGTTATTAATCTTTCTTAACCTTAAAATTAATCGACTTTTTGCATGTTTATTGACTGTTATCAATGTATTTATAAGATGCATATTGTTTTTCATTGCAGAATATTCAGATTTGTTTGATTAAAATACAACATAATCTATGTTTATATACAATTTCTTTTTCATAAAAATATTTAATACCAAATTATCTTTTATAATAGCGGCTGACTTCACACCAAACTTTAATGTATTTTGTCCAACTACACGCTACACTATAGCTTGCTTAAATAGTCTCTCGCGTTATCACTATGTGTGGATACGGCATTACCGTTTTGGTTTAGGTTTTAAAATTTTGGAAATATTCCTATATAAGTTTAAAAAATATATCTATGTACTAGCTAAAATGACATTTAAAAATACGTTATCATTGTATACGTCAGAAAAGTATACTTTTTTAGGTTACAAATTTCTATATCCCGCGCTTTTATCTCTTTCATCGTACTATGTAAATATAGCTATTTATATAAAGAAAACGCTAATAAATCAATAAACAGTAATATTGATGAAAGAAGTGGTTAATTGGGACGAGGCAAGCCTAAATCGATGTTAAAACTCAAATTGCAACATTTATAATATTTTTGACGAGAAATAAAAAGGATCTAGGATTCGCATCTCGCCGTAGACGAATTATCTGCCATTTTATAATTTAATTTAGCAAATATTAAAACGTAATAGTAATGGTATGTTTAGGTCCGATTCTAATCAGGTCGAACTGGGTTAGGACAGGTCTAGATTTAACCAGGCGCCCATCGAGGTTGACGCAATTATCCCGCCGGTAAAAAAAATCCGGCGATAAGCGTCGTTTTCCTATGGTTTTTCATTTGCTACAACCTAAAAATAGTCAAAAACTTTTTTTTTACCGGTGGGACAATCGCCTCAACCTCGATAGGATCCCATCCTCTTTCCTGGTAACTCAGTATGAATAGACCCTTATTCGGAATAGAAAGATGGTTCGTATACAAAATATCGGATTTCGTAAGGACGGGTGGGAGGGGTGGGCTACGCGGGTATTCGGGTTAATGCTTGGATTAACGGAGTTGCATTTTAAGAGGCGTTCAATATGTGCCAAAGTGCGGCGTGCACTGCTTCTATTCCATGTATTGTGATTCTGAACGGGGGACATTTTTGTGCTGATGAATGTTTAATTACGGTATGTAGATCAGCTGGAATTTCGATGATAGAAATTCCGGATAAATTGCGATATCGAAACGGTGTCAGTTCGGTATAAGAAGATTAACTGTAGGTTAACTAATATAAATGTATTGATTAAATATGTAAAAGATAAGCTTATATATATTTTAATAATTATTTCCTTGTTTTCAAAAGTTTTTAAAACTAAACTTGTTAGAGCTTCATAAGTCAGTATCGATCAGATAAAAAACTGGCTATCAATAAAATCAAATTTAATTAGTGAGATTTTATATCATAGAGGCGATGTCGTACATATAGAATTATTTTTAACAAAGCAATTAAAAAATCTATTATCTGTGCACCGTTTTTTACAATTTTTCAGATAATAAATCAAAATTGCTTGTGATACATTGGTACTTCGTTTCCTAAAATTGTAATAAATTTTGCCTTTGTCAGTAATTACTTTTTCAATAGTTTGTCTTATCCAGCTTTTATGTTCGTACTGTAAATATAATGTTCGAGTTAATTATCAAAAATGTATTTCTGAATAGTGTCACTAATCTTTTATTTTATTATTAATTAAAATGAGCAATTATTACTTGACTTTTAAAAACTGAAATAATAAGTATAAATATTTTGAAGTACATATGATTTACATTATGCATGTTATGATATTGAAATTTATATTTTTAAATATCTTTTTGATTGTGTTCTATTAATTAAAGAAATGCATTTGTCACATTTTTTAGAGTAGAAATCGAACAAGATGCTGTGAATATGACACTTTTATAATTTTAAATACACACTGCTTAAAGGATCAGATAATAAATCGTGAACTCACTTTTTAATACATTTAACTTAAAGTAATTTTAATATTATTTTAATTAATAAACATATTTATAAAAAATATGTTAATTAATTGACAAAGTAAAAACAGCAATTTGAAATGAAATCTGACTAAAATCAATTTTAGAGGAATGTACCATAAATCTATATCAATTTCTATACAAATTTGAAAATTCATACCATTATATTACAAGAAATATGAGTAATTTTGAATATTGAGAAAAGCACTATAGAACCATTTCTAAATAGGCTGTTCAAAGTCAAAGTGAAATAAGTCAATTTTCATAAATCCTAATCATTTCATTATTCATAACATATTAAATAACAATTTCAGTAATTTAAGTACAGTAATAATATATCAATTCCGTAGTAAACGCTTAACAAATCCCTCAAATTATCGCGCGCCGCGTTTTCTAAATTCTCCAAGTAATCTTCTGTCACTACACTTCCCACATCCCCAACAATTCCCCCGCAAAATGTAAATTAAGATACAACAACGACTCCTCAATCCCCCGCGACTGTTCAATCCTTCCTCAAAAACGCTGACGCACGCCAACATCCCACAAATCCTCCGCTCGCATTTCGCTAATTGCTCGCCCGTCGAAATCGCAACCCGGCCCCGGCTGGTGAAATACAAGCCGATCGAGTCCCTCAATTATCAATTGCCAATCGGACTAATGTCCCAGACGCGCTCATAATGCGGTCAAAGATGCACCGCGAACTCCACGATCGCCGAAGCAGCAGAAGAAGATAAAAAAAAAGAAGAAGAGAGAAGAAGGAAGCGAGGACGAAACTTACTCAGATTAAAGTACGTCTGGTTCTCGGGCTCGTACTCCGGCCAGTCGATGTGGTAGGGCGAGGTGCTGGACGGCTTGTAGTCGTCCCTCAGGTGGGACAGCCGGCGGGGCGGCGGCCGCACGTTGTTCGGATTTCTGCGAACAGGGGGAAAATGAGGACGTATTGGATGTCGGGTCTGGGTGCAGCTTTCTGAAAAGTCTCGCCTCGACTTTGGCAGTGGAATTACGGTGATTTTAGTTGTGGGAATGAGTGCCGTGCGGTGTGTGAAGATGGCGGAGAATATTCTGGATCCGATTGACTTTTGGAAAATTTATGTGTGGTTGAGGGTAGTGATTTTATTGCACTTTGAAAGTTGAGTGGAAAGTGTGTTGCAATGTAGGTGGAGATAGGGTATTAGGGGAAAGAGAGAAGAAAGTTTTGTTAGAGCGAGGTTCTTCTTCCGCGTGGTCTTAATGCAGTCGACGGGGTTATTAATTTACGATTGCAGTGTGGCGAGGTCGTAGATACTCGTGTAGTAGTTTTTCATTCGGTTAATTTCGAGGATAGTACGAGGGCGATTAATTGTTGGATAGCGGGAGTTAGGGTGTGAAGTCTACTACTGCTGTGGTTTTCTGCCGAGATTGAATTGACTTCTGTTTTCAGTTAAGGAAATGTGCGTCAGGTTGCGAAACGATTGATTTGTAACGTCGTTTCTCCATTACTTCGTTAACTTTTCTGCCTTCTTTATAAAATACATTTGTTTCTTTTATCCGTAAATTTTTTTTTTGGAACAACATCCAAAATTGTATTATAGAAGAAATTTTCTTTAAGTTTGTTATACATAAAATTATCACCTTTTGTAGTGTCTGCATTATTATTTATGAAATTGGTAAAAATGGATATTTTTATCAATTGTATAACAATTAATTACAAAGTAGACCAAATAAAAATAAATTCATAAAAGACTATTTTGTTGGATGTTAAAATGTATTTTTTGTCAAAAATTTTTATTTTAACAATTATCAACAGTTTCAACCATCGTCAGTAAAGATAGTAAGTAATGAAAGAGATTAAAGGAAGTAAGAATAAGAAGAACAGAGGAAAATGTATGAGAAAAAAAGAAGTATATACATGTAAATGCGAGAACATGTTTTTAACTGTGTAAATAAAAATAATTAAAATTTATAAATATAAATAACTATATATTTATAAACGTGACACCCATGTAACCAAAAAGAACAATTTACTTTAAATAAAAATTCAAAATTATAATAGTTTAAATATTATTAAACATTATATTAGCTTCCCTGGTAGAAAATTATCTAGTTTTATCGAGGCCCTCGATTATTCCCATGGCCAACTAGATAGATCTACATAGTTCTAGATTAATTTTCCACCAGGGTTATAACACTTTTATACACTTCCAACTGAGTTTTTCTGAAATTAGTGTATTAAAATATATTATTATTTCTTTAAAATGGTGATGTTAAAGATCCCCTATTTCGGCAAATACGGGGACTATTTTTTCCTATACGTTTCAATTTTGAAGAAATATTTCTCTATAACGTTATCTCAATAAAAAGCAACAATGTTCCAAAGAGATATTTTCTCAAAAGTGAAAACTTATCGAAAAACGTGAGCCCCCGTAATTACCGCAACAGGGGTTTAAGATCACCTTAAAAAATACCAAGTAGTCCAAAATCAAGAAATCAGAAAATATCTTTCATTTATTTTCAATTTCTCAAATTTTTTCTAATCCCACCACCTCCGCATCGAAAATCCACCAAACCAACCCTACCAACAACCACCCCTACCCAAAGAAAAATGCCTCCCCCCTTCTCCCGCTTATATCTTACCCGGAGTAGGCGAAATTGCACCACCAGTCCATCATAGCCTTCGACAGTAGAGCCTCGCCCCGGTCGTAAGGCGCGCTCAGGTGATATCCCTCGCCGTCGAGGGGCACGCCCAGCACGTACGGCAGCTCCTCGCCGTGCACGGTGCGCCGGATCTGCTGCTGAAACGTAGTCGCCTTTTTTCTCTCAATATCGCGCCTCGCGTGTCGTTTCTTTTCGCGCGATCCCGAGCGCTGTTACGGACACACACGCACATAGTACACACGTGCAGGCATGCAGGAGTGAAATGCAGTAGTCAAGAGAGTTTCCAGTCTCAAGTTTCGCGTTTCTGTGCATTTCTTTTTAGGCGAGAGAATTCCGTTGACGTGGAGCTTTATGAAATTTCAGGTGTCGTGGTGTGGAAGGCGGGTTTTCGATAGGAAAAGCGATTCTGGGGGATTGAAGGATTTCGTTGAGTTGGTGGGGGGTGATGAGGTTGGTGCAGGAAGGTAAATGGAATGCTTGTTGGGTGGAATTTTATTGTTTAGGAGGAAATGAAGATTTTAATCATAGTAATTGAGAGGAATATGCTACTGTAAGCAATACAGTCCGTAAATAGAGAATGTCATTTTCAACGTTATTCTGACGCCAAGGGCTTGCCATTTTCTGGTAAATTTATATTTTTCTTTCTCAAAGAGAAACGACTTTGTAACGATGATTATTTTAAATTTGATATTACAATGTATTACGAAGTTTTTGAGGTTGCTGAATTCAAATGTATAGGTTTTAAAAATGACTGTCTGTATGTATGTATGTGGTCAAATTTTATGATCTCCATAACTTTCCAAGACCACCTTATTTCAGGCTGAAATTTTATTGGTATATCAGATATGACCCAACATAGAACTGATTAAATTTTGAAGCCAAATTATCGAAACTTATTGTTTATTTAAGAAAACTTAAGAGTTTAAAAAAGTTTCTAAAAATGAAGTAAATTTTTATTATTATTTTATGTGCTTGATAAGTCAAAAATATGTATATATTCGTTAAATAGACATAATTTCATTTCGCTTGGTGTATCTTAGAAATACTTTAATTTTTTTTGTTAAAGAAATTCTATTTTGATCTTTAAAATTTGTAAAAATTGGAAAAAAAAATTCTGTCTTTTTATACGCTAGATATGTCAAAATAATACATACATTCGTAAATCTGACTTAATTTTGTTTTGACTGGTGTAATACTTAAAAGTTATTTTCTTAAAAAAATTAAAGTTTGAATATTGAATAAGCTAAATATGTCAAAATAATGTATACATTATTAAAACTGACTTAATTTTCTTTCTATAGGTGCATCTTACATATGTCATTTAGTTACTCTTGTTTTTTTTATTAATAAAATGCGATTTTAAATTTGTAAAAATTGAATTTTTTTTTATTTTATACTTTAGATACGTTTTACATATGTACATATATCCAATTATTCAGAAATAAGATGTATAGTTGTCAGTATCTTATCAATTTAATATAATAACAATGCACTATTTTACACAACGTAAAATTATTGTATATTCATAAAATAACTTTTTAAGAGTAAATATTCAATAAATAATTATGCATCCAATCTCTTTGCGAATGCATTCTGCTAAAACAGTTAGCAACTGTTTTTCTACTCAATTTGTACAGGCATAAAAAAAGATAAATTTTAATTTTCATAAGAAAAACGATAATTACGACCTCTTCAGTGTTAAAATTTAGGCGCAACTTTAAAGAAGACCGTATGTAGATGCTAGGCATTTTCTGAATATTCTTCTAAACTAAAAATTTAAATACCAGTACATATTTTGATTTAATTACAATTATGTAAATAAAAATTAAGTTTATAAAACTGGTATCAAAGCTGTTGATTGTTTATAAATGAAAAATTAATTTTTTTTAACTAAAAGGATGTAATAACATAAATCATATATTTTTCTCACCTATTAAAGTTTATTAATGGCATTTTTGCTCATGAATGTGCTAGAAGTAATGATTGACCTAACTATAAATATTATATTTTTATTACAAAAAATTATTTTATAGAAGAAGTATTACAGTTTTGTTGCATTACATAAAGGTTATCAAATTTCTTGAATTTACGGACCTTCTTGTTTCTGACAACAAAATTACAAAAATTTTAATTTTTAATTGAAATTTTAATGATCTCATTAATTGAATACTTTACATTATATTTTCATTCATTATGTGCAATGCGCGGCATACTTTTATACAAATGTAAAGAGTATAAGTAAGAGTAATGTTTATTGTAATACCCCGCGAGAGAATTTATAAACTTCATTAAATAAATACAAATAGAGCTGATTATAAAAGCATTTGATAGCAGAAACCGTTATAAAATAGTGTTTTAGTAATACAATACAAACAATTAATAGTACCTGCAGAGAAAGTCGATGAGGATAAGCACGTAAGCACATAACAAATACAAAAGCAAATAAGAGTAAATACACAGCATGCTCTATATTATTTCTTTTAAAAAAATAATTTTTTCTTTAAAAGAATATTAATACATTTTATAATATAAATTTCTAAAATTGTATAGTCTTTTTGTAATAAATGGATAATTAAACAAGTAAATGTTAGTAAATAAATTGTTATGAAAACCATATAAGTATTTTGATTGATAATTAATAGGATTATTGTTATATAATACCACAAATCTTGGTATTCAATTAATTATTTATATTCAATTTTACAATCACCTACATGGGCAAATATGTAAGTAAGTTTATCTAGGTATATATCTAGATAAAAAAGTATTTCTATTACACTAATATGTGTACAAAATTAGGACACTCACATGTAGCTGAAATAAATGTTAGTGGACAATTTAAAACTTAAAGATAGAACATTTATTTAAATAAAATGTTTAATGTTCATTATCTAGATATATTATTTAATAAAGATACTGAACAAAATTATCTAATTATATATCAAGATTACGCGTTATGTAGATAAATTATGTTAATAAGAAATGCTAAACACTATTATTCAATTTTATGATCTCAAACCCCGTTATTTGTATAAATGTTTATCTAAACAAATACGTATCTAATTAAAAAAGATAAAAGCCTTTTAAAAAAAATGGTTTGTCTAGATACCTTATTATCCAGATAATACGAAGTCCAGATAAGTTATCTTGTATTACAATATTACCTAAAAGCTATTTGATTCTACAAAAAATAATTATCCAATATTTATGAAGCTTTTTAGACACCGACGTAAGAAAGACAAATTCATCTAAACATTCTGATAACCAATCAATTTTCAAAGATAACCATATAAGCCAAGACAGTTCCGTACCGCAAACTCCAGAAACATCCAAACAAAGTCAGCCAAAGCAGAACTACCATCATCATCCTTACTCACGTTCATCTCGAGCATGGACTTATCCCTGATGGACCTCCGGTGCGAGAAAACGTACATGTAGCTCTTGGGATTGGCCCTCGAGTGGAGATTCGCGGCGGCTATCAGGGGCGCGACCACGCCGCTGTCCGACGCGACCTCCAGAGCGAGATCGCGATTCCGCTCGTGTTGGCCGCCGCCGCTGCTCGTGGACCGGGGCTGCCTGCCTCGTCTCGGCTCTTTGTAGTGCTCGAGAACTTTTCGCAGTATCAGATCGGGCTCCAGATCGTGGCTCGCCTGTGTGTGGGTGTGCGAAAATCGAGAGTTCGAGGATGTAGTTATATGTATGATGAGGGAGGGCGGGGGAGTATGCACGGGTCATCGGAAGTTTTGGCGGTGGAAATGCTAGATTCGTGTCGAGAGTCGAGGACGTGTATTATGTGTGTGTGGGGGGAGATTCTTTTGCTTACTGGAGTTTTTTATGGAGATTAGTTGTAGTGAGTGTTTTAAGTTGCTTGATGAAGCATTCTCTACAATGTCACATTTTCAAAATTGTAAATGTTAATGAATTCTCAGCAAATAAAATTGTATTATTTTGTGTATATTATTTAGATGAAGGTTATAATAAACATTCAGTAAACAAAATTATATTATTTTATTTATATTGTTTATACTAAGGCTTTGAAATTTAATGACAACAGTGTAATAAATATTTAAATAATGTTTATATATTATTATTGATTTGAGTTATGCATGCGTGCATGGTAACAAGTGATTAAATGGTAAGCATGTATATTGCAATATGCATTTAGTTTGCATTAAATAGAGTAAGCACAGTGCTGTCAAACATACTATGCGCATGGTTTATTACGTAAACATGTCATTTAGCAAACAAAGTACGTTGTATACTAGTAACTCAGCCATCCTTAAAGCCAATATACAAAAGATTATTAAAACGTTTAATTAATTACTGTATACATGTAGTGTGGACTTATATAGCACTACTGTATGTGCATTAATAACATAAAATTATAATAATATCTACTGGGTCTTTCAGAGCTCTCTTGGCGGAGAGGGCGATGGCCTCCTAATATATTATCAATCATCAATTGATTTAGCAATTACTAATGTATTTACTCAAAAAGGAAATAATTATAGAACAATTATTTATTAAACAAGTATGTTAAGTAATTATGGAAGACTAGGGTACAACGGGCCACTAAAATACAATGACCCATGAAATTATAAAAAGAATGATAAAAAGAAAATAGCACTTAGTTACTATATCCAATTGAAGGATGTTATCCTATATTGAGATTAGTGTTTAATGTTTCTTTCCAATAGTAAAATGCACTTATAAAATACACCGAAAATAGCGGTTTAAGAAATAGTTGGGGCACAACGGCTCCCTCATTGGACTATAACGGGCCAGTGTAATTGTATGCTCTTGCTGTTAAATTATGGGTACGAAACTCCCGTAAGAGAGGAGTACAATGTTTGTTTATGTAATCTCGATATTAGATCGAGATACGTTACAACAACTCATAAATAAAGAGAAACTTTCATCCGTTACGCGCGAAATTTTTTGTCATTTTTATGTTTTTCTTATAAATAAACATGCCAACCTCTTTATTTTGGAGCTCTCAACAATATGTCTACTCTTCTACAATCAAATAAAACGTTTTTATGTACTGAAAATGATGGCCCATTATACCCCAACACAAGTGGCTCGTTATGCCCCATTTGCAATAATTAACGTTTAGTATCATAACTTTTTGTAATCTTAATGAAATAAAAAGTTACAAAAACCAAAATATAGCTTGAAACATATCTTAAAAAAGAAGCATTGTCTGATTTTTTAAATCAATCAAAAATATATATATAACCTAATTTTACAATTTAAAACTTCACTGCGCTGTAAAAATTTGTTTGCTTGGAGAATTATATCCATACAAAGAAAATTAACTCACTCTATGACCACAAGTAGATTAATATGCGGAACAAAAAATGTCGTCCCTCTTCTACAGCAAATATGACTAGTGGCACGTTATACTCCGTGAAGTTTCTTTAGTAAATACTAAAGCGATGACTTATACCAAAAAATGTTGTGTTATTTTTTAAGTCATTAATTTAGTAGTTACTTAAGTAGGATAGATCTGAAAGACCCGGTATTATAAATCTTTGTCATTTATTGAGAAATAATGTAAATATAATAATTAAAAATAATTACAATAAGTATTTGATTAAATTATATTTCTGGAAATTTTATATACTATGTTTTCTGAATTAAATTGTACTTTCTTTTTCTTATGCAGTCGTTCTTTAAAATTTATGGGGGTCTCTGCTTATTTTAAGTGAAAGAAAATGATTTTATTGACTCAGCAAAACTTAAAGTCTTTAACCCCTACAAAACATGAAAAGTACATTTATATATTCTTATTTTTGTTCAATTTAACTAGAAAAAAATGTTTTTTTTTTACAAAACTTTTGTAAGAAACGATAGTGGAAAAATCTTGGGTAAATCACAGATTAAAGTTCACTTTTAGTTGTTTATTGTTTATAATTTATGAGCCTTATGCCGACGAGATTGTTTCGAAATATTTAAAAGTAATTATATATATTTCTTTAGCATTGTAAAGAAAATTTTACGTTACGAAAATGTAATATGAAGATTAAATATGGATTGAAAATCAATTTTCTATAATTTATTATCGAAAAAATTACGAAAATTGTATTTTTCAAAACTAATTTACTTTGACTGAGAATGCATGAATATCTTAAATATAGCATAAAAAGTAAGTACAATTTTTTTCGGGATATAAAAATTTTTTCTCTTGCACAAGAAGCTCATGTAACAGAATGTATTTTGTTTTCAAAAATATTGAATTTTGCTCATAGTATACAAAACTTAAAATAATTTTAAGATCTGTATACAACTTACATTTTTTATGTATGAACATACCCCGAAATATCAAAATATAAAAATTAAAGGATCAAATTTTAAGTTCAAAGGCAGAGATCCCCCTTAATTAAAAATATCTAAAAATTAAATAATTAAAAAATGTTATTACAGTCTATGTTTAGATAAGTCGTAATTCCAGATAAATATAATCATACTATGGGATAATTATGTATCAAATAAGTATTTTTACTACTTAAAGTATACATAAAATGGAAAGTTTAAGTTTCATTTTGAAGTAAATATCAACGCCGTTGCTGGCAGTAAATAAGATACTCATGAACCAGCCATTATTATACGACAACAAGAATAAGTTTCTTTTTTCCACAGCGTAGCTGCATAAAAATAAGTCTTTCGCTTGTAAAAAAATTGAAGTTAACGTAAACATGCAAAACCCAGGATGGCCGAGGTAAGTAGCCACTAATTAGCACGATGTTGTTGGCATCAACTTAAAGTAAGAAAGTTTAAAATAAATGTCAGCTTTAAAGCCTGTAAACAAATTTACTTATTCCATTCTATTTTGCATTTCGATTAAATGCACTATAAATTACACATAAGCAGTAACTGATCAACTTCTTTTTGTTTTGTTAGATTCAACTTGACAGGCTATACAAACTTCCCAAAAATAACTACCCTTACATGCGATAAATCTCAAATCTCGACTACTCTCCCACATGCCAAGAAAAATTCCAGCCTCCCCCCAACCAAAGTACAAACAAAATCCACAAGCCCTCGTCTCCTCGCATTTCCACCTCCTCCCTTGCGCACCTACGCGTGTGCATCTGTCCCCGCGATTTACCTACCTCGACGCTGTCGCGGATGAATTTGTCCCGGCCGGCGTCGGACAGGCCCTCGAGCAGCGCCACCCCCGGCAGCGCGTGGAATTTCTCCAATTCCGTCACGCCGTACATGAGGTCGAACCTGCGGAGCAGCAGTGCAAAACAATGCCAGGCCCGCAGCAGCAGCTGCAGCAGTAGCAGTAGCAGACACTGAAGCCGAAGCTACAGCTACGGCTGCCGGCATTCCCAGGAGCGGACTTTTAACGTGCCGCCACGGACGCTCAACTAACTTCCGCCCAGCGGAGAGCGGAATTAGCCGTAGACTGCCGCTCGCTTGTTCTACTACTACTACCACTGCCATTGCTGGATAGCAGGGCTGGTCGATGTGTGCGTGGGTGGGTGAATGTGTGGGTAGAAGGCGAGAGAGACTTGGTGTTGGATGGATAAAATGCTGGGTTGGGAAATTTTCTTGCGCAGCTAGCTAAGGGTGCAGAGAAAGAGAGAGGTACAGGAGCGCGTGGGAGGAATTGAAGAGAGCGACCAGTCGCGATTTAACGATTTTAAAAGTTGCGCGGCTAGCCGCCGGGGACTCGGCTGTTCTCTTTTCTTTCACGGAGAAGTGAGGATTAAGTGATTTTCGGGGACAAATACAATCGGAGTTTCTGTTATTGTTTATGGTTAATATTGTTTTCCTAGCTTTCTATGGAAATATTTTTGTGATTTATAAGAAAATTAGTGAGCTATATGTATTTGAATATGTGATATAATTTTAATAGGCTGGGTGCATTTTGACGTAAAAAGTATATTGCGGACAAAACCGCAGTTATCTATTTATTTTTTTCACCCAAATGGTTTGTTTTTCAACCAGAGACGCTGAAGTCTACGTGCACCTAGCCTATATGTATGAAAATTATATTTATATATTATGTATGCTTGTGAATATGTGAGTATGAGTAAGTGTGTGTATGTATTTGTGAATGTATGCGTGTATGTATATGTGTGTGTATGGTGTGTATGTGTATGTGCGTGTGTATGTGTATGTGTGTTTTGAGACTACCTCTTATTTCCTGCTAAAATTTTGCAGTTGTATCAGGTATATCCGAGAAGAAGACTGTAGAAAACTGATGAGGTTTCGGTGTCAACCGGTCAGATGTTAAATACTTTTTTAAAAGATTTATAAAACTTGTAAAATTTTATTTAATGTTGAAAATATAATAACGACATTTAGTCACATAAGTTAGAAAGGCCAAAATCAAGGATATATTTATAACGTAGACTTGACTTCGATTCATTTTATATATCTAAGATGTACTTCAAAGTCAAATTTTTTTGACATTTTTTGATCGGTAAATATGCATATATTTTTAATGCATACGTGATTTTTATTCAATTTGAATATTGAAAAAATATTTTGAATCAATTTTTGAGAAAGTAATAGTTTGCAAATATTTAAGTTTATCCTTGTAACGCTCTATCAGAAAAAAAACGTTATCAGCTGTTTTTATTATAAAAATCTGATGCAAATATTCAAAGTCAAACAAAAATTAATTCCTACTCATAACAGTAACTCATTTCTCCTAGTCGCTCTCTTGTATTTCGACATTTTTCAAATAGTAAACGAAAATCCATGAATCTTCGACCAAGAGAAAGAAGTCCTCGAGACCCACGAGCAGTATTATACCAGAATAGGACGACTTCTCGCGCGGTATTATACGAGTTAATTATATAGCTCGAGCATTCCACGAAAATTGAATTTCCGCGCTCTCTAATTCGCCGCCGCTGCTTTACGTCCGGATTCTTGCTCGTCGGCTAAATCGAATTTTAAATAGGCTGAATTCCGTGCGCTCGAACCTCCTACTCGCCGTCCAACTTATCATCAAGACTCTCTCTCTCTCTCTCTCTCTCTCTCGCCTGTATTTAATTGCGCAAGCGCAATTAATAACCGCTGAGCGAAGTGGAACTTTCGAATATTTGTATATGCGCAAATCTCTGGAACATTAAACTTGTTGAAGAAGCACCTCTGTAAGACGCTATTCATCTTTTTTATCAGTCAGATCGTTGGACAAAGGCTCGAATGATTCACTTTGATATGTAAATATAAATTCTTAAACTATTATAAGAGTATATAATTATTTTAAAAAATTGACCAATTAATCACGTAAATAATATAGTACCACATTCATGTTTTTCTGCAATATTTGTATGATGCTAGCCAAAATTCTATAGTATATTTTTTATTCTGAAAACAATAATTTAAGACCTTTTTTATTGTTGTGCTACGATAGATTGACGAGTAACAAAATTTGTAATGTTCCCATTTTTCAATGTAACTTTAAAAATTATGCTTCAAATGAATATTACTAAAAACTGATGTTTTTCTATACCCAAAATAAGATGCCTCGGATTCGTCGTAAGAAGCGGAATGCAGGGAAACGTACAACATGTACAGAACTTGTCAAAATATGAAAATTAAAAAAAATGATTTTGGGGAAGTAAATATAAACTTTAATAACGGAGGGTTAAGTTCGATTACATGAGTGAAAAAATAAAGATTTTATCAGACATTCAGGAGTAGAAATTAATAAAATTAATAAAAATACAAAAAAATTGAAAAAAGTTTTAAATAAATGCTCAAGATTTTATAGATTATTAACTATTAACATATCATCTGGAACCACATGGAAATTCATGGACATCCTCCTTTCTAAAAATTTCAACTTCCCCTGCCCTTAAGCCCTAGTACACCGATACCTCTAATCAGAAATCTAAATATCATCCATTTCAGGTATATTGTTTTCTTACAAAATTCAATAAAACCCAAAGATTCGTCCCTATCTCATTAGCTGCCTCAGAGCATAAGTCCACTTTCGAAATCTCAGCTGATGCGTGCGCGCGTACATACCTTGCGAGGCGCTCGGCATTCTTCATCAAGTTCGCCGGCTTGTCCGGTATGACGGCCGAGTCAACGAGGGGCGCGAACGCCGGCACGTACTTGGGCTTGTCGATCTTGACGGCCAGCAGGTCTTGGACCGAGCGGTTCTTCAGGCACGCGGCCAGCACCTCGTCGCTGATTTGCGGACAGTTCAGGGCGTAGGCCACCTGCCGAGAAGAGGTGCTTTTATTTTTAGTTTCGTTAAGAAGGCGCTCCGTTGGGAAAGTTCGCTGGTCCACAGTGGAAATTTTAAGTTCAACTTTCTTGTTGGTTGTTATTTTCGAGGGCTTTGCTGTTGAAGTGTAAGTAGTATTTTGTTGAGTGGAGTGTAAGAGTTATTTGTGAATTAGTGGATTTTTATTCTTCGTTGGATATAATGCTTGAGATGGCTCTCCGGTGATTTTGGAGAAATCTTGCATGATTTTTACCTTTGTTAGACGTTTTCTTAGAGTATTGTGTAATTAACCAATAAGTACATTTTTGTAGAATTAAGTATATATCTTTGTCGATACATTACTAGCTTTTTATGCTTTGTTAAATTGAATCTTTAAGGCGGCTCTTTGGTAATTTTAAAAGAATCTTTTATATAGCTTTTTGTAGTCTAAGATTTTAGTACAAATGTTTGAAAACATTCAAAGAATTCTTTGAATATTTTGAAACATATAATTATGTATAATATAAACAAAAGCCTCAATAATTTAAGGTTTATTCATTTCAAATGTAAAATCTCCAATATTTGGAATATAATTATGGCAACTACATATTATTTAACTAAATAAATTTATTATGTTTAATTTTCTTATTTAATATTATTATTTAACTAAATATTATTTAACAATTATTAATTAACTAATTATTTAACTATGACCCAAACGGTATAAACTGAACAAATGAAAAAACACGTAAAAGGGTATGTCCCGTTAAAAAAATTAAAAATAAATTTATAAAATAGATAATTAGCAAAAAATAGCGTAAATTGATATAACAAAGTTTGTGCATCATAAATTAAGAATTAATTATATGCTACTAGTAATTCATCTATATTCATTTATTTATTGGAAATAATTTACGTATTGCAAATGATAAATTACTTTAAGACTTAAATACACTAGCAAAGAAATTTTTCACAAACGTCAATAGAAATAAACATTTAACAAAGTAACACAATATTTAATAAAAATTAGTAATTAAAAAGCTGTTCTTCCTGCACGGAAAATCACAATTCTGCTTATCATACCATATCTATGCATGAAGTACGATTCAAATAAATTGGTAATTATACTATGCTAACAAATTATAAAGTTAATATTATCAATAGAAAGTTTAAATTATTAATAATCATTAAATATGCACCATGAAAACTACTTTAATATATAACGTTTTTAACTATTACTATATCTTAAATACTCTATCATTTAAAATGTAATAAAAGGACTGATTATGCTTTGAAACTTTTTAAACCAACTTCATTCAAGGATTATACTCAACGCACAAAGCATTTTAATTTCGATTCAAAAGTCATACCATTAATAGACAAAAGAAAAACCAAAATATTTTAATTTTCATAAATTAAATCATTATTGAGAAAAAATATGAAGCTAATTGCGACATAATTGTATATCGAACATTATAATTAAGTCGTCTCTTCGTATAATTAATTAAATGTACAAAAGTTGATTAATTAAAGGAAAACAGAAAGTTAAGAACACAAGTTTACGCACTATTAAATTCTCGATAATTTCGTATAATCAAATGAATATTCTTTGTTTACCATCGATAATATAGTGAGTAATTTTATAATAAAAAGTATTATAAATAACTGAATTTATTTTATTTAGGTATACCATTTTTATACGATGACTGACAGTATATATTTTTTAATGAAAACCGACAGAATACATTAAAATTCGTAAATACTGACTAACTCATTCATTTCATAAAAAAGCATTTTCATAGTTAATGAATATAAATTTGATCGCACTGTCTGACAAATGTTTGAAATTCAACAAGAATATCATATGTTATAATACCTTTGTGACATGATATTATATGTAAAAGGAATATCATATTTTACATTATGTAAACCTATATTTTCTATGCATTTTTCATATACTCATATTACGCCAAAATATGTTCTATCTTATTAATAACTCAAATATTAAGCGTTTGATTCGAAACGAATAAACGAAAGCACTATCGGCAAGAAGAAGATTAAGACCGCAGCCAACACACCTGTTTTGTGATTTGCAGGGGAGCTTTGCCAATCGCGTCTGGATTAAGGGCAGAGCCGGACATAAGAACGGCTCGCTTGAACAGACCTGCAATAGAGAGATAGAGAGAGAGAGATAAAGAATGGGAGGCATATATATATGGAGCTTATACGTCGAGTAAAAAAAGATATCGCCGTGGATGGCAGACATTGAAGTATACATCGGATTCTCGATTATTGGCTGTGCTGTGAACATCGACTCTTTTATATTATTTTACATAGAAACAGTTTGAATGAATACATGAACACATCAATGACGTCATTCACTAGGAAAATAAAAAATATCTATAACTAAAAGAGTACTATATTTTTGAATGAAAAATATTTTAGCTAAATTTTGTTAGCAACAGTTACTAATAAATTTGAGTTACGCATACTAAAAAACAAATAAGTATTATTTTCATAACTTAAAAAGTTAAGAACTAAAAGTTAAGGTGGACCTATAATAAAAAAATGAAAAGTTTTTTTATTGTATATTATTTTCTATATATAAAAAAATGGAAAAAAATTTAGCTTACTGTTTCGAAAAATAAATAAGTTGTCAATCTTACAGCAGAGCTCCGATATACGTTATATTTGTAAGCTAAACTTGTCACGAGGTGGCTTTGGGGCGATGTTCTAATTTATAAATCTGATTCAATCTCTCGTCTCATTATATGTTATATAGTTTGCTTGGTCTAAGCTGAAAAGTCGCCGAGAAAAATCACCATGTCAACAAAATGGTGCTCAACGTGGGGCTTCGGTTAACTCAGAATCACAAGTACCAATGGATTGCAGAGAATGGCAAGGTCCTTCGTTGGAAATAATCTTTTTGTAGATATATAAGTTATTCTTGCAGGTAAATAATTATATATTTCACAAAATAAAGCAATGGTGAAAATCGTATATGTAAAAATTATACAGTTATTTATTACTAACTGTACAATTTTTATATATGCGATTTAATCAATAAAAGTAAATATAGGCGATACTAGTCTGCGGTAGTATTTATTAATAATAAATTTGACTAATCATTTATTCTCCAACCTATACATAAATATGTAATCATTTAGTCTCAAGAATCATTTGTATACCAAGAAAATCATTGGTTGTAAAAAAGGATACCATTATTACCTGCGATCCATGAAGGTGATTAATAGATTTTTTGACAACTTATTGATTTTGCTGGTGGCTTTTCAGCTTTAGAAAAATAAATTATTTATTAGATTGCGAATTAATTTTCTTATGTACGTAAAGATGGTCACAAATCAAAGACACCACGTCTCCAAATGGGGCCCCACTTTGGGCGCCATTTTTTCGATCTGATAATTATGAGCGGTGACTTTTCACTTTAGGAAAGTAAATTATTTATTAGATATTATAATTATAAATTAATTTTAATATTATTTTGTAGATGATCGCAAAGAAAATGACCACTTCACAAACTTAAAGTGCCATTTTCTCGAAAACTCAAATTAATAATAAGAATTTCTCTAATTTAAGTAAAAAATATTAAGAAGTATATTTTTTAGAATACGTTCATTGAAAAATATTTCAAAATATTATAAAACCTTCTGCATAGTATCAGAATCATTGAATAAAATATGTAATGCATATTAATCACATACAAAATTGAAAAACTCGATTATCAGGAAAAGACACTTTGATAAAATAAAAAGTCCTTCTTCATTTAATTAAGATCATTTGCAATGAAACCTGAGTCAGATTGCGATTTTGTATCTAAAAATGTATGTAAACTTCTGTGTTCACTTAGACGAACTCAGAAATTCATACGAGTTTATATAGATACGTGATTTCATACGTCACCGTCTAACCTTGCCTCTAGGATAAGCTGACCACGTGCAGGCAACTAAAGCTTGTGTGAATCGATGAGCTCATTTGTATGCGCATATGTATTCATGAGCGAACCGATTATGTTTAGAAAAACATGTAAAAGAAAAGTATTCTTTTTTACAAAAGTATCTAATAAATCTTGTAAATATTTATTAATGAAAAACTTTTGCTTAAATAAAACCCCTTTAAAACGGTATTATAAAAAATTACACATTAGCTAGACAAATTAACCATAAAAGAATATAAAAATGATCTAAAAATTGTTTATAGATAATTGTTTATCCAGATAAATAGATATTAAAATAAATCGTTATCGAGATAAACAATTAACTATATAAAATTTGCAGCTCATTTTGAAAAAATATTTGTCACACGTCCACGAAATCAGATGTCACCCACAAGGCGAGTCATAAAATTCTCGAAATATCATAAGTCTCCCTAAAATATCGAAAACAGATAAGCCAAACAGACCGATCTGCCCCAAAGCTCTCATCAAACAGCAACAAAAGCAACAGCATTAAAATTCGCCATATTCCCCGCAACTCTACCCCACCAGCACGGGCAAATGTACACAATAGTCAAACTCCGCTATCTTAGCGTTAGTTACTACTGCTACTAGCTACTGACCGTCGACGACCGGGCTGAGCAGCAGTAAATTGACGAAGACAGCGCCGGTGCCGTGACCAAGGAGGGTGACGCTCGCGGGGTCGCCGCCGAACTGGCCGATGTTGTCCTTGAGCCAGGCGAGCGCGGCTATCTGGTCGAGCAGGCCGAAGTTGCTCGCGGTGTCGTCCTTCGTGCCCGGTCGTAGGAAACCTGTGGCAACACAGAGAGAGAGAGAGAGTGAGGGGGGAAGAGGCTTTACTTACTTTGGCCATTGCTCATAAAAGGGGATTAACGAGAGAACGCTGCTGGAGACTTGGGAGAAGGGGAGGGGAGTTATGAGTATGAGGTGTGTTAGTGAAAAAGAATCGAATGGGAGGAGATGACTTTGTGGGGAAGTATAGTGAAGAGAAAATCTTGGTTATTTTAGATTTATTTATTAAGGGAATGTCGGAGATGAGGTGGAGTCGGTTTCGGCCGATCTAAGCATGGTTTTTATGTGTATCTTTGATTGTTTATAATTTAAAGTAGAACTGAAGGCTGAGTCGCCTAGATATGAATGATATCAATATTATTCTACAAAAAGAAGTTATTCTGATGCGTTGTTTTTAAGAACAATTGGAAATACAAAATATTTTGAGGTTATGTTGCACTGAATATATAAATATACCTTTAGTATTTCCAATTGTCAGTAAGAACGATGTAACAGAATGATTTTGCCTTGCACAGTATAGTGTTGAGAACATTAGATTATCATTAGTGCAAGAACATTTATATTTTAGGAAAGTCATTTCAAGTTTCAATCTATGTATCATCCTATAAAAAGTATATTTTATATGGGTTTGAATAATCTGAATTTATTTTCGATTATGTACAATACACTATAACTAATATATTAAAATTTTATTTATTCAATAAAATCATAATGTTATCAACTAATAAAAAATTTTATTAATAACTAAAAGCGGAAGATTGCAAAATAAAATGTATAGTAGGATTCAAATCAACGACTAAAATAAAAAACTTACAATCATACAAATATAAAATACTTTTTCATTGATTCAAATTTTAATTCAATATTGTTATAAATTTATGCATTATATGCTAGCTTATATTTTATTTGTCTTTCTTTTTCCCATATAATTTATTAATTCTCATATACAATACAATCCACGGGCTGGTATTAGAATTTTCGCTCATGCAAAATCCTACAATAAAAAAAAAAGTATAATACTACAAATTTATTTCTCTCAAGTCAAATAATTAATTAACAATAACGAGCAAAAACATTTAATAATTCTCGCTAATGAAACCAGGTATTTTAAAAATTCGTCAAGGATTCTCGGAAATCCAGCATTAATTAAAACTTCAGCAGACGCCACGCCGAACGCCAAATAATAATAAAATTATCAAAATCGCGTCGGACGACAAGTAAAGGCTTTCAGCCAGAGAGCCAGAGAACTCGCTTAACCCAACGCGGGCGTTGAAAATCACTTTTAAACTTCCTGCGGAGGGATAACGCGCGGAACTTAGCAGGATTACCAAAAAAAAGGAGAGCAAAAAAAAAGAGAGATGAGCGCTAGGCCGGGAGAAAATAAGGGCCGCGGCAGCACAGTGCGGAGTTCGCTCGAGCTCTACCCCGAGCTTATATTGCTTTTAGCCGCGATGCCGGCGGAGGGGCTTTTCATTAATAGTTGCGAATAAATTAAATTACGCAGCCGCGTTTAGTACGCGCGGAGACCGAGCGTTTTACCTAAAATCCCGAGTCGAAAGTTGACGGTGACGAAGACAACGTTGCCGTAAGCCGCGAGGACGCTGCCGTCGTACGGATTGCCGCTGTTCCACTCGTAGCTCTCGCCGTGGATGAACACGATCACGGGGTACTTTTCCGGATTGTTCCTCTGGCCTGAAAAAGAAAAACGGGAGGAATTGGTATGTGAGATTTAGTGCGATAGGCTAAAAATGGCATTTGGCTATTTATTTATTCATTACCTATCATTCGTTTATAGCTATGTAACGTGAAATACGCAAAATACAATTATTAAACTTAATTCGAAGGCGCAGAAATGTTGTACAAGTTAAAATTGCTATCAACAGTTTAATATAAATTTTCACATAAGACTCAGTGTCTTTTTCAATTCATAGAAACGTATTTTGGCGTTGCATTCAGATAAGACGTACTATTAATGAAGACGTATTGTTTTTTTAACAATTTGTTTCAAAATTATTTATACAAATTTACTTTGCAATTACGACCTTAGATTTGTTATATTCAGCGACCAAAAACCGTATAAATCATGCACACTGTACAGCAACTAATCTAAGTCCCTTATGTCCATTAAAGGATTAACTGCAATTCTGAAATACGGCTCCATGAACCAGAATTCTGAAATATGTCTTTATGAATAAAAAACGTCGTAATATAAATTTAACAGTTATTAATGTTGCAGAAAATATTTTGCGTTTTAGATTTTTTTATTTCATATGGAAAAATTATTCAATGAGTTCTAAGTGGAACAAGTACTAATTTATAATAACGTGTACAAAATTATAGCTTTTAACATAGAATTCGATAAAAGTCTATGCGACATTGAGTAAGTTAAGCTTCATACGGTAGAAGAAAGTAATTCGGCTATCCATTTTAATACGTTTCCACGAATTCAATCATAGGGTATTATCATTAAACAATATATTTTAGAAATGTGTATTATATAAAATAATCTGAAAAGACAGATAAATATTTGCGCTGCTTTGTTTTATTGTGAAATGGAGCTAATGTAATGGTTTTAGGTAGAGTAAAATTTCTTCCAGGATCATTTCAAGTACCTTGAAATGCAGATATGAATGAAAGTGTGAATTAAACGTAAAATAAGTATCACTATGTTGTCTTTGTAGCTACAGCCATAATTGAATTCGCTATTTTTGTCATCGTGTTTCCTAGAAATATCGATAAACAATTTCACGTAGTCTCTAGTTTAATTGTAACGCTGGTCAGTTTCAGCTCGAGGACTCGAAGTGGTAAAGACACTTCAATCTATATACCAAGAAGCTGTCACGTCCAATTTCACGAAGATAATGAATCTGTTGTACCCAGAGATGGGAATCGTCCTTAACATTTAACAGTAAATCTAAAGCTGTCAAACTGAAAACAAAATTTATTTGGATTCGATATGTTGGTTTGACTGAGGTTATATTTATTCAAAATGAATAAGTATTATTTTTTAAAAATATGTATTTGAATTAAAGAAATCCTTGTTTGAACAAAAGTATAAGATTTCATAGGGAGTATTGAATGGCTAAATTTGGTCGATAAAAGAAATTTTAATCGATTTAAGTAAATAATTTTGTTCAATATTTCCTATAAAGTATTATATTTGACTATAAGAGAAAAATTTCTCGTATGACTTAAAATTTCCATTTAAAAGCGTAATTGTATGCAAATCCCTAAAGAATACAGAATTCTTTAAAATATTCAAAGATATCATTCAAAGATATTCAAAGATTTAAAAACGCAAAGATCCAAAAATATCGTGATCAAAATTGTTAAGAATTGATTTCCCACCTCTTACACGAAACTGCTCAACCTCCACCAGCACCAAACCCGACCACAATCCACAATTTCTCCAAACCCTCGCACCGTCCCTCAATCATCCTAATTCTTTTCCACTAGATATCCAGCTACATCTTTTCCAGCCACCTCAGTCCTCCCCCTCCATTATTCACCAAGGGTGATAGTTCAAAGGATTATCGTACAATTGCGTCTGCTGCCTCCAGCTCCACGTACCTATACACGGCGAAAAGAATGAGCAGCAGCAGCAGCAGCACGCGCGCCCCGAATAAATGAATGTACAAAGGGACCTAGAAAGAGAGAGAGAGAGAGAGAGAGAGAGAGAAGGATGAGAAGGCATAGAAAAGCGCTCGCGCCGGGCATTGTGCGAAACACACTGAGCGCGGGGTCAGTTATTAAAAGCTCCAGCTCCGGCTCCGGCTCTCCGTGCAGGTGTGTCTGAATAGGTGTTCCGCCCGCGCGACGAAGCACCAAGAGATTTTATTGTTAATAATTCACGGAGTCTGTGTCTCTCGACGTTGCCTTTTGCTTTTTTTTTTCTGCTGACCTTTTTTTTTGCGCCGCGACTGCGACTGCGTCTGCGACTGCTGCTGCTGTTGTTTTGCTGGGCGCTTTTCTATTGCAATATTTTGCTTGCTGCGCGACAATGCTCTAGTGTAATAACGCTCGTGTGTGCTGAGAGATTGAGTGTGTGTTGTTTTGCAATTAACTTGAACATTGTTATTATGAGTTTGAAATCACAACATTTTATTTTGTAGCGCCAGAAATATAGTTCTGGACAAAATGCTTATCTTAAAAAGAAGATAAAAATGATTCTTTATTATTTTTATTAATAATAATAAATAATGATAATCACAATATATTTATAATAATTAATTAAGTATTAATTGAATAGTTAGGTACTTATTTTAATAAGTATATATAAATTAATAATAATTATAGTAATAATTATTATTATCACTTATCTAAAGTTTTTATATAATTGTTAGATAAAACTATCTATTTTACATAAGTGATTAAAATAATTTAAAAGTATTTTTAATGACATTTGTTAAATGTAATTTTTTTTAATAACGTAAAAAGAGAGAATTAAAGTAGATAAAGTAACACAATATCTAAATAAGTTGTATATTTTTAAATGAAGAATGCAATATTTGGATAAATATTTACTTTGAAGTTAAATATTTATGTCGAAACATTTTCATCTATATAAACATATACCTTCATATTTTGAACTAAAGATGAACATTTATTTTGATTAATTGTTCCGTAATATATGTTTTACAATTAAATAATGAGAGTATCTTTATACTTTATATATTTCTGTAATAAATATATATTTCATCTATAAGATTAATATTTTGACAAACATATCTTCATATTTACTAATGCATGCTGGAAATTTAATTACGATATAAACTATTTTCATAAACAATAATTCTTCCAATTGAATGTTATTGAATATTTTGTTATTGTTTTAAACGGTATATATAATTTTATCTTTCTTATAGATTTTTTTAACTAAAATCAGGATAAAAAAAATATTGAATTGTCATTTTAATCTGGGAGTTTATGTTTAAAAAAGAATATGTAACGGCAACAGTTACAAATAGTGTAATAATAGTTATAATATATATCATATAAATACATAATTATTTAATACTCTACATATTGATTATTACTATTATTATAAATTTCATTATCACTATCATTACTAAATTTATTATCATTATTACTAAATTCATTACCATATCCTTCATTCACAATACATCTTTTTCTACCAAATCTTTTAAGTGCTTTCAGCCCCACAATTCCTCCCAGCGTGCAGTGCAATCCTCCACCGCGAAAATCAGCGAAATCGAGCTTTAAAAAAAATAAAGACCGAACATAAAACTAATAATCCCTCTACCCGGCCACGAGGCGAAACGATTTGTCCGCGCGCTCGCGCGGGCGCGGCACTTTATGCAATTTCTCGGCGATCCTCGTCGTCGTCGGACCAGTTTCGCCTTTTACTACTTACGACCAACAACAACAGCAGCGGCCCCGGCAACTACACGACTTACTCGCTCGCGATGCGACGCGTTTCTCTCCTCCTCTGTTTTCCTTCTCCCTCTAAAGACCCTCGCGCGCGCGTGCACAAACGAACGCAAACGCCACGGGAGAATACGCGAGGGAGCTCGACGTCCCTTTGGCCGCGCTCTTTCGCTTCGGGAACAAGAGAGAAACAGAGGAGCTAGAGCTCTTTTTGCCCGGCGATCCTTTTATGCAAGGCGCTGGCAGCATGAAAAGAGAGAGAGAGAGAGGGGGGTGGTAAAGTGGAGAGAGTGAGAGCGACGATGCGCAATTGAATCGTCCCTGAAACTTCGGACCGCGCGCGCGCGCTCGGCCTTTTTGCGTTTGTTCGCACGCTCGCGCTCGCGCGCACTCCTCTTATTATTATTTGATTTACATTTCGCGCAGTTTCGCGCGCGGCGATGAAAAACTTTCGCGCTGGCCTCGGCGGAAAACTTTTGATTTATACGGGTATAATGGAAAAATGAATGAAAATTCCCGGCGTCTCTCTGCCAAGCGCTTCGTTATCCTATTTTTTTTGTTCTTTTTTTTTTATTTGCTCTTTTCTTCTTTGCTCCGAGTCTAGGGCCGAGGGCGACACGCGTGTAAACACGCGAGCAGGTGGACGGGATGGGTCTAATATTTTTCGGTAAATGCCGAATTTGTTATGCTAATGGACGGAATAAATTTCCCATCGTCGTGAGAGGAGAAGGCGGAGGAAGTAGGGAGAAAAGAAATGGTTGGGAAAGGTTAGGCGAGAGTGCATGGGCTTTGGAAACTTGCACGCTGTTGGCCAATCGAAGGGATAATAATTTTCAAATCATAGAGAGGGTTTGTTGGACTTTTTCATTGTAGGTGTATTTTGAATGTGACGAATGAGTATGCGTGACTATCAGTAGAAATCGGTTCGTTTATGAAATGATTTTTATACGAAAAATATGGTAGGTTTTAAAAATTTTTAAAAATGATAACTTTTCAATTAGAAAATTAGCATTATGAGTTCATACTAGTAAATAATGCTCGTTCGCTTATGTGCGACGTTTTTATTGAATTAATAATTTTTTCCATTAAGGAATTATACCCAATCGTCTACGAAAAACTAGATTTTCTTAGAGAACAATTATTTTAAAAATATTCTCTGAAAGTTTAAAGTAAATTAAGTTAAAATTCACCGAGATGAAGAATAATATTCAGCAATTATTAAAATAAATAATGGCAAAACGATTTATTTTCGTTATTGTTAATATATATATATATATATATATATATATATATATATATATATATATATATATATATATATATATATATGTATATATATATAAAAAAACTTGTGCACTGGTTTATCTAAAATTGATTGCACTTAATTTATATAAAAACTGCTTAGGAATATTTTTTTCAATGTAGCTTTTTAAGAGTATTTTTCAATATATTTTTTTTGTAGTTTTATGAACAAACAACGATTCTTTTATAATACCTAATCAAAACATTAATATGAAATAATATTTATAAATGTTCTTAGATTAAAGGCAGTGTAAACTAACGTAGTGAATTTTTTAGTCTTTTTTATTTTATTTAGCCTGATTCCAAACAGCAGAGCTTATGGGGGCAAAGCTTTTTATTAAAGCAAGTTATGTAAAAATGTATATACTTGCTAAAAAATTTACTTTTTTCGGTATAAAGAATTAAAAAATTATAATATTTTCAATGCATATAGTGAACTAATAGACGTACGAGGATTGAAAAATTAATAATTGTATTATGTACAAGAAAACAAAATAATACCAGCTACAGAATATCTCTCAAGTATTGCTCTATATTTATACACTCTAGAAAAGCACCGTTGACAGCTGCATGCCTCAAATATTGGCTACCTCATTCTCGACGATCCTCGAAACGAGAAAGAGAGCGCGTGGCGCTCGCAGCTCATCGTAAATAACGAAAAATGGGAAGCAGAGAAGAAAGGAAAGAAAGCTCGCCAATCGACGCGCTCTATATAAACTCAAGCCCCCCGCCAGTAAATGACGAGCCAATACGCGCTTATATCGACCGAATTTAAATATTATACGTATAGGACGCGCAAACGTATTTTTGCGCGAAAACGAGGGGGTTTGCGGAGGCTTTGATGCGACGATTCCGCGATACGAGAGAGGAGACGAAGTACGAGAGTAGTTTCTCATAATTAACTTTTTCGCGACCGGGCTTTAATTGGAAATTTATAATTGCGCAACTTTTACGTTAAGGCGGCAGCTGGTTATGCAACCGAGACTTTGATAAGAGAATTTTAATTGCCAGGGACGATTCGATGTTCGCTTGTGGAATCAGGAAAAGTATGTAAGCTAAATTATGACGTTACTCTGCGTCCCCATAGAGGAAGCTTTTTTATTTCTTGTTAGCGTATGCATGACACGTTTTTATTTTCTTGTATAGGTATGGTGGAAAGAATCGATGAATGAGGGCAAAAAACGAATTTTGAAGATGAAGTAATAAATGGAGTTCTTATTACCCAGGTAGAAAATTATAAAGTTAAATGGCAAATTAGACAGATGTACATAGTTCTAGATTATTTTCCACCAGGGCTTGGTTATACTTATTTCATTATTTAGTTATTATTTTCTTTATCATTTTATTTATTTATTTAATTTTGTTTGCTTATTTATCGAACGGCGTTATCCCAGGTAAAAATGGATTATATGTAATTATACTAATGTTCAGGTAACATATCATCACATATATAAATAAATATAAAGATACACAATTATATATAATTACATTAAATGTGACTACACGTACTTCTATATATAATTGTAAGTGCAATCACATATACTTGCATGTACATGTACACCATTTTCAGCCCTGATTTTAATTCATTAGAATTATTTTAACGTATTGTGTCTCAAAATAACACACAAAATAATGAATAAAATGATTTCACTTATTGATAATTTTATTTACTTTGTTTATATATTTATAAGCAAATATTGCTGCCTTGTTGATTGTACATTTTAAAACAATTACATAAATGAAATATTAAAAATAGATAATTTAAAATGTATTTATTTACAATTAGTTTATTTTGAATCTCTGTAAAAAAATACACTGTAAAAAAACTAATGCAAAAATTGCAGTTTAAAATTATACAAATCGTGTAAAAAGTATACATAACTGGGTGCAGTTAAATTGCACAATCCATTTCTATACATTTTTTAATAACGTAACTTGATTATTATTATTATCCCCCCGTCTAGGAACTGTATGACCTTGTCGAAGCGCGGTACCTTTTATCTTACAGGACTGTGGCGGGTGAGGGGGCTTATTCAAACTAAGAAGCAGTTCACCCAACCTCACACTACACACCAGCGCACTACCACGCATAATACTACTCACGCTACCAAGCACTACACTCACCACCACACAGACATTTACTTCTACATTCATTACACTGCACTCATAACACGCACTACACTGGACAACTACCCAAACATCTCCTCTCGGGCGGTACGTTTTGCGCGAGGCTGATGCACAGAAAACCGTCCGGACCGATTGTTCTCGCGCTGGGACACGCCGGGAGTGCCCGGATCCCTGTCGGTTGTTCCCATCGGCATGAGCGAAGGGCTGATGTGAGCCTAGCTCTGCCGCCGCGGTTAGGCTTAGCGCGAGATCAGAAGCCGGCCGCTTCGGACCCTGATCAGGAAGTGCGTATTCGGCAGGGGGATCGGAACCCCTGTTGCTCGAAGGCTGGGCCTCAGGGATCAGGGATAGGATCAAAGTATCCGAGGGTGTACCAGCTCCTAGCTATTTCGGTCCGCCCCCCCTACGCACGATGTGCCGGTTAACAAACACGAAAGAAAATGTCCCTACAAAACCATGAGATAAACGAGGAGGCAGGTACACACTGAACCTGCGGCTAAACCTAAGCAGCTTGCTCCACAATCACTGCCGGGAGGCTCACAACAGCCAAGACGCCCCATAAGAACAGTCGAGGACTTCGTCGAGGTGGTAGACGAACTCATTAAAAAAATGGAAGCAGGGCTAAAGAGGATGCATGGCGTCAATAACGACATCAAGAAGTCCATCCCACGGCTCGTCGAAGTTTTCGACAAGTGGATGGACCGCCTGCTCACCAACATCGAAGAGCAAGGCCCTACACAGACTCTAGAACTTGAAAAGCTGGCAAAATTAAACATTTCATTGTAAATTATAGATTAGTGTAAAATAGTCATAAATGAATGATATGCTCAAATAAAGACAAACAAACCTTGTAGTTAAAGGCATAGTTCCTATGTGCTGTAATTTTACTGCACTGTATTCATAATTTAACATACTGCTGAGTAGTTCAACATTACTAGGCTTATCATCCTCATCTGATGAATAAATAAAATCATTATAATTCTGATCCAGACTTTCTAAGTTATTTTCAAAGTCACAACCACTGCATGCAAATTTGTTTTTACATAAATGTATTAAGGTTGGGATTAAATAATAAAGCTTTTGTAAAACATTGTAATCCACCTATTAAATCATTTTTTAATACCAATTCAACAGCTTCTTCTTCTATTTTACTGCTATAAGATGCATAATCTTTTCTTGAAACAATTGTCATCTTATCTCATCTTTCCTAGACGAAAATCATTATTGATGTAATAAATATATGAATACAAAAAATGTAATATACAACATAACTACCTTTAGTAATACGAACTTCTTTATATCATGAAGTTTAGAACTTGTGCTATTCTCCTTATTTTTCTTGAGAGCTTCCATTGTTTGTTTATTAGGTATGTACCTAATAATCGATAAAAATAAATTTTTTAACCTGTTTATTAGTACGAGATTTTACACTTGTTAAACTTTTTATTTTCTTAGCAGATACAAAGTCATGTTCTTTTCTTTTTTATTATAATTCTCTATTATTTTATTTTATTGAGATAAAATAAAAGCTTATACATTAAAAATACATGGTGGTGTTCGAAATATTATTTAGAATATCGTCCTTGTAGTGTTTAAGGGAAGGTCGTAGCTTACATGTAGTTACCGACAATTTTGCATTTTTCAGTATTCTCATTCAATTTTTATTTTTTTTTTTCAATTATTTCAGTTGTCCAGTATTCCTTTTAACTTTTATGAACAATTAAATTAGAATAATGTAAAATTCGATGCAGAAATCTGTAATCGGCTCCGACCTCCTGTTAAGTGTTGTTTTTATCAAATTCACCTTTATTTCCAAAATTATAACAACAGCTACTTACGAAATAAATTCTTCAATTCACAGGCTGAAATCGACAATGAAAAAGAATTTAAATACCTACTACAATTAGACATCTGTGAACTGAACACGTGTAAAACTTCGAATCAATAAAACAATCGGCTTGTCAGCGTTACATTATTGTCAAAATTACATTTAATTGTGTTATAGCGACCTGCGCCTGCCTGCACGTGTGTTTACATTTAAGAATTGTAGACTATACTACCTCACCTGACGTATAAAAGTCGCCCGCCATCTGGCGCCATTTTTTAAAATGGAACGGCGGAGGGTAATTAAGATACTTCTTGCGACCAATATAAGGGTTATTTCTAGCATACAAAATCAACACATCTGAAGTGTACTATATAATAACATTATGTTGAATAATAGATTATACCCTACCACGAATTATTAGGACAAACAAAACAAATTTTTATCATATTTACTTAATCTTTGGATATTGGATGTTACTCGATATTGGACTAAAGTTATATCCAGTCAAGTAAAATAATAGTACATTACGATACGTGTGACCTTGGTAGTCCTTTACAGTACGGTGTGTATTGAAACGCCGTGCTATGAAGGACGACTTATGACACGAGTATCGTATACAATTTTATAGCACTGCCTGCCCTAAGTCCGCTGTCACGCCTATCCATATCCTAAGCAGTCCATTGTCGCATTCCCTATTGAAAGTAAATACGTAATTTTAAATCGTAATTTTATTATGTATCAAAATTACGCTCCAATATGTATTTTGTCGCGTAAGATTAAATATTTTGTTACGGGACAACTTTTAATGCTTTGTTACGTATTTTTGGTGCGTATTTTTGCTACATCATTTTATTACGTGTCAAATTTTTAACGTAATTTTTTTCCACTGAGACGTCGAAGACTACACTATTTACGTATTTAGTGACCATTGCTGGGTGTACCATGCGGATAATAACACTAAAACTGGGGGACTAAGCTACGATATATGTTGTTTAACTTTTAATTGTTTAAACAAAATATTTTTTAAATAGAGGTATATAACTTGTTCCTCCAGTTTTAGTGTTATCATCCGCATGGTACATCCATTGATGGTCACTAAATATACAGATAGTATAATTTTCGAACTTTCAGTAAATAAAAATACCCTTTAAAAATTTGATACGTAATAAAATCACGTAAAAAAAATACATCTCAAAGCATTCGAATTTGTCACGGTACAAAATATATATTGTTATTTCGTAATATTGGTACGCAGCAAAATTATGTTTCAAAAATACATGTTTACTTTAAACAGGATCGTGCAGTAGTGCCCGAGGTGCATTAATGCACGCTGTGCTATAAACTATATTAGATAGCATGAAAATTGATAATTTGGTCGTATGTTTTCCGAAACTAATTTTTTTAACTTTAAAAAGTGAATAGCATAAGAGGTTTTAATGAATTTTTGTAAATTTTCAAGAAATGTTTCTTATAAGAAAAAATAAACTAATAACTATTTCAATTGTTCCTTCTGTTCTTATTTTATTCAGCTGTAAAGATCAAAATTTGTGATTTTTAAAATATTTTTTGAGTTAAAATGAAGACTATTTTGTTTTAAGTAAGTAGAATATTCATGAAATTTAATCAACTGTTTTTTTTATTTCTCATATAAGAGCTGAATTTTTTTCGTAGCTTTATCCCAAATTGCTTTGTTCAAAGGACATTTTTAAATCTGTCTATTTTCAACATTGCAGTATATATTATATAATCGACGTATACCTACCTAAAACATAAAATCCGATGTAATTATTTTGTGTTACGCTATTCTAATACACTTAAAAAATTATTTTAATTTTAAGCAAAATTCTAATTTGCACGCAAGATTGTCAATATATAAGTATAGACTATAATTCATTTTAGGTACCAACATTTTGTATTTATAAATGTTAAAACGTGTTTACTCGAGTTTGTCTGCTGACTCTAGAAGTCTGGGTAGGTTTTCGAAATAAAATATTGACTTCAAATTATATTTTAACATAAATAATGAATTAACGATTTCGACAAAATATAACATTAATTATAATACGTTGCTTAATACTATAATTATATCAAAATATTGTCAAAATAACTAAGCATTGATACTAAAAAATATTAATAAATGAATAAAAATATGACACATGATAAATAAACATATTCCATAGTTTAAAATACTTAAACATAAATTTAAAAAATTAAGTCTTAAATAAGAACTATATTAACTTATTGTTCGAGCTGCTTGAATAGGCAATATAGTACAACATATTAGATAGGTGTTGCTAGCAAATAATTTTCTTATATCTTCACTTTTCTCAAAATTAACAACAGCGTATGGAGCATTAAATGGTCTATAAATGCTATGCAAACTTTCAAATCTACAAAAGCATTATTATATAATTAATTCACTCGATGACAAAATTATGAATATTTTATTATTTTAATGTACTTACTGAATAAATACATTTTTTAGCGTACTGTCAGTAAATAAATCATTTAGATTTCCAACCAAAATAGCTTTACTGTTTATTGTATTTTGTTTATTTGAATTTGAACGGTCATTATTATTTTTTTTATTTGAGTTTTTACAAGGCTTATTTAGCTATACAGAAAATTTGTATAAATATTTTACAATTTATATATACAGATTGCATTGCTCAAGAAAAGTACATATATATTTACAAGCTTTTATGTTCGGTTTCGCTATTAACATTTGAGTGCTGAGAGGTAGTTACAGTTGCATTTTTTGTAGGTTTCTAATCAGTTCCACTCTTTTGGCATCATATAAAGAACATTGAAAAATAATATGGTTTACATCTTGAAAATAGTTACTGCAGCAGCACTGTGAAATGAGACCTACAACAATTAATTGTCACAATACTTCGTCGATTCGTCTGTTTATTGTAATACCAAGGCTTATCATCAAAGTAATTTTCAAAGAATATTTTCCCTTTTAGTATTGGATGCTCCTTAACCCCCCTGCGCAGAGAGCCGAGTATACTCGTCCAAACCGCACGTCATTTTTGTATACATTCTGTATCACAAATTTAAATCTTTACTTTGTTGGGACATTTACAACCTCTCAAATTGAAGCTAAATAGTATAGCTATTATTTAGAAAATGTTACGAATTTTCAGAAAATATTGTTGCAGACTTACATTTGATCTAGTCCATATACACGAAAATAAACTTCTGCGCAGGAGGGTTAATAATTACATTTGTTTGCATTATAGAGTTTTTTTAAAATTTTTTATAGTAATCTGTAAAAGGTAAAAATACTGAATATGGTTCATCGCGTTCGGTAGCTTGGTTAGCTAGCATATCTGCTGTTTCGTTGCCTTGTATGCCAATATGAGAGGGAATCCAGAAAAATTTAATATAATTATCTTGGTTTTTGCAATGAAACAGAGTGAATTTTTTTTAATCTCTAAAACGTGCGGATTTATTTTTATCTTAAAATTCGTTGATTTCAGACTGGCTAGTACATTAAGTGAATCGGTAAAAATAATAAAATTACAGTTATAGTTTTTTAGACCTATGTCTAAGGCATGTGATAGAGCAATGTACTCAACTGTGTATACTGACGCATTTTTTTCAATTGTTCTTTGTGTTTGAATGTTTAATGCGGGACAAATGCATGCTGCACCTACAAACTCGGAATTTGACATTTTGCTGCCATCCGTATACACAGCATGGGCATCTTGAGATATTAGGAATTGGTTTAGAGCATGGTTCGGATTTTGTGATATTCTTAAGTTATTCCCTAGGTTCGTGTCAAAATTTATACTTGTAATTATTGTTTTGTATTCGTGGTTGTATAAATCGTATGAGTAATTTTCTTTGTTCATTTCAATGATTCGTTTAAGACAGATTTATTATTTTAGTTTTTCCTTTGTATTTATTTTTTTTAATATTGGATGCATATCTTTCGATGGTGTCATATATCTGTGATTTTTTATTTGCTAATACTTTACTAATAAAGCATTTGCATAAAAATTTCGTTCATTCTTCAACAAGAGGAAGATTCGATTCAGCGAGTAAGATGTTTGTTGTCGTACGGTTACGATATCCCAATGCAGCTCTTATTGCTGTTTACTGTAATTTTTCAATTTTTTGACTATAGGTTTTTTGAATGGGAAAATAAATAAAGCTTCCATGTTTGTCGCGCGACGTTTCTGTCCGGCAGCATCCTCAGCTCTGGTGACTTTAAAAAAAAATTATGGGCTTTCGGTTTTCACTGCGTTGCTGCATGTGACTCTCGCGTATTTATTCACTTTCTCGCTGTGATTTTTGGCTCGTGTTGCCTGTGGTCATAAGGTTGAGCATTCGTGATAAATAATGATTGAAAAGTCGTTGTTAGTTTTCCGGAAAATATAAAGAAAATAAACGAGGGGTTATAACTTATTGTATATCCTACCGATGGCATACTATAGGGCTTTGTTCACCTAATATAAATCTGGCCAATATGGTAAAACTTCTTTTTTAAATGTACTCAGAATTTGTAAATTAAAACTAAAACTGCTAGCAAATTGGGTGTTTTCTTAAGGAGATGCCGGAGATGCCCTGCCCCCTCCCCTTAGCTGTCCGACCTATTTTATATTTCCAATTGTTTGTAAAAACTACAAGTCTGATTAGCTTTATCTTGTACAAGTAGGTTCTTATATTGTAGTAAGCACGACACGGGTCTGCTCCGAATCCTACTGTAAAATAACATTATAAAAAGTTATTTGCAAAAGTTTGGTTTGATTAAAATTTTGAGGTTAGCTTTCAACGCGTAAACACCCTATCGTATTTCCAATTAATTAGAAAAATAACTTATCAGATCAACTTTATCTTGCATGCAAAAGCAAGATTGCGTGTGGCGCACACTTGCAGGATACTAGCTCGGTTAATAAATACATTGTTATTAACAATTGAGCACCCAGTTATAATATATAATATGGGGCAAGGAGATAAACAAGAAATTTTTTTTTATTTCTTCGGAAAGAAAGTTCCTCTTAGTATGTAGAATCTATGTAAATTTCCTCAGATTTTTTAAACTCTTAGGTTCATATTTGTTCAACCACCATTTATTTAACAAAATTAAATCTCTTTAAAAAATATCAACAAAGGATTTTTTATAAAAATTTCTGAATTTTTCATAAAAAATTGTTCCAAAATCTTTTAACGCCCTTTTTGATTACTTAAATTCTCTTTAAAACTTAAAATTCTTAAAAAATTACTCAAAACATTACACCAAAAATCACCAAAAGTAACTACCACAGTCGCAAAATGGCAGAAGGGCAATATTTATATTAAAAAAATTTAAATAACATGAAATATTGTTAAAGAAATTATTAAAATGCACATTTTAGAAATAAAGTCACATATAGCTCAGACAACTTTAAATATATGAGCTTAAAAAAATCTGAAAAAATGCACGATCATTTTACATACCAAAAGGGACGTTCTTGTAAAAATAAATTTTTCGTTTCTTTTGTTTATTTAGCTTATTTTTAGTTATATTTGGCTCCGAACTACTTTAAACCTTTGAATTTAAAAAAATCTGAAAAAAATGACATTTATTCTACATACTAAAGGGAACATTTTTTCAGAAATTAAAAAGAAATTTTTTATTTGTTTCGGTTTTCTCAGTGATGTACCCGTATACACATATGTATATATGTGTGTGTGTGTGTGTGTGTGTGCGTGCGTGCGTGCGCACGTGTGTGTGTTTGTGTGTGTGTATATTCTAGATTTCTCAGAAAATAACCTATATTTTTATATATAAATGGATAACTCATCATCTACCTCTTATGGAGCTTGTGCCCGGAGTGAAGGTCACTTCAGCATGGGAAAGCCATAAGGCTGACCTGTGGCTGTCAGGCTATACAGATAGAAGCCGTTGGATGCATCACGCCGCATGCTTATGCTCATGTCTATGTTTATCGTATTATTTAGAAGTGAGGTGCGCGCTCGGGTTACTTAGTACTTCTTCGACAGTCGTCGGTAGGGCCATGTGCCTTGCAGCGCCGATTGCAGCGGCGGACCGATCGACACGAGGGTGCCGGCGAGAGAGCGACTGGGAGAGTGACACTTCACTTCACTCTAGCCCTCCACCATAGTAGCTTCACATTTGTTAGATTACGCAGTAGTTTAGTTAGCTAATTAGAAGATTTCGTTTACATATTTTCATATTTTATATTGTAATTATTTCGACAATATTTAGGTTAAATTATAAGACGTTTGTTTTAGCCTTTTGAGAGTTTTCTTATTTTAATATATTTTAATTATAATTTTAATTGTTTGTGTTAATTCTATTTATTATAAACACATCCTACATTATCCCAGAATTAACAGCTATCTTCGTGTTTTTTTAATAAATGAAGGTTGAAATTTGCTAAAAAATGTGAAAAATTACTAGATGCTCATATTTAGCCTTGATCAACTTTGAACCTAAGGGTTTCAAACAATTTGAAAAAATTCACATACATTCAACATACCAAGAGGAACTTTTTACCAAAAAAATAAAAAAAAATTATTCATCAGATGCCTTTCCTAAAAAAACAATAAAAAATGAGCCGTAAAACATTAAATTTAACCTTTGATTACCCATGATATGGCGGTACACATGTATACATACACACATACACACATACACACGCACACACATGTACACATACACACATACACACACACTCACGCGCTGACTCACACACATACACACACACTCACGCGCTGACTCACACACATACACACGTACATAGCGTATTTCTCTCAAAAGAAGTTATTATCAAATCGTTAATAAGTCGTGAGTCACAGTTACTATATTAGTTGCTGTATACTACAATTATCATGTTGAGTATATAAAGAAGGTGCATTGTCAGTATTAATTTATTGTTCATTTTCTAACTAGAGGTAAGTTTTTACTATTGTTCATATATTGAAATATTAATTTTTTAGAAGACCGAATAAAATCATTTTTCGAATAATTTTGTTCATACATCTTTTAGTTTTGGTTCTAACTCTCACCTCTCACCTCTAAATCATAACTTCAATATGATTATTCGGCTCTCGTGGTATAAAATACGGTTCGAAACTGGTGCGTAAGAAGATTTTTACCTCATGTGACTTTTCTCACTCGCTTCGCTCGTGCGAAAATTGTCACATGAGCTGAATAATCACCTTCCGCACCCGTGTCGAAATGTACTTCAGAAGCTAAAGTGCGATCACTGGCACAAAAACCCAACATAAGTATCTGACTTGTTCTCCTGCCTGACTATGAGCACGTTTCTTTGATATTTTTATTTACGTATTGATAATTGCCAACTTTTGTGCTATTAATAAATGTGTTAATTTTTGTTGATAAATGTCTCCTTTTAGGTCAGGACATTAATAGTGGACAATTAACATGAGTCGTCTTTATTTATTTTTATGTTCCATCTTGATAATATCAATTTGGCAACATTCTTGCAACGCCATTCCTATTGCGGTTCCATGGATTCTGTTAAAGGAAGCAAGGCCTTTATTAAACTTTATTGAGACGAATGCAGCTCATCATGAGCTAGTCACATCACTTGATCCAGACGAGGATGACGATTCACCAAAAATATTGAAAAAATTGGACAATATAGCTTTGGACATCTCATTAACAAAAACTGAATTTTTAAAAGCGCTTTCAAACAGAATTCGCGATAAATTAACTGAAAGAACTGATCCACTTTTCACACATATGGGAAATATAGAACGTTTATACGTAACTTTTTTAGATATGGTTAAAAACTACGATATATATAAGCGTAATGAATTAATACATTTCGTAAATATATCTGCAACTAATAGTTTAGTGGAATTAACAACGAGTATCAAGAAACTGCACGAAGCCCTTGTTAATTTAGACGCAAACAGAGAAAGTATTCTTACACTAATTGCCAAGGAAAGTTGGGTGTGTACTTTTTCTTGTTTGCAGGGATTTCAAAACTTAATTTTATTATATTACGAATATTGGTTACTATTATGTATTAATATTGAATTTCTTTTACTTTCGGGCGTGCATTAGATCACAGGAATAATATGTAAACAAGGAAAGTCACCACAAATTATAATTCAAGACCTATATCAGCAGGTTGCACTGGCTCACATGAAAGGTTCATTAATTGCAACGTATATTTATCGTTTAAAAGAAGCTTTCGAAAAAAGTTAGTCACATAACGTATGTTTTTTTAAAGTAGTACTCTCATTACTTAGCTATTCAAAATGTGTATACTTTTTTACTTTGCATTTCTTATTTGTTAATGAGGTGAAATTTGCTTAAATTATCGCACAAATGAACGAACACGATATTACGATGATACATTTCAATCAGGTAAATGTGTTAATCCGATTAATTTAAAAAATATTGATATAGATGATAATTTGACTAAGTTTTTGAGGTTAAATGCACCTTTTTTTCAAATAATTTATTTTTTATAACACGTGCATTGAAAAGGTCACTTTTCAATGTACGTATAGTCTATACACGCTAGGAATTCTCTATTCTCCATTGACTTCGCATGCTCAAAAGAAGCCTTACATGAACTTGTTAAAAAAATACAGTGTCAAACAGGGAGAGAAAGGGTTTTACAGACCCTGATGATGATTTTGAGCACTCGTGATAGTCACGGGCGACTTCGGCACCCGAGACTCACACTCGTAGTGAATCATCATCCTCATATAAGAAAACCCGATTTTCTCGCTTTGTTACACAATATATTCTACTTATACATATACCTACCTAATAATAGTTTTTGAGAGTGATACATGTCCGTCAAATATTTATCTCTTACTACAAACATTTTACACGGAAACTGAATGGTCACTGCTGTAATATATGTAAATCTTTGTATCTTCCCATAACTCCGTGTTAAACGCGTTTATAATAACGACACCTAAGTGGAAGAACCTCCTATTTCGGACTGCGCGTGCAGAACCTCATATCTCGGTCGGCGCGTGAAATAGCTCCTCTCTCAGCTCGCGAAAAGAACCTCTTAACTCGCCGCGGCGAAGAACATTATATCTCGGCCCGCGCGAAGAAGCTTGTACCTAATATTTTATTAAAAATAACTACAAAATAGATTTTCATTTACAAATACATTGCGTGGTATACATTGCATAATATATCATCTGTATATTATTATTATAATAATGTTATATAATACTATATATATATATATATATATATATATATATGAGGAGATTCTTCGTACGATCAGAGATTGGTTGTTCTTCGTCGTGGCGAGTTAAGAGGTTCTTCATGCGAGCCGAGATAGGGGCTGCTTCACGCGACGACCGAGATAGGAGGTTCTTCACGCGCAGTCCGAGATAGGAGGTTCTTCTGCTCAAGCGTCGATAAGGAAAATTCTAATAAAATTTGTCTCACGAACTCTGGCTTCACAAAAATGTATTTTGACTCATCTTTAGAATACTACGTATCATTATGTTGTTTTATCAAAATCTGAACGGTAATTCTACAACCGAGAGTACTTACTTCCTTAACCAATTTTTATATAGATTAACTATATATATATATATATATATATATATATATATATATATATATATATATATATATATATATATATATATATATATTTATGTATAAATATATTTTTTTTATTGCAGAAAGTTATGGGCGTGAAATAAATCAGGTATTCCTACATTTTGCTCATATGATTCAGAGTACTGGTGAGAAAGTTAAACAAGCTTTAAGAACTTCTTCTCGAGATCTGTACTTATGCTCTCTCGAAGAAGGAAAGCGATACAGTGAAGGTAAGTGCTGCAAAGGCAACTCAATATTTGGCTTTCAGTACGGTGGTAAGATTGATAATATTACTGTAATATTAGCACCCTAACTCTTTTACGCGCATCAATTTTGCAGGTAAGACATACTGGAAATTGGATCCAGTTTTTCAAGCATACGTCATATTCGAAGAAGATATTCGTAGCACTCATTATAATGGAATGAGACCAGTACTAAGAAGCTGCTCAGAGTATAAGAATGATAGAATGAAATGCCGATCTGACTTTTGTTTACATTACGAACCAAAAAATGTATGCACTGGACGTATACGAGATTGCATGTATACTGAGAATTCGTTGACAGTTTGTCATTCGGTAAGTTTACCAACTATCGTATATTCTATGTTGTCAATTATTTTTGCTGTAATTTTTGTGATAGTAAAATAAAGTTTTCAAAAAAACATGTTAGTAACATGTTTTGGGACATTTGTAATCAAAATACTATTTTTTTAAATGTCCGTATTGGTGTGTCTACGTGAGAGTGTGCGTATGTGTGTGTGTAGGGCATCGATATTTTGAGTGATCCGCGGTAAATTATTGTTTGATGGTTTATTTTGTTTGTTCTTTTACACGAAGGGGGAACAATAATAATTTTTTCAGTTTTTGGATTCGCTTTTGTTTATTAGCTGTTTCTTGATTTTTGAGTTTTAGTTTTTCGGAGTTTTTAGTATGTTAGAAATAATATCATTGATCGAGTGAAAATGCATTTAAAAGAGTATAAAATTGCCTATCTTCTACCCCTCGAAATTTTGGATAATGTGTTTTGTTTTTTTGTTATACGCGAAAACGTCATTAGTTGTTTGAACGGTGATTTTTCTGAAATATATGATGGAATATGTTTGAAAATTAAGGTGATTAGGATAATGAAGAAGATGATTCTGTAAAATTTTTGAGTCATTTTATTTTTCTATACTTGAGAAAAAAATCATTTTGTAAGAAAGTTGATTTTCTATGGCAATGGACAACTTGAGTAACACAACATTATTCTTTCTGAAAATTTCCAGAAAGGTTGTTTTATACTATCTTCTTTTTTATTTATATATATTTTTAACGTCGCCAAATTTGTGCTCCCATATGGTGCTAATCGATGACGAGGGTCTTCGGTGTTTTTGTAAACAAAGCTGATGTCATTTTTACAGAGGTGCTTGTATAAATCGGCAGAGAGTAGGAATCGAACCCGGGTCACCGACGTGGGAATGTGACACTTTACCGACTCAGCCTCCGTAGGCCCCAATTTTAATTATCTCTTGGCTAAGTTATTTGTCCAGATCATGAGGGCTTTTAATTTCCAGATATTGACAGTTTTTTTTTCAAAATTTATTTGATTGCTTATTTATTGGGTATTACAGGACAGATTTTGACCAATCAAAGCTCATTCTTTACCTTTTTTGATGAAGATTTAAAATCAAAATAATTTTAAGATTTAAAATCAATAGAATTTTTAAGATTTAAAATCAAAAGAATTTTTAAAATTTAAAATCAAAAGAATTTTTAAGATTTAAAATCAAAAGAATTTTTAAGATTTAAAATCAAAAGAATTTTTAAAATTTAAAATCAAAAGAATTTTTAAGATTTAAAATCAAAAGAATTTTTAAGATTTATCGATTCGTTTTTGTTTTACAACGTTTTTCATTTTTATCATATTCGTTATTTGTGTAAAAAAATTTTTGATAGGTTTTTTTTTGATATTATGCTGTTATTTTTGGCCATTTAAAGATCATTTTTATCATCTTTCGCTGAAAATTTGAAATCAAAAATAAATTTTAAGATTCATCGACTGCTTTTTGTTTTATATCGTATTTTTTATTTTTATTATATTTTTGTAATGAATAAAACATATAACTTGATTGCAAACTTTTTAAGTTTTGGTCCAAGTTATATACTTTTTTATAATCTATGCTATACTTTTGAATAGATTTAAATGGCAGTTTATTTATATTTTTCAGGTTCAAAAAATGTTTTATTTATTTCAGATCGTAAATTGAGTTTAAACAGTTTCAAGAATATTAACCTTTCTTCATTTATGGTTGAAAAATTTTCTTGAATTTTTAAGGGGTAACACATGACTTTTTTATTGGCTTAAAACATGCTTTGAACCCTCTAGAATATGGTACCTGATGAGAAGGACCGCCTTATGGCTTGCCTATTGTTCGCAAACTTCCTTAATGCTCCTATAGTCGATGTCGACTTTAAGCTATTATGAGTCAGTTAGGCTAGTTTTAAAACAAAGTACGTTAGTGTAGCATCTGTATATCGTAAGAAAACGACGCTCTCATTTTCGCTTTCGAAACTATATTTTTGTGAAAGTTTTAATTATTTATTATTACGTTGAGCAAAGTGGAAAAAGAAAAAGTGTATGCAGGAAGAAAAGGCACGAAAAAAAACTATCCAACACGGCATCGGAGCCGTAAATCAGCGAATCGTCCGATGAACCGATACGAAGCTGAAGGTGATTACAGTGGCGTCAGTTCAACGGCAAAAAAGCTGAAAACATCCGAGGACGATTTCGATGTAAATTATACATTTGGATACCGAATCATTAACGTTTTGGCAGTATTTTCTGCAATTTCTGAGCATATGAAGTGTAAAACGTGCTGTTCTAATATAACTTTTCATGAAAGAAGTTCTCGGGGCTTGGGCTACAAAATTTGTGATTGTTTGCCCAAAGTGTCCAGAAATTGTTATACCTAACAGTAAATTTATAAAAAATGCATATGAAATTAATCGTCGGATGGTGTTAGCAATGCGAGTGATAGGAGTAGGACTGAATGGAATGATGAAATTTTGAGCGTTTATGGAATTACCACGTCCTGTTTTCCAATCTTTCTACTATAAAATAGTGAATCTCATTTCAATAGCAACATCAACAGTTCTTGATAACAGTATGAAGCAAGCTGGACAAGAGAAGAGACGAAAGAACGAAGATAATGGTCAATCTCAAGGGATTACCGTTTCAGGAGATGGTTCTTGGAGGAAACGAGGGTATTCGTCGCTTTCTGGAATACTATCTTTAATTGGATGACTTACATGAAAAATCGTCGATGTGACTGTAAAATCTAAATATGGTATATCTTGCGAGCACTGAAAAAATAAAACAGAAACAGCTGAATAGGAAAAATGGTATGCATCACACTCCGATTTATGTCAAGCAAATCATGAAGGTTTATCTGGTAAAATGGAGGTAGATGCTGTTGTTGAAATGTTTTCTCGTTCCGCCAGTTTCCACGGCCTAAAGTATGTGAATTATATTGGTGATGGTGACAGCAAAACTTTCAAAGGCATACTGGATTCTAAACCGTACACTAATTTTGACGTACAAAATAAAGAGTGCATCGATCATGTACAGAAAAGAATGGGAAAGCGTCTTCGAAATCTAAAAAAAAAGACGAAAGGCCTTGGAGGAAAAGGAAAATTAACAAATAAGTTGATTTATAAATTAACAATTTATTATGGTTTGGCAATGCGGAGGAATCTAAATTGTATAGAGAAAATGAGAGATGAAATCTGGGCAACTCTGTATCATAAAATATCAAACGACGACAATCCTCAGCACGATAATTGTTCAGATTCCTGGTGTGCTTGGAAAATCGCACAAGCTGAAGGTTCGTTGGACACGTTTCATCATGTACCGCCACTTCCTGAAGAAGTTTGCGAAGCCATAGAGCCTGTTTATACAGAGTTGAGTCGAGATAAATTGCTGCACCGTTGCATAGGAGGATATACTCAGAACAGCAACGAAAGTTTGAATGCCACCGTTTGGAACTTGGCTCCAAAATCGTACTCGAGTGCGATTTTATAGGATCAACATTTAAGTTCACAATTAAAATGAGTTCTAATAAACTATTTTAATATTTAACACGAATAATTTCACTTTAGGAGGTTCGAGCGGAATAGTCTGATAAAATAACATTTTGGTAGATGCGTAGATGATTAATGTCTAATCTTTAATACAATCATGCTGCTATGTTGTGCTACAGGAAGTACTGCAAACATATTTATAAAAATAAAATAATAAACTTTTTACTTATTATTAACAAAAAGCAACAATTTTTGTAAAGAAAGAGAGATTTTTTTTACTATATAAAGAAATGTTTTTTAAGGTCACTGTAAAAATTTTAAATAATTTAGGAAGATTTTCGTAAAGATATGGTAGTATAAAGAAAAAAATGTATTTATTCCCGACTCAACCGTAATGGTCACTTTATTGACCTCAAAAGCGGGACAAAAGTAGCATATGATTCCGCAAATCTACTTTTTCCCGCAAATTTACTTTTTCCAGCAAATTTTTTTTCGCAAAAGCATTTTCTTAAAATTATTTTTGTCTATTCTAGTTCTTACCGAATAAAAATAAAACGGTAATAAAAATGTTATTATTTATTAGAAAAACTTAATATTTTGTACATGATATTTAATATCTAACTTTTACATAGAATACTTATAATTAGATTTGTACGAAGTATTCATACTTAAATATTGACGAATTAAACTTATACAATTTAAACTTTTAAATGTACTTAATAAGTTCATAACATTTTAATAAATGATATCAAACTTCCGTACGTGGGTCCCGCTTTGTACGTCAATAAAGCTGCCACAGTTAAGTTGGAAAGAAAGTTCTATAAGTAACACGGGAATAAAGTAGATTATTTCCTCGGGTGATTACTGCCCTCGCTTCCCTCGGGTAGTAAACCCACCCGCGGGAATAATATGCGACTTTATTCCCTTATTGCATAATGTATTATTTTATGCGCAAAACATAAAAATTTTCCTGTAAAAAGACGATTTTTTTAAATATAAAGAATCATTGTCTAAAGTCGCTGTAAAATGTTTCAAGCAGTGTAAGTATTTTTTCGAAAAGATATGGTACTTAACAGAAAATATAACCCAAATAAGAAACAATTTCAAAAATTTTTTATCGTTAACGAGCTTCCTAAATGATTTTATTTTGGCGCTCAAAGCTCATTTCATATTTTTAATACAGACAATTATTTAGTATGTTAATTTTGCATTAATTTATTATTCGAGTACAAATGATATATAATTATATATAGTTATATAGAGACAAAATCAGGATAAACGATGATTCGTTTACAGTTTTTTTGTTGCTGAAAATAAATTACTTTCCAAACTTATATCGCTGTTTCTGAGTCAAAATGGCATAACATTCTTTGAAACTTTTACGTATACTTACTAAACACTAGCAAAGTCGGCAAGTTAACTTAAATAATGGAAAGTCCCAATAATTTAATAATATTTAATAAGAAATCGTAATTGTCCAAAATTTACGTTTATCAATATTTGACTGAAAAAAGTGTATTGGAAATTTTTTTATCTTAATGGAAACTTCAAGCAAGATAGTTATTTCTCTGTTAATGAATATGTTTTTTTTTATAAAATTTGAAGTTGATTTGACCAAAAATATGAAACATGTAGGTTTTTTATCCCTTTAACGTGAATCGTGCATAAGTAGTAGTAACGTCTTAAAATTTATTTTGTTTGATTGCCCGCCTAATATTTTACTTTCTAAGCAAAACAAGCACTTAAATAATTGATCATACGTTACTGAGTATACGTGAAAAGTAAAATTATTAATATTTTAATTCAGTGTTTAAGAAAATGCAGTAGATAACATGATTTACTAACACCAACACAAGTCACAACTATACGGATGCGGGTGTTGTTCACGTTAAAGGGTTAATGATCTATTATACGACTTTTATAAGAACGTGTGCAAACAAATGTGCATTGATACTCCATAACGTTGTATCAGAGTTATGGCATGACTGTTAATCAGCGTTTGGAACTTAGCTGACCACAATGTCAAATTTTATCACTAGGACCTATTCGTCTGAAATACAAATTAGCCCAGCGCTGTTGGTAATCCGCCGCGCAATATGACTGTAGAGCTGTATCTGCGGAAGACCTATATATTTTATATTTTGGTCCAATCAATTTCCAATTTGTTGAAAAACTTTCTCGCCTGAATTTTTTTCTAAGATGAAGTTTCCAACATCATTTCTTCTGTTAAATATTGATAAACGTAAATTTTGAACAATTACAATTTCATGTTAAATATTATAAAATTACATGTAGAGGCAATTCTATTTACCTCTATAGGGATTACTTATTGTAATGTTTTCTGGTTCAATAAACTATTAAAATATTAAACTATTATTAAACTATATTGGGATATTTCATTATTTGAGTTAATCTTCTATCTTCAGTAGTATCTACGAAGTATACATAAAAGTTTCAAAGCATTTTGTTCCATTTTGCATGAGAAATAGCAATATAAGTTTTGGAAGTGATTAATTTGCAGGTAAAAAGCCTTTTCACTAATCAAGTGTGTGAAATAGAAGAATATATCGCATCTGTGAAACATTCATTTATTTTCTAGAATCTTAGTAGCCACCGCAGATACGAATGGATGCTTACTGATTCTAATGCTGTATATGGACACAAAAATGGGAGTGATTGCAACGCTATACAAGGTTTTCGTGACATTTTGTACTCTAGCGTGTGTCTGTGCAATTGCGAAAGTGAAAACCAACAATCAACCCGGTATTTCAGCTTACTCCACGCTATCTCGGAAGCTAGGAGAAACTAGTAGGAACAAAATAATTTTATTGTTTAAAAGAAATTTAATAAGCAATCTTTGGTGTTTACCACTGAAAATTATTTGAAGTTATGTTAATATAATCTGTTATGATATTTTAATAATTTTACATCCTCTTGATAGATAAAATTAACACCAATATATATTGTATATTATAATAGCAGCATATATAAGTAAAATAATAAAAAATCAATGACTTCATCTTATCAGATTATAATAGAATAAGTTCATTTTTGTAATGGTTAATGTAAAAAAGTGCATATGCATGGCTTAGAACTATTTACAGCTAATTGTTTACCGCTACTTCTGTTTACAGTTTCTTTTGGTACATTTTTTCACGTATCTAATATTATTTTCATAAAGAGTACATGTAATTTTTTATTAAGGACATTTCTTAATTTGTTATTTTAAAAGTCGAAATATACTTCTATCTAATAATTCTGTCTATAAAAGAAAATTTGAAAAAGATAGGAACAAAAAATTTAAATGTGTTTCAGGATATAAAATTAAATTAAATATAAAAAAAAAATAATTCACCAAACTGCAATCATTGAATGAAGATATATTGCAAAGATATATTTTGTAACACATGTACGATTTTCGCGTTTCTTATGTATATGTAAAGAGGGATCAAAGTGGCTTTTTTTATTACCGGCGAGCAAAAAAGATAAGCGGGCAAAAATAGCATATCTTGTATTAAAGGCGGATTGTAGGCGATTACCACGAGTGCAATGTGCAGGCCGAACCGATGCTACCAGAGCAGCCCGAGGCTAGCCGAAGTCGTGGGGTGCCGGTGTAAGGGCTGCAACCAGCATGAGCGTTAATCACTCGTGGAGCCCACGGTATTTTTTGTCCTACCTGTACTGGAAGGATGATTTCTCGTGCATATATGAAGCTGGCAGAAATTGCGTTACTTTACCGCCCTAAGACAGAAAAGTACAGTACTTTGCCAGAGGACTTCGTTTTCCACCCGAGGGTGCCTCGGGTAGAGATGTAAATGAATCATATTTTTGAGTAAATGAATCATATTTTTGAGTAAATGAATCATATTTCTGTCAAATGTCCGTCATTTTTTCGTCCTTGACGATGATAACATATTTTCAAAAAAATTCTTTGCAGAAAGACGGTCTTTTTTTCGGGTTAGAAACGCTGACGGTCAAAAGGCCGTCATTTTACAACTATATAGAGAGAAATATTTATTTATATTTTATTTAAATGTTTATTGTAAAATAATGCTACATGATATATATTAATAAAGCAATACTATTATTATGTTTAATAAGTTCGATTTTATTAACTAAATTTTTTTATTATAATTAAAAAAATATATTAACACTTGTTCTTTATACTTATAATTTTTTAATAATTATTAGCAAGAAGCAGAGTTAAGTAAAATATTGAAGGCAGTAGGAATACTTAGATTATGTAAATTCATTTAATTATGTAAAGTTTTGAAAGTATATTTGTTTAGAAGGAATTATAAAGCTGTAAAACGTAGCGCAAGTCGTTAAACCCTCCCGCCAACCAGAGTTATCTGCAGATATCTTCGAGCGTCTCTAAGATATCTTTTAGATAACAAATGTACACCTTTTAAACATTTGTTATCTAAAGGATATATAATGTGTTTACTGTGGCGCTTGCGCTGCGCGCCGTTCAAATTGTCGAGATGAGATTTTTTAGATTTCCAAGAAATTAACGGTCCGAAAATTGTACTATAAATGTAGTTGGTCATGATATGGTCATCACACGGTCAGTAGATCGTCAGTAGATGACCTTTGTGACGCAGTCACATCTCTAGCCTCTCGTTTCCTCTCGTTGCCTTAGATATAGGCCTGAATCGACCTCGTGGTAATTGCCGATTTTTCGCCCTTGATACACAATATACTATTGTCGTAGTTAAAAAAAGTTTAGTTACGAAAGGATCTGTATAAGACTCAACATATGTAGTGATATTATTATTACTAAAAACTATTTTTATTAATTATTATTTAAATAGAAAGCGTTGTTCACTTATACTTATTCGCGAAATAATCTTTCTTTGACTCTTTTCACTAACTATTCATTGTCAATTTATTGACAACTGCTTTAGTTGTTAAAAAAACTGATAAGCAGTTAATAGTATATTATGCACCTTGGGACTAAAGTGAGCCATTAAATGCCTGCGTCTGGTTCGGTGCCCGAGCGGAGCGAGTACAATATACGATTTTTTAACGTAGCTACCAAAAAATTCGTACTCGTTCACCGCCGAAGAGGGGAAATCGTGCTACATATTAATTTCCTAACTTCGCGCTAGTTCCTGCCGTCACGCGCAGTTTGTGCCCGAGCCGAAGGCGATGGAACATGCGCGTCGTGGCGGGGACTAGAGTGGGGGTAGGGATTTAATGTAGCGTTTTTTTCCCGACCCGACGGGGAAAAAGTACGCACTTTATGGCGGTATGTGTTAAAAACTATTTTACAATTAACTTTATAGAGTGTGTAAAATATCGATTAAAGAAATATCATACCTATTTTGCAGTGTCATAGTTTCAGCACAGCTAGTGCTGGAAAGAAACGTCATTTATATTAAAATAGAACAAGCTAAATTGATAGTCAATGGATCCTTATTCAACGATGACGAATATAAGGAGATAGAGAAAGATTCAGAAGACGAATTTTACAAAAATGATAATGTCTACACAGTCACATATGATAAGAAGACCGTATATTTAGATGACTTGAAAGCCCCACCCAATCATGTCGTTACAGGTATGCGATTTCAGCAGGTCGAAAATAACTTAAGGTTCAGCATTCGTGTTACACCCTTCGATTACGCAAGTGGACAAATGAATCACAGGAGAAATCGATGGATTCAAAATAATAATGACCTTAAACACAGGTAAACTTGCTTTATTAGATAATATCCGAGAAAAAGTAGCTTGTATATCGACGCCTTAATGGAAGAACCTCCTATCACAGACAGCGCGCGAAGATCCTCCTATCTCTCGTAGCGCGAAGAAGATCTCATATCGGCACGCGCGAAGATGCTTTTGAAAATGCCGATACCTTCCTGGGAGTATTTAGGATCTGGGATCTTGAATTTAAGTTCAAAATTGTCATACAATTAAAAAAAATTATTTAGACGTACTAATTATTGAGAGTGTTAAAAATTATCTAACTCGGACACAATATTAAATATTTGTGAAAAGTCGCCTATTGGGTCTTTGTGAGCTCTCCGCGCGGTGAGGCTAGTAGTGCCGATGTTCGATCTTAAGTTATTGCTTAAGCTATTGCTTAAGTAATTACTTAACTAATTATCAAGTTAAGCCTTGAGTTATTACTTAAGTAATTACTTACGAATTAACAGACAGATTTTAAGTTATTACTTACGATAGACATATATTCTTAACTTGCGCGTGATTTTATTTTAATTTATTTCTTTTACATGATGTTAAACCATTTTTTTATGGACAAATACGAGGAACCACCTTATTTCGTTCAATTATCAATTATGCTAAGATATCTCTCCGGAAAGTTGATGTTTATGATTGGGACAGTATCATTCCATAAACATATTTACTTAAAGTTGATCCTCGTAATTATTGGTGGTGGGTGAGTTAGCATCACCGTTAAACTATTCTAAAGCTATTTTTAAGAAAAAAAGGAAATTTAAAGACTTTTTAAAAACTAGATTTATCAAATCAATAATAATTTTTCATGAGATTATATTGAAGATATAATTATGTAAATATATTAAAGATAGACATAAATACTTCAAGTGTGCATGATTTCTTTCCGATTCATATTTTTTAAAACTATTCTTAAGCTATTTAAAAGAAAACGAGATTTAAAGAATTTTCGATAAGTAGCTATTTTATCAAATCGAAGTTTGAATTGAAGATAAAAGATAAAAGATACATGAATATTTTTAAAGTGCGCATGATTTTTTTTTAATTTTACTTCTTCAAAACTAATATTCTTAAGCTTATTGTAAGAAAAAAAGCAAATAAGTAGAATTTTTTTTAAAAACAACCATTTTGAAAATTGAAATTATTTTTCTTAGCATTGCTTACTAAAATTTATAAAATATACGTTAATATTCGCAAAGTACGCATCAGTATTATTTACACTATATCTTTTATGGCTATTTTGAAGTTTGATATCATGAATTAATTTCAATAATTTATTTAATGCGAATTTCGATTATAAGATTCTATAAATCTATTAATTAGGACCTCTCTTTGAGAAAGCATTATACTAAGGCAGTTAGTAGTGGTTTTTCCCTTGCAATGAAGTAATCTATTATTATTCAAAATTTCAAGCTAATGCATTATAACGAAACAAAGTTTTTAGACGTCTCCGTAAGAAAATTCTGTTCTGTACGTAGCGAGTGGTTGTGTGATAAGCATTGTTATCGTATTTCATTTTAAACCCCTCTGAGAAATGTAATTTCTGTTGCAGGACCGAACTAGATCTTGGAAATCCAGATAATCCACTCAGATCAACGACAGTAGATGCCATTTCGAATCACAATCAGTATGTACGGTTCAGAATGTCTGGTATCAAAGCAGATCTCGGACAGAATACTGTTCCGTTTCTCGATGCGCAGAAAACTATGCCATCTATACTTCTTCCTATCACCGGTGTCGGACTTGTCCTCAAAGGAACAAAAGGCTCTGGCGGATTTTTAGCGTTGAAGCTACAGCATTACGATTTGAGCAATTATTATCACTGAATGAAATGCAAATTATCATATTCCATTGTAGCAATTGTAGCAATGTTGGTTGTGCCTCTGGTATTAATAAATTGAGACACTGGGTTAAAAATACTTTTTTGATGATAGTTTTATTTAAAGTATAATAATATAATTACTTGAATCAATATTCTAACAATTAATACGTATATTACAGATATGAAGAGTTTAAGTGTAGAAAACAAGTAAATCTATTGAGTGATGCGCGGGAGTTCGCCCGGAGTTCGTTCTCTTAGTTGACCTTATCGTCGACGTACTGAACGGATTCTGACGAAAATCAGTCCTTTGACTAATATCGAAGATGCAACGGATACTGCCCATTCATATAGCCATATGCACCGTATTTTTTCATCGTCAAATGTAGGATTGGTAGTGCTAGGTAGCAAGCGCGGAATATAATTTTATTATAGAACTGGTTATCTGCTCTTCGGCGCCTTTCGGCGAGTATAAAGTGGGCAGAGCGCAAATTTGGCCTGTTCATGACTAGACCTGCGATCTTCCGTTCTACGGTATCATGCGAGGACCTTCAATGCTGTATCACAATCTTTACGAACAACAAAGACAGTTTTTTAATCCCCTAATTTCTTGTGTTCTTACGCATTGAAAGGAAAAGCTGTCCTCGTCCGAGAGGATTAAATTATAAAATAAAAATTATTAAATTATAATGCGTCAGCTGCTATTTTTCAAGGAGGCGAACTATACATATTCTTGATATTATAAATAGTGCCCAAACAAATGTATAAATAAGATAAGGGCATAATTATATCTATAAAAAACGTCGCATTGTCTTTACTCTAATACGCTTCTACTGTACTTATAGTCCAGTAAAATTAGCATTTTACTCAACACCAAATCGTACCCGTAATTTTTTTGCAGGAACTTATAGAAAACGTGTCTAAAAAGATATTATGTACGCATGCCACTCCTAATATTTTGACTGGAGCCTGTTGTGATCATAATTATTGCAAAATAATTTTATTAAAATTGTTTTGAAGGGGGTTCTTAAAATATTATTTTTAGTTTAAAATAATATTTTGTGCTTTATTGAAAAAAGAAAAACAATTATTAATTTACATAAAACTAATCCATTACATAAAAAATAATACGCGCGCTGGCTTATGATCTGATGATCTAAGTCTGACTGAACTAATAAAATCTTATATTTAATCGCAAGCAATAAAAGTATAAAAGGTATAATCAATACGTCGATAATCTTATAATAGAATCTTACGAACTAAAACGAACGTTGAAACATGCATCCGTCCTCCGCAACTCTTCGCTCCACGGCCCCTGTCTGATGATGATCTTGATGAAACGGGAAATTCCAGCAGATGTTGGTTTGTTCCTGAAGACGACGTACGACTCTTGATCGTCGGTTGAGGTGAGAGCGGTGAGATATGAAAGCTTCACTGGACTCGAAAGATTCGCTTTCGTATCGGATCTGTGTTATATCGGTCGAGCGTCCTCGACATCGATGAGCGAAGGCACACACGATACTTAGAGTCTAATGAACTAATGCTACTTTCTTTTGATCGCATTCGAAAGGTCGATCTTGCTTAGAAGTGAGAGCTCAACTGCCGACTCTCTGGCAACGATTAAGGCAAAATCTCGCTCTTGTTTTCCACTTAATGCTCCGTCTCCTTTTCCTCGAAATCCAGCATGGATTAACCGATCGATTCGCGCAAATGTGCGAATCGTTGTGTAGCGTCACTGGCCGTATCTCTCTCTCTCTCTCACGTAAGTGAGATATAGAAATAGACTACTACAAGCCGGTGCAAAATCGACAAAATGGGCCAAAACAGGTTTTTGGCTTCTATCAGTGAACACAAAGCTCGAATCGAAAAAAATTCCAGATGAAAGTTGTAGGTATTAAATATACCTACAAAATGGGTGTTGTCGCGTTAATTTTTGCAAAATTGTTGATTAAGAGAAGCTAAAAAACCGTCTTGTTTCAATTATTTTTAATTCAAAAAAGTAAAAAAACGCCTATTTTCAATTATTTTTAATTCAGAGAAAAACAATCCATGGGCTTTGCAATGTTGGTATAAGACAGTGTTTATGATGCTAAATATGAATAATTATTTTTAGCCCAAAATATTCTACTGTTACTGAAAAATTCATTTTTCAACTAAAAAAGACGTCTTCGTAGATTCTAATTTTCGTAGATTCCCCCCAAGTTCGGGACTTGCCCATCAGTGTTTGAGGTCTCATTTTCTTCCTAAAGACTTATACTACTATATACAACTTGAATCTTAGCGATTTTTCATCTTGAATCCTAAAAAAAGGCGTCCAAAAAGGGTTGTATAAACTATTGCGATAATATTTGCTATTAACTTCTCGGTGTATTGGCGTATAGATAGTCAAAAAGCTGGTTTATATAAAAGAAAATTTGTTTCTCGACCTTCCTGAAGCGATGTATTTTTTTTGCTTAAATTATTACGATGCAGTTTGCAGTAATAAGTACTGAGAAAAATAAACGGTATATAAGAATAGTTGTAGCATCGATATAAAATAATTCCGATAAAATTACCGATGAAATGTTGTATACAAAAATCAGTGAAGTAAAGGCATGCGCGCGCCGGCCGCGGTGTAGTGGTAGGGGTAGCAGCGGCAGCGTCGGCGGCCGCCGTACGGACGAGAGAAATTGGATTCGTGTCTTGAAATGACCTCGATTTTTATATCTCGGCTCCAGAATGACGTTAAGGCTACATTTTTCTTGTTTGAATGTGAGGTAGCTAGTCGAGACATTTTACGATTATGGCATCAGTTTTTAAAATCAAAGATCAGTAATTGTCTAAATCATAGATAATTTGTGCGTATATGCACTTCAATGGAACAATGCAATAAAAGTGTCTTAAATATTTTTTTTTTCATTTATTTATTTGATGTGGCATCAACTTAGGGTTATTAGCGACTTACATAAAAAATATACAATACTTATTATATACATTTGTTTTAACAGAATGTAAACATATTTTGGAGTACAAAGTTTCTAATTACAAATCTAATTATATATATATATATATATATATATATATAATTTAAATATAGTTGATGGCATTTGTTTTAATTATAAATTGTATTAGTTTCTTCATTCCTTCTGTCGAATTTAGTAGCACCTTTATATCCATGTTGATTTTGTAATTTTTTCTTTCTGTTATATATTTTGTACATTTTAGTATTGTGTGTTCGAGAGTTAATTCTGTTTTACAAATAGTACAAATTGGTTTTTCTTTTTTACTTAGACGGTATGAGTGAGTCAGTTTGCTATATCCTATCCTTATTCTATTAATTATGACTTGTTCTTGACGGTTAAATTTTATTGAAGGATGTAGAATTATTGTACTAACTAACTATCGTTACATAGAATTATTTATGAGACTTAACTAGCTACGGTGAGCACGGCGGTACGGTGGGAAACGGTATATAATCGAGAGGGAAAGAAGTTAATAATCAGGGACGCGAATTCTACAGAATATACGACGGTGAAATACAGGTGTAAAGACGGTGCGCGACGTGATGCTCAACACGCACGCGACGCTATATTTTCAAAAAATATATATACTTATTAAGCACAATAATACTCTGTGCAACTTACACTTTTCCAAATCCGGTGTAGCCTCCTTCGAAAATACAAGTTGGTTAGTACACACGGTACGAGATCGACGATAATGTCGAGGTGCGGAAAGCGATTGCAGGTTCGCGAATCCGAGCAAGCTAGTTCGAACGTTTTCGCAACGGAGTAGGCAGAAAACACGAGGTGTCTACGAGCGCGGCTCAGTACGAAGTGAGCGAAGCTCTCGCTTCGTATTCGCGGCGCTACACTCGGGTTTCGCTAGTGCTGGCCAAGCCCGGTTGAGGTCGCAGTGCATGCGCCTGGTGAGGAGGAAAGAGAAGTATAAAGGAGGAAAGGGGAGCGTTGCTCGCGGTGAGGTCACGCTGTGTGTAACGCAGTGGACGGCTTGCAGTCGGTGTTTCCAGGGCCAGGATGAGGAAGTACATCGAAGGATGCAGCAGGAGATGCACCTGGACTACTGTGCCGAAGAAGGAGTACGAAGACGAGAGCTGCAAGGCCCAGGACTGCGTACTTGCAGCAGGAGCATTCTTCAACTGCCACTGCTATCAGGTGAGATCAGTGTTTTGTATACCACTGTAATATACTCTTGTTAATTCTAGGTTGCTTTTAGGTGACTAGCGAGTGCTTCGGTGACTGCGGCTGCTGTTGTTATGGAGGAGCGGGCCATGAGCTGAGCTACGATACTGCATCTGAGAGACCACACTGCCTCTACAAACCCTCCAAATCAGGTAAGAGAGTTCTAGTTTGATGTTCGTATCTGCTGCAGGCTAACTCAGCTTTATATTTTCTAGGATATATGCTGCATGCCTCCGGAGTATCCAGAGAAGCAGCCGCTCAGCCGAAGGTGGACCAATTCATGCCTTTCAAGGCATAAACCAGGTGGGTATTATTCTAATACCATTTTGTTTATTTTCTTAAGTATTAATACCCTCTGTATATGCTCTTAGGTTGGTTCGAGAGGAAGGGAACAACGAGAGGAGACACCAGGACACGCTCAGCGCACCCCAGCCGAGACCAGCCAGCTCCAGCCTATGCGAGGCTCTATGGGATGGCAGCTGTGCGTCATGTTCAGCTGCTTTAGGGTATTCAAGAGCTCGCCTGCTCTGTGTCGGCGAGGAGAAAGTGTAAATAGTGTGTGTGTGTGTATGTGTATAGTGAGTATAGTAGGATAGTAGTGTGCAATTAGGTATTTTATAGGCAAGTTTTGTCGAGCATCGGACTTGAAGTTTGTGTAACACACAAAATGTGGTGTTACAAGTTAAACCGACTTATGTAATTACTATTTACTTTTATCACTTCGCACAACAAACACGTCTACACTCTGTGGGAACACAGAGTGAACTGGTCTTAAATATTATTCAACAAGAAAACATAATTAAATAAAATGTAAACATGATTAATAAAAGCTATATTCAGTCGGCAATGAAGGCTGCACTGGCGTTGTAAGAACGTAGAAAACGAATGAAAACGTCGAAACAGCTATCAGTGAAGCCTTTAGAAACTAGAAAGAGAATTTCCAAATTACGAAAAAATGAGAATCATTTTATAGATTTCACTTGAGATTTAGACTAAGATGTTGCTCAAGCCAATTTACTTTAAATTAGGAACAGTCTTTTAATTTTAGACGTTTATCTCGATTTTGATGACTCAAATAAAATAGAATTATTATATATATTCTCAAAGAATTCTAGAAACTCTAATTTAAGGTTTATCGTACTTCCCAAGGCATAATCTATTTCTTCTTTCGGAGTAGTTTTAAAAAAAATCAAGACATCATAAAGTTCTTTATTCACGATACGGCTGTGCGCGAATAGATGCATTAAAAACACTTGAAAAACTTCTATTTTGATTTCTGAGATAGAAAGCTTTCTGATGGTAATTTCTATTTGTTTTTTCAATGTATCAACATGTTTTATGCTTTGGGGGAGTCCGAAAATACTAGTCATAAAAATGCTGCCAACTGCTGAGGTGCTATGTTTTCTTAAAGAGAATTTAATTAAAATTATTATAGATAAATATAAATATTATATTCTCCAACAATGAAGGAAACTAGTATACCGCCGTTTTTGCTTTCAATTCACAAAATGCAATACTTACGTATTCAAAAAAATCGTTAAACTGATTATTGTGAGAATGAAAGTTATTTTCCTGTCTAACTAATTTCATCTAGTGATTTTTTCCCTATTGAAACAAAATCCCTCCCCTCAACAAATGTTTTTAAAAAACCTTGGTAGGAAATTTTTAGTTAAGATTATTTTTTTATCATAATTTCTGAAGAAAAACTTGTTAATTCGTTGTTTATGACTCGTAGCGATCAATTAAGTCTTTATTTATTTAATAATTCTACACGAGTAATAGAGCCATCTTATAGTATACAGTTTGTTAACAACTTCCGGCCTTTCTCTATACATGCATCTTCCATCCTCCCTCTCTTAAAATGTTTTATCTGTAATTATCTACGATCTGTACACTATAATATTAGCGGAAGATCCTGTAATGTGTGTCCGGATACGTTCGAGGCTTTCTACATCATACAAGGCATGACTTAGATATATTGGATGCTGCGAATGATTTTTAAGTGATTGTTATTTTTTAAAATGGGAAACTTACACGTATACATGATCATCTCAGGCATGGTACAGATGTCCCGGATGCTGTGAACCAATTCGCACTGTTATCGATATTTTTAAACTATCGAGAATTATTTTCAGTGGTTGTACTTTCACGTGTACGGGATGATCATCTCGAGTGTGATCCAGATGTCCCAGATGCTGCGTATGATTTTTCATGATTATCTTAGACATTGTCCAGATGTCCTGGCTGCTGCGAATCAATCAGCACTGTTTTCGATATTTTTCAACTATCGATAACTCTTTTCAGTGGGTGTACTTGCACGTGAATGAGATGGTAATCTCGGGTGTGGTCCAGATGTCCTGGAAGCTGCGTATGTTTTTCACCAATATGGATATTTTTTACTTCTATCGATAATTTCTTATGGCAAGACACGTCCATTGCAAAGAGGGACAAAGAGTTTGGTTCTTAACCAAAACTTCAGAAGAGTTGGGAAGGCCATTTAGAAATTGCGAAGAAGATCAATGACGTGGTATTCTGCATTCTTAAATCTCTAAGACAGAAAAAGAAGATTATTGATATAAATAGACTAGTATCATTCTTTGAAAGACAGAAATTCTAAGTGTTCTGCTTACAGTTTTTGAACCTTGGTTTTCCACACAGTGAATGCTGGAACAGGGGTTAGAGAGAAGGTCCATGGTATGTTATATCTCCCTTTTTAATCCAAAGAATTGTTGAAGTTGTTCCTAGATAAAACCAAAGCGAGCAAGCAACGGATACTCATGTCAGTCATCACATCCATCCTATTGTACGGCTCTGAAATATGGGCTGATGAAATCGATAAGGAGTCATACCGGATTAGAATCACTTCCGTTCAACGCAGAGGAGGTCTTCGAGTCTCTAGCGCCTACCGCACGGTCTCGGGACCGGCAGTACTAGTTATTGCTGGAATCACCCCGATCAACCTACATGCGAAGGAGCGCAAGAGCATCTACTTATGGAAGAAGGAAGAACCAGCAGAGGACAGAACAACCGTCCACAGGGAGGAACGGGAGCATACCATGGCAACGTGGCAACAATCCTGGACAAACGAAACCAAGGGTAAATGGACAGCCAGGCTGATAGACTGGCCCCTCGGATAAACTGAGACCACGGGGAGGTAGGAGACTATCTTACCCAATTCCTGAGTGATCACGGGTACTTCTACGCTTACCTTAAACGTATGGGGAAGGTTCAGAGTCCAAAGTGTATTTTTTCTTCCGCTGATTGCGACGATGCGTTCCACGTGTTTTTCGTCTGCGAGCAGTGGAACGAAAAAAGGACCGTTCTTCTCGACTTGGTCGGGCAATTCACGCCCGAAACCATCGTGGGCGAAATGTTGTCCGCCAAGGATAAGAGGGCCGCCATGGCAAGATTCGCCGAGTCGGTTTTACGAGAAAAGAAGAGATACCTGGATAGAGCAATCGAAGAAGGTATGAATGAAGCGCTGGGGGACGCTCCGACACCCCAACATAAACCAGGGACGTCGGACGACTCCATGGAAATGAATGAGGAGGGAAAAAATGGGACCCTTTCTTAACCGGGAGACGCTCATATTCTCTCATTTTATGAATGTCGCGGGGAGGGACAGGGATACTTCTCTTTTCCGTACGGAGATGAATGCGCCGGTTCGAATACGCGTATAAATGAGACGGGTTAGATCTGACGTCCCCTTGGGGATTTCAAATTATGAATTTTAAATTTGGTTCAGATCGAGGCAGCAGCGGTTGTCAAGACGATACAAGAGTGATGCAACGACTGTGTAGTCTTTTCGCGTTTTTGTTTATTTTATTTTTCGTCCTATATTAAACACACGGCGAATGCATCTCCAACCGGCCCCCTACTATCCGGCTGTGCGAACCCAGTCGGGTGTGCCTTAGGTGGCATTTCCTACATACACTCGAAAAAAAAATTATTATTATTATATATCAAAATAAAAATGTAAAATATAAAAATATATGGGTGATTTTCAAAAAACTGTTAAACCTTGTGTCTTCATTTATCTACAAATGAGATGGAGATAGTATTTTGTGCAACTAGGGAGGAAAATGGGCTTTTTCTAAGCGAGGATGATGATTGAGCACAAGTGGAAGTCGAAGGCGCCCGAGTCGTGCAGGAGTGCTCAAATCATCATCCGAGTCTGAAAAAGTCCTTTCCACCCGTGTTACACACCGTATTTTTTTTAACTAGTGTGCGAACAGGGCCTATTTCGTGCATGCAAAGGGAATGGGGAAATGGACATTTCGAATCGTTCACCAGGCCTACGAAATAAATAGAATACATTTTTTTCAAAATTTTGAATTTTTTTCAAAATTTTGAATTTTTTTCAAAATTTTGAATTTCTTTCAAAATTTTGAATTTTTTTTAAAGTTGTGAATTTTTTTTAAAGTTGTGAATTTTTTTTAAAGTTGTGAATTTTTTTAAAAGTTGTGAATTTTTTTTAAAGTTGTGAATTTTTTTTAAAGTTGTGAATTTTTTTTAAAGGTGTTGCCTTTTTCTATGAAGCTTAACATTTAATTTATTTTGTGTTAACCGTATGTATTAATATTATTTACATTCCCGTGGTAGAAACGTTAGCGAGTTCGAAGCCAGTCCGCAGTAATACTTTCATAAATTTGCCAGCTTTTTACCGAGTTTCTGATGAGAAATGTCACTTATTTCGCCACAGATTGATATCACAAACTAGTTAAGGACTGGAGGTTAATTTTGAAAACGATAAAACGTTTATTTATCAACTTTAATCAGATTACTATAATATTATACTAGTAAATATTGGGATATATATAACATTTAGTCCTGTGAACGTCACTCTATTTACATACAACTCATTTTTCTATTAAAGTAATGAGTAAACCTCAAGGTGTGAAGACATGTCTCGAACCGTGTACGCTACAGCGCATGCGCTGCACTCGCGCGCTCAGCTGACTGCTCGCTCGTACCCATTATTGCTCCCACACCACAATCAAGTCAACGCAGGTCACGACTTTTACGTTTTTGTTAACATTCTGTGTTAGATTAATATGAAAATCATACCGGTTGCCGCTTTTCAACAACTTTAATACATTCTCTTATTGTGTTTCTTGTGCGTACGCGAGTGTTTGTATGTGCAACTATAATAGAGCCAGCAGAATCATCGTGCTATATTTGTGTGTATACCTCGACTCGGGTTAGACTTCGAGTTAGTTAAATTGAACTTTCTATCCTTGCTTTTTAATTTACGTGATTGTATTTTAGGCAGCAGGTCTTTTTATATAGTATGAAATAATATTTGTTGATCTTTTGCCGTCGCTTTCGCTGTTTATAACCTCAAAAGTGTAAGCGAGTTATTACCTAGTCATTCCCGGGTTTCTGCTTTAAATATTAGCGATTTAAAACTGGCTAATAATTAGCTAACAGACCAGCCGGACTCGTTAATTATCCACCAGGGCCATGAAAGATTATAGAAATAGAGATAAAAGTACGAGACTACCAAGACTAAAATTGATAAGACTGAATTGATAAACGTAATGTGTAATATAATACGAGCTTGAAGAGAACGTCACCCGCGTCACCGAAATGTTGCAACATACATTATTACACACCTTACATTATTATACATTATTTCGCAACTTAGTCATGCAAATAAACTAAATTCATTGTGCTTATATGTAGCGTGTTAAAAAAATAACGGGAATTTTTGTTGTTTGAAAAAAATATTTATTTATTCGTCTACATCAATGTTGTCCCCTTCAAAATAGTCCCCATTAGATATTATGCACTTGTGCCAGCGCTTCTTCCAATCCTCGAAACACTTCTGGAATTCGATCTTTGGGATAGCCTTTAGTACTTTCAGCGATACGCTTTTAATGTCATCTATGCTTGTAAAACGACGGCCCTTTAAGGTTTTCTTTATTTTTGGAAATAGGATAAAGTCACACGGAGCCATATTTGGCGAATACGGAGGCTGAGGCATCGTTACAGTTTTGTTTTTGGCCAAAAGTTCACGAACAAGCAATGAAGTGTGAGCAGGTGCGTTATCGTTTTTTCCGGATTGCTTCACGCAAACGGCGTTGAACTTGTAGATAGTACTCCTTATTGATCGTTTGACTCTGTGTTAAGAATTCATAGTGCACTATACCATTAAAGTAGAAGAACACAGTGAGCAGAACCTTTACGTTCGACCGCACAAGTTCATCATCTTCAACGTCTTCACGACCATCTTCGAAACGCTTATACCACTCATAAACTCTAGTTTTACTCATAGAAGACTCACCATAGGCCTTTATTAACATTTCACATACTTTGCGACACTTAATTTCATTTTTTACACAAAATTTGATACAATTTCTTTAATCCATTTTTTCAAACAAACAAAAATCGCCGAGCTCATAAAAACACGTCTAGCTTTAGCGGCCGTCACAGACAAAGTAAACAATCAATACAGCTGAAAATCTTATCATATATTAGGCGCATGTATACCAACATAATAAAAGAAAATATTGAGAATCCAACTCTCCAAGCTCGAGAAATTTGAAAATTCCCGTTATTTTTTTAACACACCACGTATTTATTTCAGTATTCATTTTATTTGTTTATTTTTTATTAAATAAAATTTTGAATTAATGTAAATTATTGTAACGTACTGCTTCACTAAATAACGCCAATAATAATGAAAAAAATTATTTTATTTATTGATAATTTTATTTACGTTATTTATGTAATTGAAAGCAATTACTGCTACAGGTTGTAGATTTTTAAATACTTACGTAAGTAAAATATTGAAAATATATAAATGATTTCAAATTAATTCATTTTGAATTTATTAATCTTAAATCTCAAAAATACTGTAAAAAAAACTCGTGTAAAAATCTAAATTTTAAATTACACAAATCGTGTAAAAAATATACATACGTAACTGGTTGTAGTTAATTTACTCAACTTCTCACTTTATATTGTTTTAAAAAGTCCACTTAATTGAAAATTCGGAGCAAAAAAAATTAAATTCAATTGCTGTGCATTGTTAAAACTTTAAAAAATTTCTTAGAAATTGACCTAACTTCTAAATTTATACGAAGATAGAGCTAAACTATAAAGGATTATCGCTGCTCTACGTTAGTTATCAACGCAGAAGTGACTAATTCACGCCAGAATTACAACTAGGTATCATTAATTCAATTCACTATCCACATCATTAATACATATTAATAACTCTATTAATAATCAACGCATTCTTCCAAACAATCCAAACCTTTAAACCCCTCGCAAAAAGAAACAACAAGCAAATCCCTGTATCCAAGCGTGTACCACCGCACCGAACATCGCCGATAACGAGCATTATACTTTCCTCGCAATTGCAAAACGCCCTCCAATAAGAGAAAAAAAACATAAAAACACAGCAAAACCTACATAGAGCAACAGTCGTAACCCCCCCCCCCCCCTCTCTCTTCCACAACTCCGGAATCGCATTCAATTAACTTGCACAATGTGCGCATAACAGATGCTTTTTATTTTCCGATTCTCGAGTGAGCGCATTGTCTTCGTCTTCGACCCTCCAATAACAACGCAAAAAAAAAAGAAACAGGGACAGAAAAAACTACAGATAGGACGAAAAAAACAGAGACAAGCGCGGCGAATTTACGACGGCGCTCAATCCCAGAAACGATAAAAAGATATCGAAAGGAGCGGGGCGGGGAAAAACCGAAGTGCACACGACGCGCGCGTATACGCACCACGCGAGATTTACATGAAAATTGAAAGCCCGCCCCCTACCCCCCAGTGCGGGAGGATCGATATGGGAAAGAGTAAAATTGATGCATCGCGGCGGCCGCGGAGAATCATGCCCGCGAATATTTTCATTTTGCGCGGCGTCCCTTATAAATCACTCGCTGCCCCCGCGCGCGAGGGGAAGATTCTTGGAAACACCTTATAACCGCGAGACTGCAACGGCGCGTCTCTCGTATACGTCGCACGTAGATATACGTCTTTCTTCTTATTCTTGGGCGCTGCGTATCTTGGTATTTTCTGTGTCTAGGTGGTTTTTCTTTTTAGTGTGGGTGCGTGCAGGGCGACGATCGATAGAAGGGTGTATGCTGCGTGATCTTTACGGTTGAGGTGTGCAGAGACGGACGGACAAGCAGCGGTGTGCTTGAGTTTTTCTGGTTGGGAGGATATTGTATCTTTTTCATGTGTCTAGAAAATGGAAACATACGAGACATAGTTTAGATGTTTTCAAGACGTTCGAAACTGATACATTTTTATTAAGATCTTTTTAAGATATTCCACACATGTTTCATGAAAATCTTGTTTAAAAAAATCATCAAATTAAGATCTTGTATAGATCTTTTTAAAATCTTGTTTGAATATCAGTGAAAATTTAATGAAGATCTTAAAAAGTTTATACAAGATCTCATTTTATGATTTCTTTTAACTAAAATTTTCACCTAAGATTTGTAAAAGATTTTAAAAAGATCTTAATTAAAGGGTATTAGTTTGGAATATCTTGAGAACATCTTAACTGTGTCTCATATAGTTCAATTTTTTAGATATATGAAAAAGATCTTTTTAACATGAATGAAAGATCTTTTGAAGACTGAAAGGAAATGAGAAAAATTAGAATGACCATCTGATTCATATGTAGATAGTGGGAAGACTGGCGGATTGAGAGATTTTAATAAAGGGATGAATTGAATCATGTCGATGATGTGAGAGTATTTTTAAGAATCTTTGGGAGATTCATAAGTTCGTTTACCTTTGAAATACAGGAAGATAATTTTCCGATAAGCAATATCCATAAATACTGTGATAAAAATTATCGTGTATTGTGGTACACGTAAGACATACCAATTTTCCGGTACTTCTTATTGATATTAACAATGAAATGTATACTGCATGATAAAATGTACCTGACTAAGAAAGTCTCTATGTTTCTAAATTTAAATGGTATTTAATTAAAATTTACTAGACAATCTGAACAGAACTCCACTGATTGAAGGGATAGCCAATCACACTACAGTGCTATACAACCTAAGTTTAACAGAGCGCTGAATTGATAGTCGCGAAATCACAGTACACGGGATTTGACTGTACATAGTAACTTTTACTGTCAATTTATTTATAATTTGTATTGGAATATTATCTTAATTTAAGAACTTTACTAGTTGCAGCTCAGTTTCTCATGATATTAGATTATTTAGTACTTATAAGTGCATTTAATCGTTGTATTTTCTTATTAGTCAATAGATGTACAAAATGGTTTTATAAAAATGCAACTTATTAAGCTTTGTCCTCAGTACGGTAGTATCAGAAAGAAACGAGGTTTAAAAATATGCTACTTTTTAAAATACGATAACTTCTGTATGCCCCAGTAAGCCTTTATAAGGGTTCTTAGGGATATAAGATAAAGTTGGGAATAAAATAAAATTGTATAAAAATTTATATTCAAACTTTGAATCTATATTACATTTAATGATGAAGGAAAAGGTCTTGCGATTCAATCTAGTTTTCATGAACAAAGTTTTGAATATTACAATTTAAAGTAACTTTCTCCTTCGATTGAAGAATTGAGCTTTCCAAAATATTTTAATCTCCAATATTGAATACTTTTGCCAAGCTCAATAATTTATTGATAATAATATTATACGTAAGAACGATGAGAACTTGATTTTGCATAAAATGAAATTTAAACAGTTAATTTCTTTAAATAATTAATTAATTGCCTAAAAGATAATATCAATTAAATAATTATGACGTACGTATACCATTATTGCATAATGTATTTTAAAGAATTATTAATAATATTTATAATTAATTATTGAATAGTAAATAATAATTATAAATATTTAATTAATTAATAATAACTATATTATTTGCATTGTTGTATATTAAAAATAAATAATAATAATAATAATAATAATAAACATTTGTATTTAATTAACAACAAAGGACTGCAAAATTACTACGTCTACCTGTACATCAGCATCACCGCGATGGAAAAATAGAATGTAGTCCACGCTTCCAGCTAGACGAGCTCTTCTCACGGGCGACAGTAGAACGTCGCCGCGTGATTTTTCATTTTTCTGCCCCCTCCCGCTCGCCTTTTTCTCCGCTCCCTTCATCTTGCCTCGGCCTTCTTTGTTGCCCTCTTTGCGCCGGCCGATGCCCCACGGATTTTTACTCTATTTCTCAGCGCACCGCCGCGCGCGTCCCCATATAACGTTTTATTAATGAAATATCGCGCGCCGGCGGGAGGGATGTATGGGGGCCCGAAGATTAATAACGGAATAATTAATTTTGTTTTGACGACAAATTTATGGGGAGGTTGCGCTCTGTGCCACGCTATACAGCCACGGCCGTTATAAATCGCCGATCGAGAGACTCGATCCCCCGTGGTATCAGCGGGGGGTTTTGTAAGCGGAATATGGTAATTGATTATTTGCTTTAGTGGACCTTAAAAATTCATTAGCTGACTTTGATATTAACTCGGTGTATGTGTGTGTGGGGGAGGGCGCGGTTTTTAGAGGGTGTTTGCGGTTTATTGAGTGCGTGGATGAACGCGATGTCGTTGGGCAAATTTATTTTTCTTTTTAATGAAGGTTGAATAATTGGGTTGTGCGGTGAGTGCTGTGCGATTTGATCAAAGATTTATTATTTATTAAATGAATGATTTTCATACTGTAATGTGTAGGTACTCATAGCGTAAAAACAACGATTACTGCTGAATAATGAATTCGAAATTTTATACTGTATTGCTGGTTTATTGTTTAAAGCTGATTTATTAAAACTTGTTCCACAAAGAATATTAAATTCTAAAGTAATCAACATATCCCGATTAAATATATTTGAAAGAATTTTAGGCTCTATTACGTCTAAGACTATTGTTCGTAGACTAATTATTAGATCAAAAGAAATCTATTAGTTTCTACGAACGTACAATACCTGTTTTACCAAGAAAGTCATTCGTTAAAACTTGTATGACATAATATGAAATTCCTAGGAAGTCGACAATATCGGAATAAAACCTTTATCAACAGAATTTTGAGATTGATTTAATATTTTCAAGCAAAAAATGCGTATAAAGCGTAAAATCAACATACGACGAGCAAAGCCAAATTTTTAACTTACGATTTCACTACTGATTCACTGAGAAATTTTAATCCATCAAAACTTGCACGATAAATTCTGTGAAACTCCAGAGAAATCCTCGCAAGAATAATTACTCCGTTCTGATATTTCCCAACTACCCGACCGTCCAAATCGCGGAAAGAGAACGTGAGTCGAATAAAAAGTTAGCAACAAACAAATTCAGTATCATGCTGTAAACGTACACTATCTCTTTCCAACATTCCGTGAACGCTTCGCGAATTCAATCCGCACAACGCACCCGCAAATCTCTCTCTCTCTCTCTCTCTCTCTCTGTCTCTCTTTCTCTCTTTCCCGCCCGAGTCCTTAAAAAACTTCACTGAAAAAAAACACCAGTAAACCAGTAAATCCGTCTATCCATCCGCCCACAATGCAACTACGCGCGCAATATTTCACGTAAGGGCCCGTCAAACGCGCGCTTCATTCCCTCAATAAAACCTACCCCCAATAAAACTCACTCACTCTATTTTCCTCTCTCTCTCTCTCTCTCTCTCTCTCTCTCTCTCTCTCTCTCTATCTCTCTCTCTCTCTCTCTCTCTCTTTGTGTCTCTTCTCCGCCCTCCAACAATCATCGTTCTCACGCGGATGTAAAGTATATTTACACGTACACCCACGCCTCGCGCGGCTCCATATAGCCGGCAATTAAATTCAATAACCGCGCCCCTACGCTTTATTATCAACACTACTGAGGTGAATTTCTCCATTGTTACGGATTCTTTATGGATAGTGATAGTGTTATTTCAGGCATTCAGTGAAAATAAGTTAGTTTAGATTCTGAAATAAAGATTTGAAGGTTAAAATGATTAATATAGAGGAAGTCCTGGTAAAGAACGCATAGAAATATTTCGCTGTCACAGGAAATATATTTGCGCCGAGTGACAAACGGCATTGCTGGATTTGAGACAGCCTAATCTTTTAGCTGCATTCCATAAATACATTTACTATAGAGATGCAGCAAAATATTTTGATAGTGTAGCCAAAGCCTGATCTAGTAAAAGGTTTTGTTTGTATAACAAAATATTTTGCTAAACTAACTTGAAATGGGTAAAAATGGGTAACGTAAAAATTAAGTTTACTAAAATAACAAAAATGACTAATAGGAATTTCTGCAATTAACTTAAAGTAATTTTATATGAATATATAACTGTTACATACGAAATATCATTACATTCATCATCATTATATTTGAAATATTATTAAAAAGGAATATCTTAAATTGAATATTTGTATACTACAAATAATTCACTGCTACTAATAAACATTTATAAACATAGTACAGTAAAATCTCCCGGTACTGAGAAACTCGGATCTAGCTATCCCCGAGCACTGTGAATTTTCACCAGCCAATCAATTATAAAAAAAAAAATTGTATAAATATCTATATATAAGAAAATATGATATAATTCATTTTTATAAGCTCTTCTATTACATTTTTTCAGCTTGAACATTTTTCAAAACTCTATTATTAAAATTTGTTGGCTTAAACCTTTGTACAAAACTTTTTCTATCACATTTTTGCGGTTTAAACCTTTTCATGAAACTTTTTCCGAAATATTGGAATGCGCAGCCCCGCACATACATAACCCCGTCCCTAGAATAATTACAGTGCCGAGATGCTCCGCAGTCACAGTGTTGGGAAGTTCACAGTGCTGTGAGACACAGTGCCGGGAGATTCTACTGTAACTCTTAAAACAGAGAAAAATGTGTTATTTACACTTGAAACTCTATTTTAGAAGTAACACAACAAAATTCTTATATTAATAAATAAACTAGCAATTTGAAAAAATGTATTTTATTGTTTTTAATGTTATTTAATCATCTTTTAAATACAACTGTTAACTTTGTCGCTTATACAAAAATATATAAATACGTTAATTGGGATAATACTTAAAAACCTTCAAAATACACATATAGGGGAGAAGCGGCTTGTCTGGCGCAGCGGCTTTGATAGCGCACCCCATTATATTGATAACTTTTTTGTTTTTTGTTTTTTAAGATGAAAATTAGCTTATTCGATTGAGTAGTACTAAAATAGCAAGCATACCAAAAATAAAAAAATATTCACAAAAGTCATTAAGAAAAACAGAGAAAAGTAATTTTGAACCAATTTTGACGAGAGAAAGTTCAATAAACATCTGTATGTTAATAAAATAATTAATTAACTTTGCAGTATTTATAATTATTAAATTAATTTTAAATTATTAACTTAATTAACTCAATTAGAGTGCGCCAACCAAGCCGCAAGCGGGCTGGATGGCTCAAAATTATGTTTCTTTCTTTATTCGTTCATGTTCGACTATTTATATATGATATATAAACAACAAATGTTTATTGCGAAATAAAATATGTTAATCTAGAATTACGTACAGTTTCATTTATCTTTAATGCTTTTTTCATTTTAATAATCGATGATCAAGCTTAGGTATGCCTATGTACTTTTTTAAATACTTTTTATGACTATTATATGGGCCTAACTTTTAACTTTCTGTATACAAAATATTTTTAAATAAAAATTGAAGGCACATAATTGAAAATTCGTGGGCATACTTTTAAGGCCATTTATGAAAATAATTGATGCAACTGCCTTATTTTTCCGAAACGGCATTTTTTGCCCATAATAATAGCATTATGTTTCTAAATATACTAAATTGGTTATTATTGAGCGACAATACATTTTTAAACGAGCTAAATATATAACATTTATAAATCTGGCAATCGCCGCTTAGTTTTTATGTTTACGGAGGATAACAGATAATAAGTTGTAATCACATATTGAACTGAACCTTTTAAGATAAAATTGTATATGTGCCATGGTAAAAACTGAATTTTCTCAATGAATCACGTTTTTAAAAATTGTGTATTATACGTTTTAATTTTAGTATATCAAGGGGCACATAAAGGCGACATGGATCATTTTCTTTGTTTTCTAGTCAAAATAAATATTGAATTTTAAATCGATTATTTACAACACTGCGTAACTGCTAAATTAATAACTTTGCTTTAATTAGAAGATTTTTAGAAGTTCGGGTCACATATTTATTAAAGTGCCATAACTTTTTTCAGAACCAGGCACACAAATAAGGTTACACTCTGAGCTGTAGTTTAGGTATAATTTATTAAGCAATGGGAATCGTAATGATAAGTTAAACGGCGTTCATGTTTTGTTAGTAAGAATAGAAAAATTCTTCTCTTCGGACATAACAATTTAGGCAATTATTCATCTTATTTCGACTTAGATCATTGGATAAAAGCCAAATATGACATCTATGCTGTGTCAACATATATTAATGATGTGTAGGAAAAAAGAAATATATTACTTAGTATATATTAGTAAATAATATTAAAATTATCAACAGTATTAAAGTTCAGATACTAAAAGTTAAAAGTTCGGCGGATTTGCCCATGTATGTCTTCTGAATAGACTTTTTAACGTTTATTTTATATAATCAAAGACATTACAGCTCAGTACATGCCAGAACAAGATTTTTCTAATGTAGTTCTTTTCATCGATCCACATCCAGAAGTCGCGTGTTCATTATATGTTGCAATTCTTAATAAAACACTATATTTAAGCGTAATTATGCTATGAATATAATATTATATAATTTCAAAAAACTTCTTTAGGTACATATCTTCAATGATACACACACACCGACCAACAGTGTGCAAGCACATATTTTTCTCAATTTACATTAGCGGATATTAAACAAGGTTAAATGATTTCGAGCACGAATTGATAAATCGATCTGAAATTATACAGTATCTGCATATTCGTAAAAAGAAATAGATCTCTACAACGTCCAAACTGATTCCAATTAATGAAAGAAATTTCGATTCAACAATTCCTCCCCAATCTTCAGCATTCCAACCCAATCATCCGTACAAGTTTCACTCCAATCCCAACCATTTCCACCCACACGCAAACCCATCTCCCTGTAAACAACTGCAACAGTCGGGACATCATTCACCTATCCGCGAATTTCTCGCGTGCCACCCCACCCCATCCCACTTGCATTCCCTAACGGAACCCGCCACTACGCTGCGCGCATCGCCGCTATTTTTTCTCCCACCCCTCGGGGCAAACGTTACGAAGCCTGCGCGTGCATGCGTGCACGGCGCCAGGCCACATCGATCAAAGCAATCCGACCGCAAATTGAAAAGCGATGTCCAGTCGGTGTTGCGCGGATATGCGCGTGCGGCGCAGGGCGCGATTTACGGCGCGAGCGAAATTGCAACGCTTGCAGTGAGCGGGAGATGGAATGCGAGGGGAGGGGAGAGACGAGAGTTTGCTGGAGGCTGGCTGCTGCCATCCTTGAGCTTGCGCGGGAACTGCGATGTAGGGGAGAGTGGAGAAGCGGTTACCCGGTGAGTAGGGGAAGTTGGCGGATGGACCGGTAGGTGTCGGCAGGGATTGCTTGCTTCGGGTGCGTTTGAGGTGCTTTTGGGTGGTGCGATGGGATTTTGTTTAATTTTGGGGTGGTTATTGATGTGGTATTGAATATATATATATTTGTTTTGTAATCGAATTTATTTTGTAATGAAAAGTTTGTTTGTGCGTACTGTTGCTGGATAGGAGATTAATTGGATATCTAGCTTAACAACAAATCGATTGAGGAACTTCTATGAATTTTGAATGAATTCATTTTATCTCTAGTATTTGGTCGATCTTCTAAAACGTGGATGATATTTGAGTTTCCAAATGTTTTGAATATTTTCCTCTTCAGTTTTTATCAAATTAACAGAATTCTTAATACATTTCACTATCATGCTTTCTATGTTAATTACATAGATTATATAATCTTTATAGTGAAAATAAATATTTGTAGGTCATATTTTCGCAAAAGCATTTTTGTACAAACAATTATTCATCCATGAAGAGTAATTTTATTTCAAAAGTGGTTTACGTAAAGTAATAAACTTTAAGCATATGTAAAAATATAGCTTTATTGACATCTTTTAAGCTACTCATTATATTCTAACTCTAAACTTATAGTTTAACAAGCTGGATCTAATAAGGTCAACTAAATTAAAAAAATAAAAAAAATTCTTCAAATTAGGTGCTTTATATTTCGTCAGTCGATTTGAATTTTAAAATCCTGACCTCAAATTCGTAATCAGTGACCCGAAGACCTCTTTGATATAGTGTTTCAAATAAACTAGTTTAACACAGATAACGTAACGCCACAGCTTTGAGTAATTGTAAAAACCTATCCTGTTTTAAAAAGATCATTGCTATTACGTCTGGAAATATAAAAAATTGTAAGGTACATATTCCTAATTATTTTACATTTGTTAAGTATTATTATATTTTATGTATAGATTTAAAAATCATGTCTGTCTCTAAGATTGAGATGGTCAATTTTAATAGATATATTGATAATTATCGAGATAATTGCGTAACTAAGTTCGAGTCAATCAAGGAAACGGTAAAGAGCGTGAAGCTTGATTTTATACAACCTAAAATTTTAATTTTCTATTTGCCAATAATTGTCTTTAACATCTAGTTAATATCCTTGTAAAATATTATTGAACTATATGTATATATACAGCAGGTCTCCAAATATCGTGCCTGAAAGGTCTTCTCCGTTGCTTTTTGCATGAATATGTAAAATAATGCGATGTCCAGCTGAAAAGCCACCGATGACGGTATCTAAAAGATTCATTTGGTGGCTTTTTGAACAAATATGCGATATGCTATATCCAGGTGCCAAATCTCATCGTTCTCAAGAGGACCTCTATGTCGCTTTTTACATAAATATATTAAATGTAATGGCCAGGTATAAAAGGTCTTCTCCGAATGTTTTTGCATAAATATGTTTAACGCAATGTCCAGGTATTAAATGTCGCCGAAGATGGTATCGAAGAGGTCCTCTTTGTTCTTTTTCGAATAAATATATACGATGCACTGTCCTGGTAATCAATCATATTCCAAATATATTTTCCGTGGCTTTCTTCACAAACATGTAATATATTATGTTAAGTCGTCAGCATGAAAACTTCAATGATTATGGTGTTTTTTAATAATTGAATTACAAGTGTCGGTGGTTTATAGTGTACACAATTAAAAACCATCTTTAAATATAAAAACCTCAAGTAGATATCTTGGATGTTCACCATGAGTCAAATGGCTCACCTAAACATCGTGTTCGGTAATATATTGAGGTGTTATATTTTTCCCAGGAAATTTTGAACGTCTAGCTTGAAATTAAAACTTTTAATGGGGCAACTAAATGAAATAATGAACCTTAGTAAATTTCAAATATATCGTTACCTAGGTATTACAGTTTGCTAAAAAAACTTTTAAATGACTAATTTCAAACGAAAAATGTATCTGAACCCTCACAGATGTATTCCAGAGTTACAAATAACAATTACAGTTACAAATAACAATTACGGACGATTTCAAAGTACAGTTATTTTACAATAATATACCAAAACGCCTTAATCCTGCAGAAGAAAATAGTATTTCCTGTTCGCAGATGTTCATACTCAATATTTTCCTCTAAATCATCTAACACAACAACAAGCTTATCAATTTCCCCAAATCACACAAACACTCACCAAATCATTCCTCCTTTACACCAAATCCCCAAACGCAACCTCTCGTCACTCTCCTACAATTCCATCCCACCTCCTAAACAAACCCCCCCCCCCACCATCCTCCCATTTAAATCCTCCACCTCCCCGACAAAAACCCAGAAAGAAGAAGCGGGGCATCAGCCGCTAAAGCGGCAGCGCGGGCGTATAACGATAATGCGCCGCAGCTGCCATTACCGCTGCAGCTTCTTGCCAGCTCTGGGCTCGTCAGCGAATGACGCGCAACGGCGGCGGCGAAGAAGAGCCGGAGATCGCTTCCGGCCAAAGTGCAAAGCCGTGTCGCCGGCTTTTATATATATATATATATATATATATATATATATATATATATATATATATATATATATATATATATATATATATATATGTGTATGTGTATTTATACAGCTCGCGAAAAATTGAGCGACTGTAAGATTGTGAGGGGAAGGGGGAGGAGGTGAAGGTGAAGCCTACGGGCAAAATATGAGTTGGGAGGGGAGAGGGGGCGTTTTAGGTAGTCTGATGGATGGATGGATAGATAGATAGATAAGTAGGTTGAGAGATACAACTAAGAATAGATAAATAGATAGGTAGACAGGTAGGTAGCACAGCATACAGATAAAGACAGTGGGCTCTCGATGTATCTGCAAAAAATCATAATTATATCCTTGCTAGATAACGTTTTCGTAATCTGAATATTATTTAATGTCATTTAGATTATATAGAAGTTATCTAGCACAGATGCTATTTGAAAATTGTGTAAGAAATAACCCATAAGGACTGGCTATATATTATAGAGAGTCGCGTGAAAAAATTTGCAGCTTATTTCTTTTATTCTCGAATTAACTTGGTTCGACAAGAATTTTCTTTTGTTATAAACGGTAATTAAAATGTTGCTAATAGCATAAGGCAACCTTAATATTAATCAACTATGTCGATAACGTGATATTTTTCCGGAGGACCATGCGGTTCTTGTGGAAATGGGAGATACAGAAGATGTATGTATAGTACTCGTATATATTCTCACACATCTTCAGATTTATTTATAAAATTTTTTTTTTTATATTTTGAGCACATCTCTGAAATTTTTAGTATACGTTCCTTCAGCTGTTAGAATACAAAATCCAATGTGGTGCAACGTTTTAAAGCAACGCACCAAAAGTTATCAACGTTTTTTACACGTTTTTTAATTTTTTCGTGATTTTCAACTTATTTTCGAAGAATAAGTTAGTAAATCATGTGTAATAATAAATCGCTCTGTAACTTCTTAAATAATGATGTAAAAAATGGGGCGAGTGAATTGTAGTTTAATAGTGTTGTAAATAATGGAGCACAAATGTATTTAGTCAATGTTCGGGACGCGGTAAGCCCCTGCATGCCCCTCACCCTCTATACAGAGAAAGCATTGCTCCCCGCCTCCCCGTGCCAGCTATCGACTTAAGGTGAGCGCGCGGGGGCGCGGGTGCGTATGCTTACTCCCACCTTTTGACCCTCGAGGACCGCTCAGAACAAAAGCGATTGTCGTGGGCTATTCGGCCTCTGTTCCGGCCTTGACTTCCAGTTGATTACACCAGCACGCTCGTCGCGACTTTACAGCATTACAAGACCGCGTGTTACAAACCGACCAGTTACACACACACATACACACACATACACATCCTCACGAAGTTACAGCGAAAGTGGAAGAAAGATTTTAATGTAAGAAGAGACGGAGCAATAAAAGCTCAAATTGTTATTGTTAACCAAGTCTACAATAAGTTATTCAGTCTCCTATTCTCAGTTACCCTTCCCACGTGGCCGCGCTTAAATATCGCACGTTCTAAGTGCGCAGCGAATCGAATATCGCTACAACCATAATTATTAATAATTCGGGCTCGCTCTCGTGTTAAATAAAAGCGATTCGGTCGCAACAGTCAAAATTTTTAAAGACAGATGATGTGCTAATAAAAAATATGCGTTTTTGCTTCCGTGCACGTTTTGCCTTCTTAAGTATACATTCCATGTTTACTCCCTTATTATGGGAGCACATGATTCCGCCATGTATAGATTTGTTGCTTTTGTGCCCTAGAACACTATCCATGTGGTTTTATAATGATTTTGTCTGCGCACCAATAGCGGTGCGGCATAATAGTAATAAATATTAAAAATGAAAAAAAGTAGTCACGCCACTTTGGTGTCTTGTAACTTTGTCCCTATAAAGAGCACACATTTCTAACATGTCATATTCGATTGCGCTCACCAAATGCTTGAAATTCATCACCCATTTAAACGTTTTCAAAAGACGCACCAAATTCTACAGAAAAAAATAAATAAAAAAAATAAGAAAGTCACGCGTCGTTTTCTACAAATTTTCTTAGGTTATTTATGTATCGTATGAATTTTTGTCTTCAAAATGTATACTATAATACTTTTTTTGTGTTTACATGTTGTATATACAATCTAGTTCTTGGCTGATAAATGAGCAAAAATATTGTATTAGCACAAAAAATATTGCGTCACACAAAATTCGGAACTAATTGAGAATTGCCCATATACGCACACAACTACTTTAGATACATTTATTTCCAGATGAACAATTTGGTCCTTATGTTCGTATAAATACCTGAAATAATAGTGCTATAAAACATAACATCTTATTGTTCTTACCACAAGTTTTGTTACCCCTTTTTCCTGCAAAAACCAACTGGTCTTCAAATTACGTTGACTTATATAAGAAGAAATAGCGTATTTTTAATAATTACTGATGACTTCGTTCTCCGAGGTATTAAGAAACACAATGGTCTTTAAGACAGGTGGTAATTATTTTACCTAAGAATTATTTGTAAGTTGTAAGAGAAGCAAAAATTAAAAAATTACATTTATGCCGATATTACTTGTAGATCACTATAAAATAAATCTAGGTTTGCCTTTATATTTAATATTTATTAATGTTATATAATGTTGAAAATTGTATTAAATAATTATTCATTCAGAACTTTTTATGCTTACTCAAAAGTTGAAAAGATTAGAATAGTAAAGTGCATGCTTTTAACAGTACTAAATAAATATTCGCATTGTTTAATCAAACAGTGAATTAAAGAATTAGATTGTTTCTTGGAAAACTGCATTCTTTATTATTAAATGCTTTTATTTAACTTTACTTATTTGTCTTTCTATTTGTCTGGATTTAATCTTAAAATAAGTGGTATATATACGTCTCAATACCCTACAATGTTAAAACTTTTATCATATATGCATAGTGAATGGCAATATATTTTAATGCTATTTTCGTCAATGCTTTTTGGTATTAGTCTTCATGAAGAATAGTCGAAGTCAAATGCCTTTAGTTTCAAGAAAGAGGTCAAAATTGAGAGTCAATCGATCGACCACCGATGAACGCTGACGTTTATTAGAGTAGCCATATAAAAATTTTCTCTGAAAATGCTACCCCTGGATTATATTGAAATGCTCTTTCAGTTTCTGGAATCAGTTTTGACGTATAACTATCTATCATTAATTATATACTCATTTTATAAAGCTGAAATATACAAAGAAATTAATAATATGTCTATTTATTTAGCTATTCAGAGATTACTTATGATGTAGTATTTTTTATTTTTTGTAAGTGAATGTAACGTTTTACGTTGGTAATGTAAAAATGTTTTTAACAAATTAAAAGAAGTCATTTTAAAAGTTCGAATTACAATTTTTGACAGCATAAAAATATCGTGAAAGAGAAAAGTCAACAAAAAGAGAAGTTTGATGCTTTTTAGTTTACACCCAGGCTGGTGGACTGAAATGTATCTTCAGCAAAATTTTGTCAATACTTGACTGGCTTTATGTCGATTCAATTTTATTCGGTTTTATTTCTCGCAGTAAAGTAAAAATGAATTTCCAAATAAATAAAACAGTATCGTCATCAAATTAAAAGAGATATTCCATTAACGTCCATTAAAAAATAAAAGAACTGGAATATGTTCCATCTAAACCTCTCAGCTAGGCACTTATGTATACGAAAAAACATGTTCTCATATTTTTATTACATTTGAATAATATTTACTAATTGTGAAAATATTTTCAAAATTGAAGTGCACTTCTCTTAAAAAGTATCAACACATTAGGTGTACAATATCTGTTCCATAGCATGGACAAATCATTTTGTTTTTGTGCATAAAACTACATTTTACGCCATAATAACTTAAATGAATGCAATGCCATAAAAGTAGTTGTATGCTTTGGAGTAATGATATTCACTCCTATGATTTTGAACCGCAAAATAAATATTGAAACAGAATCTGTACTTTATGTCCAGCATTTTAGGTGAAAATTAATAACATAACAGTTTGCTATTTAACCCCACATAACGATGCTCTTTTACAATTAATGTTATAAATAGTCAGACAGAATTTCAGAAACCTACTAGACAACTAGTTAAGTACTATTTATTGATGAAGAAAGCGTTTTATTGAAATCCGTCGTAAAATATATCTTATAAGTAGTAAAAGACCATTTTAGTCCGCCAACAATGTACAATCCTTTTATTGATTTAATGTTTTCAATTTCAATCCATGAAGTAAATAATAACGGCTTCCTGGATAGTATTATGATAAAGTAATTTTTTTTTCGAATGACCAACGAGCGCGACATTTCTTTTTCAAAGCTGCCAACGCATCCGTGACAAAAAAACTCTCAGTCGATCGATGAACCTGCTCATCTCAGTCGTTATACCCATCCGAGCGTAAACTGCACAAAGCGGCAAAGTGAAAAAGCGCGCGGCTGCGATAATCAATCGGAACAGGCGAGAGCGACTAATGAATTCTGCAATTATCTAATGCAATATCCAATGACTGTACATGCATAAGCACAGCTCGCTCGTATCGGGCGAGTCGCGACGTCGGTGCTCGATACATACATATATACGCGTTACGCGTAATTACGCGAATTGCGATTCCGACGGAACGTATATATGCATGTATACAGTGCGCGTCAAAAGTTCCGGGACGGTCGTATCATTTCGTATAAATTTCACTATTGGAAAAATGTACTAGACAGAATTTATAGGTTCTTACACATTTTGAAAGTTGATTGCGGTTTCAAGATTATTTTAAGGTCAAATCTGACTGTTAAAATGACAACGTGCTTTTGTAACCCAGTATTCGAAATAGGAGGGAATTTTACGTTAGAATAAGCGGTCATAACTGTAAGGTCAAATTGACCTCAAGGGTCAAATGAAAGTCAAGTTATATTTAACCAGGAACAAAACTTTGAAATCAACACTTGCAGTATAACAGTGGGATAACTTGAGGGTCAAATTAAGGTAAAGTCATATTTGACTAGTAGTAAAATGCTGCCCAACAACAGAAATCGAAGAAGGTAAATATTTCACGTCAGTGTAAGTAGTTATGCCCTTGGTATCGATTTGATCCAGGATTATGACCACACATTTAAGCGTAAACATTCTTCCTCTTTCGATTAAAACAATCAAAAATGTGTATTTCTATTTGAAAAATTGACTTGACCCTTAAGCCCAATTAGACCTAATTTGACCGGTCATTAAATCGACGCTCCTTGCGAAGACTAGTAGCATATTTCATATTTCTCGAAAAATAATACTTCCTGTCATCAACCTCCTATTATACGGAAATTAGCAATTTTCAAAATCTCAGTCAAAAAGAGTATTTTTCTCAGTGAATCTAAAAATGCTAGTTTTTTATAAGAAGCCTTTGTAAAGAACTAGATGTTATTGACAAATATGAAATGTGCTAGTCTCCGTATGAAGCATCGAAATGTTTTAACATGAAAATTTCTCTTTTAATTTCTGAACATTATAACGTAATATCACTTCTCCATCGATTTCTGTGGCAAAAAATGTATCTTCATTTAAAGTATCAAGCATGACCTCATAATAATCTTGTAGGTTCAAAATAAAGATCATCAAGAAACTCCCCGATCAAAATTCTATAAATTTCATATACAGCATTTTCCCAAAAATGCAATTTACATAACATAATACGCTATCTAACAACTTTTAACACTCACTCTATGTAAGCAGACCTGCGCATTACAAGCGCGTGAATTCTGCCGTGAAGCTGCGTGCGCGCGCGAAGCCTTTTCCGTGCTAAAAACGCGAAAGAAACGCGGAGTTACGGTGGGAGGGCAAATCGGTTTCTTTTTCGCGCCAGGCAGTTGCGTAATAATAGTAACGCAATATGGACTTGGTCTCGAGTATTATTGTGTTTGTACGCCGCGTCGCCGGATCGTTAAAATTTTATTTCTATTTTATCTCTTCCCCCTGTGTTTCTCTCTGTCTCCGTCTCCTCTTGTGCAAGTAAACGCGCGGCGCACGGGGAGCTGTTAATTATTTTTCACTGCAGAACTTTCATTTCGGAATTACGCGTACGACCAGCGCGTCACGTGTAATTTATCTGCTCTATCTTTTTTTTTTTATTAATTTCTTACTGTTTTCTTTGCCCCTGTTGCATTTTATTGTATTGCATTGCGTTGTGCTTTTGATAATGATACTTTTAAACAGAATATTATACAGAATTTTCTGGATAATGTTAGTACATATTTAGAATAACTATCCAATATACGAAATAATTTTAATAATCTCTTTGTTTATAAAGATAGTACTTAATGTTTCATGTGGTTAATTTAATGAACTTCGGATAATAAACGTTTTGTTATAAAGTATATTAATTAACTATTATTATTGTTTGATTACGTTACGTAATGTTATTTCTCTAAAACATAATCTATTTATGTACTACATTTGAATATAGTACGTAATATCTTCTTTGCATTTCAGTCAATATTTAAATACCTAGAGTTAAATGGATTTGTCTTATTGTTTCGACAGAAGGATGTTATCTTTGAATTGAAGAGGTCTGGGCTTAACAATTCTACTTTAAGTTTTTTTCTATTACAACTTTTATTAAAATTTTATTAGAATTGTGTTATAGAGAGTACATTTTACCATTATCATTGTTATCACGTAAGAGAGAGTTTCTCAAGGGATAAAGTATATGTACAGATTACAATGACACAGAATATTTGTTAGAGTTATCGCGGGTCGAGATTAAGAGAATCCGATTTAATCAAAAATTTAATTTACTCTTGGATTAAAAATTTGCGTACCAAACTATGCAATTCAACATTTCATTATCTACAAAATCTGGTAAAACTGCATCGTTAATAACATATTTACTTATCCTTATCGAAACGTAGAGACAATTTTTCATCTCGTCAATTTGTAAATTTTAATACACGCGCTGATCCTGTACGAAGCGAAAAATTCAAAATTACAGACGAGTACGGCTGAGCCCCGCGCATTAGAAGAATTAACGGTTATCCTCTACTCTCTCTCTATCTCAAGTTGCCCCGTGCAATATTAACGCGAACGAGAAAAGCTGCCAGCAGCTCTCTGCTGTTGCTGCTGCTGCTGCTGCAAAATTCCGGGTGATGAATCCATTCTCGAGCGCGCGCTCGCAAAGGTACATGCGAGTTATCCTCGCGCAAAACTTTAGCCCTCCTCGAGCTGCTTCATACTGCAATAGTGTATATTCGTCAAATTAATGCGCGATTTATCGTCGAGTGTAGTGCTAACTGCGTGTGTAATATTTATTCTAATTTTCATGTTGCATAATTTACTCTTTTTATAGTTGATCAAATATTACATTCGTCGGAGAATGTAAGAAAAATGCTTCTAATATGCATTTTATCTTCACTTGAAATATTTTATTAGCATAGCTCTTGAAATTACTTTTTTATTATTTGCTTACTTATGCATACTTTGCGAAAGTAGGTAAAAGGTTCTGTAGAAGTAAGGTAAGAAATTAAATTTATTGCTATAGTGTATTTACGTCCGTAAAATAAGTAGAAAAAAGCGAAGATGTTAAGACCTTTGGAATATAATATATATTTATTCAAACATTTTATTGAGTCATTCTGCTCATCGGGAATAATAAAACTAGAACTAATTCTTAATGAGTAAGAGTGCAGCTCCATAGCAGGTAGCAAATATATAGAAACAAATTAATAATTTACAAAATTACAGCACTGTAAACTTGAGCATAAAACAAAACTTTAACTCTCAAACGAATAGTACTAAAGACTTATGTTACTGTTTATTTCGAAAATCTAAAGGAAACTGTGTTAAGGAAAGCCTGCTTAAATTAAGGGGTCTTAAATTAATATACCTATTTTAGTGTAAATGTGCATGTGCGTGTGTGCATGTGTGTGCGTGTGTGTGCGTGCGTGTGTGTTTGTGTGTGTGTGTGTGTGTTTGTGTGTGTGTGCGTGTGCGTGTGCGAGTGCGTGTGCGTGTGCATGCGTGCATGCGTGTGTGTGGTAAGTGTGTGTATGTGTGTGTGGTAAGTGTGTGTGTGTGTGTGGTAAGTGTGTGTGTGTGTGTGTGTATGTGTGATTATAATCTGAGACGGAATGAACATATCATTAATAAAATGGTGGCTTTTAAAGTTACGTAATTATCTTACAAGTATTAATTTATCACTTTTTAAATATCTTCATTTTAATAGTTTTTATTAATTAATCTATTTGTTGTTAATTCCAGCTTGGTCCATATAATCATATACTCATCAACGATGATGACAACAAATTTTTATGTGTGTTTTAGACCACCTGATCGGCTTAGGTGTACGGTCAAATTTTGAAAGAGAGTATGCTGCAGTTATTTCTATCTGTCTTATTTATAACTTATAACATTAATATTACTTCAAATGAGCTTAAATAAATACGTATGCAAAAACCCGCCACGTACAGTGAGCTCATGAATTCATACCAACAAAAAAATATTCGTACGAATTGCTTAAAAAGAGATCCTTAAAAAATCCAACTCAACCCAGCAAGCATTTCCATCATCTCTACGCCAGACTTTTCCAAAGCGCGTAAAAATACCGTCCAATGCACCCGCAGCGTAACATTAATCATTCAAGGGCTCGAAGCAAGCTATATAGCACTACCGCGAGAATAAAACGCGCGGAGACCGCAGAAAGCCGCGTCGCTGCTGATTATACCGCGCTATAACGAGGCTGTCGCAGTCGAGTGAGAGAAAACCGCCCTCTCGACTTGAGCGTCGAAAACGAAACGCACGACGACGCCGCGCCGGTTTAGAATTTAAAGTGCATCGGTATGGGCTCTGTTCACACACGCATTATATGGCCCGATGGAGTTTCGCGCGCTCGTTCGAATTACACTGCAAATAGAAATGAGCGGCGCGGGTATAGGTGACGAGATTGTCATTAAACGGTCGTAGAGTAAATACGGAGCTTTGCGTGACCTAGAAATCATAGGTGGCGCAGTGGATTGAGGGGTTGTGTGGGTTTTGGCGAGAGTTCGAGGGATTTATAAATATTGGAGGTGTCGGTGGGTGGATTTGGTTTCGGGTAGTGGTGGGGAGTTTGCTTGTGGGGGATGTAGAAAGAAAAATATTATGGATATTGGAGCATCAATGTTATGAATTTATATGAGCTAGACTTTTAATAATTCTGAAATAAATCAGTTATGTTATGTATAAGTGATTATTATGACTTTTATCTTGACAAATGTACTTATTGTAGTTTTAGTATATTGAAATTCTTTTATTTACTTTTTAGAACTTCTGTGTTAAGTATGCAGCGTATTTTAAATTGCTAAACTTAAAAAAACTTTTTTCAATTTCATATAGATGGCTCTAGCCTAAACCATTTTTGTTATTGATAGATAATTTGGACAAAACTAGCTGAGTCAAAGAGTAAAGAAATTAACATTTCTTTCGTATAACAGTGTCTGTGAAAATATTGAGTATTTAAAACTTCATGATTGAGAACAGAATGAGTACAAATTCGAATACGATTGTATTTGTTAATCTATATCGTTATAAATTTTGTTCTAAAATTTTAACGAATCTTATCTTAAATGATGTTAGATAAAAATATAAGAATAAAATTGTATTTTTATAAATTTTTGAACGGAAAACATCTTTCAAATTTCTAAACGCTACTGTGCTCAAATCTTGGGTCACTTATTTATCTATAATATTTTTTCCTTCATTAAGTTCTGAAATAAATAAAGTTTTTAAGGAAGAAATATCAACAATTATGTATAGAAGCTTTTGAATGGGTCAGCCTTTTAGAATTTGATATAGCTATTATAATATGGCAGCTGAGTGAAGTAAATATGACAAAGTTTTATCGGAAATCAATACAAAGACTCTAATTACTGTCTGAAAGCTTTTTTGATAAATTTATAAGGAGGATGTCATTTCAAATACTATATTTTCATTCGGGTTATCTACTCAATATAAAAAAGGTCATATAAAGTTTAAAATTACTATTAAAATACTATTAAACTATTACATATTAAATATGTTTCTAGTTGATACACTATCTTCTATTCACGAAATATCATAGAAATTGCACAGAATTATGTATAATATGAAAAATCGTTCGATGCAACAACTGTCAGTGACAGCATTTATTATCGTTTATCACATTTGTTGTCTAGTTCCACGATTTCACGTTATACATCGATATGGCCATTTTAACCGGAAAATATTTCTTCATTCTGAAATGTACATTCGCGTTTGAATTTCTGCTCTAATGTATGCATTCCTACTCATCGATTTTCAAATTCTCATTTGCCTGTCTAAACTACGCTATCAATCTAATCCGATTGTCATTGTAGTGTTCTAATGATTTATTGCGATATTAAATATTATATTTTAAACGTTACATAGACTATATTGTTCAGTAATTAGTATATTTAAAAAAAATGTTTTAAAATGCAAACTAAATTTTTAAAATAACTCAAATCTTCTTATTTTAAAAATAAATTTTATTCGTTCAAATAAATTATAGTTTTCCATGTAATATAAGTCGTCAAAGTATCAAGCATTCATGTACTATAATTAATTTAATAGATTAACGATTTCAAATTTAAAAGGGAAAGTGAAGCAATCGTTCACGCAGATTTATTGTTTCGCCGTATATTCATCAAGAAGGTCAGAGCAATAAAAAGCATTGATTAATCGCCGGGAATGTAATAACTGTGTTTTAACGGTAATGTGAGAGAGAGCCATTCAGAACTTGCCAGGCAGCTTTATCGATCCACATACTTGAAAATTAAACCATGCATCAAGTAGACAACTCCATTTAGAGTGAAGCGATGAATCCCCCGTAAATATTCTAATTAGAGGAGGATCGCGCTGTGCACTCGACGTTAACAAAGTTCAATTAAATCACGCGCGCTTCATCTTAATTACAAAATGTCGAAAAATACTCGTCATAAAATTTATCGCGTGCTAAATTTGATATCCGCGAGAATTTGTTAATATTGCTTATCTTTGTTTTTTTAACAAATAGATCGAAGTACTTTGCATTATTCAAAGCAGAATGCATGCTTTTATATTTTGCATGAATTGAATACGTAAAGTTTGGGGGAAAAGCGTTTCGTAAAAGCTTTCAAATTTCGCTTGATATTTCTTCCGTGTGTTTAAAAATCAATCCAGTATATTCCATGTTCAGTAAATACTTTATTAAGTTTCTGCAAGACAATGTTACTCCAACGATTAAAAATCTATAAAGATTTAACTTTCTTTCACAAAAATATTAGATAATCAAACTGATCGACTATTTCGACACTTTTGTTATGATTTAGATAAACAAAATATTTCTAACGCAATAATTTTAACGTAAAAATCAACGTATTAAAACAATTTATTTTCCTCGAATATTCATACATTTTCAGTCACCATGTTCAATTGATAATAACTTTGGCTCAGATTAATATTTTTTAACGTTTCAGATCTCAAATTAAAGCCTTCTCTACCTACTTATATTATCGTTGGGTCATTCTTGCATATGAATAGTTATAGTCACTAAAGTAGGTACCTTTTTTCACTAAAATAACGTATATTTGGAGTGAAAAAGCTTATATCTCGAATATAAGGGCCCATTAGAACAAACTACGGGTGCTCGGCTTCATTCTTAGGTACCATAAAGCACCTCCCAAAGTGTCATCGAAATCCGAGTTCCGCAGGGTTAGTGTTCTCCTTGTAAGTACTTAAAGCATAAGAATTTTCAGAATGATTGCTTTTAAACATAAAAGATTTCCTGGACTCGTCAAAAAAACTTGTTTTGGTTTCACTCATTTGTAATTTTTTTCAATTATCTCAATTGTCCGGTGTTCCTTAGTAGATTGAGAACACCGGACAACTAAAGTTTTTAACGTTTATGAATAATTAAATTAGAATAATGTAAAATTCAATGCAAAAATCTGTAATCGGCTTCGACCTCCCGTCAGATCATAATACTGCGAGATGTTGGGTAAAGAAATTATATTACGAGACAAAAGAAAACCACTCAATTTAAAAAGTCAAAAATCCCCAAATTCTCATAAATTTGTTGTCATCACTTTTTATCGCCGATAGCCTTGAAACAAATTAATATTTTTATATATCAATTGAAGCCTAAATTAAAGCTTATTTGATAAACTTTTTCGTCTTATACGAAGTAAAGGTACTATTTTTTACTGAAGTACGTGAATTTTTAAAATAACTCATCATATTTTGAACCCAAATGTCTATAAGACGGAACTATAGGTGCTAGGCAACATTTTCTAGGTACCGCAGAAACCACTTTTCTAAGCCCCATCGAAATTATTTTTCCGAAGGTTGTCGTCTCTCCTTGTTAATAATCAATATTCAATATTTAATATTATTCCATTAATCCGTTGCGACAATTCTGCATTAATTTTGTACAAACTTTCACAAATCAATACACAAAAACCCTAAACAATATCGCCCTTTAAAAAATAAGCGACTGCATCTCCCTCGGCCTAAACAACAAAGGCTTCCACCGCTGCGACCGCACCAAAAAGCTCGCTGGCGGAATTTTGTTAACTGAAAAAAAAGGGTTAAACGCCCAACGCGCGATAGAGTGCATCGCGCAAATTTCGCCCGTGAGAAGGGGGCAGAGCGATTCGGCTTGGCCGAGTGGAAAACGACTGACGTCATGAAAAATGACGCCATTAGCGCTGCCGCGGCGCTGGCTGCTGTTGGTGGCCGGATGAAAATTACGCGAAAACTCGTCAAAAATGAAGAGAGAGAGAGAGAGAGAGAGAAAGTGAAAAAAAATTTTCTGCGGAATCGAAGTTTTCATTGTCGCGCGGTTGACGGGGCTGAACATTTGATTAAACGCGAATCGAACTGCGATGTTTTTGAGAGTGTTTAAAAAAGAGGATTTGTTAGGGGGAAAATGTGAAATCCAGTTAAGTGAATATTTTATAAGACTGTTTACATATCAAAATTAATTTAATGTCTGTTTCTTGATAGATTATTGTAGATGGTGTTATTATATGAAATACATTAATGTAATGTGTCATTAAGATCGATGACGTCATACAGCTGTCACACAATTCTCTGAATTACTAAATCAAAGTTTGAGCATGAACGTTGACCAGACACGCGAATGTGAAGCCATGTTTTAACAAACCGATTTGAGAGAATATTCATTACATATATTATCTTGAATTGGACAGGCAGAATTTAAAAATATTACGTTCAAGCTCTAATATCAGTCGATTATAGCCACTTGTAGGAGACAAATATCTCTATTATATATTGCCTCTGTTAATAATAAAATTACGTTTATAATGTTCTTAAATTATTCTTGATCATCATTTTAAGTTATTAAATGTAATAAACATTTTATAAATATTTAAGGTTGGTTTTTTGAAAAACTAGATGGAATTTTAAAATAATTGTAAGTTTTTATATTATCATTGAAAAAAGGTTTTTTGAAACTCCATGTGAGAAGCTCGGTTTCTAATGCTTGCATAGCGTGCACGAAGTGCCCGATTTGCGCATTTTCACCGGAGCGTGCGCGAAGCATTTTGTTTCACGCACAACGTGTGAAAACAATCATTTAGTCGCCAAAAAACCTAAGGTATCTATTTATAAAAATCGAGCAATTCAAATATAATTGAATTTTTTTCTGAAATAAAAAAAATTTGAAATAATTGAAAAGTTTTGAAAAAATTGAAAAAATTGAAAATTTTTGAAAAAGTAGGAATATTTTGAAAAACCATGAAAATTTTGAAAAAATCGGAAAACTGAAAGAATTGGAACATATGAAAAATTAAAACTTTGAGAAAATGGAAAGGTTTTGAAATAATTTAAAAATTTAAAAATAAATGACAAATAAGAGAAATTTAAAAAAAAATAAACAAAATTAAGGTTTTGAAAAAATTAAAAAATTTTAAAATAAATGACAAATAAGAGAAATTTTAAAAAAATTTAACAAAATTAATAAATTTATTGAATTTACAATTTTTATATAATATAAAATTTTTTATTTTAATTATTTATAAATACTATTTTTTTCTGGAGGGGCTTCGCCCCTCGACCCGGTCCGGCGCCCCTGCCTCCCACCCTGCGCCCCACCCTGCCATGCTCATTCAACTTTATTTTACTCTTCTTTCGTATATCAATATTTATTAAGGACGTAGCCCGTATCAGATACCTATTTGAGTTAATAATATACTACAATGCACGTGCCTCTCGTACTCGACCATCTGACACTCGTTTCTAAAAATAGTATATGTGCAACGCGTGCGCTGTGGTGATTTTCGACTCGTGCGATTGTCACCCTCGCTTCGCTCGGACAAACTTCCTGCTCATTCGAAAATCACCTGCTTCTCGCACGTATTGTACAATGTACTATTACTAGTATTCAGTGCCTGGGTTTAAAGAAAAAATCTAGTAAAGCTTTAATTATTTATAATCATTTTTAAGTCTTAACCCAAGCTGGTTCCCTTACAAAAAAACATCGTCTTAAAACTATAATATGATATCAGATACATGATTGGTACTCTTATAGTACGTTATTACATGGTGCTTTTGGAAATATCAAGATTCTAATGCAAAATTTGAAAAAGTTGTTAATGTTTTACGAAATGTTTTTATGTAACGGTTTATCGCAATTCGCAACTGAACAAAATGCCAACAAATAATTACAGCAATTAATCTTTAATAATGCGCTTTCGCTATATACGCAATAAAGTACTATTACACCATTTCCGAATTTCTGGACCGTAGAGAAAATTTCCCCAAGTTCTCAAACTCACGATATACACTCAAAATAGACAATCTTATTCTCTCACCCCATTCGCGATTTCGTTCACATTTCACTTATTTTCACGTCTCACTTGACTGCCCGCCCACATTTCGTAAAATCGCTTAAAACACAAGCTCGAAATTTTCGCGCGCACACCATCAAGCATCCAACACCCGTAAAGCCATTTTATCGCGGGCGCACACCCCCCGAATAAAATCCACGATCAAACCAAAGTATCCCGGCAGAATCGTGTCACAGCTCTCTTGAATCATAAAAAAATTATACGCCGACGCCTGCCGAATAACTTTTTGTCTCATCTCTCTCTCTCTCCCCCATCGCAAAATCATCATCCCTTGCTCGGCCAATCCGAATCCTCCCCGATAAAAGGAAAAGAAAGGGACTCTCTATCTGTCTCTCTCTGCGAAAAATTTGTAAAACGCAAACAGGCGAGTCGGAGAAAGCAACTCTTTGCAAAGTAGTTTCTAATCGAACGATCCCCTCGAGCGAATTGGCCGTAAACGCGAGCCGGTAACGGAAAGTAAACGCGGGTCGAGGAGACCGTGCGAGAAGCGGGTGAAGGAGCTGAGAGAAGAGGGGGAAGGGAGAAGGAGGAGAGAAGTCTCGGAGGTAGAGGTCGAACTGGATGCTCGACACGCGAAGAGAGGATTGAATGGTGTAACGATATAATGAAAATGGCCTGTCCGTTTTTCATCTTTCGGTGATTTTCTCGCTCATGTTGGAGTATTGCTTTGATTATATTGTTTTTGTATACAAATTTGAATTTAATTTATGTAAGTGTGAAACTACAGGAGACCTCTGCATATCTTTTACGATTTTCATGATTCGTAAATATAACATATTGTTTCTGAATTTATTACATGAAATAAATTTATATCATTACATGTACTTGTTCTATATTACGTAAAAGATAATGTTTTATCCATTGAAATTGAATTCGAAGACTGTTAAAGCTGGGTAGTCAATATTATAGAATAGTGCATTCGCCTCTCCCCCGAAAATTTACTCATTTCTATCGTACATAATATTATGAAAGATAATATACTGCAGTCAATGAATATTTTGAAGTACAATTAATGATTGTCAAATATTTATTTTATATTACAAAGGTTTATAACAGCATCTGATTGTTAATTACATTGTATTATGCAAATGAAATTGGCGGAAGTACTAGTTTCCATGAGGCTCAATGTTGAACGATTAAAAAACAAATAACTTTTATAACTCTCCTTTCAAATACCTAGCCACCGAAACGCTGTGAAGTCAAGAACCCTGCTTTATGATATCGATATGGAATCGGAGTGAAATGACATACTAATCTAAAATCATGAATCCGATCGAAATCAAGACAATATTATCATTTATACCAATATTTAAAATATTTTTAGAATTTGGAAATGCTAGAATATAAATAAATAGGCACACAAATCTAACTGCTTCAGGCGAAACAATTTTTAATTTTCAATGAAGGTTTGAATAGTAAAATTTATAAGTCAACATTTCCATACTGTTGAAAAATGTGTGTAAAAGATTCATAAACATATTGTTAAATATAGAAATCGTATCGAAAATACGCGCACTCTGAGAATATGTAACTGTCGATTAAATTACGCATAGCTTATATGATGACACCACGCCTAGTAATCTAAAATTACATAGAGAGAAAGGCACTTAGGTGCTCTGCGTTTCGCAGTCAAGTAGCGAGTGTCCTTTTGCTCTCGGCGTTCCCTTACATCGCCTCATATTCGACATGATGATCGACAGAAATGTTGAAGGACGGGCTCTCTCACTCCCCTCTCTACTACAAGTACTTTTGAAGTTAATGTGACTTCTAAGAAGTCAAATCATTACATTACAGTCGTATAAAATCACCATAGTTATTAAGCTCCTAATCCACTGCTACGGGATTCCAAGTGATCCCGTTGACCAAATTTCTCCAGGTTTGGGGATATTACTTTTCAATATATTAGTTATGGTACGAATACAGAAAATTAATTTTTACATACATGGGGGATTCTGCCATAACTGTTCCAGATGGCGTCCAGACCTCGCATACCAGTGTATGAATGACAAAAAATGTTTTGCCGGCTCTAATGTGTGTATAATGTTGTCAATTTTCTTGGATAAATTGTAGGAATCGATTAGTCGATTGCTTTTTAGAATAAATTAACAAAATAGAGTCAAAATGTCAGATCCGTGTCCAAAACATGATTTTCAATATAAAACTTTATACCAGTGAAAAGAAAGCGAATATGTCAAATCTCCACGTACACGTTGCAAATTGTAGGGTTCATTATGTATATGTTCATTAATTTTAAAGCCAAATTCAACTAACTACTATTAAAACCGGATGCATACTTTTTGTCTAGCAATTTTCACCAAAATATTGATAATAACATCAATCGCTTTGAATAACGTGCTAATTGACTTCTCAGAAGTATCTAACGACAAATTTTCAAAGTATATATTAGCCCCGATAAAACTAGATAAGCAAAATTATGACAATAACAGCCACGTCAAGGTTATGTTTTAAGAAACACAAGCATAATCTATTATGATTATTATGTATTATTTTGATTTAAAGGTATTTACATGCTATTGTTCACCTATAACCAATGTAAGTAAATGTAAATAACCTCTAAAGTGTCAGGTTATCAAATTTTAGATGAATCGAGTTTTTGTATTTAAGAACTCAATAATAATATGATGTTACACATATATATTAAACAATCAAAATAAGAAAATAATCTGAATATCCAAATAACTATATGAAGTATTAGTGCATATATTTATTTGAGTTATTATATGTATGTTCTATTTTTGTATTTCCTACTATGATTAATTTATAATTAAACACTTTAATTTGACATCTATGGCCAGTTAAAACATAGTAATTTGTTACTTATAAAGAAAATTATCGTCTACATGTGTTCGACTATTGTGTTTGTCTTTGAAAATGTTGTCACGGATGAGCAGTTTATGTATTATAAGAACTCGCATATGGATACAAAATTATTTGCAGTTTTTAAATAAAGCATGTCATAAAGTACATATTTGTACATATGATATTATTATTTATATATTACTTTTCAAGAAACAACTACATCAATCAATAACATTATTTTGTGATCACTGTTTTTCATATGCAAGGAACATTATTTCTAAATTTTCATTTCTTAGGTTAGATATGCTTTCTGACTACTTTTATATGTAAATAGTATGAATAGAACTATAGATCTTATTATTATAATTCAAAACTTGCATGTGAAACTGTTTTTAACATTAATTTTTACAATAAAAGTTCTGTTCAATAAATAATATATAACCTCACAGATTGTATACGTACATATTATTATTGAGAAAACTATGTAGATCTGTGTGGATTTATCGAGTTTTGTACAGTCTAGTACTATCTAGTTTGCCTACAAAGGCCGTTATAGCGAATGTGGGCGCCACGATAAGATTTCTACCAGGGTAACATCATATAATATTGTGTACAGTTTGATAGGAATACTTTTTAATATATTCCATTCAAGTATATTTTGTTTTAAATGTTATCATGAGTCCAAGAAATCCTCAAACTCTAAGAAAGAGTTAGTTATGGAGAAAAAAAATTTGTTGGTTTAATAAATTTTCGAATACTATTAAAGCTAAACTGGGACAGTTACGGCATAATCACCCACATATATATATATATATATATATATATATATATATATATATATATATATATATATATATATATATATATATATATATATATATATATATATATATATATGATAAAATTAATTAATCATACTGAATGTTTAATTAAAAAGTCAAATAATGTAAAAATTTCTCTACGTTGTAAAAATTAATTTTCTGTATTCATACCATAATTAATGTACTGAAAAGTAATATCCCCAAACCTGGAGAAGTTCGGTTGACGGGTTCACTTGGAATCCCGTGGGCAGTGGATTAAGAGCTTAATAACTATGGTGATTTTATATGACGTGCTGGATCAAGATTTTGAGGTATTTTTACGATCAAATTAAAGGTATTACCAAGTATTAATATTAAACAAATTTTTAGAATGATTGCTTTTGAAAGGATGAATTTGTATGGACTCATACAAATAAGTTTCATTTTTGGGTTCAAAGGTGGTGTGCCCAGTTAAGTGATTGTTAGATGTATAACTTCTATGGAAATTTTTCGTATATCGCCAAGTACAAAATATTAATAAAAATTTTAATTCATTAAAATAGTCAGTTAATAAAATTATGTATACAAAGTCAGAATCATTTTTTTCTCAAACATTGCTTGATAGTGAATATTAATATATAATTCGTGTAGAGATTATGCTCATTCTTAAAAAAATATTATGCATATTTTTGTATATCGACGGTTGGGTACAAGAACTTCCTATTTTGAAATCTGCATGAAGAACATCCTATCTCGACGTCTATCAAAAGAAGTGTAATTTTGCTGCTCTATTACTAGTAGTATATAAATATAAAATATAAAATATTAAAGAATTACTATTTAATAGTGCTCAATGAACACCATTTAATAGTCATTTTTTAAAATATTACATCACACTGCGAGACTAAACTTATGACAACTCATATTTTTTCAGCTGGATTTTTAATCACAATATTGCTCATACAAAAACAGAAATCCTTTATACGCTTTAAAAATTAGTTTATAAAGGTTGATATACTATAATAAGAAAATATAATACGATAATATAATAAGACATATAATAAGATAAAATAATAAGAAAATGCACCAAGAAAAATTTTATTTCACGATCAACTATATAATTTCTGTAACTTTATCTTTCTCTATACCCCAATTTTATTAAAATTTGATTGTTAATCCTATTCCCATAAAACATTATTAAAAATTCATCACGATCAGTTCATACCTTGTTCATGAGTTGAAAATCTCATCATGTAATAATAATACCTACATAATTAGTAATACGCTATTTACACTCTGCAATTATACCACATATAATTCCACCGCAAGGCACTTACAAATTCATGAAAGTTAATGCAACCATGCCCGAATTCTGTGCAACTCCGTAATTTCTAAGGCTCGTAAAGCACACATACACGTTAAATATTTACAATCGATCCATAAGCAATGCACTCGTACGTTATCCGTCATTCCCATCCATCGAGCTCGCATTGCCGACCAAATTCGCTAATAAGATTACGCGCATCAGCGTTGCCGCTCGAAAGTACACGCCTCGTCCGCATCTGAATTCTTAACACCCAGCACCCCCGCGTCCCCCACGAAACAACTCAACTCGCATCGCAGCGGCAAGTCAACTCGCGAGTCCGTGCGCCTCTGAATAAACAAAAGTCACCTCTGTATGCCGCTCCGCCCGGAATAGTAACGCAGGCCCCGCGCGCATTTGTACACCTGCGCGACGGTGTGTGCGCCTAGAAGCCGGCTGGGAAAAGAGACTCGAGTTGCGCATGCACGGGATCGTGGGCGAGGGTCGTTTTTACGAGCGGAAACAACCACCAGCACCGCCGCCACCGGTGCTGCTCGACTTGTACAGCTGAGAAATACTCGGAAACGAGAGAGCAAGAGAGAGAAAGAGGGAAGCGTGTATCTGGCTGGACTTTACTAGAGCAATCTACTGAGTGGCAGACGCATGCAACATTCATTCCGCGCGGGTCAGCGAGCCTGACTGGGTTATACCCTCACTTTCTACCTCGTCCTCTCCCTCTCTCTCTCTCTCTCTCTCTCTCTTTGCTTCTCTCTATGTAGCCTCGCGTGCTCTCGCATTTCACCCATTGTCTCGATATTATAAAGGGAAACTTCGCGAAAAGGGTTTCTCTCTGCAGGTGTGTGCATGCGTGCATGTGTGCGTTATTGTGTGTGTACACGTGAGTGTATGTTTGTATGTATTGTATGCACGTGCGCCCTATTGAAAAAATTAGCTGAGAAATTACTTTATAAATTATATGATGTTTGGAAATGATATATCGCCTTTATGTAATCACCTAATTTAATCCTTTGAATCAATCAATTATTTACCTCCCATAATAGAATAACCTGATCTTATCACCTATGATTTATCACCTGGTTATATCAGATAATTTATCATCTGACTTTGTCAACTGATTAAATTACCTGATGTAATCACTTTATTGATCACATAATTGATAAGCTAAAATTATAATTGCGAACAAATTTTCAAAATACGTTGAATGACATTTTTAACAGGTATTGAACACTTTTATTCTTTTAAGAAAGGTTTAAGTGATAAATTAGGTGATAAGCAGGTGATCTTCTCAAAAGATTGTATTGACGATTTAAAATATGTCAAAATGTCTTCTGATTTGTTTTCTGATTTTTTGACGTAGGGTATGTGTCTCTCCAGTGCGTGTCAAAAGTTCTGAAATTGTATATTATAAATATGAATGGCTCTATTTGATATATGCATAATTAAAGGGATTTACCTGTCTTCAAAGTTACTTTAAGATTAAAACTGATACTTTTGGCAAAAATACCAAGTTTCGATTCTGGCAATCAACAGACGAGGTAATAGTACGATAAAATATAATATTCATAACTCTGGGTCAAATCAACCCTAAACATCCACTTATACCAACATGAAGTAATGTCATTCCTTGTGGCAGGCAAATTTCTTACTAGTCAAGTATGACTTAAATAAAACTAGACCTTGATTCACCCTTAGGTAATTTGACGTACTATCAGGACATGCTCTAGTATGAAATTTATTCTCTTCGATTTCTGCGGCTGGACAGGTTTATAGGTTTTCCTTATTAATACAAGTTACCAAATTGACCTTCATATAACTCTTGAAATGACTGACCCGGGATTCTGACCACATATTCTAACACAAAATTTTCTCGTCTATCGGTTCCTATGGTAATAAATGAGCGTTTCCTTTTGAAAACTCTGATTTAATAATTTAAATAATCAGGTGACCTTAAATTAAGTATAAAGATTAAGTAAAGGGTAAAAATTGAAAGTCAACAGCGAAATTCCCACTTTAAATCCTATAAATCCTGAATAGAGCATTTTCTCAAAAGCATACTTCATATGAGACACGTACTTGCACGCACACACATACATACATCTGTTATATAACAGAGACACAAACAAACACACGCACACATGCACACACACATACACATACACATACACATACTCACTCGCATACACACACACACACATTTATTCTTTTCGAGATAGCAATAAAATACGCTGTTGCGGAGCTTTTTAAACGCAGTATATAAACGTACATTCATGTACGTGTGTGTATATATGAGTCTGCATGTCTTTGGAGTGACTGTTTACTATGTCCTGTTTCTTTAATTTACGTATACCTATAGTTAGCCGGAGAGAGCGAGCCGAGCCGAGCCTAGCTGCTCCGCGCGGGCGACGCGCGAGGCATTGTTTTTGCGCTGTAACGACGGCTTTTATTGCTCGCCGTCGGGAAGGGCGCGAGCGTTATGTAAAGCGCGCGGTACAACTGCAGACGCTGCGGGAGTGGCTTTATGCAACGCGCCCCTGCGAGTATTGATTACGATAAGTGACTGGACGAAGAATGGCTCCTTTTTAAAGGAGTGCGATGGTATTTCGGGAAAGAAGACATGAGTTTTTTCTTTTTTTTTCGTGTTTTTAAGATATTGAGGCTTTACTGTTGGAACGAACGTTAAAGTATAATTGTTGAATATAGTATTGAATATAATATTAATCTCGGTATTTAATTTAGAAAGTACTTGATTTTTAGTTGAGAAGACAAACAGAAGTGTGCGTCAATGTATTTTTAATTCTTTCAAATCCAGCGTCAATTGGAATGGACATACTCGAAAAAATGTAAAAAAAAACTTTAATTGTAAAAGAGATTTGAATTCACGGCTTAATCGATCCTACTCATCATGCAAAATATTAGGATTATATTTAAATAATTATATATGTATATCCATGTATGTATGTATATATATATATATATATATATATATATATATATATATATATATATATATATATATATATATATATATATATATCCACATATTTATGTATAACTATATATATATATATAGTTATACATAAATATGTTGAAAGAAAAAGTTTTCTTTAACCACTTACGGGGGCAGATCTAAGTAATTAAACCTAAAAATATAATTTTTTTAATATTTTGAAACAAATTGTTGGAACTTTGATAAAAAATAATAAAAAACTTTTAACGAAAACGTGCTCTGCTCATTTTGTAATACATGTCAAATGAAATCCAATAACCATCGACAATTTTACTCGGGAGGTGCGTGCTTTCTACACAAAGAAAAATAGATTTAATTTTATTTTTCCGGGAACATAGCAATTACGTTTAAAGTAATATATAGTTTACTGAAATAAAGATATGACTGTTATGAGTCATGTTCAAATAAATTTGACTCATGTTCTCGTCACTAGTTATTAAACAACTGTATTTATGTCATATAAATTACTGCTTTTAGTTCCTATGTCGGTCTTATGTCGGTCTTATGATTAAAGAATATTTGTTGTTAAAGAATAAATATCCGATAATTAATTAAATTCACTTTTTACTCATTTATTTACACAAATTGCAATTACTAGGAAAAAATCAGTTATGAAAAGTAAAGAGAACAACGCTTATTTAAATAAGAATCTCCACATAGCTTATCTTTTTCGTTTGAGTTTAAAATACGTGCACCACAATTTTTGTTATTTAAAATTCCATATTGATAAAAAATAATTGACTTAAATTCCTAGCTTTATTTACATATTAATAAAATAGTATTCCATAATAGCAATTTCGTGAATGGTACACAGAATCGAATTCAATTAGCTGACATTTAACAAAAGATTATTTTCAGAGCGCGAAAAGTTTAGTAGTTTCATACTGTCATTTCACAGAAATTTACATACTTTTAACTGGCTTAGCCAAATTTAATGGTAATTCCAGCAGATTTATGCAAATAGAACATATTCGAGGTGAAGCGGCGAGAATCGACTAAACTAGGTTTAGCCGAAATAATTTGGATTTTACAATCTCCAGCAATAGCTTAGCAATCGTTATTATTGTCGAGAATGTCGTGAGTACCTCTAAATACGGGTATTGTTAAACAACTCATGTATTTACTTAATATATTCTAATCATACATTAATTATAATTTAAATATTAGATACAAATACTAAGTATGGCATGAATAAATAACATAAATATTCTGTGTTTGCTTTCACGTGTTTTCATGTAAGAAGTTTTATTATCTTAGTTCTGTTCATTGATATAACTCAATAAGAAACAAAACAAAACATCTGCCAACTAATTAGTATTTTATTTATTTAGGTATCCTTAAACTTAATTTTATTAAACAATTTAATTAAATCTTATTATAATAGCTAAAATTTGCAAATATTATTAACGTTTTAATGTGTCAATTAATTAGACCGTGTTGCCTTCTATGTAGTTTTCGAATTTCCTGATTTTAAAATTTATTCAAATTCCTGTAGTGTGAACCATTAAGATAAATCATTCATTACCTTATATTTGTGATTCAAGAATTCAACGATCTTATAGTGATAAATTAGTATTACCAGTAGCTTTATTTAGAATAAAATAAAGAATTCAACGAATTGATTAAAACAGTATTTTATAAATACTGTAAAAAACAAGTGTATAATTTACATCTATAATTGACTAAGACGACAAGACGTGATAATTGATCAATTTTCTTTTAAACAAATAACAATTAAAAACTATTGTATAGCGACAAAAAATATTTAATCGAATTTAAAATAATTTAGAATATAGAGTAGAAACGCTAACTTAAATCTCAATCGGTACAAATAATTTTTCGGGTTACAAAGGATTTCACGTTAAATAAATTTCGAGATAAAGAAACTTTGGAGTACATATTTCGATGTCGATATTTTGAAATGCCTTCAATTAAATTTTTACTTCCAAGATAAATTGAAACGTACTGTGCAAAACATCGTCTAATTAATCATCACACGCAGTTACATTGTTGTCGAATTTAATATATAGTTAACATCACTCAGTGTACTCTTAATTCGAGTTAAAGAGTTTATCTCATAAATAATTGGTGTTATGGAGCTGCTCTGATTCAAGACGACTTCTTATATTACAACAAAGCAAAACGTGTCATTAATTTTCTCATCATATCATGAATAAACCCCAACAAATAAAAATCCCCCTCGATCATTGTTACCTCCCACCTTTCACAACGCAACGTCAGCGTAAATTTTACAGTGTAAACCGCGAGAGCGCAGCTTTGGCATTCGCACCCGTCGAGATTGCGCGAATCTCATCAGTGACTCTCTATCTCTCTCTCTCTAAAGGCTCTTTGCTATAGCACATCTCAGCTTGCTCGCGCACGCCGCGTTTACAGTTGAGGAAAGTGGCGCGGCGGCGGCACAAAGAGAATGAGAAGCGTCGACGAGGGGTGATATCTCAAAGAATAATGAATGAAGCTCCTCACGCGCGCGAGCGCGCATGTGTGTACTCGGCAAATGTGCGCTCGAAGAGGTGATGTGCCAACAAGTTTCGCTGAGCGTTCGAGTGATAGGATTTATTTTTTGGGTAAACGTGGCATTTTAAGGTGATCGTTTTGATAGAGGGATAGTTTGAACGTAGGAGAAGGTATAGCACCTAACAGATATACTTATATAGTTAATTATAGAAACTGTGAAAGAATTTATGAATAATGAATAGAAAGCTTGGATTATGCATTTTAGTATGCGATATTTAAAATTGTTCTACAATTTTTATTTTCAAATTAATATTATTATAGTATGTTTTTTTGAAAATGACAGAATGAAATCCTATAATGATATGATCTCAATTAAAGATTTTTGTAACAATAACGTTTTTAGTTGATTAACTTGTTTTTATCAAATTAAAACTCAAATTGATTAAATTTTTAGGGACGTATGGCTTACTTAAGAACCACATAATTTTACAATTGATAATGATTTGATATTTAAAAATTATTAAAATCTTACGGTACGAAAATAGACCATACATCCTTGACGTATTACTAATCTAAAACTTGAAATCAACTAATTTCTCCGTAGTCACATTGACTGAAACTAGACGAAAAGACGATACAAAATCAACATCACTGACAAATGAACCAAAGTTACAGGCGTATCCTAAACCCAAGCTTTAGAATACAACGATTAAACCAGCCTTTAAAATTACGTTAGAAATAATATCATCGACCTAGTGAAAACGCATTTGAGTGAGGATACAATTTCCAATCTTTTATGACCCGAAATTTTGGATCAGGTGTTTCCTTTCTTTTGTTATACAAAATGTTATAAAAAATTTATTTGTAAAAGTAGTATATATTATATTCATAAATAAAATTTAATCAACAATTACACTGTTGCAAAATTAATTATTGACAATTGAAAAAAATGTAACTGATATGCAAAAACATTTTTACACAATTTAAATATTTTTTCATAATTTATGTTATACTTTTGCATGGGTTCAAAAAATGTTTTATTTAATTAGACCATACATTGAGTTTAAACACAGTTAAGAATATTAACTTTCATTCATTCATAGTAAAACAATATCTTGAATCATTTAAAATAGATTTTGTCTAATAGGCGTGCGTAAAGAATAGTTTTTAAAACCCCCTGTTTCTATCACAAAAATATGCTTTTACTCCAATAACATGTAAAAAAAAATTATTTAATAGTTTCAAAATAAGAGAAGACTGTAGAGCATTTTATAGTTATTTGATATATTTTTTATGATTTCTTTTCCAATTCAATTTGTAAGGAATAATATTTAATTGAGTTAAAATTTGAATTCACAAATTACAAAATTTAAATATATACATATATCTCGACATATTAAAAAGGAATGGAATTTCACCACTGTATTAAATAGAATAAATAATTTCATGTTGGTACAATTTGTAAAATTTGAAGTACCTAAATGCCAAGGGAATTGGCAGCGTACATATACACATTACATTTTTCACGAACTTTAAAAGATACTCTTGTAAATGAAAACATTTCAGTATAATAATTATAAAAGTGTAACAAAGTAATACAGGAAATGCAAGGTACTCCTAACAAGGAATGAAAATAATATATGTTACACATATACCTTTTTTTCGTTTATTGCATTTGACGCTATAGACGCAGCTTATTTTGCATTATATAGAATGAGTTTTACAAGAATTCTTTATATAAACATATCACAATTTTCAAAAAATGCACATTCGTATTTACAAGCTTTTATATGAATATTACCCTTAGCAATTATACACTCGACGTTAAGTTGCAGTACAAATTTTATTTTTTGTAAATTTTTTATCAATTTGCCTCTTTCTATTTCATAACGTTGACATTGCCAGAGGGCATGGTTCAGATGTACTTTATTTCCGCAGATAGAATTCGCATTTTTTACAATATTTATCACCTCGGTTTATAACATACTCCAGGAATTGCATAAAAATAAGATTAAAAATGAAAACATGTCAGTAATCATAATTATAAAAGAAGTGGAGCTAAAACTGTGAGAAAAACAAGATTCTTCCAGCAAGAATTTCAAATATAGAGCACATTATCTAGTAGCAGTTTAATAAGTATGTATTTATGTTGAATTATCTAACGCATTATCGTGACCCACCTGGTAGCACCTAGTAGCGGTTTAATAAGTATGTATTTATGTTGAATTGCCTAGAGCATTGTCGTTACTCACCAGGTGTTATATTATAATAATAATAATAGAGAATCACAAGTAACCGGAAGTAAATCAAAGTGAAAGAAGCAAAAAAATGATTAAAATTAATTAATAAAATAACCGTAAACACTGAAATGGGTAGAATATTTTTCACATATGCATGAAAAAAATTAAATTTTTATCGATAATTCTTTTTGAATTCACTTCATATTTATAGGGTATTTTATTTGATTTATTAATTAATTTATTAAAAGATTTTGATGCAAATAAAATTTAAAATATTAAGTATCATCCGAGTTTCAAGCAATATATTTTTTTCTAGTAATTACATTTTCTGATACACGGAAAAGTAAGAATTTAGAAGAAATCAATTTTACCGTTAATTGCCTCCTTCAATAATAATTTCTCATACCAGCGTATAAGTGATATTTATAATGAAATAATTTCAGTGAAATCATTTTAAAGGACTGCATTAAAAATGCAATATGTGAAATGGAAATATGTGACGTATTTAAACAAATAATTTTAAATATAAAAACAATCACCACATCCAATAATGTTTTCCAAGAACTGAGGAAAATGCATATTTATAATAAAAATATTTCAATGTAACACAAAGGAATACAGCAAAAAATACAAGAAAAAAGATGTACATAAAATTGCTCATGCTATATATGTAATAAAATTTCATCCGCATATATTGTATCAAATCATTCTGGAACTTTGTATTGTGTTTATTAAAGACGTTTCAAAAATATGGTCCAATATAATTTTGTTTTAAATTCATCTTTTATAACTATTATAACTATTTTTACTTCAGAAAAGCAAAGCATTTTTTTATTATTTTTTTTTAAAATGTTATTTTTAATGTTGATTAAATTAGACAATTTCTTTGCATTGATTAACAAAAAAATAGTAAAACATTTTTTAGCTGCATACGTCAAACATGAATGTGCATGGGGCAGCTTATATCTGAATCAGTATGCAGTGGCTTGTACCAATAACTTCACTTTATATAAGTTAAATATTGACTAAAATATGACAAAAAGAAAAATTTCTTAAAACAAAAAAGTGTCTGAAATCGATCTCATCAAAACGCGCAAAACACCTTAATGACGCGTTACTTCCGAAAATTCTCAAAAGCACCCTGATCCCCTCACTATACGTCAACAGTATCCAGTACAAGCCACATCAAACGCTTCTCTGCTCCGTAAAAAGGAAACACCATCCGCACAGAGAGGAGAGAGAAACCCTTCAAGACAAATACATAAGACGGGGACAATGGCAGCCGTCGCTCTATATATAACCAACCCGAGCGACCGAGATACATCTCCCTGCATTTTCTACGGCTAGACGCGCGGGCGCTTTCAATTTTCCACGCGTACTTTGGCCGCCGCCGTCGCCGCTGCGCAGGAATTTCGAGTGTTTGCTTTGTATTATATCGTCGCGGGCGAGCTTACTCCGCGCGGAATTTTTACGGCGTCACGTATTGTGCGTAATCGCGGGCGATAAAAGGGAAGAGAGGACCGAGAGGGATACGAGGGAGGGGCGTTTGACGATTTCGCGGCGTAGGAATCACGGTTAGAGGGCGAATAAAGCGGTTGGAGCTTGTTTACGCGGCGGGTACGCTGTTTGACAGAGCAATGCGCAGTGGTGAGCTGGAGATAATGCATGCTATTGCTGTATGTTGAACGTGTATTTACTTTGCACAGCAGAAGTACTATATTAAGGTAGATTGCAGATATATATATAGTTAGATGAATAGATATGATTGCTGTGACAAAGCATTGATGAATATAATAATATAGCTACTGTATCATAGTAGTAATTATTAGAAAATTCTGCATGTATATCACACAACGTAATATCTGAACTCGTGGACTTAATGTTTATGAGTAAAATATATATAAATAATTGCAGATCTAGCGCTTTTATTGGATTTTACAAACTTTGACTCTCATTTTGAAAAAAAGAAAATTATATAGTTCACTCAACTGTAGTTCATTAAAATAAGCTTGCTACAAAAGGATTCTTTAGAAGAAATTATTTATGGAGCTTATAAAGCAGTAAGAAATGTCAATGCTTTCAAAAGTCAATGCTTTCAAAAGTCAACGATTTCAAAAGTTGTCAAGCACTGTATATATTTTAGAAACTATATTTTGCATCTTAATTTGATCCATTTAGTACGTTTCTTAGGTAAGAAACCAATCGCCATTGATGTGGTCCCTTCGTAAATCAATGGGTTATATAAATTAAAACTTTTATTAAAAGAAACTGTTTTGACTACATCACACCACTCGAATCCCCTCAAACATTCATCAACCGATATAAAATAAAAAGAAAAATACAACACACACCATTCCCGATTCCTCACTTCTACACTTCTCTCATCCTCCATAAAACACGATCCCCCCCGGTCAAAACTTTAAATGAAAAGAAATCCCCTCCCCCACCCCCACTTAACAAGATAAACGGCATCCTTTTATATGCCTCGCGCACGTAATCGTCGCGACCGGCTCGCTTCATTTCAATCCTCTCAAGCGTTATAAAAGCACAATCAACGATTCGCGCTCTCTGCGGAGTCTCTTTCTGACTCTCTCGCGAAAAAAAGGGCGAGTCGCCTCGGCTCTCTTTTTAAAAGAGGAGCAGCGAGAAAGGCAGCGCTAGGAAGAGGAGAGGAAGGCCGCCTGAAAAGAAGGTCGGCGAAACACAGTAAATTGCATTATAAACGGCTTATTGAAAATCCATAAATAAGCCAGAAGGCACGCGATTTCTTCATTCCTTTTCTTATCTCAGTATAGCTGGCCTGGCCGTGTTAAATCTCAATGCTGTAGCGAAGAGAGAGAGAGAGAGAGAGAGAGAGAGAGAGAGAGAGAGAGGGAGTATGCGATATATCTATCATAAACTAGGCAGGAGTGTATAGGAGAGAAAGGTAGAGGAGAGCGTTGGAGTTGCCAGGAGCAACACAATGAGGGCTTCTTTCTTACTTATTCTCTCTCTCTCTCTCTCTCTCTCTCTCTCTCTCTCTCTCTCTCTCTCGTTCACTTTCCTGGGGAAGTATTGTCCGGCTCTCCTTTTCTCCACCTGCACATTTGCACATTCGCCTCGTACGCAGGGGCCGTTTATTTTAAGGAGTTCTTTTCAAACTCTCTTGCGCACTTTCTCTCTCTCTCTCTCTCTCTCTCTCTCTCTCTCTCTCTCACACACACACACACACTCTCTCTCTCTCGCAAGTGTAAGAAAGTAGGAAGAAAGAAGAGAGAAATAGAGAGAGAGAGAGAGAGAGGGAGGGAGAAAGGGCGAAAGTGACGGAGCGTGGAGGAGAGAGAGAAAGGTTTTTAAAGGCTTGACTACAATGGGGATTGCGGTAAGTGGCGTTTGAAAGAATGCGAGGCAGTAATTACCCGGAGTATCTTATTTGTTTTAAAATGGACGCTTTTTTCTTCGAGCAGCAAAATGCTGTATAGACCACTTACCGTTGTGAATATGGAGCGAATACTTTTTTTAGTCTTTCTTTGTTCGTAATATTAATATTGTGGGTCGATTTAAGCGTGCGTTTGTTGTTATACCGACAATGTTAACATCAGTACTTATTTGTTCATGCTTTTTTAGCGAAATAGAACTACTACTGATAACATGGTTCGTAACTGTTGATCCCTGGAGGATGTTGATTTAAATTTACGAGATTTGTAATGAACAAATTTTACTTTTTAGTTTTGCATTGATTGTGCAAACAGACAGAAATTTAGATTGACTTACAATTTTTTAGGATTTTCAAATATGTATGTTTGTATCATTTCCGACAAAACTTTCAATACAGTATGTAAAAACTTGAAATTAATCAAAAAATCATATGTTGTATTTATTTTTACCTCAAAACCAGAGTATTACATTTATTGAAAAAATAACATTTCCTATGTACCACTTTAACATGTTTGTTTCGATTTTAATTTTTTGTTTAGATTTGACCTGAAACAATGAGTCTGGCGAAGATAATCAAGCTAGAAAAATATCAGTATCTGCATTTTTGAAGTCTGCATTGCTGCGAAAGTGAAAAACATTTGCCCAAGATTGTTCTAATTTAGCGTAATTTTTATAATACACAATAACAATTTTTTCTAATATTTATAAGGTTGGTAAATGTGCCGAAAAAAAGGTATTGAATGTTAATTTGCTTTTATTCCGATCCAACAGACTCATGAAATAAATATCTTCTCACTGCAAATTTGACTGTCTAATGTCTTTAATTCCAATGGGTATTTAGAAATAAATGAACCTTTAAACCATCTTATCGCACTGACTTTCCTTCTCATCGCTACTTCTACAGATAATCTCGAAGCAATCTTCCTCAACACTGTAAATTTAGCCTTGAATATTTCAAATTTTTGGAATTGCAGTACGTGCAGCCTACCCTTAAAGAGCACGAGCAGTGCTACTGGAGAGAGAGCATAAAATCGCGGCCTGGAAATAGCACGATGAAGAATTGGGGGGAAGTCTAACATGGTAAAAGAAGCAAGAAGCAGAAGAAGCAGAAGAAGAGGAAGAGAGTAGTAAGAAGAACGTAAGAAAAAAAAAAGAGCGACGCAAGCACTCGAGCCGCGGTTCAAACCATTAGACAAATTTTATATATAGCGGAGGTTTCCCAAAGTGACGGAGCGAGAAGGAGAAAGACCTCTTTCAACTTTTTCCTTTCTCTCCCCATCGTCGTCGTCGTCGTCGTCGTCGTCGTCTCCTTTGCACGTTTCTTATTCACTCTCTTTTTTTACCTCCATCGTTCTCTCTGTCTCTCTTTCTTCGCTTATACCATCTAGTTTTTGAGGGCAAGGCTCACTCGCTTTCTCGTACCGCGGTGAATTTTTATTGCGAACTCGCGAGCGAGCGAGCTATACGTGCTTTGGTCACTTTTAGGGAAGAAGGCGCGGTTTCGCTAAATTTTCGCCCGCGGTATTGTTGCGAGAGACGGTGGAGGTGGAATTTTTTTTACTTATGAGCCAGAGAGGGGAAATATAAATTTCGCGGGCTCTCGCGCGATTCAACGGCAGGTTTAATTTTGAAATTTATTCGAGGGACGTTTTTCCTGTTTTTAATGAGTTCGCGGTTGTGGCGCGCTGGATCATTGTCTATGAATATCATTAAAAAATATTTTAACGTGATGAGTTTTATTTTTGGTTTTACAAAAAGGAATGATAAATGACTTCTGTGATATTCGTTCGGGACTTTTATCTTTATATCGTAAACTTTCTATAACTATTTTGCAATCAAGCTAAAGATATTATCAAGTATTTATAGTCAATAAATTTTCAGAATGCTTGCTCTTAAATATAAAAATTTGTATGGACTCTTAAAAAAAATTAGTTGCTCCATATCGTAACCCTGACCCACGCATTTATTCATGTCAAGTCCTAATTTCTCGCAAGATGGTTTATTTCCGGTTTTTCTAGCGTAAGGGGCCCACTGACTATCAGAAAAATAGGAATAGTATAGATATAAATATGCGTAGTTTTTCCAACAAATTTTGGTCTCGGGTGGAGGGGGAGTCCGGAGTCCTAGACCCCTCTGGCTACGTGGCTGTAAATGCATTAAGATACTGTATCTTTTTTTAATTTGAGTAAACGATACCCTTTAGTGTCAAAAATTTTAGTCAAAAAAGTATTCGTCGAATTACGCACTATATTGAAAAAAATACTTATCTGATAGATACTTCAGTGTCTTATATCCGCATATCTCTTGTAAAATAGAAAAGTATCCATGACTACTTTCGCATTAAAAGATCCAGATCTTCACCCTCTAAATACCATCACCAACACCAACTGCCCATACAACAACCCTTCAAGCCGTTGTCCCCACACATTCAAACCAAACGCAATTGTCACTCACTGTTATTCTGATGGGGCGCGTAGATATTGAGATACAGGCAGTCCTCGCTCTGGTTCTGGAGGAAGGGCAGCAGTCGCTTGAGGTACTGGTGCCGGGCTGCGTCGACCTCCTCCTCCATGTTGGGCAAGACCTGCGGGCAGACCGGGGCAAAGCTGACGAAGTGACTGACACCGTTCCAGGGTGTCTGCGTCGTCGGCGGCTCGAAGCGGTGGGCGCCCATGGGCGGCTCCGCGTAGGGAACTCCTGGGGAGGAAATAGTTTCTTTTTGTAGTAGTAGTTTGATATCGAAGGTGTAACATATGATGGGGTGTAAACTTGTACACGTGGGGAATAATTTGCAGTTATATGATATAAGTTTTGCTGGGAACGTGGACAGCGTCATTTTGTAGGCTACAGTAAATACTTTTGCTGGATCAACTGCTGCTTTTGGGGTTTTAGGTGTCGTTTTTAAAATAGTTCTAATAGGTGTCGTCGATTGTATTTTGTTAAAGGAAAAACAAGCTCTGAATAGGATTTTTAGATGTGGAGCTTAAAAAATGCTAGGGAAGTTTGTACAGTACAAATTACGTAATTTGTACTTTTTCGAGTCGATTTTTGTACTTTTGGATTTAGAGTGTAGATGATAGTTTTTATTACAGTACTTTTAAAAATAACAAAATTTGTACAAGTAGTGATGTAATTCTTAAAAGTATAGATTATAGGAAAATAATTAGCTTGTATTCAGTCGATTTTTATTTCAACAAACGGTAAAGTAGGTAATAGAAATTCGCATGGCGTTTTTTGCGAGGCATTTAAGCTTTATTTAAGTTTTTGTATGTAAATCAACTTATAAGAAATTACGATTACACACACAACTAAAGTAATTATATTCATCTTATTTATATACAAAAAGTTCACAGCAAGTACTGATTAGTACATAATCATTAATTAGATTGAGCATTCTTCTACAAATATCCACCAATATAAACCAAACAGATTTTTTATTTGGTATTTTTTATGAGAAAATTGTAGTATCATGCACATTGGTTTGTTACATTGCAGCGTCATTTTAATTACATATTTTTATATCTAACAATACCAGTGTTTAATTTTTCATTTCAATAAAAATATTACAAGAGTTTCAGAAGTCGTTGTTAGCAATCATCAATGTTTTACACGAGCTTGAAAAAGCATAAGCATACATGTGTACCTGGGTACAATCACGGTTTCGTATCAAGTCTGTGGAATTCTGGAATCATCGGTATTTCCCGCTCCGTCGCTCTCTGCGGTTTGGTGCGGAGCTGTTACTGTATTGCTACTTTTAGAATAGCTTTGACACTGTATTTCTACTTTTAGGACGCGCCTTTGTGGCGACAATGCGGTTGAGATTTTATAAAATTATTAGCGAACTCTGAATAGCATAGATCTTTGGTTCTTCGTTACTGGGTATTATTTATGTATGAATGAATATTTATATACGACAATACTAAGATTCTTTTTTTCCATTCTGTAATTATGTAAAAGTAGAGCAAGAATTTTTCTCCCTTTTTTATTTTCTCTCTTAGGTAATTTTGCAAAAGAGGCGCAAGAATTTGTAACACGTTATCAACAGTATTAAATTTAAATTCAGAACAACAATGATAATTTTTAAAAAGGCGATAATTTATTTTTGGAATATTTTATTATTATGGAAATTCTCGAAGCTTTTCAGTTACTAACGGGAATTTCAATTTAAGACGAATACTCGCTAGATTCTAAAACGTTTGAAAATCCCGAAGTATTCGGGAAATCTGCGAAGTTCTACGGAAGTTAGGAAATCCCATCGTCTTGTATCATCAAGATTCCACAACGTCGCCTCTAAAATTAACGCATTTCTTTAATTTGTTCAACGTGAAATAAAGGAATACAAAGATAGAAGAAAAAATAGAAGTTAACCTTGAAGATATGAACAGTCACATATCATACTGACAAAAATAACTCACAATAGTTACTAATAACGCTAGTAATATTAAAAAACCACAGTTAATTTGGATTTTCAAAAAATTAAAGTAAAATTAAAATGAAAATTTTTAAAATAAATTTGGTTAAATTTTGAAGTTTTTATATTTAGTAAAAGAAATACTTAATAATTATTAAATGTGTTATCACTAGACTGCGGGTATTTATGCAAACATTTTTTGCACATTTATTCACATAGGTTTTATGCTCATTTTCGTTACTTTTTACGTACTCTTTATAATTTACATTTTACACATATAATATACAAGTACAGATACAGTACAATTATCTTAAAATTGTGAACACCTATTACCGATCCATTTTATTTAACGGTACTTTGTGCATTGTTTCACATATTTTTGTATTTTCGTATATTTTCGCGTACATGCTACATATATTTTAAAAACATTTTAAGTATTTTTCGCGTACTTTAATACGCATTTATTCAAAAATCATAATGATTTACTTTTTTCTAATAATTTCTTGGCTTTGGCCAAAAGATTTCTTTATAAACATCCGTAGTCCAGTTATCACTCATGTTACTAATGTTGTGTTAGAAACAATGTATAACGAGTCACTCAGATATTCATTTAGTGTAATTAATGTAGTCGTCAAAACATCGCATAAATCAAACGATCATCTGAGTGACTTACTGTATATATTCCTACCTCAAAAACAATAAATAATACTTTTTCATTTAGTACACGCTACTCAAATTTTCTTAATCAACCATTACTGAAACAATCTAATATCCCACCAATTTTCCACAATAAAACCTTAAACTTCTTCTCCATCAACACATACTTCCAACCTCCTCATCCCCCCCCCCCCCCAAAAAAAACTTCCTACACCTCCCCCACCAATCGAATTCATCATACTCGCCCGATTAATCAATCACCTAATCCCGGCGAAGAAGCGCGCGCGAATTAAAGCGCGCGATCCGCGAACAAGCTGCCGACGATCGAAGCCCATTACGGCGCGCACGCGCTCCTTTTATTTCAAGATCCACTGCAGGCGCGAAGCCGGGGAGCCTAAAAAGATTTTCCCCGTTTTACCGCGCTGATCCCGATAAATATTATCTCCGTCTCCCTCCCTCCGCTCTCTCTCTCTCTCTCTCTCTCTCTTTATCCGTCGATTTATCCGTACAGGTCTCTTTCGTTCTTTCTCTGTCTCTCTCTCTCTCCTTCGCAGTGCGGTGACTTGAAACTGATGCCCGTTGACGATCGTTCATTTCCGCGGCGCTGCTTCACGCCCGATTAGAGATCGAATGCTCGGCGGGGTTGGGCTTTTTTTCAGGGGCGCTCGTAGGGTTACAGTGAGGTTGGGAAGTTAATTTTTCAGAAGGGCTCATCGATGTTTATAATGGAAATCTTTTGGTTTGGGGGGTAGAGCGTTGAAATGTTGGTGAAGAATGTGAAAATTGTGAATAGTGAACAATGGGTGACAGTGAGGCATAAACTTTTGCATGCATTGTACCACGATATATAGATATAACAATAACATTAGAGTATAAGTTTAAATAGCAATATTTTTTAACGTATCGCTAGCCATGCCAATATTTTGACATATTACTTTTATCATTATTTATTTTTATATACAAGTATTTACAGAAATTCTAAGAAAATTTTTTAGAAATTTTTTCTTTACGTTATTATAATTTATTAACGTTTGTTTTACCAAAAGGGGTAACTCAGGGACCACAAGAACAAACTTTTATAAATTTCACAATTTTCGAGGTCTTGCAATAAAAATTGGTATACGACAGCTTTAAAAGTCGCAAAATCCGAATACGTTGTCCAAATTTAAAAATTAAAAAATGGTAGGTCCTAAATGGCGGATCTAAAGCACACTTGTGGATATATAGTTCATACAGCCATATCTATAAAAGTATTGTAAACAACATTTTGGACTCGCCATTTTAAAAATTTAAAGTTTGGTTAACGTATTCAATTTCGGATAACTTTTAAGAGTTGTAACTGTATTAACCCTTGTATACTAATTTTTTATTAAAAATCCCAAGAAATTATTGAAATCAACAAAATTTGTTCTTGAGTGGACTGAGTTAACCGTTTAATAAACTATGTTACAAAAAGAAGCGCTTGCTAAAGCAAAGGTTAAAATAGCTGTTTCACAGAAACTCAGTGTAAAGATCCTATAATAAAAGATAAAACTTCGAAGTTGAATATACTTCAACTTCTTATAACGCAACAGGTACGTACATTTTAATCACGGATCAATCGTACCTGGATTAAGTTACAATAAAATTTTCCAAAAAATCAGAAAAAACTCGATTTTCCAGGCGAACGTCCTTCAGGGAAATCGTCGCCAATAAATAAAGCGCTCGGAGCGGCTCCGCTGATTTTCCGCTTTCTCGATTTTAAAATATGTATACGTGCTGGGGGAGTTTTTTTTCTCGTAGCAGACGCGGAGAATTTGATTCTTCGGGGGAGTATCGGTCGTCTGTTTGCACTCTGCATTTCACCTCCTGTTTGTTCGGTTATTTTATTTTTCTTTCGTACGCTAAGTGCAACATTTGTTACTTTGTTCCTTATATAGCTTGTTTTTCAGGATGAAGGAGATATTTATTCTTTAGAATATTCCGTCAAAGCTCGTGTGATCGATGGTTTATACAGTGAGAAATTTCTGATAAAAATTAAAATCATCGTAAACATGACACGTTCTTAATTGAGGGGAAAAATTACCCTGATGAACGGTAAATATTAATATTATTCGTTATAAATTTTACCATTCAGTATGGTAAATTTTATCGTAAATCAGGGCAATTTTTACAATTCATCAGGGTAATTGTTCCCCTGACGTCAGGACGTCCCACGTTTACAATGATTTTTACGATAAATTTTATCAGAAAATTCTCTGCGTAATAGAATTACTTGACTTTTTGTTCAGCAATACTAATTGTGGCAATATTAATGAATGATAACGTGACTTGTCGCCCCACTTTTTAGTTTGACAAAATGAGTAAGAAAACAATTAGATAATTACGTTAATTAAAAAATGAGCTACGTAAATTATATGTAATCAAAATTCGATATCGTTAGTAACTGCATTTTTATAAACTTTAATAATTGCAATATTGCAGTAATAATATTTCCATATTAAATTACTTGTTTAACAGAGATTATACTATTACTCATATACATTGTTTCATGTAAATTGGAAAGTATGCGATTTTAATAAGACAGTCAGATGACTTTTTTGATTTGATAATGACGTTTGTGCGTTAAAAATCACCTCAAAATATTTATTATTCAAAATCAAGGTACACGTGGCCGGTTACATTGTCTAATATTTATATTATAAAAAGGGTGACACAAAAAGGAAGAATCAATACATTTCTCTGATTGTATTATTAAAATTGTTCCTTTCTAAACACATGAAATATTTAATAGCATTTCTATTTTGCTTAATCCGAGCTTAAACTGATGCATTTCTTCTTTTTTAAATGTGTAATAAATTTCAATGCAAAAATTACACACTTACTGGTATAGCAAAGCAACAAGCAACTATATTTAAGGAGGGAACCGGAATAACAACTTTAAAAAAGCATAATTTTTTAGGTTCTTTTCTCAATTACAGTTATATGTTAATCTTTTAAAAACTTTGAGAGTTTTATACTAAATTTCAGAAATACAATAAAAATAATTTCTATTTTAATAAAAAAAGTAATTAGCTCTTCTATTATTTATTTATAATCATATCTTCATAATGCTTTGCTACTAGTGTTATTATTTTATTACAGCCTAATGCTATCAACATTTTATTTGAATAACAAAAAAGCAAATATTTACTTAATTTTCATATTACTACCTTCTATAATGAACCAAACAACATTCCAAATATTAATAATTCACAAAATGGTGCATCATTGATAAATAACATTCATGCATTTACCATATCTCATTTTGTATATCATTCCATTATAATCCAACAATTCTTTAAAATAAAACTGTACTCCTATTCTTAGACAAAGCTGTTCAAACCTCATTTCCACAATTTTTACGATATTTGTCCAACGCGTTTACTTATCGACTCCATTACACAATCCCTAATCCCGAATCGACTCAACAAATCACCCCGAGCGCGCCTATCCCCGTATCTCTAAATCACCAGGGATTAAAATACGCAACACCTCTCCACGAGTGTGACTCAACGACTGACCGGAAGCCCCCGGTCATCCCAGCGAACAAAAAACACGCGCAAAAATGCCGGGAATGCTGTATTACGAATAAATTACGGAGAAACGCGAGGCAGCGCGACGCGCGGCACGGACCTCATCTTGACAGTCGCGCGCGCGGCGGACGTTTCTATTCTTGGAGAGTCGCGGCGAGCTCCAGGGCCGAGCTTCTTTATCTCGTGACTTCGCTCGGCTTCGGTGTCTTCGTAAAGTCGCGCGAGCTGCGAGCTTTTATTCCATGCTGTATCTCCTCTGCTTGCCATTATCGTCCTTTTCGGGGTGCTTTATTTTCCTTTTTCAAAGATTCTCTTTGATGTGCCGGGATTGTTTTGCGTTTATTGCTTTGGGTACTGAGTGTCGCTGCATATTGTTTGGTTTTCATATACGTTGTGTGTATTTTATTTCGAGGCGAGTCCATAGTGGAAAACTTGAAACCTTTGGAAATTTATTAATTACTCTGAAATTCTTATCCTTTTTCTGTGTCCACAAAACTGAGATATAAGAAATTTTGGTCAATGTACTATGAGCATCATTTTTTGTGAAACATCTTTTTAATTTATGATACTTATTTATCAAACCAAAATAGAATATTTGTAGAGATTACTTTCATTTAGACGCACCTTTTTCAAATGACTTTTTTCAGAGATAATTCTTTTTTCATATTGAGATATATTAAGAAAATATTTATTATTGATAAACAAATTATCCCACATGTTTTTAATATTTTAGTTCTGTTAATACTCCTTGCTAACCGCTTTGCACACCATTTAATAATGAATAATTTTCACTTTCAAAAGAAAGAACAATTACTTATTTGTGCAAAAAGAACATCGCATAATTACAAGTTTTATCTATTTTTTAATAGTTAGTTAGCTTATAACAAGGATTTATTTTATATTGTAACAATATTAATTACAAAATTCAGCAATATTAAAAGAGGAAACTAGATGCGCATAGATCATTATTAATAATGAAAATCACAATTATAAGAAATACTATGTATTTTAATATACAAATTTAGGTACTCTAATTTAGCCACATCTTTGATCGGGTTCTCAGTACTTTAATAACGGCATTAAGTCAGTACTACAAGAGTATAACAATTATTTTACAATCATATTATCAACAAATTTAATTTCTACTATAGCACCACCTTAACGAATAACTCATTTTCTAACAACCTTTCACAATTACACTTTTAATATTTCCATTCGTCCCCGCCACTGTTATATTCCGCCTGCGAAATAGAATCCCACCTCGTATTTTCTGCTTTTTCGGCTGGTATCGCCGGGATATATATTTCTCGAACTTTTCGCGCTTGATACCGGGAATAGGCAAGAGAGCGCAGGGGCAGGGCAACGCGCGTCGAATGAGAAAATATCCGGCACGCCAGGTAACGACTGTTTATACTACGCACCCGCGTACTGCTGCTGCTGCAACAGACGCGAGAAAACTGACAACGCCATTTCCGGCCATATGGAATCCCCGCGAGTATTAATATTTATTTTCGGGTCGTATTATGTACTAACGTCTGTGTGCTGTTAATTTTTATGTGGAGTGAAATTGTTCAGTTTTTTTTTAATTATGTGGTTTTGAGTATGTTTTTAGAGAGTGGAGGATTAAGCATATGCTGTAAGCTTAAGCATTTCAGTGATTATGTCCTTTTAAAAGAAAATTACATTTTTGACAATATTATAATGTAGAAGAAAAATATTATTAAATTCATTTTGAGTCCTAATACTATGCTGTCTACGATTCGGAAGTTAACGCTTAAAAACGGCGGTTGACCGCTTTCTGCCCGAACGATGTATCTGTAATCAAAAAACCAAAAAGACTTGGAAACTATATCCAAATTCCGAGGTCGCAACGTAAGCGATTTTGAAAATTTTGATAATGAACAAAATGGCGGCCATAACAAACAACAGTTTAATTTTAGTATATGGCAATTTTTGTATGTTTTGGCCGCCATTTTGTTAATTTTAAAAATTTTCAACATCCCTTGTGTAGCGACTTCGAAATCGGCAAATAGTTTCATTTTTTTGGTCTTTTTATTTCAGATAAACCTTTTGGTCAGAAAACTATCAACCGCCATTTTTTAAGTGTTAACTTCTGAATCGTGGACAGTGGACAGCATAGTATTAGGACTCAAATTGAATTTAATAATGTTTTTTCTACGTTGCAATATTGCCAAAAAAGTGTCCTAAAAGCTTCAAAGAGATATATTAGATATTTTATTTGTAATATAAGAAACAAAGTACCTATACGCTACGGACTGTTACAGTGGTCTCCTCGCTTAAGAAAGTACTTTTGTATAGTTGAGAAAACTGCTTTAGTATTTGATAAAAGTACTTTAAGTTGGCTCCAGAATTATATATAGCACACTAAATGATTTTGTAATATTACATTTTTTAGCATTTTACTGAAATATTATAATTTGAGGGAAAATATAATATATAAGCAGGGTTTGTCACATGACAAAAAGAATTTTGTAACCAAATTTGTGATATTGCAAGAGATTTTTTATTTTTTAAAAACATAACATTTTTTTTAATTTTCATCCAATTTTAATTTAGGTCTTATTCTGTTCCTTAATTTTGTATTCAATATAATGAATACTATAGATACAGGAACTAGTTAAAAATTTGTTTGGGTCATTTGTTGACCTCATTTAAGAAACGTGTTTAAAAAAATAGGTATGATAACCAAGGATTAGATCAAAAGTAAATACGATTTAACCCATCACTAAATACGTACAAATATATAACTTTATATAAATGTACAAAATTACTTAAAGATAATAATATTAACCTTCAATCTCTAGAAAAGGTCTAATCTGAATAATGGATTCAATCATCCCCGTACCAATATGGCTCCGACGTCTATCAAAAACAATTTCGGTCCCACCTCGTTCATTCGCTGAAAGCAACCGAGCCCGATGCGCCTGAAAAGCACGAAACGCACGAATCACTCCCGAGCGCAATGAAAAGTTGAACGCACGAAAACGAGGGGCGAAAACTTTTCTTTCGGCGAAACGCCCACTCGACCTCCGCCTCGCACACACCGTAACTACGCGCCGAGCTATAAGAATTACAAACTCGACGAGCGAAAATTCTCTATGGTACAAAATAAACGATCGCGAAAGAGAGAACGATGATATTTTCGCGTCCTTTTAGCGTGGATTTTAAAATTTATATTAATTATTGTTTTCATTTTTAATTAAGAAGAGTCTTTAACCGGGGGCCGCATTTTGTGAGTGACCTTTAATGGGCTTCATAAACTTTTATTATTTTGATGTGCAGGAAAAAAGATTCTTTTTATATGTTTATATAGGAGATAATAACGTATCATTCAAGTACTCGGAGTTCGCTATTATGAACGAAATGCGGGTCTCTTCAAGCTTGTATTGGTTCTGATGTATACGTCTCTTGGTTAATAGAAATTCTTGCTTATACAAATTTCGAACTTATTTTCCTTTCCATCAAAACTAATGTTTGGTTAATTAGAAGTGTAGTTATATAAGGTATGATGTAAGTTATCCCTTAGTCAGTAAAGATGAGTGAGTTAAAGGGTTGGAATGTCGATATATGAAGTAGAATAATAATTCTAGAATAAGTAAACCATGGACTGAAAAAAATAGATATTACTAAACAGTTTTATATTCCAATATTAACTTTGTCTATGATACTGATTCTATCAAATTTAAATATTGGTAATAATATTTTAATTTATTTACATATATTTATTTTTTATTACGAATTTATTTGCATTATCGAGGAACTTTTATTACCTTGTTATTATAAAGGCTGAAAATAAAAAAAAATCGGCATTTGTTCAAATTATTATTTACGAGGTATCCGGAAATCGACATTTTACAATTAATTTCTTACTACACACACTTTACGATTAATTTCCTAACCAATCAAATCAATCAGTAAGAAAATAACCGCCAGAAAAATCTGATTTCTGCCCATAGTGAGTAACCTAGAAAATGTATAGTCTTTAAATAAATTATGGCCCGTTAAATACGATAGTGTAATCAGGCTTCGCCAAAACCACCGGAGATGTACCTAACTTTAAACATAAAGGTCGATTTTCTCTTCTATAGAAGAATGATTGTAATTGTCATGTTAAAAATGTTACACAGAAATACGCGTGCATTTACTACATCGTAGTTTTTAGATGGTCGATGGGGAGAGGATGGGAACACGTGGGGGCGTAAGGGAAAAAAAGGAGTGGGGTACAGGATGTGTACCTCCCTCCCAGTGAGAATAAAAGGAAGGTAACAAGGGGCGCGCATTTTCTTATGATGAATAAGTGATTCTAATAAATAAATAAAACGAATTAAACCAACAAACCTTCAATCCATAAAACAAATAACTAGCAACTAATAAAATTGTAACCATTAAGCTTATATACAGCAAATTTTTAAACTCTAATGAGTCCTGAACAGACCATTAAAACTTAGATTGTTAACCCACAAACTATAACTGATTTAGGGTTTACGGATTCAACTGTTATGGGGTAATTAGAGTTTAGGGGTTTTAGGGTTTTGAGATAATGGCTTACAATTTTCATACTAGGATTCAATTTTTCTGAACTGTAAATCCATGAGTTCTAATTCCATAAATACAGACCCTTAAGTTGCAAATCATTAAACCTTAAATTTTTAATTTATAAACTTTAACAAGTTTAGAGTTTACGGGTTCAATGGTTATTGATGCAAGTTCTGGGCACTTAGGGTTTTAAGATTTTTTCATAGTTTTATGATTTAGAGTTTTGAGAATTTAAGAATTGAGGGCTTAGACTTCAGTGTTTACGGTGTAAAGGTTTCAGATAAAAGCAAGCTTCAATAGTTTCGATTTAAAGCTTTATTATTTATATATTCATAGTTTGGACTTGTCTTTATAAACCATTGCTAGCATTTCTATATACAGATCTTCTTTATAGCATTCCTATATATAGGTCAAAATTTCTAAATACAAAGTTTACTGCTACTTTCTTGGAAATTTCAACTAAATCTGATGGCATCATCGTATCTAATCTGTCAAAATTCATAAAATAACATACACCTTTTAGGTTCCTCACCGAAGCCAGCCTACTTTCAAGTTGCTCTTTCATGTTACGAATACTTACCCCACTTCAATTCAAAACTCAATAAATCAATCATCACCCAATTAATCATCCACGCCCGGACACTAACCAAGAAAAACATCGACGAGCTGCAGGCCGTCGGCCTTCGGCTGGACCACGGTGCCCCTCAGCCGTCCGCACTTGAGCTTTATCTCGCGCGTCCTCGAGCCGTGATGACTGCCACCGCCTCCACCGTAGCCCCGATGGCCGGCGTACTGATTGCGCGGCCCGTAGAAGCTTCGGTGCTCGGTGAGGATCTGCGTGCAGGTCAGCAGCAGTAGACCCACTAGTTCCAGGCGCAGCATGCTGATCATCGAACTGGTGCTACCTAGGTGAGTGGGCCTGACGCGGTTGAGCGGGACTGGGGCCTGAAACGAAAGGGGATACATAGGTTAGAGGTGATAGGTAGCAGGTGGAAGTGGACATTGTTGTGAATTCCAGTGGGGATTCATCTGGACTTTCGATAACTCAACGCACCTTCTTGTGCGATCGAAGGAATTCTTCAAGTGAGAGTATAACATGTAATGTTTGTTAATAGATTCTTAGTTAACTAAAAAGGTATATTAAAAAATTGGTATACGCTAAATATTACGTTGATCTCGTTATATCGTCGGGTTAGATGTAAACTGTACTATTCGAAGTTTTTGTTCAAAATGATACTATCTGAGAACTGGCTTGGAAATTATACTATCTGAAGTTTTCGTTCAAAACTGTACCATCTGAGATTTTGCCAGGAGAAAGTATTAGATTCGGATGGCTCTACGCGTATCATATTGACCTTAAAATTGCTCAGGTCCCCTAAATATGAGGTATCATACGGATGGTCACCTTATTTAGGAGAACCTAACGATTTTAAGGTCAATATGATACCCACAGGGCCATCCCAATGTAATACATTTTCCTGGAGAAATCTGGGATAGTAAAATTTTGAACAATAACTTCAGATAGTATTGCTTCCAAGCGAACTCTTAGATAGTATCAATAGTACCCTGTGAGTTTTTTTTTGCTGAATTTTCTGCTGAATTTCCTATAAGAAATCGCTTATTTACGTAAAGTCGTCCTCCATACTAGTGTTACTACTCTGGTAGTACCAACTATATTCGTCTCAATTTTAAGAAATTTGTCTAAGAAAAACATCTGAATTTATATCTAGAAATTGATTTGCCATTTCTAGAAACTGAAGATACTATAAATCAAATAATTTAAACATAAATATTTAAAGTTATGCCGACAGCCGATTTTAAGAAAGTAATTTTAAAAAAATGTGTTTTACGGATCACACTTTTTTATAAAAAAAACAGTATGGTACTCTTTAAGATATATAAAATACAGTTATATAAATATAGATTCTTCATTTATTTCATTATTTACCCACAAAGAAATTATCAAAGTAGGTTAATTTCTTTTAAGTTTCTAAAGTGTTTTAACCACTTGATAAGGTACGTGAAAATCTGGATAAATGTAACAGTAAATAATTCCATAATAGACGCAATCTAATATTAGATAACTTTTCAGCTGAATATTTACGATAGGGTTATTTCTTATAGATTAAAAGAATTTAAAGCACGAGTCTACTATCACAGGCACTCATTTATACGAGCAGTTATAATATAAAAATAAAATAAAAAAATAAAAAAATTAGCGGAGCCGTAGTTATGGTCGTGTCAAGACCAGACATTTATTTAGATCTACTAGATCAGGTTGGTGATACGCACTTGAAGTTTAGCTGCATAAGGTTAGTTTTGTCTTGTTATAATATTGCCAAACATAAAACAAAAAAAAATCCACGCTCTTTTTGCTTAATTTTCTCTTATACTTAGAAATCGATATCTGGCTCAGCAGATTAAATAACCCATTAATATTTTATAAAAGGATTTAAGTGAAATTCACAGAATTTTTATTGCTCATTTACACTACAATTGAATATTTTATTAAGGATTCGAATAATTATGAAGATAAGCAACTCTACGAAACAATAATTTATCATTTTTAAGTATAAAAAAACAATTAGAATGTTATTATCATTAAAATAATTACAGCAAAATAGAACTTTGCTTTTAAGCCTCCATTGTATAGCACTCCTTTTTTTAATATTCACTTTTGATTCGAAAACTACGATCTCGAAATATCGCAGTAGTATTTCATTAACTTTTGATTTATCAGACATAACTTGGAATCAAAATTGATCTTACGCGTTAAGGACTACATTGAAATAGAAATATATTAAATTAAAAAAATTAAATTAAAGTTATTAAACCTTTTGGAGGCATAAGTATACATTTGACAAGTAGTAACCGACATAACTAGTCAGACCGCCATACTTAATTGTTATTTATTTCCATGAAATTGTATTGAATATTATTTTAATGTGTGATGAATATATTGATATAAATCATTTTTTAGGTTGAATTATTTCTTTACCTAACTCATCAAGAACCCGGACTGCCATAATATCACGACAGTGATGTGACTTATGTACATGTACTGTTTGACAGAACGATGTTTCAAAAACGTTTTATTAATAGTAGTTTAAAAAATATTATATCTTTTATTTCCATGTGATTCTTTAGTGGAAATAGAAAACTTTTAACATTTTATTATTGATAGTATCATCTATTATTCGCAATTACAAGTTGATTTTATTTTCAGTAATTTTTATGTAATATTTGCGTCTTCCATAAGTATTCGGCAGCATTTATTAAATTTTGATAAAAATTATTATGCATTATAAAAAGAATAAGTAAAGTTTATAGCAGATATTAAATCTATAATAAGAGTTTTAATATTTTTCTTTAGACTTATTAAGACAGATATTATTTCTTCTTTACAATAGTTAATTAAACTCTAAATTCCTTTTTTAACGACGAGGTATACGTTTAATACCGATAGATTTTATTTTTAAAAACAATAACTGTATCAAAAAGCAATTTTAATTAAAATAAAATTTTGCTGTAAAATAATGTGTCAAATCCATTACTCTTAAAATCTATTAGTATTTTTCGATTGTTTTACAAAACATAAACATTTATCTTACGAAATGATTCAGTGTCACATCACTTTTCAAGAAATAGTTTATTTTTAGAAAATGCATTTCCTATATCCATTAATCATTGCTTATTTTAAAAATAAAAAGCAACGACGTAATGAGGTCAGTTCTTTCTTCATTAAAGTAGAATTTGGGCGTGTTTATGATTAACAAATAATAAACTCTAAATATAGTCTCAACTAATACACTATTTTAATTGGATTATACTTTGCTGAACTATAGTTGAAAGCTGATAATTGGATTTAATTACTATAATTTTAGCATTTTGAAAGAAGGAAGACGATGTAAAAGTTTCAGGAAATTGAATATATTACCCGTATTATCATTGCATTGATATTTTGATATTTCGATCTGTAATTTTAAGTAATTATGAAAATATTTGATAATATAAAAATGTTTGATATTTCGATTTGTAATTTTAAGTAATTATGAAAATATTTGATAATATAAAAATGTTTGATATTTTGATCTGTAATTTTAAATAATTATGAAAATATTTGATAATATAAAAATGTTTGATATTCGATTTAATAAATGTATATCATAATATTTACTTTTAAAAGTAGTTTAAAAAATAATCTGTATAAAAAAGAAACTAGGTCAATAACTACGAACGAAAAAATGAAATGTTTACATAACGTCACTTGATTGATAAATAAAAGTTTCTATGACGTTTAATTTAAAAAAAAATTAAACAATCTTTAACAAACATATTTGCTCTATTTTACGATTAGTTTGGCATACGAAAAAATAGACCGTATTTTGAATCTCCAATGTCTAATCAGTCTTCTATTTCTAATTAGATGCTAAACAAATCTCAATATTACATGTATTTTTCTGAGAAACTCATTATAAATGTTTATAATACATTAATTTAAAATATTCTATATTTAATATAAAATAAATAGAGTAATTAAGACTTGAAGATTTTCTATTTATTGACATTAAACACTTCATTATCTTAAAATATTTTCCAATTTCATATTGTATACAGGGTGTCCCGCAAGTACGGAAACGGAATAGTATCCAAAAGCCCTGAAACCTATCCCGTACTTTCGGGACACCCTGTATACGTATACTTGTAGAAATAGTATTCAATAATTTACAGCCAACAATTTTTCAGTCTATAAATTATTTCCAAATTGTCGTGACAAAATATAATGAACGATTCAATTATTAAGCATTTCTCAACTAAACAGAAATGGAGTCCCTAACTATACCTATTTAAGAAAGAGCGTCCCATTTAACACTTACCACTACTTTCAAACATCCACAGCTGATCCCTTCATTGTTTACACCATCCGCCTCCCACCAAGCGCCCAACTCCAAATACCACGGAGTGCAAAATTACATTCACCACACTTCACTGTCCACTATCCACCCATCTCTTCACACGTCTCACCGGAACGTCATGTTTTCAGGTCCGCTCGTACATGCAGATATACAGAAGTCACGAGTCCGTTAAAACGTCGGCCCAGCACACGCACAAAAAAAAAGAAGACGAAGAAGAAGAAGACGCTGCTGTTGCTGCTGCTGCTGCTGCAGCGGTGTACGCGGCTTCTCTCCTATTTTTAGGCAGGCAGAAAGACAGAGAGAGAGAGAGAGAGAGGGACACTAGGGTGAACGTCCACGACGCGTGCCGCTGGTTGAGAGGCGCAGCAGCAAGACGATAATCGGCGCTCCTCGCGCCGAGAGTGAAAAGCCCCGCGAGTCGAGTTAATCCATCAGCGTTCTTTATGATGCCCGGGCTGCCTCGAGATTATAGTGCACTTGCAGCTTTGAGCATTTTTTCTGGTTTGATTTTATATATGCGATAGCTTTTGTAAAATGGCTATAAATATATTATATCGTGTATTTTTGTATTTTTACACTCTTTTCACTTTGTATGACGCTTTTGCGAGCTTTCGAGCTTATAGTGCACTTGGAGTTTTAGTTTGTTCCTTCGTTTTTTGTTCGATTTTTATGTGTAGTAGCTTTTGTGAATAGACATTGAGTGGTTATTTGCGTATTTATATATACTTTTAGTATAAAAAGCTAGTGTAGAAAAAATATTATATTTAGATTTATTGATGTGAGATATTGTATAGACACTGTGGTTTATTGGAAATAGTTTGTTTACACTTTACTTTTATTATTACACAAGGAAAATACCCGTAATGGTACCGGTTATTGTAAATTGATATATATTGTCAATATTTGTATTTACACTCCTTTTACATATTCATGGCTTATCACATATAAAAAACTATTATTGGAGAAATATTATATCAATTATTATTGATATTTTAGATTCTGTGGCAGTTTACTAAAAATATCTTAGGTATGTACAATAATTCCTCTTTCTCGCACAATGATATACCACTTTTATTTTGTTGTAAATTGATATTTACTGTTCATTTTTATTTATTTACGGACTATATCATACGAAAATAAAAGTATATGAAAAATATATAATTATATATTTCAGAAAATGTGGTTTATAAAAAAAAAGTTCACGTACACCTTCACTAATACAATTCTTCGCTAAATACCGCTAAACCATCCTCACAAACACTCCAACTCGCGCACAACGCCTAACATCGAGGCTAAAACACAGCATCTGGAATTCCCGTGGCACAAAGGCACCGACAAGACCTCCTCCGCTCCCTCGGAAAAGAACTCGCTCGTCGCACAAATCACTCGCGCACTCTCTTTTTCACACTACAAAATATATCTCGTTTTTCGTGTATATCCTCGTCGCACGCTCGGCAGTCGATTAAAATCGCCGCAACGTCGCGCGTCGTCGTCGTCGTCGATCGGCGATAAACAAGGGACACGCGCGCGCGCTTCGATAGACAGTTTGCTGTGCGCGCGCCCGCGCGTTCGTCGTAAACTGCGAGCGCACGTACGAACGGAGGGATACACGCGAGCAGAGAGAAAGAGAGAGAGAGAGAGAGAAGCCGGCGTCGTGCGGAAATTCGAAATTTCTAAATTTAAAGGCCGGCCGAGCGTGGCGCGGAGAGGAGGCAAGATGAGGGAGATGAAGAAGGATGGAGAGTGAGAGCGAGAGGAGTAAGCGAGAGAGAGAGAGAGAGATGTAGAGATGTAGAGAGATGGAGAGAGGGGAAATCACAAAAAAGGAAGAGATGGATAAAAAGAGGGAGATGGAGAGTGGAGAGTGGAGAGAGGTTGGAGGCTGGTTTATGGGTGTTTGGGGTATACGCGTAGATAGATGCACTTTTTGCGGCTAGTGTTCGTTAACTGTTAATAAAATAATAAAATTGTGACAATGGTGTTGAATAGACAAATAAAAATTAAGATTAAATTAATGCTAGCCTCGAGTACTAGAATTTTTCGTGCAAAATCGGTATATTCGAAATTGTTCAGTAACAGTTATACTGAGTAAATGTTAATGTAAGTAATGTGAATATAACTAGAAGTATCATTGACTATTTTAGGGAAAACACACATGAAATGTGAAAAATGACAAAATAACAATTGTAAGATTAAAACTATTAGGGAAGACCTGGATGAATTCGAACAGGGTACAATATATACCTTCAAGTAGGAACGTCTGATAGCCATATTGATAAATTACTTTGGAGATACCATTAAAACAAAAAACTAACTATGCTCGAAGATTTAAAAAAAATATAGGTACAGTGGATTAGAATTCTCGTGGTATTAAATTAGCAGATGAAAGTTACTTCTAATCAATACATAATTTTTTAATGGCATATTTAAGGTGGGACTCCACTGATTTTTAAAAAATCTCTCCCTTTCGTCCAATAATATTAAAAATTCGGTAACTTTTTTGTCATGATTGAAGAAAATTGTAATAAAATTTTGAGAATTTTTCACTAAAATTTTTTTACTAGTTATTGGAGAAAATACATATTTTGTAATAAAAACAAGGGGTTTTAGAATAGTTCCTAGCGCATACGAATTTAACGAATTCTATTTTAAAAAATTCTAGGATATTTTTCAACTTAAAATGAACAAAAGTTAATTTTTTTGAAATTGTTTAAACTCAATTAATAGTCTAAAATAAATTAAATGTTTTTTGAACTTAAAAAAACATAAAAAATTGCATGTCTCAACACAATGGACGAATAAAATATTAACCATCAAAATATCTAAAAACAAAATATTAACTTCTTTTCACAATACTTTAATCGATATTTTCTGGAAGTTTCAAAAATATCCATGGTCATGAGTTGCGCAAAGAAGTTTTTGAAGGTAGAAAAGTAAGTTTCGAGAAAGGCGCGTTTAAAGTTTTAATTTGGTATGCTATCCAATGTTAATTGTTTCACTCAACTGGCTATAACTTTGGCATAACAAATAGTTTTGACATCCAGCAGGTCTAAAAATGTTCATAAATCTACAAACATAACAAATATGTAAGAAAATAATTTCGATTTTTTGGTAAAAAATCAGTGAAGTTCCCTCTTAATATGTAATTTATTCAAGACTCTAGTCGCTTCTTTAAATTTAAACTAACTTAGTCTGCTGTAGTAACTTATCGAATTCATAACATATTGCCAAAACTTTTATAATTGCATTTCATACTACAAAAAAATATAAAATAAAGTTAGTTTAAATTATTTTATTCAAAGTCATGTATCTTAAAACATAAGTAAAAAGTCCACTACTTTTCGAAACATTAAAAATTTCTGGTCAAATTCATTAAAATTTTTTTGAAATGCTGCAATTTTATTGGATTGAATTCTTGTTGTCGCCAACCCTATTAGAGGATTTAAAAATAATTAAACAAATTGGACTAATATTTAATGTTGAGTGTATATAGATAATATATAACTGAAAAATATATAGTGTAATTATTTATCGAACTAAGAATGTACAGCTGCAAGGTTGAGTGTAAAATGAAAGAGAAAAAGTTTTAAATAAAGGAAGGAGAATCGAATCGAGCGAGAGGGAGAAAATCAGCTTTTAAGTGCAACATTAACTTTAACTTTTTCGTTGCATTTTTCAGAAGCATATTGCCGGAAATTTTATTCCTTAATGTTGCTCATTTTATTTCACATATTTAATTTATAGTTTTATTTAACTTGAATTAGTCTGTTTTCTTGTCCATATGCTATAACTTATTAAAAAAGCTACTGCAAAGTGATCAAGTTAAAATAAAACACGGATTCCCGTCCAGAGTTGTTAATATAGATAAGATATTAATGCATAATATTTTATATTTCATTGAATATAAATTTGATGCATTTATTATATTTCCACCGCTTCTAAATAAAATAATATATTACAGTGTCTACCACTAAAAAGGATACAAGTACATAAAAATAGTACAAAGTAGGTACAACTAATTTGTTTCAGAAGCAATTACTATAGCAAAATTTGGAGAACGCATACTAAAAACATACATACAACTTTCTATTCTTTTAAATATACGAAAATTAAAAGTTAAAAATAGTAATAATGAATAGTTTTATTCTCTTTAAAATATATTTAACTTGAATATGATAAATATTTTTTTATTTATTTAATTATTATTTATTAACAAACTTAGTCTTCTACAAATAAATAAAAAGTATATAATAAACAATAATAATAATAATGAATTAAAAAATATTTATTATAAATAAAACATGAAACATAAAAATATTTGAAAAAGATATGATTGAATTATCCTCATTATTATTAATATTAAATTTAGTTAGTTAATTACCTATTATTTAGTAAATTCTCTGCGAGTATCAGTCAGCTAAAGAAATGTATTAATGTTAATGAATATACTATCATCTATAGCAGTTGTTATTTTCAGTGCTTTTCCAACAGAATACGAAATATCAATTTCGGTTCTACAATACTCCGATAACCAGAGCTCATTGGAAAACTCGAAAAAATACAACATCATTTTTCGTTTCGAAAAACACCGCGCCAATGTTTCTCCAAAACTGTCGCTCCCCAAACGAGGGTAAGACACTCTCCCCTTGTTAGTACTAACAAGTGGTAAAATTTCGGCAGACACACAACAACAATGAATAATAAATAACGAAGGGGAAAGCCAGAGTCAAGCGGAGCACGAAAATGAAGCTTATAAACCAAGACCGGGGAGAGAGAGAGAGAGAGAGAGAGAGCGAGCGAGAAGGAAATAGACGCGGCGAACGTCCGCTGGCAAGCGACTTTATTTTTGGAAGCGCGCGCGCGCGTAGGGGAAAACCCGCAAAAGAGCGCCGAGGCATGCATGCGTTTGGCAATTCGTTCAATATAATTAGCGCGTAATCGCGGCCTTTCGAAATGGCCGAGGCGATTTTTTGCCCGCGGCCCGCGAATCGATTTCTCGACGCTTCCGGACCGTGTGCGGAGCGCTGAATGTTTGTCACGGTTTTTATTGGGCGTCGGTAATGGACGCGTCGGCAATTGAATTAAAAGCCAGCTGGCCACGCGATTCTACAACGAATTCGCATTATTTTATCGAGTCCAGCGAGTAATTGATATACTCTCGTGTAATTATTTGGGAGTGGACATTACTTTTATTGCATTGCTTCGGGTTGATACTCGGTTTTGAATTGTTTCGTTTATTTTGTTATCAACGTGTCTCTCTGCTGCTTTTTAATGATTTTATTTGTATTTAAATTAATTTGCTTGATTGTATATTAATTTATATCAATTAAAAACATTTTGATAAGTACTCTTTGATGAATCTTTTCATCGAGACTTAGAGTTTGGATATAAAAAATGTTTACGCATAGCAATATGACGAATTCGCGTGAAACTTACATTTAAGACTTGTTTATGATGCAATGAATTAATGAGTGGATTTGATGATAAATTTTAGTTAAATATTTAAGAATTAATTAAATAATTATCACTTTAGGGTGCATATTATTATCGCTACTGTTTAAAGATAATTTTGAAGAGAATTTTAATTTATTCGTCATTTTTATATACATAAGAATCATTATTTATTAAAAGCAATATTTGGAAAATATTGTAACCATTAGCGATATTTACGCTTGAAATCTATAAACTTTTCTAAAAAAATCCTTCTTTTTAATATTCTTAAAAATCAGTTTACTTTGTAGATAGAGCTTGCTTTAGACGCCGATATAAAAAGAAAATTAAAAACTTTCATATAAGCGGATAACTCTGCCAAGAGAATATTTTAAAGTTTAAACTCGGCCCTTTTTCAATCCCCGATCAGTCAGCTGTGGCCGATATCGTCTCCGTAAACTCGCGAAATATCGTATTTACATTTATTTAAGCCATTGCTATGATTAACGATTCACAGCTTCGAAATATACATTTAACATATATTCTAACTTTATTCGTCTCTTACAAATATTCAAGAAAATTAATTTCTTAATAGACTAACGACTATCGTCGTGTTTTCTTTCACTCTTAGTCAATTTTCTAGTGAAAATATTAGCTACTATGGTTAGACTTTTATAAACTTGCAATCTTTTGACCAAGTTTTCGAATACCTACAAATAACGCTCATTTTGTTTACAGTTTTCTTATTTCTGGTATTTTATTTCGTTCACAGGAACATAAAACTAAAAACATTGTTAATATATAGCATTTTATCATAGAAACTTCACTTAGTTTAGTAAAATAAATTAATTTTCCTATTGCTATATCCTCAAAGTTTGCAGTCAAGTCTCAAACCGTTCCATGTTAAATTAGTATCAAAATCATACTCGTTTATACTCTCCAACTACATTAATACATTCTCTCATTGTGTTTCTTGTGCATACCTGAATATCAGTGGGTAGAAGTATAATAGAAACCATAGAATCATCGTGTTCTATCATTCAGTTTTTATGTCGTATTTACTCTTACCTTTCGATCACAGTGTTTTAAATTTCCTGTGTGTATTATATGTACTACATTTATCCTCTTTGCTTTTGTATTTATAACCTCAAAAAGTGTGAGCGAGTTCCTACCAACACAACTCTATTCCGATTTTCTGCTTCAATATCACCTAAATGAAACTGACCAACATCCATCCAACACACCAATTGGACACCTTAATTTCCTACCAGGGAATTTCCTAATTTGAAAATATCTCTCTCTTTTTCTCTCTCTCTGTCTAATATCCTCAGATAAGTTCACGCCAAGCCAAATAAAGAATCGCCAGCAGCATCCCAACAGAATAATTCACACCTTACGAGCTCTTCCTCAACCCAAACGAGCATCGACAACGCACACCTCCGACCTTCGACCTTTCTCCCCCTTAACCCCGCGCGTAATTCGCAGCGAAGAAAACATTCTCGTAGCGATAAATTTCCCGCGAAACAACAACCGACGTCTCCTCTCTCCTTTCTGAATAATTCCGCAAAACTCCACCGCCCAGCACAACGAGAGAAAGAAAAAGGAACTCTCCGAGTCGATCGGTGCTCGGCCCCCCGAAATGGGATTTTCTCTCTCTCACCCCGGTGGCCAGTCGTATCCATACTTTAAAGGGCGATTTAACGCCGTTGGACGTGAAATTGAACGAACGCCCCCCCCCCCCTCCTTTTTTTACGAAGCCGGAAGCAGTTGGCGCGGAAAATCAGCCTCCCCTCGTCGTTTCCTCGGGTCTCTCTGCGTGTGCGTTTGGGCGAAATTTTTATGCTTATACATCAGCGGTTTAAAAAATGGATGGACGAACGAGGCGGTTGTAACGGCGGGTTAAGAAGTCGATATCGTATTTTTTATTTTATGAAGGGGAGGATGCTCCGGCAGGGAGCTGGATATGTCCTTATAACTGTCTGTGGGCGATCCGCGTAACTGCTACTTTGAATAACTCTGAGGAATGGCGTTTGGAAATGGGGATTCGTAAGCAAAATTTTGGTGGATGAGAGTACATTATGGCGTTTGGAGAATTAGGGATATTTTTGGTGATTTAGATTTTCGGTTGATCAATATCGGGAATGGCTTGATGTTGATTTTTAAATTATGATTATTCTTTTGGTAAATAAATATTGTGATATGGTTTGGATTGTATATATAAATGGCTTACTATACTTGACATGTATCTACTTACACCATTATACGTATATGAATTAAGGCAACAAAGACGTAGACTTTTTTTAATTTTATTGTGTTGATTTTCGTGCGAATAGAATTTTTTTTTTATATTCAATTTTGAAGGGAACACGTTTTGAAGGCACACAATTTCGAAGGCAATCAATACGTGGAGGTATCGACGATAAATCTTGTCATTTTTTAGATGCTGTTAAAGATTTCAGTAAAGTTACGTAGATTGATATTTAGTTATATTTTATATAGACGTTATATGATATTACTGATTGGATCTGGGGTTGAATTCCAAGATGATTTACCCTGATGAGAATGAATTCCATTTTTAGACCAGTAAATAGTTAGTCCAAAAACAAACTACTTGAAAAATGGTCTAGTATTCCAGTCACGATATAATAAATAAACCATTTATAATGTCAATCATTGGAAATGAGTTGAGCTTTATTTTGTTAGATGAATCAAGTCTCTTTCTTTTTAAATTTATTTTGTCAGATTTGGACAAATATTTCTATTCGTGTCAAGGGGGTACATACACCTTAAATTTAAAATAATAATTATTATTGGTAGTGTTTGATAAAAAATATTTTAATGAAAATTTGTTCTTATGTCAAAAATGTATCCTTTCTTAACTCATATAATTTATCATTTCACCGGAGAAAATGCCCAAATATCGATTACAGGCACAGAAGACAAGCATCTCGGTTTTCAAGAAAGATTCACTGATATAGTTCAGTAGTCTCAAAGTATAGGATCTTGCTGTAATCGGATGACAATTTTTCAATTTCCTTGTTTTCATTTTATTTAGACACCGGCTACAAGCACGATCAAAATCTTGAAGAAATTCATATTGTAAGACACTTTTTTAATTCTGTATACAATTTTAATGCGTATAAATAATAAAAATGTAATAGTGATCTGCGTTTAAATAAGTGATTATAGTAGATATACGTTTTCAATCTTCAAGATTTTGATCATTCACGTAACCAGTGTCAAAGAAAAGTGAAAACCATTTAATAAATTGACATCTGCTTACAGGAAGATGCTGTACTTTGCCTAAACTGGACTATATCAGTGAATTTTTCATGAATAGTTAAACGATCGACTTCTGGGGCTGTAATCGATATTTGGGTCTTTTCTATGGTGAACTGGTACATTGTATACGTAGGTATAAGGTGTGTTTTCTACAAGTACACATTTTCATTAAAAAAATTTTGTTAAGTACTAAGAATAATAATTATTATTTCAGATTTGTATATGTACCTCCTCAAAATTCAAAAGCTACATTATTGATATATTTGCAGTTTTGTTTGATTGATCGTATTGATATTGTAATGTACTCTTATCCTTTATCCGAGAGGTTGAGAGAAAGAGAGGGGAAGGGAGAAGGAGTGAGTGGGGGGGGGGGGGGGGGGAGGGAGAGAGTGAGAGAGAGGGAGAGAGTGAGAGAGTGAGAGAGAATAATTATTATGAACGCCTGTGTTGGGCATAAATCGATAGTGAGAGATTATCATTGCTCGCGTTCTGGCTTACGAACTGAGGAGGCGTTATCATGCCTTGCGAGTTGAACTTTAATTTTATTGTATTGATCTAAAAAGATAAACCTCAAAATCGCAATGTACGTAGAAATCTATTATCTAAGTAATAAAGGGATCGCGATCCAATCATCAACATTGATTTATTTTTAATACGTTTTACGAAGTTAGAAGAAGATGACATCGACCAGAAATAAGAATACAAACCTATGTGTGTTGAGTGTGAGTGGAATAGTGTTAAGTTTTAGTTATTGTAAATAGGCTAAATATTAATTGCAAAGTAACACACAACTTTATGATATATTTAAAATACACACCTGTATTATTTTAAATATATTATTTTTATTTCCTAAAGCCTCATTCATTCTATTACATATGACACCCAACTAGAGACTTTGCATTATTAGTGTTTTGTCCTATTAATCAATTATACATAGCGAAAATGTAAAATCATTCGTGGAAGTATATTTCGTGGAAGGAACCACCACCGCAAGCGGAATATGGACTAGAAAGTAAGTTTCATCAGCTGCATATAAGGATCGACAGTTTGCGGGATACACTATGGACACTATCGCAGCAGATTGCCGAGATGCAGCGCATTATGCAGATAAGGCAAAGAGGTGAGTTGCCAGCATACATAGTGTGCGCAACAACTTTACCTAACTTCTCGAGTGAAATGTCAAATTACGTGTATAAGTTTATTAGCGATATTAAAAATATTTTGTTGCGAATAGAATCCTTGTACATTTAGAGTTGATTATATATGCGATGCTTTATATGGGAATGGGAAAACATGGTTTAATAATGTAAGATATCAAATAAAAAGCTTTGAGGAATTTTGTCGTCGGTTTACGCAAACATTATCCGTACCAAATAGTCAGATATCTATTAAGGAGTTATGTATAGGGAATAATAGTATAAACTATATTTGTAATAGCGAAAATAAATGTAACAATACATCGCCAAATATAAGTAAGCAGCGTAATAATATATACAATAGAAATTTGTTACCAGTAGCTACGCATATAGAAAATGTGCGAGTATCTAACGTACACCGGCGAAGCACCGGCGAAGCGTTGATATTCGCGTCAAAATATTAGACAACAACAATGAATTACAGAAGCAAATTATCGATACAGCTAACTGGTATGTCAATAATATTCAGATGTACGGAGATTTAAGTGATCAAAAAACATCTAGTTCACAAAACAAATGAGTCTAATCAATTGAATACAGAGAAACTGTTTGAACGTTAACAAACCGGGTTACAAAAATACTAAAATAATTACTCAAAGTGGAAAGTATAAGAACAATTTAAAATCAAGCTTTGAAAAATATGACAGATACCGCATTTCATCAACTTTATATGGTAGTTTAAATAATTCTGGAAAGAAGATGAAATCAATCCCAAAATCAAAATCACAAATGAACTAAAAGAAGTACATACTCTACGAGTGAATAAAGATAAAAGTTGTTTTATTGATTTTTCGAAATTTAAAAATTCAAATGATAATCCCGCGACTCAGAAAAAATGTTGCTTAAACGTATTTTTGGTATGCGGGGGATAGCATGCGCTTTTTTGTTCGGAATGATAGTTTCGAGAGAGAAATAAGGCATACCGATGCAATTGTCGCCAAAACTGAAAGGAAAATACTAAGAATAAATTTAAATTATACCATTTAAATCTAATTTTAATATTATTCTTTTTGTTCTCCTTGAGTAATTTTCACACTATCGGGATTGACTGTGCATCAATTAGTTTTGTAAGAAAAACAATAAATTATATTTTTTTTTGCAATTGTTTCATATGAAAGTTATAAGAAATATTTGAATTGTAAATAGGCTAAATATTAATTGCAAAGTAACCCACGACTTTATGACATATTTAGATTACACTCCTTTATTATTTTAAATATTTTATTATTATTTCCTAAAACCTCATTCATTTTATTACAATATAAATAAATAAAATATTATATATGATCACGTAATTCAAACATTACCAAGATATCAAATTCCAATTTCCAGAAATTAAGCGAAAATTATATTATTACAATTATTAATTACAAAACTACAGATTACAGCCGATGTTTAATATCCAATGCGTGTATAATCTGACATTATTAATGCAGCATTCATTCTGATATTTCAAAAGTATTATACTATATTCCATTCCGTAAGAGAATGTATTCCGAGAAATTCGTATTCAAATAAAATAAGCGATATACGATTTTCGAAACAGTATTATAATTACTATTACAAATTATAGGAGGTGTTCCGGCATAAAGCAGGAATCACGTGAGAAGAAATTAATAATTCAATCGCAGTTTAAACTTTCAAAATTATATTTATTCAAACGCCTAGCCGATATATTCCTGCGACGCATTTACGCTTGAAAGCCGATGCTTTCCCTAATAGTCACACGGTGTGAACCATACGAGAGTCTAAACTGCACTTCCTTGTTGTTGTCGAGAGTGCCAATGCTGACAATTTTTTATTTTTACGACCTTCTTTCGGGAAATGCACTCGAGACAAAAAACACATGCTCAACCTTTACGCGTAGCCGATTTCATTTGGTTCTCTTTCTTTCATAACGCTGTAGTTAATACATTGCATCACTTTAGCACTGCATATTTATTTATTATCAATTTAGCATTATTATATTCGCCGTCAATTTTACTTTACAATAATTATCATTATTTCTGTCAGTAACAGGATGATAACGTAATAATACACATGCCATGTATGACCTTTATAATTTCAGTTTTAAAAATATTTTCTTGATTTGAACAGTTCAGTGGTATACATTTTTTACTATAGAATTTAATATAATATTTACTGTAACATTTTTTGATACTGCAAAAACGGTGTCCTTTTAAAATATACTGCTTTAATCAATAATAATGATAATAATATTTGAATATTGATATTTGATAATAATATTTAATTATTGATATTTGATAATAATATTTGATTATTGATATTTGATAATAATATTTGAGAATTGATATTTAATAATAATATTCGATTATTGATAATTTTCTTAAATCTACAATCAATTAATAATGTACATACAGTAACATTTCAATAATATCTTATCTTCATGTCTGAATATGTTTATGTCTGAAGGACACTGTAACCACGATATACTTTATGCACTGATAAATAATTTCGTTGATTAATTAGTACTTAGAATAGGCTATTCAAAATTTAATTCGTTTAAAGAAGATCGAGTCAATACCCCGACAAAATATTTTGATTTTTTGAAATCTTGTCTTGTCTGGCCTTTACTCGTGTCACTGTACTATAACACAAGTTATTTTTCAAAAAGTTGTTCCGTCAAAAACGTTTTATGTCTGCTATTTTTTAAACTAAATAAACAAGCTATGTTTTATCACTTAATTTGGTATATCTTCAGTAAAAGATGACTTGAAACTCTTACTTGCTGAAAAAGCGTTGTGCTCTAATACACGTCATGTTCTCATGGATATAGCTAAAAAGTTGATTTTCTAAAAAAAACAATTTTACGTCCGCTACTTTTCAAATTGAATTGATCAGCTGACTTTTATGAGCATTTTCGTTATATATTTGATGTCATAAAGTATAAAGTAAGCAAGCATGAGATTGCTTGTAAAAAATGTTTGCTATAAACCAATGTACGACAATATAAACATATAGTTCATAAATATATATTATACTTACAACGCTTCAATTGTCACGCAACTTCGAACTATTTCTTCTCAATTGTAACATAAAAAAATCTGTATGTAAAGACCAGACCCGATGTTCGCTAGATTTTGACCTTCCCACCTTCGCGATAAAACATGATAATTTTTATATGCAATTTCCTCCTCCGAGCTTTCGATCCCGATGTTTTCCCAGAGCAAGCAGCATCCTCCCCCTTTTTGCATCGCGTGATTTATGAACGGCCCCATATGCCGCGGGCATCCTACTTTAATATGTTATTCGACGAACGTGCAGAGGTAAGATGTACACGTATTTATTACGTGGAACATCGAGGTAAAAAATTGTTATTGAAACAAAAATTAAGAGTAGCAAATATATTTATGATTATCTTTGTGTATAATAGAATACACAAAATTTTACGCTTATGAGAAAATCTTTGGAATTTTTTTTCAACTTTCATTGTTATGAAACTTGAATGAGAAAGTTCATACTTCTATATAGCATATAGATTTATTTGTTTTTGTAAATGTAACATAATTTATAACCAAGGATTGTAATAAGTAACAATAGCAGATGTTAACAAATTATTAAAGGATCTAGTCAGATAAGAAGGTCAAATTTTCCCCATCGAGATTAGATCGGGAAAAAGATCATAATTTTCAGCATAAATGAACATTTTTACCAAGTTTGAAGTTCCAGTGGTATCCATGACATGTTGTTTTTTCAATCGTATTACATTCGATTGATCTCATTTTGTTGAAATACGTATTACATAGTAGAGTATGAAATAATTAACACCGTTATCTGCCTCTCTAAATTCACCCTTTCTTTTGATTATTTTTACTTATTTTTCCTCGGGGTTATTTTAGTCAAAAATGACTTTGAGTATTTTTTATGCTGAAAATGTTAGATCATTTTCCGATCCACTCCAGGTTGTAACGTGAGTTGAATATTTTTATATATGCATTCAACATCCCAGAGAGCACATATCGTTGTGGCAACGTTGCGGCAACAAATTTTTGACTACAAGGACACGTAACCAAATAAGGCGCCGGAAACGTTACGGCAACGTTATGCCAATGTAGAAAATGTCTGCCTATATGTCAAAGACATGTTGTAGAAAGGTTGAGGCAACGTGTCTACAACGTTCTATTACGTTCCTGTAACGTCACCCTAGATATGTGCCTGGATCGTCTTTGATAGATCATAATTTACCTGGGTTCTCTATTTACGTTGCAAGAACGTTGCTGGGACGTTGCCTCAGTGACGCATAAAAATTAAATTAAAAGATTAAAAGATGGGGAGTAGATAGGTTTATAGATATAAAATGTACCATAATTGTTGTATCATCCAGATTGTACTTCGCAATTCGGAAGTCTCAACAACCGTCTTGCCAAATTATAATTGTTAATTTTTAATTTTTAACAAAATTATTCCAGTTACCTTTGGCAACGTTCTGGTGACGCGTTTAAGACCTTCCGGAAACGTTCCATGCACATGTTTACAAAACGTTCCATGCACGTGTTTACAAAACGTTTTTACAACGTGCCTTTGACACACACGCGGACATTTTCTTCGTATTTAAATAGAAAAAAATGTAGATAAAGGAGAAAACTAAGGTTCTCAAATTTTAATTCCAATTAAATATAAACTTTTGCTAGCAAACTTAGTAATAACAACTTGAAATAATATCATCTTAAGTTTTTATTATAAACTTAAAATATATATTTTTTTTTTTTTTTTAAATGGCATTTCGAACTCGAAAGTTCATCGCCTCATCTACGCAAGCCTTCCACGTTTCCCTATTTTGTGCCAACCCCATCCATTTCGCGCCTTCCCGCCCAATTTCAGTTATGTCTGATTTTACGTTATCCTCCCATCTGCGTCTAGGTCTACCAAGAGGTCGCGTTGCTTTCGGTTTTCCTTTCATTATGCGCGCTGCTGTACGATCATCGGCCATTCTTGCCACGTGCCCTGCCCATCTTAGTCTCCGTGATTTTATTATTCTGTTAATATTTGGTGACGCGTACAAATTATGTAGCTCGTCATTGTGCAGTTTCCTCCACTCCCCAGTTTCCTCATCTTTCTTTGGCCCGTATATTTTCCGCAGAACCTTATTTTCAAATACCCTAAAACGATTTTCTTCCGCTTTAGTGAGCGCCCAGGTTTCGCACCCATACAAGATTACCGGCATTATTATAGTCCTATATATCCTTATTTTGACATTTTTCGACAGTAGCTTTGACTTAAGTAATCTGTTCACAGCGTAGAAGCAGGCATTACCCGAATGAAGTCTCTTATTAATCTCGGCTTTAATTTCGTTTCGATCATTTATAGTTGTACCTAAATATCTGAACTTAAAATATATTACTAATAATAAATCACAGCCCATTTTTAATGGACGAATAAAATACTTTTGATGGTAGCAATTATACACTTTTTTAACATAAGTTTTGAAAGCGAAGCATTGAGTTATTACAGTAGTTTAGTACCTACATCATAATTTTCTTGTACATTTTCATATCATTCGTCCACAAAATGAGCACAACTGCTACGAATCAGAAATACATCGAATTCTTCAAAACTTAACGTCCGCCACTTCAAATTCCGCGCCACTCAACCTACTCTTCTCCCCTCTCATTTTATCCCCACTGAAGCTAAAAAAGCGCATCCTCGCTCACCGTTAATTGCTTTTTAATCCCTCAACCTCCTTCAACCTCCTTCAACCTCCAATCCTACCCGCAACAACTACAAACACACTTACACTCACACACACAGCGCTCAAAGATTCCCAGTCCGCGAAATATTTGCGGCATGTAATACCGGCTCCCCGTAGCAGCAGCAACATCACCAGCCATTCCGACTCTACCCCCTTGTACACATACATACACACGCGCAGGTAACGACGCCCTTACACTCGTTCCCAGTCCCCCTGCATCCGAAGGATAATACCGCTACGCTCGATCGTCCGATGGACAAGCTCCCTCTCTCTCTCTCTCTCTCTCACTGGGATGTTTGCCGACGGAAATTGCCCGTGCGCTTAACGAGCTAACGCCGTTCCGCCCTGCGCTGCTGCTGATGCTGCACAAGGGTACGCGCGGGAGGGAGGTACCCGAAGCTAGAGCTGAAGCTGGAGCTGGAGCAAAGTTTCGGTAGTGGCGATTATTGAAACTTTGGGGGCGAGGGGGGAGAGGGAGGAAGGAAGGGTTATGAATGAGATGGGGGTTTCGGGTGGACGCTTCTTAGGTGTAGGGAGGTCTTCGGTGCATTATCGAGGTATTGGTAGTTGGTTTATTATTGAGAGGTGGTGGATGCTGAGAGGATGGTAATTTGTGGGTGGTGGATTTGTTAGCTTGTTGGAGTGTAGGGTAGAAGGCTTTTTTTATTTTTATCGTACTTACTCAATTGTCGTCGTTGGCTGTGTAATTTGTTCAAGGATAGATAGGTAGATTGGTAGATTTAATTTTAAATCGTTTTAGAAACAAAAATTAGAAAGATAAAGAGAATTAAAGGTAAAAAGAGTTAGGGAAGGAAGACAATGAATAATTAATTGGTAATAATGCCGAGAATGGTCGCACCGATTTTCATGGATGAGCTGTCAATCAATTTAATTCAATAACTCGAATGTTGTTTTAAAAAGATAAATGACGTTTACAATGCGATCGATAATAAAGCTTCACGCATCTAATAATCTAATAGGCAGGTTTATTGATTTTTTTTAATTATGTATACGGATATTACTGCCCTTAACTAGGTAGCGGGTTACAGGCCCGATCTCCAACACCAAAAGATCCGGAAAAACATTTTCTTAAAATGTCCCCGAAAAATTCGGACTGACGGGGATTCGAACCTGCACTCCTTCAGCAGCTGTTGTCTTAAGAGGTATACCATTGGAGCCAGCTACCGCCCCAGTATTTATGGAAAAATAAAGTTCTTGTTATATTTGGACATAGTAAATAAGTATATATACATAGATAAAAGTAAGAAAGTTGATTATTCTCAGAAATGAAGTTTTAAAAATAAAAAATGCGCTAAATTAATAAAAATGCATTTTCCTACAATAGTATTGAACATATAGTTGTGGAAGATCTACTACGTGGCATTGAACAATAACTATTTTTAATTCTTAAAAGATTCTTAAAGCCTTATGATTAGTTCCGTTAAATGTGCTTAAAATACTAACTCGATTTCTTCATATTTTTCTGCAATCAAATATCATTTTTGTACACATTTTGAATAAAATGAAAATAATCTAGCTTGATCTTTATACAATATTTATAACTCAAAAGTTCCATTGTTTAAGAGGTTAATATTATGTTTGTTTGCTGCTCCAATATGCGCATCTACAATGCATGGACAAGATTGCTGCGGCGCCACGAGCGTACGCTATAGTATACTTGATCAAACATCGGGAATGACGTTACAAGCAGATTATGAAATTTTCACAATAAGTTACTTCCTCATTGTAATTTGGCCATAAATTAGCCTTCAAAAGAAGTAATTCTGATATTGTTTAACACAATAACTTGCTTTTGAAGTGTTTTTTTTAATTTCTTCATATTTGTTTAGTTTTGGAACGGGATACACATAACATATCAATTAAGGTATGCAGACAAAATGCAGTTATAATTTGACTTTATTAAAAAAATATACAATGAAGCTTTTAAAAATCATTTAATGAAAATCAATGTTTAAAGAAATGAATATAATCTGCGTTGATATTTGATTTTATACACATCCTTTTTGTGATGTATTATAATTAGCGTAATGTATTATAATAAATTGTTCCAAAAAGTCGTGACGTCACAAGTGTAAATATTGTCAATTTAAAAAATATTTAGTTAAACTCCAATTATTTTTTTATTTTTGAATTAATTTTAATGATTTGGGGGTTATTATTTTCTTTCAATATTTATCTACAAAGTTAACGAAAGAACTTTATAAAAGAATATATATGTGATAAAAAAAAGAAAATTGTTTATTAAATTTTACGCATTTACTTATAAATAATTAATGTTCTCTTATTACAGATATATTATTGTATTTTATAAATTTCTTTTGTTAACTTTGTAGATAAATATTTAAAGAAAATAATAACCGCCGAAACACTAACATTGATTTAAAAAATAAGAAAATAATTGGGGTTTAATTTATTAAATTATTTACACTTGTGACGTTACGATGTTTTTGGAACAATTAATATATATCAAAGAACCGGCATAAACTTTCATATATTGTTTTGTTTTATGTCCTATATCTAGCGAAAGGTCCTCCTTAATACCAAACACGGCGTGCTCTGATCTACGAATAAAGCTGTAAATAAAGCTTATCAGTGTTGTAATCTCCAATCATTTATACTGTATCTTAACCCAACCCAACATCACACGTATATATCCAAATTGCATTTGAAATAATGAGACTGACGTGACGCCAAAGTCGAGAGACATACTTTAAGTCATTTTTAAATACTCTCAGCATATAATTTAAGAAACTATCCTCCATCTGTTTAATAGCTGAAAATAAATAGTAATAATCCGCTGCCTACTTTTCTTTTGACACGTCATACTGTAATCAAATTTTTAAATATCGGAGAAGTGGGATTGGCGATATGGGACCCACCTGACATTTGATAGTTTAATTAAACATTTGATTTATAATTCGAAATCAAATAAATCAATAATATTGAAACTTTGCAGTAATGTTCCTGATGATAAATTTAATACGACATGACTTGGTCGACTTCTTTATTTTTACCCATGTACAGCCACCCGAATAAAACCTGACATTAATTTAATAAAGAGAATTAGTTCGGTTCAGATATCTTCCAAATATATAAAATATGAGGTAAATAAGCAGCACCTTTCTTAAAGAAAAAGTTACACTAAAAAAAAATAAACAAAATGAAAAAAAACACTAGTACAATTTTATAAATGAAAAATATATAAGATATAACTAATATACGATATTTAAATATGATTAAGAAGGATTTGGCCATTGATTTTCTATTCATTTAAATATAAATATTTAAATAAATAAAATCGAACAATTAATAAATTAAATATCGTCATCGAACAATTAATAAATTAAATATATATTTAAATCATAGTTAAAAACATCATCAGTCTTATTTATTGTCTTGTTTTATTTCAATAGATTTGAACTACAAACTCCACTGTAAATAGCTATAAAGACAATTATCCTGAATCATCAGTACACTTCAGTGTACTGAAGTAAACAAGAGTAAGCTGGACGTTAGCAGTGCCGAGTCTCTAAGCTTTGAATTACGCACACGTAGTCCATAACTGAAACATCAGCTTATTTCAAAATAAACTTCCAAAATTAAATTGAAATGTTTTCCAAATGTCAATGTTTAACATAGATATTATAAATTAAAATATATGAATAAATAAACAAATAAATAAATATTGTAACAATATAAATTGTAGCCAAATGAGTAAACAAAGTAGTAATTTTGTAATATTAAGGACATATTCTCATGTAGAAATGTCAAAAGAACGAATTTTTCTGGGATTTTCCTAAGAGCAGTAGAGTACTAAAACATTTATAGTGAAAAGAACTTTTTTCATGTACGTGTACACATTTCAATGTAAATAACTGTTTATTTTTGATTATTTTTCATGTTTTCTTATTGCTCCATATATGATAAATTCAGCAAAAACTAATTTATTGTTTAGGATTGATTACAGTAATTTTACCTACCTTAAGGAAGAATTGACGTTGAAAGAGCGATGCAAAAGATTTAAGAAATACTAGGTTTTGAAAGTAAGAAACTTCATAAGTTTCTAAAAATCAGTAATCATAATTTATTAAATTTCTTGATATACGTTATTGTAAACTTATACGTATTGAAGTTATAAATTAAAGTGATATATGATAGAAAGTAAGTAAAAAGTCAGTAAAGAAATAAATTTAACTCTATTGAATAATATATAAATTTTCTTTATAAATGCAAGTAAATATTCATAACCTAAGAGTTAAAAGTTCTTGACATTATCGCATGTTTGTTTATGAAATTTAGCAGCGATTGTTCTTGTTTTCAGTAAACTTTACTCATGCAATGTACTTGCTTCTTTTTTTCTAATAAACATAATTTCTTAATTTTATGTAAAATTCAATTTCGTATAAGTAAAAAGAAAAGAATAATTTAATTTTACACTAAGAATATATAAAGAAAATGCCAACTTTCATGTGCAACATTTCTCAGTAAAAATGTATATAGCGTATCTTTCAAATGCAGCCGCTTATTATACCAATACGTACCATTCACATACCACACACCAATCGAGCAAACAATTTTCTTCTCCTACAAAACCCTGAATCCCTCTACACCATCGAGCCAAATATCTTCCAAGAACAACCAACACCACCACTACCGCGACACTTCGTTATCGAATCCCTCTCGGCTCCTCGCCCGGATCATTAAGTTTCATTAGCTGCGTGCAGCGACGGCTGCAGGCACATTGCCCGACGCGATGGGACCTGCACTTTTTTTGCATCGAGGCTGCGAAAAAGATTGCACGGTTAACAAGGGGCGGAATCCCGCCGGGGGTGTCTCGCCGCGGCAGGTATTGAAAAGGTGACGCTGCGTAGGGGAAATCCGGGTAAACTGAACGTAGTGTGTTACAGATAGATGTGGCGTATATTTTATATGTAAATATTTGTGTGTATAAATGATGTGATTAGAACGTATTTAAGTCTATTATAGCACTCCTTTTACTCTTTGAGTTGCGTAAAATAGATGAGAAGCGTCACGAAGCAGCTGTAGCAGTTATTATTAATTATAATTCAATTTCGATGTAACCTCCAAGATATAAACACGTATTATTTGATTATTGCTATTCTGTAATAAAATGAGAGAAGTAATAATATAGTTTATTTTCATATTCATTTTCTTTCTGATTGTTTCATGACAATGCGCCTTAGAAATCTAAAAATGTATACAATAACTTGTTTACATATTACAATATGAGAAACATTATAATGTGAAAGAAGGAGAGTCTTTCGCCAAACGTAGGACATTAAACAAAAAAATTACGTTAGTGTTTATAAAAGGTTCAAAGATATAAATGATGAAATGTAGTGTAAAAGAGTCCACAAATATAAGAATAAAAATTGTTTCAACAAAATCGTGATTCCAATTTAAAATTTAATAAAAAATAAAATAGATTCGGACATTGTGTCAAATCATTCTCTAGTCGACGCGATATTTAATATTGCAATATTGATTTTTTCGTGAACAAACAAATTTTTATCACTCGAAGAAAACTCTTCTTTTGTATTATAACGTTTCTTATATTATAGTATGTAAACAAATTATGGTTTTAATTTTTATATTTAAGGTCGATTCTCGTGCAATAACCACTTTAAAGCAGAAGATGCATTTTTCAGACTTGAAACACTTCTTAATAACACTACTGTTCGGGATAAGGAGAGGATACAACGACAGCAACTACTTTCTTTCAATATTATTGAGCAATCTTTAAAAAATTCCGGTTTATATAATCCCTTGTCTTCCAGAGGAAAAATGAAATAGAAAATCAAATATTTTTAAGTCATTTCATTAGTCTTTGTAAATGAATAGATATAATTGTTAATTGAGATAAGAATAAAAATGAAATAGCATCTAAAAACCTTTGAAATGCTATAAAATACGAAACAATTAAATATGGAGGTTCTGTTCACTCATATTTGGACCCGATGCAGACTGGTTTTCGACAGCATCACAGTACGCAGACTGTTATTTCTGGAATAAAGTAGAATGGGTTTATACTAAATAAGATTAACACAAACAATTAAAAGTATGATTAAATATATTAAAATAATAAAACTCTTAAAATGCTACAATAAACGTCTTAATTTAACCTAAATATTGCCGAAATAATCACAATATAAAATATGAAAGTATATAACGAAATCTTCTAATTAGCTAGCAAAACTATCGCGTTATATAAAAATGTAAAGCTACTAGGGGAACGTGGGATGGTATGGGTAGCAGGCTAATATGGGTATCTTTAATATTAGGTATAAAGAATACGCACTGAATAACTGCAAATTTTTTAATAATGTATAAAAGAATAATAAACGTAATTATAACAAAAAAAAGTGATTTTACAAGTTAAATCAAATTTTAGAAAATATGGATTGTTATAGGTCTAACAAAGTCAATTTTGAACGAACTTTGATCGACTAAAAATATAGTTTTTCAAATATTTGGGCAACTTTTAATGGTTTCATTCAACTAATTGACTCTTTCTCTTTAATTTGCATACTTGTTTTATTTTACTTTCCTTTTATAATTAAATTAATATAGCGATTTAAAAAATATAGCTTGTGGGGCGGTATGGGCAAAATGACGGGGGCGCTATGGGCATGTGAGGCGAAGTAACAAGAGCAGATTCTTGCGATGTAGGTGTACAGCAATAAACTTCTTTTAGTGTAAGTTAGATGTTGCAATGAAAAGTTATTTAATGTTCCTAATAAATAAGAAAACTACCTATGTGAAAAGACTCATAGATTTAAGTATTCTGATATGCGTTTAATTAAACTTTCCATGAAATAAAATTAAAAATAAATTATCATCGTTAACCATTTTTAATAATAATAGTATTTACCCATGTACCCTCGTGCAAAACCCATATCACCCCACGCGTGGGGCGGTATGGGTATTTTGAGGTACCTTCGTATTATGTATTTTTACAAAAAAATAGATTATTTTTTCTGACAAGACCTTAGCACATTTTGTTCTTGGGTTAATGCTGAACAAAATGAGCTAATATAGAACTGCCAATGCATCATAAATAAAAAGATATATCTAGCTGAAAAATTTGATGCCCATACCACCCCACGTTCCCCTATAGCAGAGGGCTAGAGTGAAGTGAAGTGACACTCTCACAGTCGCTCTCTCGGCGGCACCCTCGAGTCGATCAGCCCACCGCTGCAATCGGCGCTGCAAGGCACATGGCCCTACCGACGACTGTCGAAGAAGTACGAAGTATCCCGAGCGCGCGCCTCACTTCCAAATAATATGAAAAACATAGACACGAGCATAAGCATGTGGCGCGATGCCTCCCACGGCTTCTATCTCTATAGCCTGACAGCCACAGGTCAGCCTTTAGGCTTTCCCATGCTGAAGTGACCTTTACTGCGGAGACAAGCTTCCTACGAGGTCAATGATAGTCTCCTAACTAAGGGCCTGAAGCCAACGAATCGCACATGCAGATTCGCGCGAGTCGAGAAACAAGCCGCGGAGGAACCGCCGCCATGCTCTCAATCTAGTAACTGATACGTATAAATTACATTTTATACGCGCGCTTCGTACATACTTCATGCTTCTTTAGCACATGATATTTCTATCCGTAACACAGACAGCACTACTAAAACTGACGGAAGACATAAGATCAGGCATTAACAACAACAAAAAACTATTGACTATTTTGTTGATGATTAATTTTAGTAAAGCATTCGACACTATCTCACACACTAAACTGCTGCGTAAGCTGATGCGCATGGGTTTCTCCAGGAGTGTTCTCCTGTGGCGTAAGTCATACATAATGGGGAGACGACAGAAAGTCGTCACTAATACAAAAGGGGATTCAGGTTGGCTAACCACCAATCTTGGCATTCCACAGGGCTCAGCCTTTACATAAACGACTTACAAGACGCACTAGACTTAGATGGTGTAGAACACATACTATACGCTGACGACCTGCAAAGCGTCAACAACATGCATGTCGGCTGTACCACGAGCAATGTCGAATTGGGCATCGTTAGCTGGCCTGCGCCTCAATATCGGCAAGACAAAGGCGACTATCTTTGGATCTGATCACAACATCAAACAGGTTCAGAGCCTTGACTTGCAAGGCATTGAGATACAGACGGCGTACACGTTCCCTTTGTCGATACAGTTACCAACCTCGGCGTGGTGATGGACGGAAGGTTAACATGGAAGCCGCAATTGAATGCGGTCAGTAAGAAAGTTAATAGAGCTTTGTATAGTCTGAAATTATTCCGTTCTTGCACCACGGAGATACTACGGAAGCAGCTGGCATGTGCACTGGTACTACCTCACTTAGATTATTGCTCAGTGGTTCTTCTTGACGTGTCAGGGGAGCTCCAGACACGACTACAACGTTTACAGAATTCATGTGTGAGATACATATGTGGTGTTAGGCGTGATGAGCATATCACCTCCTACAGGGAAATACTGGACTGGCTGGATCTGAAGGTGAGGAGGGAGTATTTTATGGGGCTGTTGCTTTACAAAGCGGTTGTCATACGGCAGCCACCATATCTTACTGCCCTTTTTGAAAAAAAGCAGGCCAGGACTTCAGGTAGGGGTGGTACGAAGAAGCTCTCGGTTCCGGGGTCGCGCACCGATAAAGGCCTTTTCTCGTTTAGAGTTCAAGCTGCGCACCTCTGGAATTCGCTCCCAAGCAGTGTGAGGTGCCTGCCATCTTTTTGTAAATTTTAAACGATGTTAGGCAGGTACCTTAAATAATTACATGGTGACGGGAATACACAGAAGTGAACTTTTCGAATATTGATTATTTATTTATTTAAATTTATTTATTTATTTAATTTATTTATTTATTTATTTTATTTATTTATTTATTTAACTTATTTATTTATTTGATTTAGTTATTTATTTAATTTGTTTATTTACTAAATTTATTTATTTAATTTATTTTACGTGTTAAATGTTAAGTATGAATGTATTTATTAGCGTGAATTGTAAGAGTGTTATATGAATGAATGTGTTTTTATTTTTTTGACGTGATAGATTTACGTACAATTTTTCGTAAAGTGTGTGTATATATTCCGTTTATTTTTATCGTATTTTGTTATCTTTATTATATCTATTTTATTATGTATTGACGAAGCGTATTCTGTGATGTGCCATTTGACTATGACTAGTTCATTATATTTAGATTTTATAAACTGACGAACTGTTACAGCGAATAATGTTATTTTTTATATAAGAAACGCTTTAATTGAATGTTAAATGTAAGACAACAAATGTATAAACTGACTGATATTTTAATTATTTTAACTATACATGTACATGCAATTGTAAGAATTTCGTCATTGATGAATAAATAGTATATCTATCTATATCTATCTATCTACCTTGATTTTGTTGGCGTTTCCATCCGGTTGCCTAAAAATTAAATAAAAGAAAATCTTCTTTTAAAAGTCTTAAAGGAATTATAAAGAAAAGCAATAAAATTAATAAATAGCTTTAATCATCATAACATATTTTAAAAATCAATTTTCTTTTGAAAAGTAAAAATAATTTTTTTTAATTTCCGGAAATTTTTCTAGATGTGAATGTGTGTGTGAGACGTTTGTTTGGGTAACAAATGAATTTGTGTGCTCATTTTGGAGGGTTTCATAGAATATAAAAATTTGTTTCGATTTTCTGGAGATTTAATACAGGTTTATTTTAATGCAAAATTTTAATTTAAACTCCATGATAACATAGTAGTTTTTCAATACTTCAGTTATATTGTAATATCTTTTGTTTTATTCTTTATCGAATATAGTCGGTAATTATATCGTAAAAAATATATTTTTGTACGATTATTTTATAGGGTTTCATAAGATACTAAATTAATTTTAAATTTATTTATTACGCTTTTATGACAATTTAATTAAGCTTTATTGTGTAACACAAAATTTTAATGATAATTCCTTGGAAACGGAAATTTTTCAATTTTCCTGTTAAATTGTAATATCTTTGGCTTTATTCTTTATCGAACATAATGCGTAATTATAGCTCAATAACTATTTTGTTATGATATCATTATTTTAGAGGATAACATAAAATAAAAAAATTATTTAAAACTTATAGCATCACATTTTTAAGAAATTTAAGCTTTACTTTATTACATGATTGTTGATTAAAACTCCTTGAAAGCAATAATATTGTTTAATATTTAACTTAGATTGTAATATCAATCAATATTATGTCTATCAAATAGAGAACTATTTAAATAGTAAAAATGATGAATAAAAATGTACATCATGAAAGGAAGAGAAATAAACTTCTCTTTTTTACTGCCATTTACTTTATTTTTATTCTGTTGTATATCTGATTAAAAGTAAAATAACAGTTGAAAGATAATGTAGGTGAAGTTCGGAACGTGCATGAAACTATTTTCAATTTTTCATTTTCAAAGAAAATGAAAAATTCGATTTACTGCCATTTACTTTATTTTTATTCTGTTATATATCTAATTAAAAGTAAAATAACAGTTGAAAGATAATGTAGGTGAAGTTTGGAACGTGCATGGAACTATTTTCAATTTTTGTACACAATTCTTTTAATCAATTTTTTTATGAGGAACCAAATTGATTGAGACTCGAAAAGAAAATGAAAAATTCTTCTAAAAAAATTATTTCTAGGTTAGAATAACAGATTTATACTTATTTAATCTGTTGGTCGCGTTATATCTCATTAATTCAATCACCATTACAAAACAAATTAAAAACTGCACTTATAGTAACACTTCCAAGTACTTTATTTTGGACCTTAACCGGAGGATTCACACAAAAATTGAAAATAGTGCCACGAACGTTCCAAACTTCACCTACATGAAACAGATTAGTTTATTTCAAGCTGTTATTGACATTAAAAGAAAGTTCAAAATAAGTATATATAATAATTAATCTTTAAATTTATAATGATTTTTATACTGTACTATATACCCCCGCGAAACGCAAATGGTCCTGTGAAAAAAAAAGTTTTTTATAATGAGTTAATGCAAATATGTTTTTCAATTTTCTTGTATACATATTGTATAAAGAGTAGTTTTTATAACAATTCCAAATTTTATTATTTTTTGTAACCATGAATAAGGAAGTTTCAAAAACCAATGATGAGACTTTTTTTCACTCTTTTAATGTAAATGATAAAGTTACTAGATTTTAAATCCGGAAGAGAAATAATAACAAATTAGAATTCAAGACACGCTTGCTTGCAAACAATGCCGCGTACCATGTTAAACAAGATATTGATCATCAATTATAATAGAATTATATTTTCGAAAAGTTGTGAAATAAAAAAGACCTACTATACTAAACAAATATTATAAATCTTTCTCTGTATTATGTGCAGTGTAAATCCACAATAATTAAAAAAATAATAAAAATAATTCATAATATACCAATGGAAAAAGGATGCTTGCTACAATAGTAATCTTAAATTTATGTACACTCGACGGCATTATCACTGTCGTGAAAGTTTCTTAAATTTTTTAAATGTTGTAGCGTGATAGGCTAAGTTCTAGTTGTCTTGTGTTTAAGCATTTATGTTAGAGGATTTAAAAAATTTGAATATTGTTCGCAACAGTGAAATTTACCATCAAGTGTATTAATCAGAAGGCGTCAGCTGTTTAAACGCTGTTGAAGTTTATAAACTCTTAATTAATGTTTATAAATTATATAAATAACATTGTATAACATTCTCTACTAACCAATATACGTATTGGGTATATGTCATTACTATTCTATAGTATAGAAAAGAATTTCAGTGTATTTGAGGAACCATGCCGCTTCCCTATTCTAAACTTGAACGATTTCTTATGCATACTTCTAAAAGACATCTGACTTTTCAATAAGGGCAATTTCTAGCACGTTACAATTTATAAAAAAATCTTATTCACTAAAAATTTTTCCTGACAAGAAGACACCAGGAAGCTCAGCCAGGAAAAGGGCAGAAAAAGTTCAGAATTTTCTCTTTCGCTAAAAGTTAGAAAATTCATGGTCTATTTGCGTGACGACAAAAAGCCGGCAATTACGAAGGCCTCTCTCTCTCTCTCTCTCTCTCTCTCTCTCTCTCTCTCTCTCTCTCTCTCTCTCTCTCTCTCTCTCTCTCTCTCTTCTCTCCGTCGTAACGACCGGGAGTTTTTTTTAAATTTTCATACCACCCGAGTGAGAAGCCACGCAATCTGCAAATTAACGGCAGAAATTTCGTTACTTCATTTAGTCCCGCGGAGCGCGCGGCTTTTCATTTTTTCCCCAGCGTGCGATAAGATTAAAAAGCAAAGAGAGCAGCTGAAAGAGGATAAAGGATGCTTCGGAGAGCTTCGCTTCGAGCTGGGAAGCAAATATTATAAATTTTGTGTGTTTTTAAGCAAAATTAATGGCGTATTTATTTACGTTACTTATTGGGCATTAGTTATTAAAGTATAATCCATTGATTCAATTTAAATTCATAATTAATATGCACGACGTGTATACGGATTTAAGATTTAAATTAGAAGGGAAATATTACATTTGATTTTAATTTTTGCTAAAAATACAAATTATTAAATCCATTAAAATGAATTTTAACATAAATAAAAGGTGTACAAGCATAAAGTTGTAAGTACCATTAATATTAAAATTTGAATTTGATGGAGCTTTAAAATTATTTTACCTCTTGTTTCAAAAGTACTGGTACCTGCGTAAGAGGGGGGATTATTATATTATACTTTTATTATTATGGTATTATAATATTTATTAAAACATATTAAAAATATGATTGAAATAAAAAATAATATATATTAATTTATATGTATTAAATTATTGAAATAAGCAACAGAAACATTACATCCATGTAGTTTACTTGCAGAATGTAATATGTATTACTTGTACATGAGTCTGGCATATCATGATATATTAGCAAAGCATGATATAAAATACAAAAATATAAAAATGTAACGATTATCTGTAATTTGAAACCTGGTTATAACAATTTTGTGGTAAAAGATTTTATTATACCTTCCTACCTACAATAAATTAAGTTTTCATCTTGGAATTTCCAATTGATTTTTTTTATTCTTTTATTTTCATTTAAAACTTACCATTAGAAACCTTTGAAAAATTCTTTAAAAATTTTATGACTAATAAATTTATTTATTGTATAAGGGTAATATTGACAACTTTATATTTGTCATCTAAGTGATATATTTATGTTCGATATAACCTGCTACCAACAGGTGCTGGTTACAAGAAGTTTTCAAAGATATAAGTTGAAAAGGAATCTCTATTTTAAATATAAATTTATATCTAATAATCTAAAATATAATATTTGTCAAGGTGAACAACAATTTTTCCATAAACTCTATTAGATGAAAATTTTACTTATTGTGCTAAAAGCTAATAATGGAATGATACAGCTTCCGTTATATTTAGAAGAAAAAGAAATATTACGAAATAGGACAATTGGCTTCTGATAAAGCCATGGTGGAATACATTTTTTTTAACATTCTTTCAGAGTGAATAACAGCCATTCCAAAGAAAATGACAACAATTTTCCACGACCAACACGACAGAAATCCATGCTTACCTCATAAAACCATCCCTCTAAATTACTCCCTACCAATTCCCTCTCTCATTTCCGCACCTAACACTCCCACCACCCACCCCATTAAAAACCAATAAGAAAGAAAACACCTGCACCTCGAGACTCCGAGACTCCGAGAAATCGCGCAGGAGCAAAAAAAATCCCTGCAGCACTAAAAAAGGAATCAAGCAACGAAGATATCCCGGAAGACTAGTCAAGACTAAAAAAAAAGAATAACACCTCCCGCGCGCAGCAGCAGGAGAAAATTATAATCAAAGGGGAAAGATTTAGAAGTTAATTAAACTTTGCCGGGAGCAGCTTGGCGGCGCGTCGACTTATGCCGAGGCCGCTGGTGGCAACCGGCTTCTAGCGCGCAACTTCCTTCCAGCCTCTCGGCTCATCGCACCTCCCTCCCTCCCCGAGGGCCACAGGAGTCGAGGTGTGCACGAAGGAGGCCGATACAGGCGAGAAAGAGCTACAAAGAAAGATGGAGTCGGGCAGATATGAAAAAAAAGGAAGAAGGAAAACGTTGTCCTGGGTGTCGACGTACTTAAAGGGGGAGGTGTGGCGTTGGCGCTCTTTTGAAGCGTAATAAGATTCGAGCTGTATCAATGGCGCCCAGTACCGGGGCGATCAATTAAGAATTTACTTTAATTAAAAAGCTCGGAGGACTCGATGAAGCAGTCGCGAGTCCGCGAGTGCAAAGAGATGAGTGCACTGACGGCTGGCTCGTGCGACGGCTGACTGGATGCTTTTTCCTTTGGTGAAGAGGGTGTATAGATGGAGGGGGCAATATTGGCAAGAGTGTGCTTTAAGAGAGAAGAAATATTGTCTCGATTGAAGTGGCGAGGTATGACGAGAGCTTTTATTTCTTGCCGTACAGCTTTGTGATAGAGAAGCACGAAGTTTAGAGAAAACGGGAGAAATATGTTTTGAGGTAAGAAGAGGTAGTCCTCGAGTAATAATAGTCTTTGCATCTCTCGGGTCTTTGCATATTTCGATAATAATTTAACATTTTAAGATCAAAATCAAAATTTTTGGTATAGCACTACTTAAAAAAAAATCGTTTTAGAGTTAAGTTACTTGTGAAATGCTACAATTTATCCCAGGAGTATTCAAATAACAAATTTTAAAATATAATACAAAACATGATATATTTAAATAATATTTATTATTGTATTTTTTATTAATTATAAATTAAATTTACACATAGATTTATATTCGCAAATAATCTGAATTAGTTCTCGAAATTTTATATTTTTATCAAACTTTAAGAAAATGTCCTCTAAAGAAAAATTATGTTTTGGATATTACTGACGAAATTTATACTAAAAAAATTGTAATTTTCTACTACTTATATCAAATTTAGTAAATTTTTGCGCTTTTATATAAAAATCATTGTCAAAAAATCTGAATCGAATGAGAAAATGGCTAAATAAGTTACAGAATATTTATACACAAATATTTGGAGCCACAGCAACTTATTTCCGATATCTTTTTAGTTTATTTTAGGTTCATTTAATGTACTTCTCTTATCAGTTGTAGTCAAAATTGATTTTGCACTTATAATACTATTGTCAATAATTTTAATTATAAACTATCAATAAATGTAAGTAATAATAATCGATATTAGTTGCAAGGATATTTCTGTGAATTCAATGCATTTTCTTTATGTAGCAAATTAAAATTAATTGAAATTCTATGAAATACTACACTTTATTCCGAAATAGTTACAAGTTTCTATAAAAAAATTATACCAATACATGTAACGGAAGCAAAAGTTGCTGATGTATGTTAAAACTTTTTAATGATATAACTAGAAATTAATATTATAATTACTGAAATTTAAACGCATTTACATCTATTAAATTTTTGTTTCGAGTACTTACATAAAATTTTTTGCATCATGTAACTTAAAAGTATATTAAATTTAGTGACACTTTTTACAGTGTACTGAAACCTATTCACAAATTTACTCTGTGATATTGGAAACCCAATTCGCAAGGAACATTAGCTAATATTGAGTTAATTGCGCGCAACGAATCCCTTCTCTTTTCTTCCATTAGAGAACTCACAGAAATTACTCAAACCAAAAATGGCAAATACCTTGTCACACTTTTGAAATATAAAAGATTCAATCCTCGACACTTCTTAAACTATCCGATACGATTCGATTTGATTTGCAAATTTAATAATAAATCTCCCCAGTTTCGACAAAGTTCATCTCTCCCACCGAAGAAAAGCAAAATTATCGGACACGCCCAGAGGATTATAAAAGAAATATTCATGAACTCGGCCAAGGAATTATACAAGCCCGCAGGCTTTTAAAGCGCGAGAGATTAATCGAGCCTTTGTTTTCATCGCAGCAGCAGTACAAAAGTTATTACAGCTCCCGTTAATAGGGATTACGAGCGGGGTAATAGAGGACAATCTTTTCTTATTGCCCGCGCAAGCGAAAAACAAAAATCGCGCGAATAAAAATTTGTTCCCGCTCGCGCAATAACAATTTTTCACGCGCTGCGCCATACTCGAGCAAAACGGCATAGCGGCGATCCGCTCGTATGTATATATTACGAGATATGAAGTCGATCGATGTGTGCATCGGGACATATATTTCTGGCCCGCTATCTGCGCGAATCGTAGCACTTCTATTTTATATTTTTAGTTCTAAATGCGCCCGGGCGCGTGTTTACTCTAAACGATTTCATTCGGGGATACAAACGCAGAAAAAGGGGGGAGAGAGAGAGAAAGTAAGTTTGTGCTACATGAAATATTCGCGGGCATTATCTATGCAGAATATTCAACTGCACGCGGCTCGATAAAATGCAATTTCATCGATGCTGCCTCCCGGGCTTGTTTCCCTTTATTTGTTCGGCTGATTGCACTAAATCCGGCCTTTTAGAATAGCAAGTTCGCCGATTCGTACTTCTCTGTTTCGTTCACTGTTTCTTTCGCTCGATGAATAAATATATTTCTCTTATTGGAAATCTGTTGTTATTCAGAATTCTGGAGTCCGTCTTTTTATTCTATGTTTGAGTGTCATAAGAAAGCTATTATTGTGATGTAGAATTACTGTTGTTATAAACTGATGTTAACTACTGCGTTCCATGTTAATCTTATATTTCATAAAATTAAATTATGCTTGATAATCAAAAATTGTATTACACATGTAGGTACATAAATATATGCAGTCAGACATTTCTGAGAAAGTATACAATATGATTTAGTGAATTCTAAAACATCAATTCATTTAAATCTCAGTTTCTACAAACTTTATCATAACAAGCCTTTTTCTCTGAGATAACAAAAAAGATTTATCTGCTGTATTTTTCAATTAAGAAAATTATTACTGTTCATGTAATAAATCATTAATATACGAAATAAATGCTTTACCTATTAAACAAATATATATAAATCAGTCTTCTTTTACGGTATAAATCAATTATACTGAATATTATTATGCAGAATAATTTGTTGATGGTCAATTTAATTTCTAATTGAATATAGTATATTATGTACCAAGGGCGAAAAGTGGGTCTTTACTGACCGTGTGTAAAGTTTGCAGTACGAATCGTAGGTGATCGAGCACGAGCCGAAGGCAAGTGCGTATCGCGAGCCGGAGACGAGTAATGGAAACACACGTGGTCAAAAAGGCTCACTGGCCCGTGGTGAACACCATATTTTTTATAACACATGTCTGGATTCTCAAAAACATACGTATGACCTATTTTACACGAATTAAGCTACTAAAGTATTTAGGCCCCCGTAAACGCGTGGTATCATCCGGAAGGTACGGCATGTTTATGGAGGGCCTAAACACCTTTTGGCTAAAGTTTTGTCTTGTTTTTTTGCCGGGTGGAAAACAGTCATTTTAGGCCCGTTTTATAGATAAGAAAAGCACGTCAATCATGCGTGTGTGACAAAAAATATATTAAATAACTTAAACTACATAACATTAACATAAGAGAAACCATATTGTCTCTTTATTTCTGTATTTGAACTATCTTAATAAAAAGATAATAAAAAATTTGCCATCACTTCATGTGCATTATTTTTAACAAAGTAAACGAAATCTTAATTTAATTCATGTTATGATAAATAGCAATAAAGTTATATATTAAAAGAAACAATATCGATCGTAAAATTTAGTTTACAAACTAACGTATATTATGTTCTGTACTTCGTACAAATAATGCAATTATTTTACTTTAAAGGTAATTCGCGAGACGTGCTATTATACATATAATCATATTAGATTTTTATATTTTATCACCTTAAATGCACTGTTTATAAATAATAGTATATTTTTAGCTTTACATTAATATATTAGATTATTTTTTGATTAGATACGTACACTGTGGAAATAAAAAATTTATTCTAAATTAAATTTTTAAGAATATATGTTATCGACTATTTGAACAGAAATATTTAAAATCGGGAGTAAGAAAAGTATTCTATGCATAAATATACGAGTTATTTTATAATGTATTTGCATTGATCTTATTCGTGGTAGTTTAAAATTTGATGCGAATTGTTGCGCAATAAATTATATATGTACAAGTATTTATGTAGGTATGCTCAATAAATTGATCTGCTAAGAAAGTTATAAAAAAGGCGTCTGGAAATAATTCTGTAACACTCTACCATTTTTTGAAGATACTGAGAGAAACTTTGTTATCTTTTTCAGTGTATTATTTCACAAAGAAATGAACTGAATCATTGCTTCAAGATTTATGGTGTATTTTATTATTACTATAATTTTATAATAAAAGATCGAATCGCGCCTTTCATAGACATGCTCTTGTTCCGAAGAACTTCTCAATCAAGGCTAGAATACAAAAATTAAAAAAAAAACTTTAAAATTTCATTCTACCCACCCAATAACCGCAATTATAAACTACTATCCTTCAAGCCCACCGCAACGCGCCTCAAAAGCTCGTCCGCCGAATCGATCCCCGCGCGCAGCTCGATCTTCCATCCTCCCCGTCAATTTTTCATCCAACTGTATTTCATCATCCCCCAAACGTTCGTATATCGCCCAGCAGCTGGCTTCTCCTCCTGCACCATACGCAATTCCTCTCTACCTCTGCCTCCACGCGCATTACGAAAATTGGCTATGGATTTTATACCTGCGGCGGCAAAAATGTATATCTATACGCGCGCGATATATATCGCGGCCAACGGGTATAAGGTATAATTCGCAATTTCGCATGAGAGTCCGACCTTTTTCGGGGCGCACGAAGAGAGAAGTGGGTAAGGGGGGGGGGGGGGAGTGGGGGAGGGTAAGAGCGAAGGAAAACTTGGGCCATTACATCGGCGATAGTTTATGTTGCCTATTTATTCTTCCGGCGCGCCAAAGTTTAAGAGGTCCGCGAGATATATGTGTATCGGTACTCCCCTGGCGTGGGGAGGAGGGTGCAACAACTTTCTTAAAGCGCGCCTCCGGAGTCGCACGACTGTCTCTCCATTCGTTGGCAATTTTTCTGTGTACCTTTCTTTATACACGTGCGAGTCTACACACTCGTGTATACACTTGGGGATTCTATTCAAATGGTTCCTTTTTTGGGATACTGTATAAGACATTTATTATATAAGATATTTAACAAATAATGTAATTTTAAATAACCGTAAACTGTTGAACATGATTTTAAGATTTTATTCAAAGCTTAGTGAATTTAACAATTAAATTAATGTATTGTTTATACATTGTTTTTCATGCACGTGCGCACACACGCATACATACACACGTACATGGAAGGAATTAACAAGGAATTAACCACTCAGAAAAAAGTGTTTGAATGAGTGCACAATTTTAGCGATTTCATATTACATTCATACATATAGATACATACATAAATACATACATATATACATACATCCATCCCTACATAAATACATACACACATACATACATTCATACATGCATACATTCATACATACATACATACATACATACATACATACATATATACATACATACATACATACGTACAGATATAGGTACGTACATAAATACATATATACATACATAGATACATACATACATACATACCTATATATACATACATACACACATACATACATACATACATACATACGTACATACATACATACATACATACATACATACATACATACATACATACATACATACATACATACATACATACATACATACATACATACATAAATACATCGAAACAACAAGGCTCCAGGCCTGGATGGCATTCCCAATATAGCATTGAAACATGCTATATTCGCCCAACCAGAGATCTTCATAGACTTGTACAACACATGTCTAAAAGAGGGAATATTTCCCGCCGACTGGAAGAGACAACGACTTGTGCTACTACCAAAGGGAAAGAAGCCACCTGAGGACGCTTCATCATACAGACCGCTCTGCATGCTGGACACCTCAGGCAAGATTCTGGAACGCATAATTTGCGTCAGAATGGATCAGGCAATAGAAGAAAAAGGGGGACTTGCGGAACACCAATACGGCTTTCGGAGGAAACGATCAACTCTAGACGCAGTGAACATAGTGATTGACACTGCGCGCGCAGCGATAGAGGGAAAGAGATGGAAAGGAGGAGCAAAGGAGTATTGTGCTGTCGTCACTCTGGACGTCAAAAATGCATTCAACTCGGCCAAATGGACCAAAATACACGAGGCATTTCGTAAACAAGAAGTGTCTTTATATATAAGAAGGATGATGTCCGACTACTTGAAGGACAGAATCTTATTATATGACACTGACAATGGCACCAAGACCTATGAAGTAACAGGAGGAGTACCCCAGGGATCAGTGCTTGGTTCACCGACTTGGAACAGCTTGTACGATGGGGTACTAAGGCTACAGTTACCCAAAGGGGCGACAGTGATAGGATTCGCTGACGACATAGCACTAGTCGTGGTAGCGAAAAGCATAGAAGATATAACAGAGATAGCTGACGAGGCTATTCGTATAATACGCGAATGGCTGACAGAGACAGGACTGGAATTGGCCAGTCATAAAACCGAAGTTCTTCTTATTTCTAGTAGGAAGAAAATGGAGAAAATAACGCTAATGGTGGATGGACACAAGATTGTTTCTCAACCAACCATTAAGTACCTGGGCATTACCATTGATGCAAGACTTACATTTAAGCAGCATCTTGAAACAGTGAGTGACAAAGCAGCAAAAGTTGGCGCTGCTTTATCTCGATTGATGCCAAATGTAGGAGGGCCAATGCAAGGTAGAAGGTTGCTCTTAGTCAGTGTAATCACATCGATTATGTTGTACGGGGCTCCTATATGGGCAGATGCCATGTTAGTGAAAACGTACGCAAACAAGCTGTCGACTGTATACAGACGAAGTGCACTTAGGGTCGCGTCTGCTTATCGTACGGTATCAAATGAGGCTGCCTGTATTATAGCAGGCATGCCGCCTATTGACCTCCTAGCAATGGAGAGAAAGAATGTCTTCGAGACAAAGCGACAACAAAATAACAACACTCAGAAGGACATCTGGGATTCCGCGAAGAAGCAGACACTGACTGAGTGGCAAAAAAGATGGGACTCCAGTGGCAAGGGGCGATGGACACATCGCCTCATACCAAGGATAGAGGGCTGGACCGAAAGAAGACATGGGGAAGTAAATTACTACCTCACACAGTTTTTGACCGGGCACGGATGCTTCCGGGCGTACCTGCACCGATTCAAATTAGAAGACCGTCCAAACTGCCCAGTGTGTATGGACGCTGACGAAGATGCGGAGCATGTCTTCTGTGACTGCTCACGATACCAACAGGAAAGAGAAGAACTTGAGAGCTATCTCCAGACCAGAGTAACACCTGAGTCGATTATGGAAGCTATGCTGACTTCGGAGGATGGATGGTGCACAGTAAACAACTATGCAGCAGATATACTTAAGAAGGTCAGAAAAGACGAAGAAGGAAGAAGAAAAAGACGAGAGATGCTGAATGAAGCTGGCGACCGGACGATGCGGTAAGAAGTAGAAGGCACACAACACGGAAGACTACTAACGACGGTAATGGGAGAACCAGTGATGCCGACCACATTCACAGAAGAGGGCAGGAGCCCAATGACCCCCGCGAAGCATTGCTTGGCGGTAGTACCGCGGGGAGGTCAACTCAGAAGAAAGGGCACGGTTCACTTTACTAAGGGTCAAAAAGTGAACGGAGGGGATCCGGTTGCGGTGGGGCGTAAAAACCCTGGCGTATACTGGAAGGTTTAGTGAGTGCGAGTCTCACACACGGTGGTACTTCACTATATCATGTCATGGTCCATAATGGATTTGCCTTAAACCTCTCTCTCTATAAGAAAAAAAAAAAAAAAAAAAAAAAAACATACATACATACATACATACATACATACATACACACATACATACATACATACATACATACATACATACATACATACATACATACTACTAACGACGGTAATGGGAGAACCAGTGATGCCGACCACATTCACAGAAGAGGGCAGGAGCCCAATGACCCCCGCGAAGCATTGCTTGGCGGTAGTACCGCGGGGAGGTCAACTCAGAAGAAAGGGCACGGTTCACTTTACTAAGGGTCAAAAAGTGAACGGAGGGGATCCGGTTGCGGTGGGGCGTAAAAACCCTGCCGTATACTGGAAGGTTTAGTGAGTGCGAGTCTCACACACGGTGGTACTTCACTATATCATGTCATGGTCCATAATGGATTTGCCTTGAACCTCTCTCTCTATAAGAAAAAAAAAAAAAAAAAAAAAACATACATACATACATACATACATACATACATACATACATACATACATACATACATACATACATACATACATACATACATACATACATACATACATACATACATACATACATACATACATACATATAATCATTATTGAAAAACATATGTATGCATACCCGGGAAAAAAATGTTATATATAATTAAATATAACCATATATAATCACTTAGAATTAAATAATAAATTAACAATATAATAATTCATTTATTCAAATATCAATCAAATAATGATTTTTATGCCCATCTCAACGAAAATGGCCACATTTTGCCCTGAAAAGCGAGACCAAAATAATACTTTTTGCCCGAAAAAATGATTAGCGGGAAAAAAGTGACTTCACCAGAAACTAGTCCAAATTTCTTTATTTCATCAAGTTCTACCAATAACCCTGATTTTCGATTGTCTTTTAACAATATTGTCTTTTAACAGTCCATTACTCGCGCTTTTCAAGTCAAAAAGTGGCTGAAATTGAAAAGTAATTATTTATTATCCCTATAAAAAAAATTTTATTATTAAAAAAATTAAATTTGCCCGAGATGGGACTCGAACCCGGAATCTTTGAGTTGGCAATCCAGCATCTTCGCCGCTACCTCAACTCGCACTGTTGAAATTATAACACTGGAAGTACCTGATTAGTTACCAGAGTGTAGAAATATCCCGAGTGGAAATCGAAAAGTGGCGGAAGCTTGGTCCATACCAGGGACCTGTCGAATATCGCCAGGCCCTTATAAGGCACCTGATTAGACCCTTACCAGGGATGCTACGGCGTGCTGCTGAGGACCACGTTTCCCCCATGGTCCGCGCTTCTTATACCAGCCGATAATAAGGCGATACCAAGGCGTCAAGCTGCTCGAGAAATAAAAACATTATTTTAAAGCAAATCTAAAAGTAGCATAACCTAATAACATGAATAGTTTATTATATATTATAAAGTCAAGTAATTTTTATAAAATCAAAGCTACTTTCTTTTATATTTAAATAATATTTAAATATAAAAATATGTATTATTTCAAAACATACATTATTTTTACTAAAAAAAGTACTTTATTTATTACAAACTATTAAAGAAATTGTTTATGTGGGTATGTAAAACAATTAGTTTTAATTAAAGTTTTTTAATGAAAAAATGTTATAGCTTCTAAATTATATTATTAAAATAATTACAGTACTATATTGTTATTGAACTCCTTTGACATAAATGCCAGACAAACAAAAACTTCTATTTTCAGTATTACGATTTGAGCATTATAACGATATAATTAATTTTTTTCGTATAAATAATATGAAAAATCGTATATTAATTCTTTAGTAAACCTTTTGCATAAGTCCGTTTACATGAAGAATCTTACATGAATTATTTAGTAAACCTTTTACATAAGTCCTTTTACATCAACATAAAACAAAATGTTTCTTTATAATATTCTGATTTAAAATACATATTGACAAACTAAAGCTCATTTTGCATTTAAATAACTAACAAAATCTAAAAGTTATTTCCACAAATTATAATTAAGTTGTCTCTAATACCGCTACATAATAATTTATATAAGCTGAAGCAATGATAGTTAATATAAAAAAATATTAAAAGTTTAATAAAATTAAATAATAAATAATTAAATTAAAATATCAATATAAATAAAAAAGTTAATTAATGATGCATTTAAAAAATCACGTTAAAACCTAACCTACAAAACATGCAATAAGGATTTCACAAATATACTTACATTTATTTTATTATAAAAAATGTGTTTAAGTTCTCATCGGTTGATATCTTAAATTTTTATTTTCACAATCAATATTAAAAATCAGAAATTTCGAAAAAAAGGCAATGAAAATTTTTTTCTTCAAGAAAATTGCTCCATTTAAGCAGCTGCATGTACATTCTCATTCCATAATAGAGCACTCATTGTGTCACAATACGACATTCCGTTATGACGTTATTCCATGATCCGTTCTCTCTTCACTACATCAGGAAATTACTAAGGGCTAACCAGGCCACTTGATTATTTCTTAATAAAAATATGGCCCTTATCCGCACACCGTAGTACCCGCAATATGGGCTACGCCAGGCGGTCTGGCTTGTCCCTTGTTACCTAATCAGGCGGCCTGGTGATCATTTCTACTCGAGATTAAGTTATGGTAAAACTGGGATATGAACCAGTATCTTAAGAGTCGGATGAGGTCCTGATCAGGTGCCTGAATAGGGCCTGATGCAATATGTAGTTTCCTGCAGACCGAGGCCACGCTATGATTTCAGTTTATATACAATTATCTGTGGTTATATATAATTATATATAAATGGGACTTAGAAAATTTTTGAAAATGTTTACAGGTAGTAAGACGCTTATATATCATTATATATGATTTTATATAATCATATATAGCTATATATAAGAGATTAGATATAACTATATATGAATATATACAATTATATATGACCATATATAGCCATACATTGCCATATATAACTATATATAACGCTATACAAGCTAATTGACACTAGACTTGTATATGCTTATATATGGTTATATATGGTTATATATGAGCAAATATAGTTCTATATGACTGTATATATTTATATAAGGCCATAATCTATATATAATCATATAAAATCATATGATTATATATGATTATATAACCATATATCAATTTTATATATAACTATATATGGTTATATATAAATCAATTTTTCCCGGGTACTAATTCAACAACGTCCAAAACAACGATATACATCAAAATCTAGGATTTCGTAGATACCATTGTTACAAAGCGAATGCACTTAACGGGAAAACTCTTAATATAATTTTATTTATTTTAATTGTCAGAAAGTCTTAACTGGATCTCGAACAAGTAATGATTTCAGACGAATTTTTTCAAGATCACTTATACATAATTTTGCTCGGTACCCTAGGTCGACGCACGTTTCGAGGAGATACACAGGGCCTGCAAGATAGCGCGGGCCAGCCCAGGCGGTGCTGGACTATATAATGTAGCTCGGGTATATAATCGGATGAACGCTCGCAGTGCTAGAACTAATAGCTTTGAGCGATCACTGGACTAAGTAGACTGATTAATTAATTAACCCTTTGATATATTAGAGAGAGGATTCCCCGGACTTGTGCAGTTTGCGCGGAGACTAATTATGCCGTTGAAAGTATCAAGCGCTGTATGGATGCTTTTGTGAAAGAACGCACTATTCAGTGCCAAATAAATAGTTAAAATATTAAAATATTAGGCGTAAAATACAAGTTTATTTAAGATTTTTTATTATTATGAATAAATACATTTTTCGATACAGTGAGCATAAATTTTCAGTGTGTAAAATGCTATTTTACGCTGCTATACAAAAATCATGTTATTACAACTCAGGCATGGAATTTAACACTTCGGATTTTCTAATTTAACACACTCGGAGCGCAACATTCAACGCCTGAGTTGCAAACATTATGTTTCTATGATTACGTTAAATTGCATTCCATGACCTCAAAACGGGCGTAAAATCCAATTTATTTACACACACTGTATCAAAAACTATCGTAAGTAACTTGTGCGTCTGATTTACATACTCGCGTGTAAATTTGCATACTATACTATTATTTAATTGAGGTTACTTTATCTGAAATTAATCATATATAAATATAGCTCACCATCAATATCTCAGTTATTATGCTATTCAGGATACTGATAGTCTATGATATACATATATGAGCAAGTATACGTAATTGCTTTAATCGTGATTACTGCATTTCGAATACTTATATTGCTGGTAAAGCTTGCCCATGATTTCTAAGAACCCTGGTAGAAAATTGACCACCCCTTCTAGCCTGTTCACGATCTTCTTGTCAGATTCATTCGTCAATTTTTAGCCAGCAGTTACTTATATGTTGATCAAAATATAGTCAAGCGATAATATGCTTATATCCTCAAATACATTTACCAAAAATATGCGCCCGTTGTCTATTTTAGGAAATTGAAATAATACTATAGCATGATTTATTACATACCTAAGTGATGTTCTAAGCAACGCCAAGAAATAGTCTAAATAAAGATTTTACTATTATTTTACTATTATTTTTATATTACATTAATTACTATTTAAGTTGTAAATATTATGGTAATAAATAATTAATATAATAATATTGAAAGGTGTATATTTTAATTCATAAAGCTTTACCATGCATAATATATTTCAATCTATCTATGTATTTATAAAAATGATTGCGAATTTTGTGACAGTCATACATTCAAACCCACGAGTTCATAATTCATAAATTACACAACTGCACTAATAAATTCATAAATATCACATTTGTAAACATATAATATATCTACTTTAAAACAGTGCAAAATACTGTAACCTAACCTCAAATTCATTGTACAAAAGTATTATTTTGTATTACAATTTTTCCTGAATTTACCTAAAATAGTTATTCTTATTATCTATATTCAAGTCTTGACTTAATAAATGACTATTGAAGTGTATTAATTATTTAAATGTTATTATTAATGAATTATAAAAATGAAGTATAATGTTAACCAGATTCTGACCAGAAAAGACTTTTTAACCAGTTTCTGGCCAGAAAGCGTCTGCCATAAGCGGGCTTTTTGACCATAATGTTGGCTATAAATAATTAGCCATTTGCTATAAAAATAAGCAGTATATGTCGAATAGCTAGTCAATGTTTCTATCAGGAAAATCTTTAAAAGTAATTATGATTACATTTTATAATGTAGTAAAAATCGATTGAAATTATTATTTCCTAAAATATAAAATAAAGAAACTGTGAAACATTTGAAATTGAATCAAGTGCACACAACCAGCTTGACTCTAATTTGTTATCACTACAGAGCGATATTGGTATTGCATAAAACTTTTCAAAGAACATACATGTGCCTCCTAAATCGCGAATTATAATAAAGTTGAGTCAAAACGATTGAGTTTTGAAGTTAGTTATTTTTTTCCCGAAGCATTATTAGATTAAAACGTTGTCCTAAATTACCACTACCCTCATTGCTAATATATTTTATCAACTTTGCAGCGGTATACTGCATTTTATGTGTTGATTATTTAAAAAATTCATTAGGTCCGTAATGTAGAATATAAAAAAATAAAGAACATGTATTTTTTCCTTTATTAAATAGATAAAAATTAAACCATGATCCTTTCTCACATCACTACATCAGGAAATTACCAGGGGCTAAAGAAACTATTTGATTATTTCTTAATAAAAGAGTTACATCTCTTTGAATACTCGTGACGTCACGAACACATATATTTTCGTGACGTTACATATCATTTCAGTATATCTATATATATTGAAAATCTATCAACTTTAAATGACTGTAACTCGTTTAATTTGCATCTATTTAAAAAAGAATTGTGTGACTTGTGACCACCTTAGAACCTTTTTAACCTATTTAAGGATAAGTTATAAACTATTTGTTACGAAACTTTCATACTTTTTCTCAATTCTTAAAGCAGATATTAAATTATTATACGCATTACTGTTTCATTTTAATCTATTCCTATGTATATTTTCAACTGAACCAACATTCTTTGCTAGTTTTGATGCTATATTTAGACATCCAATGATTTGACATCCATATCTCTAGGCATTAATTGCTCCATTAGACACTTCGCTTAAAGTTATCATACTAAATGATGCTATGATTTTATATATAATTTTATGTGCTAATGTAAATCATCCTCTAGAAGTTAAATTATTCAAATATAAAACAATTCACTATTCTGCTAGGTATGTACGTCTATAAAAGAAAGTTACATGCTTTATATTATGAGAACAACCATGTTAAGTTTCTATTGTTTTCTATAAATATAATACGTTTTGCTAGCCAAAAGTTCTATCTAAAGCCTGAAATGGCTTCTTTTGAACAAGCGTACCTCCCAATTATGAAATAAAATGAAATAAAAACTAAATAAAAGACAATTTACATCGTAGAACTGCACCTAAGCACACCTGCATCCCAAAGTACGCCCACGCACCATGTCGCAAAAAACTCAAAAATTCTCCCCTCCGGCCTAAAGAAAAATCCCGCTGAAAAATGCAGGCAAAGAAAAGCTACAACATCCTCCGATCTAAATAATTCGCTCTTTCTCTCTCCCTTTCGCAAAATCCCCGGGCAAACACTCGTTCCCACTTCCGTCAAAATCCCGCGCGCGATGCATCTCTCGCGTCGCGAGAAAGCTCCTCGCGCCCGTGCTTGCTAGCGCAAATAAAACAGTCGTCCTCGCGAAAAAGGGCCGCGCAGCTGCAGCTGTGCGAGGCTCTTTGCGAAAAGACTCGCGGCGTTAAAATAAAGATAAAGGCGCGAGGAATCGAGTTAGACGTCTCGCAGCGAGCGGTGGAAAGGGAGGGGGGGGGGGGGGAAAGAGTGTCGCGACGCTGATTCCTCGCTTTCTTTCCGTTTCTTCTTGCGGGGCTGCGGGATTCTTTTTCCTCGAGGGTGGGATCGATTTCACCCGGATTTGAATGCCCCGTCGGCGAGACGCCTCGCTCGCGCGTAGGCGTGTATAGGGCTGATTCCGTTGAGACATGTAAAGTCTGAGGGTGAATAGATTTTTGAGTGGAATTAGGTTTTTGAAGTGTTCGAAGGTTTTCATACTTGTAATGGCATAAAGAATTTTCGAGAATAAAGGGAGTGAAGTGTCAGTTGTTTCAATTTTTGAGTTTGATACGCCTGCGTATATCGCTTTTACAAGATATAGCACTCATTTTTTCTGTAGATCTTTCCACTATTAACCTAATCTAAATTATTGCCGTTTTCTTTTCACATATCACTGTGACTGATATCATGCGATGTGTGGTATACAAATTGTAGAATAATTAAACTGACGTTCCTTCTTATGCGTAAAAGTTTTATAATGGCGATGATAATTTTTAATTTACCTAATAAATATGTTTTATGGCCTAGGGAGAAGGGGGGAGTCAAATATGCTAATGGTAAAAAATGTCTGTACATACTATGTAAGTACAAGTGTTCATTCGTGCGCGCGTATGTGTATCTATGGATGCGTATATGCATATCTGTTGCGTCCTTTAATATTTTATTTATCGACTTGTCATCTCAATACTTATAGCTTAAACAGAAATACTCAATGTCTTATAATTGATAGAATATACACATTCTCGATAAGTACAGACACGTTTTGTTCTTAGGAGCAGATGCTCCTTAAAATTATTTATTGCATAGATGATTAATACTTTCGAGAAAACGCTGCATAGCATTTCCGTATCTATGGTTTTAACAAAGGTACTAGATGTTTCATTACTGACACATATTGTGTTTCCTCTTGACCTGTGGAAAGGATTTGGGTCGTCCGCTGCCTGAGATGCTCGATGTGATGGATAAAATTGTCGCCACCTATTTAAGATCATCCATCAATTATAACACCAACACTGTAAATAATTCGCGCATTATAGCAGAAAAATGTAATATGCATACTCTACAGCGTCAGAGACACATATTCTATTCTCGATCTGGTATACATATTGAATTATACAATACTTATTGCATTTACACTTACTGTTAATTTGCAGAAAAATGTTTTATTTTTATTCGCACAATTTTACTTGCACACATTAAAACATGGTCCTTTGAGTCGGATGATTAAAAAGAACTATTAATAACCCAATGGAAATTAAAACTCTTTTTTAACTAGAAAATAGACTTTTCCACTGCTATCCTTGTATTTATCAATTATTTCTAGCCAGTTCTGTTACCTAAATGAAACGTTTTGAGGTACTGTCCTAGAATTTTTCCGAAAATTTCCGCTAGCTGGAAATTTTCAAACTTTAAGAAACATATATCGCGTGGTCGTTTGTCTGTTACATTTATATATGTACATACCATAATATTATGAATGCTCAAATGAAAATCAAAATGTTTTTCTGAAATAAAGAGTCAAACGAAGACATTTCAATTGAACCGGGACTGATACCTACATTCTTAGTTATCTATATACATAGAACTTACATTCACACTAAAATAATCAATCAAATTAATAAGTAAATTTGAAGTAAGCTATTTGTAACGTAGGTTTTTATTACTTTGTTTATTTAAATAATTACTGCTCCAAATCGAATCGACTTACTACCTACTTTACCGAATTTGGTATTTATATATATATATATATATATATATATATATATATAGGGCGCCAGGTAAAGCACGGCTAGCTATGCATGAGTGCGCATCCCAGAGGAAGTCCCGTCAAGCAAATCCCAGAGCATGTGATAATTTAATATTAATATATATTTAATTCAATATTATTTAATTTAACCGGGAGTGAAGGAAATTAATAATGAATCACTACAACTTTATAGTTTAAGTACTGAAGCTGTATTTAATTAAGTAACTCTTCTCGCAAATATACAATGTCGCAATATAAAGATCGCAATCGCTCGACCTCGCTCGATTTGCAATTTACAATATGGCTACGTAAGTCCGCGTGCGCGTCGTTTGATTTAACAAACTGCGCTTTTAACATGCAAATCAACTGATCAATTGTCGTCATACCATTATCATTTATCAATTTATAATATACCACAAGGCAGTCACAGGAACGTTGACAGCAGCTGTTGGACTTGTATTCCATAATTATCAAATCAATTTGGAGTTAGCCATATGGATGCCATATTTGAAAGGAGTCGTAGCACCTATATTCAACAACATCTTATTTTGTCAAGCTAGATGTACGGCTATTTCTTTGAGAAAGCAGTCATCAATTAAATTATATCCTGCAGGAGTATTCCGGAAGGACAGCAGCAAATCGAGTAACTGAACTACATACTGTTCTTTAAGCAAGGTCAACGTATTATCAAGTCAAGAAAATTAAAAGCAAGTGAGTCTATATTTCATCAATCCTTAAACATAATTATTTACTGTGAATCTATGATATCGGCGCCAGTATGCTAATATGCACTTACCGTCATTTTCGAATTTTCCATTATTCATGTTCAATTTTTAATTTTGATTAAATATCTCAGTCATCCGGTGTTCCTCAAGGGGATAGTATCACCATATAGCCTTTCTTGTGCTATTTTCATCTGTAAAAGAAAAATGTGAATAATTAGGTTATTTCAAAGAAAATATCCTAAAAGTGCAATATATTTTTGACCAATTTCATCCATAGTGGGGCCCAAACTCCCCCTTAGAACCTGAGATATGTGGTTTTGAATATGTGTTGCATGCACGTAAACTACAGAATGTACTACTCGATGAATTTACGTCTACCAGTGCTTAAATTATCCCTTTTATTGACATTTTGGACTGATGTTACTTAGAAAATTCGTTTATAAGTTTAAGTATTTCTTTTTATACCTGGAAGTGATTTACGAGTCATAAAAGGATTAAAATTCATGGTTTTTCACACTTATAAAACAATACTTGGTTTATTAAAATTCATCCTTTGTTTGAGTATGTAGATTACGCGCGACCACTAAAAATTCATTAACAAAAAGCTTAATATAAAATTCAAACCTATTAAAATGAATTTATGTACGAACAACCAGGACTTCAGTTATTGAAAACTTCTTTAAAGACTCCTTCCGTTTCGAGAGGGAGTGATTCTTGAACTTTGAGAAAACTCCGCTCCGGGAGGGAGTGATTATTGAACTACGAGGATAACTCCGCTCCGGGAGGGAGTTATTCTTGAAATTCGAGAATAATTCCACTATTTTAAAAAACAAAATGGTGGAGCCGACAACAGAGCATTTTTACGTAATATGACTATAATATTTCGAAAGCAATTAATATAAACTGATACAGGGGGATTTCGGACGTTTACTCGATTTTACGCATCTTCTGATGAGAATTGGTAAATTTTGGTATATAGAGGATTTCAGGATCGGTGATTACGAATCAAAAGTCAGAATTTCAAAAAACAAAATGTCGGAGATAGCAACTATAGTATTTACTCAAATTGATGCATCTTTTGATAAAAATTGGTAAAATTTTGTATACAAGGGTTTTCGGGGGTGGTGATTACAAATTAAGTAAGAACTTCAAACACAAAATAGCGGAGCCAGTAACTATAGTGTTTACTTAAATGTATGTATATTTTGATAAAAGTTGGTAAAATTTGGTTTAGGAGGGTTTTTGCAAACCCTTATAGATCAAATTTTATTAATTTTTATCAAAAGATGCATAAAATTAAGTAAACACTATAGTAACTAACTCCGCCATTTTGTTTTTCAAAATTCTGACTTTTCATTCGTAGTCAGTAACCCCGAAAACCCCTTTATACCAAATTTTACCAACTTTTAATAAAAGACGCATAAGATCAAGTAAACACTATAGTTACTTATTCCGCAATTTTGATTTTTGAAATTCTGACTTTTGATTCGTAATCAGTGATCCCGAAAACTCTCGAATACCAAAATTAACCAATTTTTATCGAAAGATGCATAAAATTGAGTAAATTTTAATGTATCAAAATATGCTGTATATATATATATATATATATATATATATATATATATATATATATATATATATATATATGCATATTATGCTACTTATTCCGCAATTTTGATTTTTGAAATTCTGACTTTTGATTCGTAATCAGTGATCCCGAAAACTCTCGAATACCAAAATCAACCAATTTTTATCGAAAGATGCATAAAATTGAGTAAATTTGAACGTATCAAAATATGCTGTATATATATATATGCATATTATGCATATTATATCCATTTATTCCCTAAACACGGTCCCTCTGAACACTCGATATAGCGCACACCATAGATATAGTAAATGGGGAGAATGATGTGTTCCTTTGCGCCACTGATTCTCATTCAAGAAATAATATTTTGAGCTGAAAAAATTGTCTGTGATATATATTGATATGTATTTTGCGTGGGTTTGAACTCAAGTCGTAATTCTTTATGAATTCAATCAGAAAAATCATTGAAATTTGGATGTTCATCGCACTATGCCTTAAACAGTACCAACTTCACGGTTGTCCATACGTTCAGCCGGGCAATAACAGTAGCAACAAAATGATCAACGATTGACGAAGAAATAAAGAATATTTAAAAAATAATAATTGTCTTTTTCCTTCAGAAATACATTAGTCAAATATAATTAAAAATTAAACTATTATTTTTCTTTGTATTTATTGCTTTTCATTTGAAATAGTCGGTGAAAGTTTAAGACTTCGTCTGGCTAACCTCTTTGTAATTTTTCTGATGGTATGCATAACCCTCGCACGCTTGCGTATTTTGTCGATGGTCAATTTTAGTCTAATAGCTCATCCAATATCCGAAATTCAATGATTTTTTTCATTGAATTTACGAAGAATGACGACCTGAACTCAGATCCGCGCAAAATACATATCAAAAGCTTACATAGATAATTTTTTCAGTGAAAAATTATATTTCCCGAAAATATTCAGTGGCACAAACGAGCTGCGTTCTTTCTCCATTTACTATATATATTCGCTTTTGTTTATTATCAAATAAAATTACAGCTCGGTCAATATTCAAATTTCAATGATTTTTATCTTTGAGTTTATAAAGAATGACGACTTGTCGTCATATATATATATATATATATATATATATATATATATATATATTCCTCCATTTACTATATATATATACAAAGTGTGCTATATCGAGTGGTTAGAGGGACCTTAAAGGAAAAATTGACAACATAAAACGAAAAATCGATAATGTCGGTAATGGGTAATGGTACAGGACGCCGCTCTCCCTTTAAGCATTAAAGATCCTACATACTCTTGTGACTCATGTTTAATTTTCGGCTTATTTTATTGATTGCTTTTGAAAATAGCTCATTTACGATATCATATTCATATATTAAAACTTTACTGAGAGTATGATTTTCCGAATATATAAGTATATATCTTAGAGGTCCGTGCGGAATCACCCATATGTATATATGCGTGAGAGAGATCTTTCTTTCTCTTTATTTTTCTATTCTCTCGCGCGCCATTCTTTTAGGCTGTGACCTGAAACGATTTTCCATTCTGCCGGGGCTCACGATTAATTACTGGGAAAGGGAGAGGAGAAAGAGGGTGAGAGCAATTATTTTCGCGTTTTCAGCCTGCAATTAATATTTTAATTGTTATTTTAATTGTGAAATTACGGGGATTCGGGATTTCGCTGGAAGAGATTTTGGAGGATCGAGGATTGAGCGAGACAAGTGAGTTTGATACGTTCTGTAATTACGGCGTTTCGGATTATTATTTTGGGAATTTCGAGGTGGCTTTGGTTCGGTACTGTAACTACGACTAATTAGTTTTGTCAAAAGCTTGGCATGAAAGTGGTTTTTCGGAGTGAATAATATCTCTATTAAAGCTTGTTATGAGGATAAATGAATAAAATCTTTTTCGTAAAATAGTAAATGAAAATCTATCTATATATTTATCTTTAAAATTTAAACATTTAACATAGAAACCAAGTCTGTATTGATAATATATTTTCACGTACCGTTTAAAGATTTCTTAACGTTGAAAAGTTAACCTGTTAAGGGTAATTTAGAATAAAAATTAGCTTTTGAACTGGTTTGTAATGCTACAGCTATCTCAAATTAAACTTCCTGCTATGACTGTAAGTACATAGAAACTTTTCCTAATATACTACAAGAATAATTGAAGAATTTATTCGCGCAGAAAAAAAGTTCCTTGATAACCTCTCAACATAAATACTCAAGTGCCAATAAAAAGAATCTTTCTTCCAAGAAAGTAACAGTGGCCAGAGGCAATTAGTGCGTCTTTAATTTACTTACAACGCGCCTGTTTCTTCTTTCAAATACGCCCTCTCGTAAATGACTTTTCTAGTAAGAGAGAAAAAGAGAGACAGAGGGGGGGGGAGAGAGAGGGGGGACAAGAACTAGGGGCTTAGTTTCCGTTCCCGCGTGCCGGTGGACTTTTCTTTGTAAACGAAGAAGACGCCGGGATTTCCCTGCCGCTCCTTTTTGAACTTTTCTCCCGGCAAGAGTAAAATTTCACTCTAAAGGAGACTCTGATTTTCCACTTTCGTGGAGATCAAATGCCAAGTCTAGTTTTTCAAACTAGAGGACCGACGACGACGCCGACGACGAGAGTCGAGTCGAGGCTGGAGAGCGCCTCCGATTCCACCGGCTAAAGTGACGATTTTCAAAGGACTGAGGTGTAGTTTATCGCAATATTCTTACCCTATTTGTGAATTTTCAACTTTCGTAGAGGAGGGTCGATTGGATTGCCAGCGTAATATACGAATGCATGAGAGTAACTGTTAAGCGGACCTAACCACATTAAAATTACAAATAAATTGATTATATATTTTTAGGTGAGGAAAAATTATTCTTCATGTTATATTACCTACTTTTCTTTTTTGTAAATTTGAACATTTTATCAAAATAAAACGCAATATTTATTTAATTTTTTTTATGGTGTCTTTGTTTAGCCATATAACAAATCAAGGTTTTGAGAGTCAAACTGATCGGATTGAAGTTTTTAAGGTTTTATTGTATTCAACATACATATAATTAGGATATGAGTGTAGGAATTGATTGAATAAAAAACAAAATTATTAACCAAAGTTATAGACTATTTAAGCCTAAATATTTTTCTCTTTTAATTTTATTATAAAATATGGCTTAAATTAGCAATAACTTTTGTTAAAAATTTTGTTTTTCAAATTTCCATACTTATAGCTTAATTATATGAATTTAAACCGCAATAAAACCTCAAAAACACCAATCTGATCAGTTTGACTCCCAAAACCTTGCGACAGAGAAACAAATGTATAAGTTTATATTGTGGTCAAAAACAGACCTACCGACCATCAAAAAAATTTCCCGTTATATTTTGATAAAATGTTTTAATTTACTGAAATAATATAGGTAATGTATGATGAATAATGTATTCTTACCTAAAAATATATCGTCAAATTATTTGTAATTTTAACGTGGTTAGGTCGCCTTAATTTAGGTAGGAAACTGGTGTTTTTTGTCCAAAGTATAAAAAAAATCTATTTAATTCTTTTAATCTTTATAATTGGAAAAATATTTTGAAACTTATCAGATATCAAAACTTGATGTTTTAACAAAGTTATACCAATTTAAGAAAAACAATTTACATTAGATAACGTACAAATTTGAATCTATAAACGAGTTTTTCTCGCAACTAATTTTCCTAACTTTAAAAAGTGGCTTGCGCATGAGGTTTTTATGAATCTTTTTGAAACTTTCAGAAAATATACCTTAGTATATATGTAGAAAATAAACTGTCTACGTTAAAATTTTTTTCTTCTTATCTCATTTTATCCATCAGTAATTATAGAAAGAACATGATTTTTTGGGTATTTTCATAAGTCAAATGAAAACGAAATTGTTTTGAGGAAGTAGAAGACGATTTTTTAAATTCTGTCAAAAGCTTATATTTGTTGACCAATCAAGGAAGTGTTTCAATTTCTTTCAGAGCTGTTTCTCAAAATGCTATGCGCAAGTGACATTTAGAAAACTGGTCATTTTCGTTTAAAAAAATTGTATGTTTTCAATATCTCTGCAAATAATCGATATCTTGAACAAAAAATTTATTTAAAATCTATGAATATCATCCTATATAAGCCTTTAAAAATTTAGCTCATAAGACTGAACAATAAAAAAAGCTTGTCTTTTCACCATAGTCCTACCTTAAGTCAATTTGAAGAAATTAATTTTTTTGAATAAGCTTAACAACTTTAGTTATTATGTATACGAATGCAAATATGTTACGTAATTGTGTATGATATTCTGATACTTTGTGTAGTAAGATTTATTTATTTTAATAGTATATGTATTAGTACAGAAATTCTAAATAATTATAAATGATATTTTGTATCTATTTTGAATGTCCGACGATATCCGTCTGTTTCTACTTAACAAAAAAGTATACAGGTAGAAAGTGGTATATGAATCTAATTTGGATTTTATTGATATAAAAGTTATTTAGGCATCATCTTGATTGTTTATAGATGAAATTCTTATTTCAATACGAAAATATAGCCTCACTTCCTAGGTAAGAATGGTTATATGTGATTACATTTGCAATTATATTATGTAACTGTATGCAATCACATGTAGTCGCATGTGACAATATGAAATTTTGTAATATGCGTAGGGATCTGTAATATGTATTCATATATTATTCTATATCATTAAATATATTCACATACGATCATACGTGATCCAGGAGTTCACAATAAACTTTTGTAAATCATATTACAATAAGTCAACATGCGATAGTATGTAATACTATGTAAATATACATGATTGCGTGTAACCATTTGCGATTGGATGTAAACTAAGTTACTTTGGTGACATATACGGAAAATAATTTCAGGAAGTTTTTCCGGATCCGATCAATAGTTTTCGCAAGTATGCTTACAATGCAGTAAAGAGCTTAAATTATTATTTTGAATTAAGATCAGAATTCCATTTACTGAAGCCCTGTACCTATTCGCTGCGACATCACATGTAATAACATGTAAAAAAATCCATATTGTTTTATATGTAATTACCTGTAACTAAATGAAAGTCATTTTTGCCGGGTTCATTTAATAACCTGAGATAAAGTAATACTTCATAAACTTTTTCATTAAAATAAAATACAGATACTCTTGATACAAATATCTTTAAAAAATAAATGTACTTTTATGTATAGAATATAATAGATATACCTGTAAAACTAAATTTTTAAAATATTTATCACAGGAACTATGAATGTAGATGTGATTCTTCATTATTACAAAATTAGGGTAGATACCACAATATCTACTTACACATTTAAGGTTAGGGTACACTGATTTTAAAAACTTTGTGTAGGTTTTAATTTTGGAGTATATAAAAATATAATTCTTTATATTTGAAGTAATTTCACCCGTAATCAAAGTTATAAATTAAATTGAATTCAATTTCATCAAAAACCACCGTTTTACATTACACCTTCAAGAATGCCCCTTAAAAATATCAACCTGATTCATTAAGAATCTTGAAGCTTTATCATGTTTGAATAATTAAAAATAAATTTTGTGAAAAGATAAATAATTATGTATGTATTATAAATTAACTTTACCATTTTCTAATACAAAGTTACGGTCGTTCCAAAAATGTTTGCATCGAAATCAGTAACTTTGGTGGAAACAAAAACGTAAGAACGAATATAAATACTAAAATTCAGATGTTTTTAAACAGCAAACTGTTTTTAGTAAGTAAACAATTTGATTTTATGGAAAAAATGTAACGTTCATGTTATAAAAAAAAATCTCAAATACATACACGCACACATATGCACATTTCATTCAAAGCTTTATTTTAATCGTATCTATATTCTGACTCCCTAAATTATGAAACATATTTACTCGTTGATAAAAAAACACGTAAAAAAATTATCACCATCCTAAAGATTTCTCTCTCCTCTAGCCAAAATACAAAAGAATTACTTTCTCGCTCAAGATCAAGCCCAAAACCCCCTTCCATGACTGTACAACACCCGCTAAAAGAAACAATAATTCCCTCGTACGTTCTTTCCGAGCACGCGCGACTCTCCTCTTGCGGACAGCTTCCTCAAGTCTCCAGCAGCAGCCGAGCAAAAGATTATCCTCTCCCTCTCTCAGCCCCGAATCCCTTATAAATCCCTCGCGGCGTGACACACGGCGGTCCAGCATCGCCGAAAAAACTCTCATCCCCACCCCCCTCGCGATAACAGCCCAGTCTACACCTGCTAAAGTCCACCCCACCCCCCAAAAAAAAATAAACATGACAGAGCCTCCGCCGAGCTGCCGCCCCGAGAAACAGAAGAAAAAGCTCATACTGTAAAAATGAAACGAAGCAGAAGACAGCAAAAGAGAAAAATCCCACCTCGGGGTGTGCGCGAAAGAAGAGAGAGAGGCAGGATAGAAAAACACGAAATAGGAAAGGTGGAGCGGGGAGGGAAGAAAAAGCGGAAGAGGAAAGAGCGAGAGAGCGAGAGAAGCGCGCGCCGCCGGCCGATTTATTATCTCGATAGGAGTTTTAGTGTGTGCCGGGGCTCCGCCGACGCTTTAAGGTTTTACGAGTGCGCTCCTTGTATACGTGCACCGACTCCACTCGTATAAACCCATGTCTGTGCATGTGTGTGCGAGAGAGAGAGAGAGAGAGAGAGTAGAGAGGGTGTGTACCTGCATATCCGGGAATTTATCATCTAGCGGAGCGCGAACGCGAGCTCGAGAGGAAATCGCGCGAGCCGAGCGATAGCGAGCCGCCGGATGTGTATAGACGCGAGGCGGGAGGAAGTCGCGGGATTGAAGATTTCGAAAGGGAGCTTTCTTGAGATGAGGTTTTTTTTTCTCTCAGGTTGGATGGTGGAATTTTATGGACGGACGCGCGATGACAAATGCGCGGAGCGAGTGTTTGGATAAGGTGTTGCGCGCTGCGGTGCAGGTGTGCTTAACGATGCTATTTTGTTTTGATATTGATAAGAGTGGAACGATAATGGTAAGTGTCGATAGACATAAGTTTGTTTGCATTCGTGTGTTTCAAGTTTGCAGAGAGAATGAATAATTGAATTAAGAGTATCTTAGTCGGTTCTTGTTTTACTTTACCGAGGAGAGAACATTGTAGGGAAGAAAATTTTAAGTGAAGTTAGGTCTTTGCAAGGATTCGATGGATTTTCATCCTAGCAATGACGTGTAAAATTAATACGTAAAATAAATCTACTGGAAATTATTTGTATCAAAAGTTGTACCACACTGTATTGCATTCTTAAAAAGTAAGTTTTAATGGCGATGATAATTATTGTGTTACGTTTTATCAATGTATAGAAAAGTTCAATGAACTGGGTAGTGCAAATGTTCACGTCTTAAAGTATGTCTAAATGTGTATGTGTATGTGTGTATGTATGAGATATGACCTAATATAAAACTATAAATTAAATTGTTGAAAAATTATTTTGTGATTTAATTCGAGGGATGTATGACTCTAAACTGACATACCTTGGACAAATTCTTTCAGTGATAATTTACAATAAACAAATTCTGAATTAACATCTCTTCGAGATCGTATTATGCTGTTCCAGATAGCTTTTATTGACTTGCACATATAAATTTCATATTATTTACAAAAAGTTTTCGAAAGTCAATAATGAATAATTAAACAATCATTATGGGGGGCACCTGAGCTAAATTTTTTCTTCGATAATATCTGTATTTTGACGATGTAAAATTTTAAAACCTTGCTCCTACGTGACATAAGATTACCATTATCAGTACCCTATTTATTGGTAAAACTATGCGGCGTGCACGTTTGTATATGATACGGGCAACAAAAATTTTTCTCCGACGGTAATTTGACTCTCTTTGGCATATACTCAAACATTTATAGGTTACTTTTTGACTAACATTTTTTTTTTATTATTTTCTAGAGATCAAACAAATTAAAAAAAGATATTAAGTGATTTTTAAAAACTTGGATTGTTTTCTTAAAAATAATGTTAAAAAAATTTTCTCACGAATAAGTAAACCGTGGAAGTTTTAGTTCATGTCATAAAGAGTCAAATTATCGTCGTAAAAAATTTGTTGTTGATCGCGTTACCTAGAAACGTGCACGCCGTATCCTTCCCACTAAACGTAGTATTGAAAAAGGTAATATCTTGTGCCAAGTAGGAGCAAGATCATGTGGTTTTATAAAGGTAAAATTACAGATATTACAAATATTTATAGTAAAAACAATATCAAAATATTGGCTTTTGAAGGAAAAATTTTTATCGACTCACAAAAAATAATTTCTTTTTTCGAGTTTAACTCAGGCTGTCCCCCTTAAACGTAATAAGTAAAAACACAAATATTTCTATTAATAAATCCTGCTTTTATAATATTAAGAATTACTTCAAAATCTCCGCGTAACAGTAACAAAATTATTAAAAAATTTGAGGAAGCATTCTGCTTAAGGAGGTTCGAGCGTCAAAATAAGATTGAAGGCAAAGACCTAAAAAAATTATACTTGTTAACAAAAATGGTAACTAGACACTGCTAAAATTTTAAGTCATTTAGGACTTAAGGAAGCTTGCTAACGATAAAAACTTTTTTGACATGTTTTTTATTCGAATTATATGAATATATGAATTTTCTGTTAACCACCATATCTTCCCAAAAAAATGCTTAAATTGCTTGAAACTTTTACAGTGACTTTAGATAATGTTTTTTTTCTTTATACTATCATATCTTTACAAAAACCTTCCTAAAATATTTGAAATTTTTACAGTGACCTTAAAGAACATTTCTTTATATAGTAAAAAGAATTTATGTCCATTATTACAAAAATTCTTTTTTTTTATTAAAAAATAAAAAAATTATTACTTTTCTTATAAATATGTTTGCAGCACTGCCTGTAGTACAAAATATCATGATTATATTAAAGATTAGACATTTATCAGCTACGTATTTACCAAAATGTACTTATTTATCAGACCATGCCGCTAGAAACTCCTTAAGCAGTCTCGGTGGCTTTTAGTTTAATCCGTGATATCGCGAGCTCTCAATTTCAAACAGAGCTGTTTTTACAAAATATTAGCAGAAAGTTTATAATTATTTCGTGATTCAACGGTTTCAATACAGCTTCGCAAAACACATCTAAACACTTTATTTTAATTAAAGGGGTAACATACCTAAAAATTACGAAATAATATATATCTTTTTATTATGTATTATTGATTTATAAGGTATCTAGTACTTGAAAAAGAAGTTTTAGATACCAATTAGGATATATAAAAATATATAGACTTTAATTATCATTTTATAATAGCACCATTTTTTTAAATTTTCGCGGATTTGGCTCGCAGCGCCGCGCTATGTCGTCCAGCAAGCACTACTGACTGACAATCAGCTAATCAGTTTCTGGCAGTCAGTCTTAGTGTTTACTTTCATTAACAAAACATTTTAATTTGATAATGCAGAATAGTTATTATAAAAGTGAATTATAAGAAGCACATTTTTAACCAGATAAGTATTTTCGTTTTATAAGTAATCTAAATATTGAAAAGAATATATTATTGTGTTATACTTATTTGCTTTTCAACAAAACCAGCATACAAGGGACAAACAGAGTAAACAATATATCATTATTGAAATAATTCTGAATATGAATTCATCACATCAAGGAAGTTACTAGACTTTTAAGAGGTTAGTCTTATTATGTACACAATAATTATTTAAACTTTGAACCGTATCAGGGGCGGCGGAGAGGGTCGCCTTGGGAGGAGTACCTACCACGTAAGTGTGCGGTGAGTGATGAATTCATTACCCATAAAGACGATGTGATAATGAATTAATTAACATGTTTAGTGCGGCTAATATCAAAACATATTAAACTTTTCTTAGAAAGAAGAATTTAAAATTAAAAAGTGGCAGTCGAACTTAACCGTTTCTATATATTTTTGAGATCTTATATAATAATAAAGAATCAAAAAATGAATTTTAAAAATAATTTTAGAAACTCGTTGGCATTGTCTTGATACAAAACGTTAAAGAATTTGCGAGAATTCATATAGTACATATGTATTATGTAACAGCCCGCAGTCAACCTGCTAAATAATTATTGTTATTCTCTAATAGTATTAACTATTAGCAATCGGAACTTAATATATTTTTACAAAGCCTATCGGGTTTAAACTTGAAAATAAAAAAAATAAAATAAGAGACTTGATCTCGACGTCCAGGCTATACTTCACACATTTATTTATCCAATCATTCGATGGTGTCTATTTTGATGTCTATTCGCGGACCTCCAATTGCATTTCGACCGTTGCGCGAGTTCTTGGAATGCCGATAACAACACGCGCCTGCACGTATATATGCAGTTGCGCCTGGCTCTTGAAGTAGATGTGTCGGTCCTGTACGAATATAACCTACATCAACAAATATCCTCTGTCATTTGTTAATTCCCTTCGAGTTTGGACTGTTATGTATACGTATAATGTATGTATTAGTATGTGTACGATTTAAATCAGGTGTGGATAAATTTCTATGTAAACAAGTGCCGACCCCAAACAGAGAAGAATCAGTGAATGTGGCGGAGGAAAACAGAAGAAATGCGATTGTTGAATCTCATTTAGTCGAAGATAAGGAAAATAAGAAAAATCCTCTTGATTCAACCTGAAAATCATCGTTGTTACGCAAACAGTTGTGATGTCGCTAAATGATCGTTAACAAAATGAAACCATGACTTTTTTGGATATGTGCGAGAATTTTATAATTGGACGAGAAGCAGATATTGAAGAAATTGTGAATTTTTTCAATGATATTGAAGAGATCAATTCGCTCGATGTGAAAAAGATTGAAACTACACAGGGATATGTTTTTAGAAATAGTATCCAATAATGACATTAAGCCTAGTTCTAAAAAAAATACTACTAATAAACAATCAAATAGGGAAACGCATAGGCAAAAAAATTGTCTAGTGATTCATCTAGCGATAGTGAAACTAATAAATTAAGAAAAATTCATTCTCTTAAAGACGTAGTTGAATTTTTAAAAGTGAATGAAACAGTATTAGGTCTTGTCCCTCAGTTTGTGAAATTAGTTCAATTTTTATTAGTGATTCCAGGATCGTCGGGTACTTGTGAGAGATCCATTGCGTCTTTAAGGCGTTTAAAGACATATTTAAAGGCGCAAATATTACAAAAACATTTAAATAGTATCTTAGTTTTACATATTTATAAAGAAGAAGCAGCTAAATTAGATTTAAATGAGTTAATAAATAATTTTATATGTGTAAATAGTTTAAGAAGAAGTACCTTTTTATTAAAATAACATTCATGAAATTTCATACACCATTTAATTCCCCCCTCCCCCCAACGTGTTCAAAGGCCATGGTCACCTCCGAGGCAAATGTGGCTCCTCCTCCCCTGCTCACCGATACTCGTACTTTTTTCTGGTGAAATATGTTAAAATAGAGTATTTACTTGTAAGAAATCAAATTTATAATATAATTTATAATAATTACGGTTTCTGCAAATAAGAAATTGAAAAAATCCATTTTAGGTATGTTGCCCCTTAAAACCTGAAACCAATTTTCCATAATTATTCTATAAGAATCTCAAAGTACTCAAATACCAATCAATAGACCAAAAACAATGAACCCTCCCCTCTACCCCCCCTGAAACCAGACATCGAGCACTTCGCGCACAACAAGCACTCGACAAAGTTTGCAACTCGCGGTATTGCCTCTCGCCCTTAACGATCTGCCTCGTAAATCCTGCGAGTATGTGCGGCTCTCTCTATCTCTGTGTCTCACTCACTCGCGACTATAGGTGCATACGACGGGTCGACGAACGAGACAATAAGTAAGAGTTAACGGTGCAACGTCGTATAACGGCGGAATCACGCGAGCCCGCAAATGGAAATCATGGCTGAGCCGAGTCGAGTGATTGATTGCGATCCGCGGAGAGAGACGATCAAGAGGTTTATTCGGATAATCGGCTTGCGCGGCGTTACGAAGCCACGCGTGGATCGCACGTGACGTCGCGTTGTGAGCTTTTTCTTTTTGTTTCTGAAAGAGAGAGCTTTGTGACGATGTAAATGTTGAAATCTGAGGTTTTGATGATTTTCGAAGTCGAATCAGAAAGGCAGGATTTTAAAAAATGTGTGTGTAACTGTGTATGTGAGTGTGTAGGTGAAGTATGCGTGTGTATGCTGTGTATATATATTATATATGTATATGTGGATGTGCATATGTTCATGTGTCCATACATGTTATGTATTAAACATATTGTATGTATATATATGTATATACTAGACATGTAACTATTTAAAGTCTAGTCTGAAGAAAAAATTAAACTGTATTATAAATTTTTAAAAAGAGGTTCTCAAGCAATACTTGAAAGAATTCATGTTTTTAATAAACTTCTGCTAGTATGACAAGTATCAATAGACTTATAAATAGATAAGGTATCAAAGCTAATTATAGCGGACGTAAAGTAGCTACTTATTATGCCCACTCATTTGGAAGTGGGCGTAAAGTAGATACTTATTAGGCCAACTCATTTGGAAGCGAGCATAAAGTAAATTTTTCCTGCTAGTCTTTTTTCGTCCGTCGATTGGAAAACGGTCACTTTAATCCCGCTATTTACGCTTGAAAAAACGCGTTTTCATGCATGAGTAATAAAAATTTTCTATTAAGTAGTTTCAAAATAAGAGAAGATTGGATTACTTTTTAGTTAAACGATATATTTTTGCTTTCTCCATTAGAAACCATTGTTTTGACAAAAAAATCTTTCTTGCATTTTTACCGTAAAAACGTACTATATGACTTGGGGAGTTTAAATAAGCTACTCTCAAAATGTCCGCTGTATGGATGTGTGTGTGTATCGCTTGCATGCGTGTTTGTTATCCATGTCTAAGGCTTTAAAATTTCTGCAAAAATGGTCGACTCAAAGTAAAAAAAAAATATATTCGATACATGACCAAACTTTGCATACATATTTGTTATATATTTCTAAAGGTTGCTTTAAATTTTCAACAAAATGGTCGACTTATTTTGATTTTATAGCCAATTTTCTAAATTTAGAATTTGAGTTTTTTTTAAACTTTTTGATGAAGAAGTGTTTTCTGTAAAGCGAATTATTTTCGGAATAAAGTACTTATAGAATTCTTCAATTGGACACCGAAACATATTCCGACTATACCGTTTTTCATTTGTTATGTAGTGTGTTTAGTAATTTCTTTTAGCCTCTATAACTCGCAAATTAAATTATGAAATCCAATGAAATTTTTACTGTAATTAAAAAGATCTGTTTGACAAAGCAGATTGCCAAATCAGTTGGCAGTGTTTTTATGTTTTGTTTTCCAATACAATTTGTAAGGAATAAAATTTAATTGTATTAAAATTGAGTTCACAGTTAAAGTGAGTTTGAATAAACTATTTTAAACAATTAACTTGAATAAATACTTAACGAACATTTATAAGATTTTCTTAGTTATATAATATCATCTTAAATTTGTTTGTAAAAAATGGTATGCATTATATACCTTAAAAAAATATTTTAATCAACAATATTGTTTCGCAGTCTATACTATACTTTTGCATAAGTTTAAATGTTACAAAATTTAAATATATACATATATCTCGACGTATTAAAAAGCAATAATCATTTTTATTTTTCACCGCAATATTAAATATAAATAATTTTATAATGGAATAATTTAATAAGTTTGAGGAATCTAAGTGCCAATGAATTGGCAGCGGATTTTACTTAGTAATCAATATATACATTTAATTCTGATTAGCCGAACCTATATAACCAATAATAAGTTATAGTAAAGAATCAACTGTAGAATTAAATTTAGATTGCTATACATATTGTGTTATACTATCTTGTAAAAATACAAGCATAAGAATAAAAACAATTGTTATTGAAACAATATTTTTGTCAACCATTTTTAGGTTATGAGTAAAGATACATTATTCCCCGTTTTCTGTTCTGAGGTTTTTAAATCTCGCGGTAGAGGCGCTGATCGACAGAGCAAAAATATGGTGTAGTATTTGAATAAAACAAAAATGCTGTTCAATAGTAGTAAGTAAATTAAATAAAGTAATAAATAAATAAGTAGTAAAATAAATTATTGCATGGAATAAAAATCTGTCTTACGAAATTCATCATTGTTCTTCAAAAATTTGATCCTAATAAAAACAATGCCAGAATTCATTCAAACAAGTTCTTTATTCTTCACTATAAAAAATTTCTAAAAAATTATGATAAAGTTTGATGGGAATAACCAGAATTATGTTTCTATTAAAGGTAGCATATATTATATGACTATACCTTACTTAAACCTTACTTTAAACTTACTTACTTTTGCTTTGTGTGATTTTGAGGTACTATCTACTGAACTGCACCAATATTATAAGTCACTGCATGTTATAAACTTAAGAAAAATTGTATCAAGGTAACATAAGTTCGATTTCTTGGAAAAATATTTTAAATGTAGTGATGATAACACCGCCTATAAATTAGTTTAGATCTCTGCAAGATTCAGTAATAATTGTATTCATAACATAAAAAAATATTTCGTTTCTGATATAAAACATTGGAATGAGTTTTACAAAGTAAAATTAAGTTTTCTAACTCGTTTTCGTGTTTTTGATGAAGTCCGCAATTTTTATTTCTCGAGATAGTTATTTGAGTTTTAGAGTAATATTGTGCCAAGAACATTATTAAGTTTTAATCGCGAAGAATAATTTATGTAGCACTTTAAGATTTACATAAAACTTCACTAAAAAAGAAGGCTTATTGTTAATTATAATAATTTGCAAATAAGCGAGTCGCTCAACTTTTCGTATTGCAACGATTAAATACAATTAAACGTTTTACATTATAGAAGAGAAAATAAGAAAATCAAGAGCTAGGGAAAACGACGGTGCACCGGACAGTATCACGGAGAAAGAAAAATACAAGTTTTTCACATTTTACAAACTTCATGCGATGAAGTAGTTACTCTTTGTATGAATAAGTTTGAATATTTTTAAAGTCACGTTCCGTAAGAAGATGGAAATGTAGCCATATAAAACCGTCGAGTTAGTTATTCGAGTGTGCACGCATGTGTATGTAAAGAGCGCGAAATTGAGTACAGCTTGTCCATTATTTAAAAAACTTTGAAATAGTACAAACAACAAAATGTAATAATAAAAAATTTTCATTGGCACTTAGCTTCCTCAAACTAAATTAATTGTTTCAATATAAAATTTTTTGTTCTAATAAATTAATTTTAAATTGCTGTATCTCGTTTTTATTAGGAGTTCGAAAAATGTGTGGTGATTTACCATTGGTAGTTTAATTCAAAACAGTTAATTCAACTAGCTATAGCCATAATCTTATTTTTATTATACAATTATATTTTTAATTTACATCTATATATAAATTAAATCTGTTTTAAGGACTTTTCGGTACCATTATTGTTAATTAATAATTTTAATTGTATACATTTCACGTCGAATTAGAATTCAACAACATATAAAATCACATAGTCAGATCGCTCATACGTATCATTTTTACCCAGATTTATAATAAATAAAACATACAAAATACTGATATACATTATTTCATTGGGGCCTGCGGCGGCTCAGTCGGTAGAGTGTCGGATTCCCACGCCGGTGACCCGGGTTCGAATCCTAGTCTCTGCCGATTGATACAAGCACCTCTGTAAAAATTACATGTGCTTTGTTTACAAACACACCGCAGACCCCCGTCGCCGATTAGCACCACATGGAAGCACAAACATGGCGACGTTAAATAATATAAAAAAAAAAAAAAAAAAAACATTATTTCATTAATCTTCAAATACTTTTTCAATCAATATATTAAAATATCAATGAAAAAATTATATAAAAAAAAACAGAAATATCACCGTTTATAAGTAATTTTATATTCTTTCAAATGCAAAATGAACCGATCATAGAGCCCCCCTTGGCTCAGTGGGTAAAACGCTTGCCTACCGATAAAAGACGTACAAGTTGTCCAGGGTTCGATTCCCGGTGAAAATTCTCGAGAATTATTTCTTCGAGTTTTTCCTTTGGAAGAGATCTCCGACTACGCATTGTGCTTTGGAGCAGGATGTATGCGCCCATATAGCCTCCTCAAAAGTGTCTGAGACGTTAGTAAGCAGGTGATGGGTTTCGCTCTACCGACATCGCACAACACAACAAACAAGTATATAAAATACAAATGTAAAATACAAAATCACATATGCATTGTGACATATCGGAGTTCCAAAAAGAGGTGACACATGGTCATCAAATACAAAGAAAGAAAGAACTAAATAAACATATTATTTCTAAAATACCAAAATAATTTACCTTATCGATTTCAGAATATCATAAAATATCGTAAAATAAAGAAATCATTGTAAAACAAAAACGATCGATAACTCTCAACACTTCCTTTTATTTCAGAATCTTCATTAAAAAAATAAAATAAATGAGCCCTGGGTTGCAAAAAATGACCGCACCGTTCTCGAGATACAAAACAATCACAACATTTAAAAAAAATAATAATACCTTAAATAACTCGGAATGTAAAGGTCGTTATAATCTGGGTTTCTAACAGGCTCAAGAGATAGTAAAAAGCTACCTTTCTGGAAATTTTCAGAAGGAATAATGGTGTTTTACTTAAGTTATCGTTCGCCAAAAAAACGATTTTTCTTACAATATGATTTTTTTCTCGAAAAAAGAAAAGTATAAAAGCTTGGAAATTTTCCAATATATTATTATCTATATGTCTAATCACCTCAGAATTTTTCAAAAATTTTCAATTCAATATTTATCAGATACCACCTTTAAAACAAAACACGACGTTTTCGTGTATAACAGAAAAAAGAAAATATCTTATTTTTTTTAATTTTAATTTCGGGTCGGAAAAGATAGGTAATTTTATGGTCTTAAATATGCAATAAAAATGAATTGATGATATTATTTCAAACATACCAAATAACCCAAAATACTAAAACTCAATAACACAAATTTTTTTACAGCCCCCTACATTTAAAAAAACAAAATCATTAATTTTGACCGTGCATACTCAGAGTAATCTTCATACACATCCGTCCACACACACACACACACACACACACACACACACACATCCATACAGACTTTTTCAAAAAATAGTGTATTTTGACTTCTAATGTCACAAAACATGTTTCTAAGATGTTTTGAAGCAAAACGTACTGTTCAAACGATTAAAATATTTGTTGCGGCCGCTGAAATTCAAATCTGCGCGCCGTAACTGTACTTTTCTGCGAGAGCCGTTCGCGGCACTCCTTTCGCAATCAGACCCCAAGGAAAAACTCCACTGGTGGTCGTCGCGAGAGGATTGGCACTAGTAGTTCTCCCCTTCCACTATCACCTCAGCGAAGGCGTCGCACGTGCAACAAAACTGTCTGCGACGTCCTTTCTCGATCTTTTCCGGCTCAACCGCGACCTTGGTGAGTTCGGCTATTACGCGAGTAATCGACGCAGTTTCGTGACCTAGTGTTCCTTAAGTCTTTCTCTATCGCTAGTTTATTATAATTAATTATACGACACCCATTTAAAATAAATTGTTCAGAAGGATTTTAAGCGAGTAAATAAAGCTCATTTGGTTATACAGGTTTTAAGAAAATAAAAGTGTAAATTGTTGAACTCTACATCTCCTTTTCTCACCCCCTCGTGGCCGGCAAATTTAAGTATCGCGTCTAGCGATACTTTCCTCGTGTTTAAACCAAAATAATTAGCTTTCGTTTGGTAAATGCGGGAACAATATTCAACAAGCAAAGCAGCCCGTTACAATGTATAAACAATTAGTTTTTTGGACAAACGTCTGAACATAAAACTAATTTGATTTTAGTGCTTATTGGATAGTATTATGTACATTTATTAAATAAAACAATTATTTTATAATAAAAAATAATTTCCTTATAGCGGGTTGTACTGTAAAAATATTAAAGTATGCATAGATTATGTAAGTACGCGTGATATTTATTTATCTTTATTTGAACTAATGCTATTCTAACAATTATTTGTAATAGTAAAAACAAAGTTTTACTAAAAACGTTTGAGAAATATGTTTTGAGATACTGGGAATCAAAATACATTATTTTCAGAAAATGTATGTATGGATGTATGTGTGTGCGTGTGTGTATGTATGTGTGTATGTGTGTATATGTGTGTATGTTTTTGTTCTTCTTTAAGGACGGCGGTCCAACACTTTTTTGTTTTTAATGAGATTTGGTTTTTTCGTGGTATTTCGATTTTTAAGTTTTAGTTTTTTGGGTTTTTTGATATTGTAAAAATAATATTATCGATTGAGTGATAATGCATTTGAAAGAGCATAATATTACCTATCTTTTCCCATCCAAAATTTTGAATAAGATATTTCCCTTGATTTGTTATTGACGAAATCGTCATTTTTTTCCAACGGCTCTATCTGTGAAATACAGTGCGTCTCATAACTATAGAAACACCACAAATGTTCACGTTTAAATGTGTATATTATACCTTTTTTTAAAGAACCTGTAACTTTGGAAGCAAAAATCCGAGGATAATTTTGCAAAAAGCCAATGAATGGAAAATATATTCTCTTTAAAACATTACTAGAATATTTCTTTCGCATCAACATTAAAGAAGTTATCGTTGTTTCATAACTATAGAAACACTTTAAATTTTTAGACCCATTTAAATCAATGTAAATTTTTTATCTAGTATTCAAGTTTTGTTTAAGCCGTCCGTGAATTTTTCATAAGTTAATGTAGACACAATATTTTGGTAACGCCTTAAAGAGAATAAAATTGCCTTTTATTTGCTATTTTTAAAATTATCCTTGGTTTTTTGCTTCGAAAGTTACAGGTTTTTTAAGAAAAGGAATAATACACAGATTTAAATGTAAAAATTGTTGGTGTTGCTATAGTTATGAGACGCACTCTATAACAAGCAAGATTTTTTAGTAAAGATTGAGTTGATTAGGAATATGGATAAGAATATGCTGTAAAACTTTTTAGGCTTTATAATTTTTTTAAGGGAAAAAATCTTTTTGTAGAAAAAATCGTTTTATATTCAGCTACGAATACTGGAGTAAATAGGCAGCATTTGATCTGAAACTTTCCAAAACGGTAGTTCTTTACTATCTCTTGAACGAGTTATTTGCCCAGATCACAGCAACCTTTATATTTCAAGATATTTGAGGTTATGTTCAAGGCTCATTTTTTCGGTTTTTAATAAAGATTCGCATTTAAATGAAATTTAAACATTCATCAACTCTTTTTTTTTAAACTTTTTTTTATTTTACGATTTTCTGAAATCGATAAGGTAAATTATTTTTGTATGTTATGCAGTCTCTTGGCATAGTAAGTGTCTCTGGAAAAAGTATTACCTATAGTTTTGTAATTTTAGTGAAAAAATATCTTTAGACAAACCATCAATGACAAGAAAGCAGACCTGTTTTGAGATATTAATTAGAAAAAGATACAGTAATTTTAAATTAATTTATTAGATCAAAGAATTTCATATTGGAACAATTTATAAATTTTGAGGACGCTAAGTGCCAATAAATTGTTAGCGGTTTTTTCGTTTCAGTTAAAATGCTTCAACAATGACAGTAGCCTGTTTATAATTATAATTTTTCAACTTCATGTTATAAAAGAAAATTATTATTTAATAATTCTTTAAAGAAAAATAAAATATTAGCATATCTTTTTTGCTTTTGAAGCATTTCACTTTGGCGCATTTATTAATATTAATTATATTTTGCTTTGATGGCATTTACTGCATTTGTCCAATATATTAGACATTTTTTAAATATCGCTTGTGAATTTTTTATTCACATAAACTATAACTGTAACTGTAAAAGTGTGTTCAATATTATACTAAAATATGAAATGAACGTTTCTTATATTATAAACATATAAAACCAAACTCATACAACTACGAATTGCATAGAAATAATGTAGGAAATATTGTTTTTATAAAAGCAACTGGAAAAATAAGCTCAAATTAAGTTAATAACCTACGTGGCGTAACATTATTTTTTAATTCTTCAGACATCATTCAAATAATTCATGTCATTGAAGTCATTAAAAAGCGCATGTATTAATATTTAAACACTTTCAAAATTGGCGCCGCATATATTGGACAAATACAGTCAGAAGGTTAAAGCAATTAGCAATAATTTATCAATCATACATAAAGGCACTTGAGTAAATAAATACAAGTCTTTCTAAAATATATTCTTTTATATAGAAGAGTGAAACAGTTGTGCTAAAGTTATAATTTGATTATTAGATTACGATTTACATTTTATTTTGTTTTTCGATGCGTTTTTGTTTATTAGCGGTTTTTCGATTTTTGAGTTTTAGATTTTTGGGTTTTTTAATGTCATAAAAATAATATCATCGATTGAGTGATAATACATTTGAAAGAGCATAAAATTACCTATCGTTTCCCACCCGATAGTTTGAATCAGATACTTCCCTTGTTTTGTTATTCACGACATCATCATTTTTTTCTAACGGTTATATCTGTGAACTATAACAAGGAAAATTTTTTAAAATAATTGAGATGATTAGAAATATGGAAAAGAATATTCTGTAAAATTTTTAGGCTTTATCTTTTTCTTTTGAAGAGAGAAAAATCTTTTTGTAAAAAAATCGATTTTATTTCAGTAGCGAATTTATAACCAAATCACGATATTCCAATCAATATTTGTATGACAATATATGCTTTTCAATGTTAGCATAGTAGTTATAATTTAAAATACTTTTTGATTTTTATTGATCAAGTTAACAAAGAGGTATTACCTAATGTCTAAGAAAACATTGGAATATTTAACCTAGTTTTACATAATGAGTATCGAATGTTTTAATATTATCTTTAGGAAACACGTAATCTCAGCAGTCTTTCCTTTGGCTTTTACCTTTAACCAACACAATCAATAGGCACTGGTGATATTCCTTATTTCTGCCAATTTTTTTTAAATGTGGTATCAAATAAGTGGTTTAAAAACAGCTATAATTTCAAATTGATTATAATTTTTTTTAGATTTTATTTTATACTACTAGCTATCTTTATTAGTACACTATCATTATATAGATAAAATGTATTTCTTATCAAAGATATTTTTATGATATAAATGGTTGTAATATTAAAATATTTGTTGCAGTAGACGCAACATGAAGAACTATCGTTCTACTTTATACTTGCTGATCGTCTGCGTATCATTGGTGCTTGGCTCCGATTACACTTTGAAATCAGTCAGCGTGGTAATTATGAATTCACCTAATTTCTTTATTTGTATTAAATAAAATCTACAAATTGATGCACTCGTCTTTCAGGTTTTTAGGCATGGCGATCGAACACCTCAAGCATTTCCTAAAGGATTCTATCCAACTGATCCCTACAAGACTTGGACATTCGAACCAATGGGTTATGGTGGTTTAACAAATGTACGTTTATCTTAATGCATGGCGTCCTGAAATTGAAGAATTTCATTACACATTTAACCCTTTTAGAATACTTTTAAAGAGATTTTATTGTGGAAAGTGTATATGATCAAATCATTAGAATCCTCGAAATTGATGCGCGCACTTTTTACAGGTGTTAAGTGACGGTTCTGAAATTATTATTAAAAAATCATTGTTTTCTTTATTTCTTATTAATATTCAAATCTATCTTACTGAACTACATTAAAAGGTACACGTTTGTCCCTTGGAGAAGTTTTATACAATACCAAGATCACACAATAGCGATAACTAATTAGAGACAATCTAATTGTGGGCACTTTTTATAATTTCAAATGACGGTCATGGACATTTAGTTTATTGCTACATTATAAGCTGTAAATATAATTACTTTCAGAGAAAGTTTTTCAGAATTTTTCAACGTCATAGCAGTAGTCACAATTTCTACGGCTGAGCGGAAGAACCTGTTAACTAGTCGCGTACTCGAAAAACAGGTTAAATCGGAGCACAAATATGTTAACTCAGATATCGCGTAAAGAACTTCTTTAGTCAATTATGCTTCGCTTTACATTATGTATTGGCAACTCTAAAAAATATAAGAAATTGCATTTTTTGCTGTAATATTCGTTCTCATATTTTTTTAGAGTTATCATAACACAACGTAAAGCAAAGAATAATTGGCTAAAGAAGATATCCTTTACACGATATCTGAGTTGACATACTCTTGGAGCGCGTCCGATTTAATTAAAAGCTTCTTCCGTTCAGCCGTCAATTTGAGGATTTGCCCGTATATGACCATATGATTCAATTTTTCCTAGAAATTTTCTATACTTCTTAAATAATTGCCTTGGTTTTCATATCCTGCAAGAACTACACTGAACATTCAATTTATATACCTTAATATTAATATTAATATTAATACAAAAGTCTTGCTTTCTTAGAACGGAAAAAAGAGAGAGTACAAAATTGGATCATCTTTGCGAAAGCGGTACAATGAGTTTTTGGGCGATACCTATTTGGCTCCCGATCTTTCCGTTGTCAGTACTAACCGAGAGAGGACAAAGATGAGTCTCCTTCTTGTACTGGCGGGTCTTTACCCACCTAAAGGTAACCAGGTATGGACAGACTCCCTCGATTGGCAGCCCATACCCATAAACTCGGTCCCCACTGACGTGTCTTCTTTCATGAAACCATCTACGTGCCCAACGTGAGACAATTTCTAGTATCTCTGAATGGTGTATGAGAATGAGAGTGATTTAAGTTGTATGTTACTAGTTTCGAGAAATTTAAGGTAAAAGTTGAGACTTAATCAATCGATCATTTATGGATGCTGACCTATATTTCAAGAAACAAATAAATATTCATTCTAAAAATGCTACGGTTGGGTTATTTTGGTACGCTCTTTTGATTTTTGGGGGCAGTTTTGACGTTTAGTCCTTAAATATCGAAATTATGTTTAGAACAAGAATGTAGTAGAACTAAGATTTTCTTAAATGGTCTCCGTGGTTAAACGATTTGACAGAAGTAGATTAACTCATACTTGATAATCTTCACGCACGGAACCAAAAAATACCAAATTCTTAATATTTTTTAAATTCTTGGACTTGAACAACTAACATTCCTATTCTGTATGAAATAATGAACAAGCTTTTAAAATATTAATTATATAAATTATTTGCAGGTATCAGAAGGAATTTATACGAGTATTGAATTCAAAAGAATACGAACATGATTTAGCCCCTTATCAAGAACTCATGAACAATTTGACGCCTTTAATTGGGCGTAAAGTTAACAAAACGGCGATAATTTATGATTTATTTCATACTTTGACAGCAGAAGCATCGATGAACCTGACTCTACCTGAATGGACCAAACAATATTTTCCAAATGGGCTTATACTTAATGCCACTTTATTCGAATACGAAACAAAAAGTTATAATACGCAATTAAAGAAATTAAATGGAGGTAATTGTAGAATATAATAAGTTAATTGCATATATTCTTAGCTTCGATAAATAATTGCACGATTTAATTTGGTAGGGTTGTTTGTTCGGAAAGTCTTAAATGACTTGGCACTCAACGATACTAAGTCAGAGAAGAAACCGAAATTACATCTATACAGTGTACATGAAAATAATATAGCAGCAGTATTGCAAACATTGAAAATATGGACTAACACCGTACCGGAATATGGAAGTGCTGTTATTTTCGAGCTTTATGAAAACAATTCGAAATACTTCATAAAGGTACGTGTACTATAACCAAAAGCTTAAATACAGGGACTCCTCATAAAAACATTTATGAAACGAATGGAATGTGTAATATTTTATTTTATAGATGATGTATTACAAAGGAATCCCTGCGGAATTCGAGAACCGAAGAATTCCAGGATGTTCAGAGTTTTGTCCAATTGATGATTTTGTTAGTCTTGCAAAAGATGTCTTACCAGATGATGTGATGGAGGCATGTTTCGGGGCTCCTTCTGAATCACTATTAGTTCCCAACTCCAATACGGTAGAATGGATTTATAAAAAAATAAAGGAGTGGTTCTCTCTGTAATTAATTATTTTTTGACACTTTGAATATCTCAATATAATTTTAAAATTTTACTAATTATAACAGGTTAATTAGATATTATTTATATAAATAAAAATTTTTTAATAAAATGTAATACATTTTTTGTAATAAACCTTATTTGTTACATTTTAATATAAAAGATAAAAGAATGTTGTTAGATGTGATTGACTTGGTGAGTGTATACGTGGGTGTATGACTATGTGTGTATGTGTGTGCGTATGCATATTTTTTTGAGTACATGCGTGCGTGCGTTCGAGTGTGTACGTGTACGTGTCAATGGTTTTGCGGTAAATTACAACATGTAACTTGAAGTTCAAGCATTAATTACTTATGCAATCCTTAAGCGAACACGATTCATAATAATTTACGTATTTTGTTTAAGTTATCATCAGATATTGGCATATGCATAATAACATAATACGATACGATAAAAAAAATTAAATGCTATATTCAATATTATTCATTAATATTATTGTATAACATAACTGATACATCTTTGAGAATTTCGAGCGTATAATCAGTTAACAGTGTTTTTAGATATATAATGTATGAGATAACGTATAAATGATTCAAGAAATTTAAAGAGTCCACTCTTAAAAATATATATATATATAAATATGAACATTTTGTACCTAATAAGAATCATTAAATATTTGATTTAATCTCTCAAAGCGTCACATAAAATGTGTTTGATACAAAAATGGTTAAATAAAATGGCATCAAATATTCATTTATATTTGTACATGAATACAACATAGTATACGTGCATTCCCGTGCCGATTATATATTATGCACTATTTAATGCAAATATACACTTATAAATAACTTATAATATACTTATAATACACTTTTATAAATAAAGGAGTATGTTGCCATTATACTGACCAAAATATGACAGTTTTGTGAAAATCACCCATTATAAGACCCATATCACAATAACTGACTTATCTTTGTAATTGTAAGGATTTTTAAAAACCTATTAGATGTCGAAACTCGATGTTTCAACAATATTATAGGTACGCGTTCTAGTAGAACAATTTACATTAGAAACATAGAAAATTGAAATTTTAATTTAAGTATACATATATAGAACATAAACTGATGATTACATTTGAATTTCTTTTTCTTTTTCTATATTTTTTATTAGTTATAATCAACTAAAACACAGTTTATTTTAAGGAAGTAGAAGAACATTAATAAAATCTAATCAATTGTTTTTTTTGTTAAATAAGAAAGATACTCAATTTCTTCAGATACTTTTAAAACCGCTCATTTTCGTTTAAAAAAATCTATTTTGTCTCAATAAATCTGAAACTATTCGATATATTGGGCTTAAAATCGGTACAGAACCTACCAATATCGATTTTAATAGACCTTTGAAATTTCATCTCGTTAAACTAAACTATAAAAAATGTTGTCATTACACCATATAATCCCACTTTAACTCAACCCCCACGAACGTAACAAAAACCTACCCAGTGTAACGAACAAACAATCCCTCAAAAATTCCCCATCTCTCGTATCAACTCTCTATCCTTCCCAGTGCAACTGCCTTGCACCCGAGACTCGAACCCACATATCCCGCGCTTTACCCTTCTCCAGTTGCAGCCACCCTCTATTCCCATCTCTTCTCTCTCTCTCTCTTCTCTCTCTCTCTCACTCTCTCACTTTCGGTCTGCCGTATCGACCGGGCAGACACGCCGCCGGCTTTGCGCGATCCAAGAGAGAGAGCGAGAGAGAGAGAGAGAGAGAGAGAGAATGAGAGAGAGAAAGCTAGTCACGAGGCGCGCGCGATCTCTCGCGCAGTTTCCGCCCTTCCGTAGCCGCCGTGGCCGCCGACGGCTGAGGGGGAGAAGGTTGCAGAGAGGGTGGGTAAAGGGACGAGGGCGTGACTGTATCGGTGACGTCAGGTTGTGAGCTTTTTTGCGGATGCTGGGGCAAAGTTTTGTGAATGAATTTTTCTTGGATTTGAGGGAGGGCAGTCGAGGAGATAAACATATGAGCGAATTTGATTGAATTTAGTTGGGATCTTGCAATGAGGTTGGAAAAACTAGCATTTGCTGCAATGAAATTGAAGTGTTTAAAAAGAAAATAAACGAGTTCGATACTTTGATTGGTATTTCTGTTATATCTCAGATTGTATAGTGGAATTAAATTCGTCACTATTATTTTCCTATTACTTAATGATGGCTAGTTTAAATCAAGTAATTCTTAGTGATATTTTATACTCTCGATTTTAGAAAGTACTTTGTCTATTAATAGTGAAATACACTGTATGAAAGTTTTAAGATTGTTATTTCTTATTAATTTACGTTGAATAAAATTATAAAGTATATTTTTCAATAAAGAGAATGACATAGATAATAGTAATAAACCATATTTTGCTAATTCTGAGCCATGTGGTACTGACGAAATTTAAATAGGCACTTTTTAATATGTATTTTTGAAACGACGTAAAATTATTGAAATCTGTAAGTCGTTGACTTCTGCTTCTTCTTCTGATTCTTCGTCTCGTACATTCTTTGGCCTTTTATTCTGATTCGACTTAGGCCACAAATTGAAACTGATGCACCTAAAATTCGCAAACTGCGAACGTGTTATGTTTCAGATCGCCCCATGTTAAGCTTACGTCCAGTCCATAAATGCAAGTATAAAGATATAACATTAGCAGCACCCGTGATCGATGAATGACAATGAAATAAGATACACGATGATAAATATTATTTTATTTAAAAATAATCAGTTTATCACAAATAGGCGATTATTTTACGACTCTTATCTGTTTTCTTAGTTTTAGTAATAAAAATGCTTAGATAAAAGTTTCATCTAACCTTATCAATTATATCCAATGCTCTCATTTCTGGTTTTATATTCGAGTGATAATTTAGCCTACTTTTATTTATCAATATATATTCATTATAAACGAAGAATATCGGAAATGGGTAAAGATAGTTCAGATTTTCAAATCTGTTGTGCTGCTTATTTTTAAATACCAAAATAAATAACTAAATGGATACATAAATAAATGAATGAATAAATACATAAATAAATAAATAAACATACAGATAATTAATAAGTGGGTATAAATCTTGTTTTAGCGCAAAAAACGTATCTATAATTACCTACTTTAATTTTTTCAGTAAATTGTCATATACGTACGCTATTGAAGTGTTTTCAAAACATTGCAACTTACAAAATATAAAAAATCTGTTTTATTAATTACTCATTTAAAATTAATAAATTATATGCAAACAATTTTATGCATTTAGATTTCAGTTTAGTATGAACCGAATTAACGTACAGTAACAGAAAAAATCTGTTTGTTTTTGTACAATTCAGTAAAGTTTAAAAAACATTAAAAGAGTAATCATATTATATGACTGCACTACTATTTTAAAATGATAGTATACCATTATTTTTATATATACCTAGCAAATAATATTAAAATAATATTATTAATAATATATCATGAATATCATCCATTGTATACCAGTATCTACTGTCTATATGAAATGTACATATTGCATATTTCATTCGTGGTACACAATACATAAGCATTAAAATATACAAATAATGCAATTCTATAGAGTTGATACTGATGATACTATACACTACCGCGTATGTCAGTATGTATATGCGTGTCTTATTTTATTAAATTTTATTTATTTATTTTATTAAATGGTGATAAACAAACATGGTAATTTTACTTATAAGACTGTATATAATATAATATTAATAACAACTGGACTCCATGGTGACTGTAATAAAGTATTTTATTCTTTTTAAGAAGATATTTAATTATTTATCTTATCTATTTATTCAAATATTTGCTATATTTTTTCATGTTCCCCGAATTTATCCCTAATAACAATATCTACCACCACATATATATATATATGGAATCTTTGATATGTAATTTTAATAATTCGATCATTAAAGATAAAGCTTTACACAGAATGTCAGTAAAGATAAACCTTTTCCATTCAAAGCAATCTCAAATCAACAAATACTTCAAAAGCATCCTCCCCACATTACCCTACTCACCACCACTTCCAACCATCAAATTCCAATGACTCAACGCCCCGATAAATTCCGACCCCAATACAAATCGCCGCGACCGCACTCGTCCCATTACAACAATGCGCCCACGTCAGCATCCACCTGTAAATCTTACATCCAGCACCAGCACCACCACCGCTACCCCGTAACTTTACATCGTTAGTCGCCGCGGCGCGTCAAACTTCGGCCGCATCGTTATAACACCCCAACCCCCCACATCTCAAACCCCCATCTCTCTCTTTCTCTCTTCCTTCGCGTGTGTGACCCGTCCCGCGACGCCGTCACAATTCTCCCTAGCGCGCATCCACTCGCGCAGCTACTGCTGCTGATGCTGGCTGGCTGCGTCGCGCAGGCGCCCAAGGCAGCCCTGCCGTCCGGCGGAGCACAGTCGACGCCAGCTTGTCGGGCCGGAGAGGCCTCGTCTCTCTCTACAAACCGCCTACTGTGCCAGTGCGCGCGCGGTGCACGATTCCGTCGGTGCTTGTCTCTTTCCTCCCTGTTTTGTTTTTTTTTCTCGGTGGTGCGTTCTCGTGTACGTTCGTCTGGAGAGGCACGCACGCGAACGTGTGGTTAGTCGGGAAGTCTGTCGTGACACTGGTAGATGGAAGTCTTGAGAGTCCTGCTCGGGGAGTAGCCTGCCCTCGCCGCGGCTACTGAATGATTGAGGGAAGTGTGTTTTGTGCGCGAGAGAGATAGGTAGAGTCTCCTTGGTCAGGCGCTGCCCCGATGCCAGTGACCCGGTGACGATGAAAGTTGTTGGGATGATGTTGAGGTCGAGGGATGGAGGAGTTAGAGTCCTGTGAGAGAGGTTATTTTTGCTCGTCTCGTGACTGACGGCTGAGCGGTGTGTATATTTAACCCAGTGTATCAGTGTTATCACGTGCGTTAGTGAATGTGTGTGCAAGCGAGTGCCGTTGGTTTTTGTTTACGTCGTATACGTAGTCGCGAATGCCGTTGACCCAGAGCGGGTTCACTGGGTTCATTGATCGTGGCCAGGCTGGTTCCAGGATATACACACGCGAGCGAAGTGTTGTGGTGAAGGATACATACAGCACAGTACGATGAGGGATGTTGTACGCTCGAGAACGAGGGAGGTATAATTCGAAGGATTCCAAGTGTGCCAGTCTACGCTCGGATTCGACGTATTGTTGATGACGGCAAGGGTCAATCACCTCAAGGATCGAAGCTAGTTCTGGATTCCGTCTGCGTCTGCGAATTCGTCTCAAAGTGCGGGAAGGACCGCGAAACCACAAGGCAAAACGTCATACCAGGTCTCTTGATTCGCATCGTTAGCGAGGTTTGGTTAATTAGTCATACATCCGTGGAGAGTGCCAGCCATAGGCAAGAAGCGTGGCAGTCGATCAAGTGGCATTGGAGTTTCGAGACCCTAACGAATGTCTGCGGTGCGCAAAAAAGCACCGGGGTACCGATACCCCGAGCAATTAACATTGGCCTGTGCGAGCACTGTATCGCAGCCCAATCAGTACTATAATCACTACAGTGCGCACCGGCAAGAAATGGGTCGTGCTAAGCCAGGCAATTGTTTTGCTACTCGAGGATCGAGTTAGCTCTTCTTGATGAACGAATCCCAAAGGCCTAAGATAACTACCATCGTCTAATCATCCATCATCTAACATTCAGTTAATCAGTGTCCAGGTGTGCAATCGACACAAATTCTCTGATATCATTTACCATAAGAACGATTGATCCAAAACTCACGTTAACTCTTCGTGATGACCAAGTTTCAAAGGCCTAAGATGATTACCATCATGTAATCATCCAGCATTAAAAATATTTAGTCAATCAGAGTCTAGGTGTGCAATCAACACCAATCCTTTGATCCTCCATCACCTAATAAACATTCAGTCAATCAGAGTCCAGGTGTACAATTAACACCAAATCTCTGATCATCAACCAGTAAATATTCAGTCAACCAGAGTCCAAGTGTACAAGCAATACCAATCCTCTGATCTACCTATCCTCACCAAACCGATTCATCCACATCTCCAAAACTGGTACAGTTGAGGATGTCCAGAGTCCCGTCATCCCGAGAGCGCATATCCTGCGAGCGGACCAGGTTCCACCAGGTCTCGCTGTCTCAGCACTGACCGTCAACGCAAACCACCATCGGAGTGTCTTCAGCCCAGGTCCAGTGCTGGACGATGGGCCGTCGGCGCGGCAGCTCGTGCTCCGCGGCGGCCAACCAGCTGCTCCTGGTCTGGTGGCCGTTGCTCTGCCTGCTGTGCCTACTCTTCTTGGGCGAGTCCCTCGCCGAGCTGAGCTCGCGCATCGTGCGCACCCAGTACGGCGAGCTGTCCGGCGTAATAGTGTCGCTGGGCCGTAATCTCGAGAGCGTAGAGGTGTTTCGCGGCGTGCCGTACGCCTCGCCGCCCATCGGCACCCTCAGGTTCATGCCGCCGGTGAGCTCGGCCAGGTGGCACGGGGTCAGGGTGGCCGACAAGTTTGGCCCAGTATGTCCCCAGAAGCTGCCCAACCTCACGGACAAGATGCCCAAGGGCAGGCTGGATTACCTCAGGCGGCTGCTTCCTTATCTCAAGAATCAGAGCGAGGACTGCCTTTACCTGAATATCTACGCCCCCGTCCAAGGTAAGCTCTAGAGGCTTTGCCTTTCATCTTTTTCTTCTTCGTCTTCGTCTTTTTTCTCTTCGGCTTCTTATTTTGGTTTTCGAGAGCGAGGTCGCGAAGCTGGAGAGAGAGAGTCACCGGCGGAATATTGTATGGGGTAGGGATTTAGCAGTAGCCTTCTTCTTTTCGTGTCTCTCTCGCTCGCACGGGTTTTCTTTGCTCGGAGGTTTGTTTGATCGACTCGAAAGGCAAAGCTCGAAGGAGCAGCTCGTAAAAGCTAAATGTAAGTCGCCTGCGCTTCGAGGAAATGTGAAGGTATAATGATGTCGACTGGAATTTTTAAGCTTGTTGACGGATGAATAGTTGGGGAATTGCAGCTGTATGATATCAAGATTTTGTTTGCGTATTATATACTGCGTTTTATATTTTCGCGTAAAAGGCAGATTTTAAATATTTGATTAGTAATATAAATAAACATGTCGTAAAAATCGATTAATCCATGTTTCATATATTTAATTAAATATTTATTGTATAATAAATTAGTATAATACTTACTATTGTATTGCTATTTATTATATAACTACGTGTTACCTGGGATTACAATATATTTATATACCTCCTAATATCTAACCTGTCGAAACCTCAGTTAACATGAAGCAAAATGACCCGCCGTATTAAAAGTTATTTTTACCGTTGGGTGTACATATTTTTTAGCTGGTCATGAAATAAAGTGCTCATCTATCTAGATATCTATCTAATATTCATCGCAGTATTTGTATTTCTCTTTTAATTTCTGAAGATTATTTAGAAGATACAATCAATCTTACACTTCATTTCCAATAGAAATTAACACTATTTACATATTCGATTAGTAATAATAATATGCAGAGTAAATACGTTCGATCCATGTCTAATGTACTTAATAGAATTAATAATATAATATTCAGATGAAATATTATACTACTTAAATATATTAGACATATTTAATTACGCAATGTTGAATAAATAATTTAATTTAATAACGAATACGTACATTTTATAATAAAATAATTCAGTTATTAAATCGTCAATGATAATTGAATAAAAAAAATAAATATATTTAAAATTATTTTCGTTAATATCATTCAAATAGATTACAATTTTTTAATTTAAATTGTTAAAGATCATTCCGAAGAAACAATTGTTCAATCTCATACCTATTTCCCAGTAGTAACAGACACCCGGATTTCAAAATACACTAAGTCGAATAATCTCTCAATAAGCCCCTCCCGAGAATACAAACAGCAGTTGAGCAATCGCTTTCCGAAAAAGGTCCGACCATCCTCTGATGTTATTACAGGCTCCTCTGCTCCGGCTCAGCCTTTACGGATTCATAGATCTATAATGCGTTTCCATTATCATAAGTTTACTTTTGTTATAACTTCGCTATTGACCCTCTCGCTTTCTCTCTCCGTCTCTCTTTCTGCTATCGAGGAGAGATCGCACCTCGCCGCAGAGAAAATAAGAATATTCGCTCCGCGGAAGAATTCCAGGTACCTTTCATTTCCATTGCGGATTAACGGATGAACTCTCTCGCCACGCTCGTCGGGATTCTCGAGCGCGATTTACGCGAAATTTCAATCTTTTGTTGCCGCGCTGCGTGAAAAACAATCGCGGTTTCACTTGTGCAAAGAAAGCTCGATCGCGTTGCGAGAAATGTCAACAGCGAGGATAGGTTTTACGTCGCGGTAGTCTAATTGTTGTTTTATTGACATTTAAATTGGAAGTGTTGGGATATCGAAATCGACGGACCGAATAAAACAACAATGAATATTCCGTTTGTACGTGGGGGTGGGTTTTGAAATTGTAGTCGAGGAAATAATATTCGTTACTTCGTAAAACGGTGCTATATTATTTCCGCGAATAACGCAAAAAATATGTTGTTTCAACTAAAATATATGCAGTTCTTCGTATAAAGGTTCTTGGAAGTAATGTTTGAGTCATTTATACAGGCAGTAAAAAATTCGTGTTGTGGTAAGACGTGTATTCAATGCTTGCAAATCTTTGTTTCATTCGTTCTCAATTGCAATATCTTTGTTACTGAATAAAAATAGTATGATTTTATTTGTAAACAAAATCTCTTATTTTTTTAATGAAAAAGAATATTTTTATCTCAACTTTCCTGAATATGAATTTTGAACTAAATTGAAACCAGTTCTCGGTAGTATACTGAATACAATGATGACACCAGAGAATGATTAAATTCTGTTCTGTTCCATACTTTTATAATGAATTTTTGCTTTCCAATACTTTAATTATTTTTCATTCATTATTGTTCTTTTAATCTACACGTAAATATAGTAATAAAAATTAGCTTAATATTTTGAAATATCTACAAATAAATTCCACTAGTTATTTACTCTACTTTAACAGTTCTCTTACTAAAGAATTTCCAAAAAATAAGTTTTGTATTTCAAATTCGATATTTCCTTTTGCCATCTTGAAATTTTAAAAGTTTAACCTATGGATTCCTAAAAACCCTTGTAATAAATAACTCCTACCTTATAATTGGATTTTAAATCTCCTATTTTGCAATAAAAGTCCAAATTAATATATCAAAGCAATAAATTTCATGCTGGATTAATGAACCAAGTTTAAGTAAACTATGTGCCAATACATGATCATCAATCTTTTAACGCGTTCACACCAGAAATACCCTTAATAACCCTGAACCTACGCAAACAAAAGCACAAACATCCCCACTCCCAGCCTTCCCTCCCTTAAAATCAACGTCTCGATCCGAATCACAGATTCAAGCCCAGCGACAAGCAGAGGAAAATAGAAACCTCCAACGTCCGCACTCTCATACCCAGACCAAAGACAGCCAGCCAATAGTTTCGACGCATCGAGGCGTTTGGTTCGCTCGCTCGACGAGCGAATGGTCACACAGGCGCCTTTGTCAATGTCAAAAGCACGCACGCGAGCTCTTTGAGCGACGAGACGCGCGCGCGCGCGCGTGCGAGAGAGAGACAGAGAGAGGGAGAGATTGAGAGCAGGGGAACAATAAAAGGAGAAGCCAGGTGCACGTAGCAGGCGACTTCCGCCGATGATTTTTCCCCGACTTGAGCTTTGATCGCGCGTTGACGCTTCTCTCTCTCTCTCTCTCTCTCTCTCTATCTCTCTCTCTCTCTCGAGTTCTCTGGTTCTACTGTGTTTGGGCGCGCGGGTGATCGCTTGGAAATAGCTGCTTTGAGAGTTGGATTGGTATGCGAGGTCTTTGAGAATGTAAATGGGTGTGTTATATTGGTGCTAAAACTGTAAATAAAAATGTTTAAAGGTTTACGCAAAAAATGAATATGCATGGGGTATTTAATATCGGTATAATTTTTTATCAATAAATAAATGTCTTTTAGCAATAATTTTAACTTATTAGTTAAATACTGAACAATACAGGACTAAATAGTATTTAGAGATCATGTAGAAAGTACTATAAAGCGAAAATGTGAATAAGTACAAAAATGCACAATTGTCAATTGTAAAACTTTCAGTGTAGACTCGTTTTAATTTATGAAAGTTAAGAATTGTATAAACTCGATAAATACCATTATTAGATGCAAATTCTTGTGATATTAAATGTTACATTTAAAATGGCTTTATTCAATTTCTTAAATCAAGAAATATTTTAAATGCTCAATATCTTCGTAACTCGAGATTTGCTACAAAAATTAGCATGTTTCATTCCAGCACATAACCTGCAGCACGATAAGACAAATAAATCCAAAGAAATGCTAAACTTTGATAAATTAAGTAAATGAACGAAATATGTAAATTAGCAAAATGCATTTCCGGAAATTGTTCGCTTTCAAATATCATAAGTTTCTGAAAAATAACGACCAAAGTGATGATTTAAATTACAAATTTGAAACAAGATAGTTTACGTAACGCACCTTGATTAAATTCATGTAAACAATTGTATTGGAAAAGTTAATTTATTTCAAAAACTAAATGCTCCAATCCACCTCTCTACTCCACTGAATTTCACATCGATCAACTAACAAAACTAAACAATAAATTATTACCCCTCTCTATGAATACAAACTTATTGCTTACATCTCCCTACTTAAGCGTGCGCTCACGTTTTATTAAATACCCATCCCATCCTTGCAATTCCCACGATAAAATCAATGCGGCGAGCGAGCGAGCGAAGTAATTTTCAAAACGTACGTGCACGCGCACAACATATACGCGGCAGGCAGAAGGAAAGTTTTGCCGGCGCGCGATTAAATCTCTGAAATTGCATTCCCATATTTCTGCTGCAAGTCGTCGCTTTTATACTGCATCGAGAGAAGAGAAGCAGCAGCAGACAGAAAGAGAGAGAGAGAGAAACAGAGAGAAAGAGTGTATATATGCGTTACCCCTGGCAAGAGACACGGCGCGGGGCGCATCGAACCGCCTGGCGTTTTGTCTTTATTGTAACTAAATCTGATTCCGCACGCACGACTGCGACAGATTGTTCGCCTCTCTCCTTTTATATACCCCCGGTGTTCTCTCTGCTCTACGTACCTCCCCCCTCCCCCTCTCTCTCTCTCTCTTTCTTTCTCTGTCATCTTCGTTCCTTTTTACCCCCGCTTTCGCGATTTTTCGCTATTTCTCTCTGTCTTTCTCTGTCTCTTGCTTCCTCTATTTTTTGCTGCCGTCGTGCTTTATACGTCTGTTTTGTAACTATATGCACACTTTCTATAGGAATTCCAGCGATTCTCGAGAATTGATAAATCATTGTCGTTGCTCAAAGAGCTGTGTCGAGTAGTGAAATCGATGTTTCGTTTCTTTGATTCGATGCATTGTCTTTTGAGAGCGTGACTGGTGTGACGTGACACTTATTTGCTGATGGACTTGGTGGAAATGTTTTGTGTGTAAAGTGCGCAAAGGTGTAGAATAGAATACAAGAATGGAACTGGGTGCTACAAAAAGTGGAATAAAGTGGCTCAATTTGAACTAATGATATTACACTATTTCATATCCGTTATATTTCACATTTTCAGACTTTTTGAGACTTGTTACGCTATTTCACACTTTCTTCAATTTTCCACAATTGTTTTCTGTTTTGTGCACAAAATTACACTATTTAACTCTTTTTCTTACATTTTTTAAAACATTCTTTTCATATTTTATTGTTATATTAATATATTTTTACTTTTTTCTATTATAAAACTACCACCGGGGTACTATTACCAAAATTATATATGCCGTCACTTACCCAGTTTAGCTTTAAAGTATCTGATAATTGATTAGACCGAAAAAATTTATTTTTTCTAAAACTACTCTTTCTCAGTGTTTGAGGATTTTTTGTACGCATAATAACATTTTTTAAATACTTAGATCAGATACAGAGTATTTCTATAAAAATGTATATAATATTTTATGATGTTGTCAGGGGATGGAACTGACAGGGACGGAACTGACATTTCAAGTTAAAATTGTTTGTAATATAATTTATTATTAAAACTATTCCGCATAGATAATTCTTATGCCCACCGAATATTATGAGAGAAAATGTATTTTGTTGACCAATGAACATATTTTAAATAGTTGTTTACGTTGGAAACAGAGCTGACTGAAAATTTTTTACGTTGCAAAAAGTAAAAAAACTTCTTGTGCAAGTTTGCAATTTTTCAAACCTTTGACAATTGTGACAATTGCATTCGTATACTCTGGATATATATGTATACTTTGAAAATTCATCGTTAGATAGTTCTGACAAGTCAAGTAGCGCATTTTACAAATCGATTAACGCTATATTCGATATTTTGGTACAAATCACTGAACAAAAATTATGCATTCTTTTATAATAATAAATAAATTAATTTGCTTCTAAAATTATTAAAAATGTAATATAATAAACCCTACAGTTTTTGAACACTCATGTGGTATAAGGTTTCTTTGAAAATTGTGTGTAGGACAGGGGACGGAACTGATATTTTGACCCTATATTACTGATTTATTGAAAAATAATATTCTTTTTCGAAGAAAGTTTACAACATTATGCATACTTTAGTCAGTCTAATATTTGTTTCATCCCGGTACATTCGTATATGAGCTCTCGACGCTATCTGGGCAAGTTATGGCAGAATTGCCCATGTATGTATCTGTTGTATTATTTCAATTTAATTATTACTAAATTAATAATTAATATTTACATATATTATTAGAACATAATGTATATGTTTATACATTCAATTAAATTATAAATTAAATTCCAACTATATATAATCTCAATTATTTGTAAATTCAATACAGTTTTCTAATGTAGTCAAATTAAACCATGCTTTTAATTAAAGCTGCCCATTGAAAGTGGCAGTTTCTGTCACGCAGGAATTAATCAAAGGGATAGTATGGTCTATTGTTTGAGAAAGTATTGATATACTGGATAAATTTATGCGTGCACTAAAATCCATAATTAATTCTATAGCATTAGCTTCATGCACTATAAGTGATCACTTTCAAACTTGTTTACCCCGTATTAGTAATAATCTGCTTGTACAATTGAATGCATTGATAAATGTTATTTAACTTATTTGCTTATTCTATATATAAAAGTGATAATAATTAAGGTTAGTTTTATGAAAATTTTAAGACGGACCGTTCATCATTGTTTGTATTAAAACATGTAAGTTTCTTTATACTTTTAAGGATATTAGTATGCGTAAATATATGTCATAAAAAACAAACATTTTTTACTACAATTTAATCTCACATAATGATATAAAAGTCAATATACTGTGAAATAAGGGGTTTTCGTCAAACTAAAATGAAAAATTCATCCTTCCGTTATTGTAAAATTAGATATCGTCAACTTTAGACTTTAAAAGAGAAAAAGTTGATAAAATAGTGGAGACTTTTTTATTTGTTATCCGAATTTAATTTGGAAAGTCTCATTTTGATCCTAGAAAGACTTCGGGGGGACTTTTATATATAAAAATTGAAAACTATCGAAAAACTTGCAAGGTTACAATCAATTGTTTATAAGTCCATGCACATATTTTTGTAAATTTGAGCGTATACAAGTATAAACTATAGGCTGTAACTTTGCAGGTTTCTTGATGGTTTTCAATTTTTATATCGGCAAGTCCCCCTGAAATTATTCAAGGAACAAAATGAGACCTTCCAAATTGAAATCGGATAACAAATAAAATGTTGCCACCGTTTTGTCAATTTTTTCTCTTTTAAAGTCTAAAGTTAACGATATTTAATATTACAATAACGCAATTTCGATTAAAACTTTTTTTCAGTTTGAAGAAATAACCCTTATTTCATAATATATTGACTTTCATATTATTATGTGAGATTAAATTGTGGTAAAAAATGTTTGTTTTTTTATGACATATATTTACGCATACAATATCCTTAAAGTTTAAATATAATATTTAATTTATTTCGAACCAGAAATTGAGTATAAAAATGGGTTTAAAAATATTAATTTTTATTTACTTAGAATGGAAAAATATTCTTAATTTTTATAAATAAGTTAAAGTTAATAAGTTTGCGCTAGAAACTTTTTAAAAGCCTGTATTTTGATCACAAAAATATACAGTTTCTCCTATAATTTTAATTTGTGAATAAATCTTAGTGAAAAAACTCATAATTTTGTTGATATCTACTTCAATTATGATAAAAAAACGAAGTATCAATGTCATTAGATGAAAGGGTGATATTTTTTAATACGAACTTAATATAGAAAGTTATCACACTAGTTAAATCTTTCATTATTATTATTATTATTATTATTATTATTATTATTATTATTATTATTATTATTTATTATTATTATTATATAAAGGCCAAGTAGTATTGGCAAGCAGCAACGGTTTCGGCCTCTGTTTGATTTCTTTATGAGTTTCATTTTTGTGATCTATTATCCTTTCAAGGTATTTAAAGTCGTCTACTTTTTTGAAAGTTTCGCCGAAGATTTTCAAGTCAGTATCAGCAATCTCGGGCCTTGCTCTGCTAGTGTCCATGGTTTTATTGGTTATCTCTTCACTTATTTCTAGGCATATTTCTTTAGCTGTTTTTATTAGTAATTCTACTTTTCTTATTACGGTATCTCTGTTTATTCCTATAATTTCTATGTCATCTGCGTAGGCTAGCAAGTGTGTTAGGGAACAATTTATTATAATTCCCTCTTTACTTTCTTGTACCGGTCTGGCCATGTATTCTAAAACTAAGTTAAATAGGAGGATTGATAGAGCATCTCCCTGCGTTAGCCCGTTGTGAGTGTCAAATGGCTGCAATAGGCTCTTCCCGACCTGGCTATACCCCGATTGTTATCTAGGCACATTCTGATTAAATTCAGCAATTCTTTTGGTACCCCTAGTAGTACTAAGACGTGAAACATTTTACATCTTATAATGGAGTCATACGCTTTCTTGAAATCAATGCATAATTGGTGTACCTCTTCCCCGTATTCCCATTTCTTTTCGAGGAGCTGCCTAACAGTGAACGTGTGGTCGCTTGTTGACCTATTTCTTCGAAATCCACACTCGTAATCCCCGAGTATTTCCTCCGCGAGAAGTGTGAGTCTATCTAGCAGTACATTTTCAAGTAAGATTTTCAAGTAATTTTTTCTATAATAGTTATTTGGCAACCTGGTTTAAAACTGTTCGAGGAGATACATTTCACGCTCATAAATAACGTGCATAAGTATTATTTGATTCTAAAGCCCTTTCATTCGCGTTCGAACTACCTTAAAACGGCAATAATTTCATTTCTCATCATTTTTAAATATTAAATATAATAGGAGGACACCCATGGATGTATTGTAAATACGGTAGCATACAAAACTATTTCTATTGTTTAGAATTTGACAATATATAAAATTAAAAAAAAAATTGATCGAGGAAGTGAAAGATAATTTAAAAATAAAGAGTTTAATTAAATTAAATAAGTGAAGAAATCAATATTTTATCAGCCATTCAGTAGAAAAAATTTAAAAGTTGACATTTTTCGCGTTTTTCACTTTATACAGTTAATTGTTATTTAAATGCTCAGTTTTATAGCCCTCCAGTTAACGCTTTACCTTTGATGGCATGACCATTCACGAGGATCCTTTCAAAAGTTTTTTTCGACTCCAATATCTTTTGATATTTTTCACCCACTGACAGACAGGTAACTTTGTTACACTTTTATTGCTGGTATACAGCTTAAAATAATAATTGCCTAAATAAAAGAAAACTTTCTAACAGCTACACCACAACAAATCCCCCTTCCATACATTAAATCCCCACTCCGATAACGCCAGGATATTATTATAACACCTCGGCAAACCGTACAATTACATTCCCTCGCCTGTCTCTTAAGCTCCATACACCGACCCTCCGGCACTTCAACAGCTCTACAATTAAACCTCTTTACTCTCACCCGCTTACTATCTTCTCTCTCACTTTATCCCCCCCCCCCCCCGCACTCAAAATCTTCGAGCTGACTTCCTTCTTCCCTCGGCGAAATTGAAAAGTCATGCCAAAGCCGCGCGCGCATCGCCCTGTTTTCCGCTCGAAGCAATTTTTTCGCCTATACACGAAGATCCGTTCGGCGCGTATATATATACGAGGGAGGGATTGAAATGAGGCCTGGCAGGAGAGAAAGAAGTACTTTGTATATACTGTAGATCTCAATTCCGGATTTATCGTGCGCGATCTGCATCTGGCGATGTACGCGAGAGAGAGAGAGAGAGAGAAATAGATGGTTTTGCTGGTTGGTGGAGACGCTGGTATAAACGGAGGGGAGTTTGTATGTCAAGTGGCCCTGTCGAAAATAAGGAAGTTGTATTGTTTCAGACTTGTTTGGGAGAGATGAATAGAATATTTTAGACAGAATTGATGATTCTGTGGCGAGGTAAATTTTAATGTTTGTTTCAAAGTTTGATTATTGATCTCTGCGAGTCAATATTTTAATGCTTAAATCAGGAGACAAATCAAAAATATTTCACGTCGTTTTCTGAACTAAAAGTATTTTTTATATTTTTTATGAAAATATATAATAAAAATAGTTACATCTGTTTCAGACCTTTACATTTTTAGCAATTTCTTGTCAGTCAAAATAGCTTACATACAGGACTACAATATAGGTATGTATGAATCGATATTAAGTAAAGCAGAGATTTGACAAAAATGTAAAAATACGAAGCAAATGTTGTAATTATTTTTGTACATATTTTGTACACGTAGCGAATATCGATATAACAAATACTTCCATATAACATTGAAAAATGCTAGTTCCCTGGAAAAATCTGGATAGTGCAATGAAAAATGCGATGATATAACAATTTTCCGCCTACTAAACTCTCATAGAACATAGTAAATCAAGCTAACTTTGTATATAATGAGGTCTCTTTTCTATAATATCAATATACAGTGTAATAAATTAAAGAAAGTTTAAATGTTACGAAATATTACATTAGTCCAAAAGAATCTAGCTCTCAATCTACAAAGTACGTATTTATTATGAATTCAGATATATTGAAACAAACAAAATAAGTTTAATCTTCTTTTACATACATACATTCAGATTAAAACGTTCAAATTTTAAATCCAGTAGGACTCGATATAACGAATATTTTTCTGGGATCCTCGGAGTTTCGGTTTATTAAAGTTATGCTGTATTTTTCTGGATCCCCTTGAGCTTTGTTATATCCAACATATACTTTTTTAGTCTCTTGAAGTTTCGTTTTATCGAAGTTTCACTGTAATATTTGTAGCTTTGAAGAGGATGTCATTGATTCTCAAAACTAAGAAAATGCTTTTTATTTATTTTCATCAATTTTAAAACATTATCTCCAAGAGATGGATTAAAGAATTTTAAGCAAACAGAACTTTTAATGTTTAATAATTACACTTTCTAGAAATATTTTTATTCCTTTGAAAAATACGTGTTAGTAAAATTATTCGGCATATGCAACATTTATAAAGGAAATATGGATTGTTAACATTTACATTGTTTTTCAATAAAAAGAAAGACTGTTTGCCATGTATTTTCATTGAAATTTCATGTTTTAGCCCTGTTTTTATTTGCTTGGAGAGAGTTTTAGAAAAATTTTATTCTATCCAAAACATTTGGAAATTGGAAATATAGGTTGCTTCCTTTTACATCATTCTTCAATAAACGAAAGATTGTTTGATAGGTACACGCTTTTATAAAAAAAGTTTTTTGGTAGTTATTCATTTTATAATATCAAAGAGCTGTTAGAAACGTACATATAAGTGTTGTCAAGTAGAAAACACCGTTTTTTCATAGACTAAAACTAGATATTGTATAGTCATAGAACCAGTTTTCGGTCAGTTAAGAGTAACCTCAAGTTTTACTTATTTAGAAAAATAGAAAATCTTAATAATACTCACTACAAATGATTACATAGTCATTTGAGAATATTCAGTATTGGCATTTCAACATGATTTCAAGGTAACCTTAACTTTTATTTAATTAATATATTCTAATTTTTATATACTTAATAGTATTTTACTTATTTCATTTATTTCTTTAATAACATACCACAAATTAGTTCATAACCTACAAATGAATCCTTAACAAAACAAGTGCACTCCTATTAAAAATTTTCGTAAAACGTTTTCTTCCGTTCGATGAATGCTCAATCAAACGGAGATTCAAAGACGACATTCAACCATCGTAAATTCCCGTGCAAAAGGCGTGCGAGAGCATTCAAAAAAACTTCGAAATTACTTTTTTATAGCTCTATCCGTCTATATACAGCCCAGCGCCGATGTGTATCGAGCGGCGTGTTAACTTTTTCCATTACAATGGGAACCGCGTGGAAAAGTATGGGTTGCCGGTGTGGGTTGTCGCCCTCTCTCCTTTTTTCGAATGCACCGCGCTACAGTCGAAGAAAATCGATGAATTATGTACATCTATTGCTTTCGCTCGCTTCGGGGTTTTGTAATTTAAATCGCGTTTCACTGTAAACCGATATGTATATATATGTGTGTGTGTGCGGCACTGTAAGTGCTGTGGGTACACAGCAAACACATTTATGTAATGCGCTAAGCCTGCGAATTTGGCGGATACGCGCTGAATAAAGTATACAGCACAATATGTGGCATTTATTTTGTCAATATTTTCACTGCGTGGTATTTTCTATTTTTAGACGTTATTTATTTATTTGTTTATTATAAAATACAGGCTATATAGCATAAAATACAAAATACAGCAAACACATTTATGGGATGCGATAAACCTGTGAAATTGGCGGATACACGCTGAATAAAACATAATGCGATTTTTTATTTCTTTTGTCAAAATGTTCGCTACATACTGAGATAAAGGATTCTTTATAGTTTCGAATTCGAGTATTTAGAACTTTTTCTACTACAGTATATAGTTAATCCGAAAAGTTCAACAGTAAAGTACGACTTTGGCCATATCCAAATTCGTGTGGCTTCAATGCAAAAAACTCAGATTTCATGTAAAGATATCTGTATCTCGGTGCATGATATCTTCTAATATTTAACTGTTCATTTATTTATTTATTAAAAAATGGAGGCTAAATAGTACAAAATATGAAAAGGCAGTAAGAATATCGCTAAGATAGTAGATAGTATAGCAATTACAGAATTATTCTTCACTGCCTCGTCCTTACAGATCAATTAGTAGTATCGTTACTCACCGTACATTCTGCCATAGGATTTTAAAGTAAAATAAAAAACCGCATCTCACGTGTTACCGTGGTATTGTTTCTGTTGCTTGTCATTACGCTTTCTTGTGCATTCAAAGCCACACGCACATAACCTCGCTCAAATTATTTTTATTTTCTTAATTATACGAGTATAAAAAACGTGAGCTATTTTCCTGGAGAAAGACGTATTCATAATACAAAAAGAAAAAATTAAGCTGAAGGGAAAACTGCAAAAGAAGATCAACGATCAATCCAGCTCTACTACAGCTTGTAGCCAGCATGGTCGAAGAAACAAAGATCGATGATACCTTGTATGGACAGGGTTTTTTCGAAAAATTAAAGACAGGCAAAGAGGTAGAAAAAGTCGACTAGGATGTCGCTAAGCAGGAGCGGTTTAAGAGCCGTGATTTTCCATCCTAGAGGAATTTATTTCTGTCTCAGACTCAAAAAAGTAACGATTTAAACTTCAAGGCCCCCCTCAGGAGGAACAATACGAATACTCGTAGTCTAAGAGAGGCAGAAGCGAAATTACCATCGCATCCGATTCAGGAATTACAAGAAGAAGTAACAGTAAGTAGGTTAGCTGGTCGAATAAAACATTTGGTGTCTGCTTGGAAGCAAATTACCAGTGATCCTACTATTTTAAATATTGTAAAAGGATATAAAACTCCTTTTTATAAAAAAGTCAAACTACTTAATGTACCACCAGAGCCGACGTTTAATAGTAAGGAAAAATTGTCCGCGTAGAAAACAACGATCCCGAGAAAACTAAGTTTCCCGTCTCGGCACGGAATCTCTCGATTGCGTATGTTCTCATACCCGCGGAAAACTTCGGGTTTTCCAGCCACAGCACGGATCAGGCGTGTTAGGGCGGGAACTTGGAGTTCATATGTTACGTTTTCCGTTCGCCTTTCTAATCTTTATAAATAATAAATAATAATTTATTACTATCGATTTCCATTGAAATGTATAAATTGTTACTGTCTGCTCTTTACATTAAAATTCTAGATTTCTTTTACTTACTTTTGTTTATATCGACGCACATCATTTAACTATGCCTAAATTAGACTGAATTACAAATTATCTTAATAAATAGTTACAATTAAAATATTTCTTACATTCTAATTCAGAATAAACTTACTTATTTAGATATTAATCGAGTCCGATACAATGGGTAATATTTATGAATTTAATGTACTTCCTTTTGGTCTTTCTACTGCCCCGTTTGTTTTTACTAAGCTATTAAAACCAGTCGCTCAAAAATTACGTTCGTCTGGTTATTTATCAATTATTTACATCGAATTTCTTGATTTTATGTTAGACAGTAAAACTTGTAGTATATATTTACCAGGTGAAAAAAGTTAAAAAATTATATAGATAGACATTGTTTCTAAATTATTGTAAAATTATATTTGTAGCACAAGTCATATAGGCATGCGCAGCATGTCCTGCTGTAAAATACGGTTGGTTATACACGAAGCGACTGGAATGTAATAAGTTTTTAGCTCTAATGAAAAATAATGAAAATTTTGACGAATCAATGGAAATAACAGAAGAAACAAAAATTGATTTGGAATGGAGGTTCAAAAATATAAGTACAATTAGAAATCCATTATGGCATCACGATCATACTGATCATATAAATTTACCGGAACTTAGAGCGGCATTAAATGGCCTCAAATTATTTGCGAAAAAAGAATATAATTGTCAAATATTATTAAGAATAGATAACACAACGGCTATATCTTATATTAATAGAATGGGTAGAATTCAATATTCTAACCTTGATAATATTGCACGAGAAATATGACAGTGCTGTGAGCACAGAAAAATATATTTATACCCATCTGAACGAAAATGGCCACTTTTTTCCCTGAAAAGCGAGACCAAAATTACACTTTTTGCCCGCAAAACTGATTAGCGGGAAAAAAATTACCTTTTTCCCGCCAATCAATTTTTCCCGAAAATGCGGGAGAAAAGTAATTTTTTACCACAAATGCGGGAAAAAAGTGACTTCACTAGAAACTACTCCAAATTCCTTTATTTCATTAAGTTTTACCAATAACCCTAATTCTCGATTGTCTTTTAATAATGTCGTCTTTTAACAGTCCATTAGTCCCGCTTTTCAAGTCAAAATGTGGCCGCAGTTGAGATGGACATAAAGTACTATATGTAACTCGCGGGAAAAATATTCGACTTTTTGCCTTTGTTACATAATGTACTATTTGCATCTTACATTAATACGAAACAAAACGCTCATGCTGACACGGAGTCGTACGTATTTTCAATACTTTTTATTCAAAAGTTAGTAAGCTAGGAGTACCTCAAATCGATCTTTTTGCCTCCAATGTAAATGCGAAATGTAAAAAATTTATTTCCTGGCAAAGAGATCCTGATTCACTAGCAGTTAACGCCTTTACTTTATCGTGGACAATTTTAAGTTGTTACGCTTTTCCTCCGTTTTCCCTTATCTTAAAAGTCTTGAGTAAAATTGTAATCGACAAAGCTGAAGCAATCGTGGTTGTGCCTTATTGGCCGATGCAGCCATGGATTTCTCAGCTTAAAGCACTTGCAATTACGTCTATTATTATATTTAAACCCGATCTAAATTTATTTACCTCTCATTTCAGTCAAGTGCACCCTCTCGCGACCAAACTTTCTCTGGTAGCAGCGAAATTATCCTGGAAGCTTTCATGCGGACGAGAGTCTAGAAAGAAGCGGCTACAGTTATATTGACGTCAATAACCAAAAGCACATTACAGCGATACGAAAAACCTATCAGATTATGGTGGAATTATTTCCAAGAACAAGGTTTCTCTCTTTTCGACTTGCACAACTCTCAGGTTATAGATTTTTTCACCTTGCAATTACAAGTCGTCAAATCTACTAGTACTCTCAATATATATAGAGCAGCACTTTCTCTAATAATGTCAAATAAATTGGGAAAAAGTCCAGAAGTAAATCGATTTTTTAAGGGTGTCGAGAAAAGAATACCAAGTAAAGTAAGTAAAGCCAAGTAGTCGCTTATTTGGGATCCAAACATCGTCTTAAGTTTCTTATCTTCTTGGTTTCCTAATGAGAACTTGTCAGTAGAGAAATTGACGAAAATGCTCGTAACTTTATTAACAGAGAAAACAACCTGTTTTGGAAATTCTCTTCTTTACTAATCAAATCAATATATGTCCTGCAGAAACCCTGCTATTTTATCGCGAGAAAGCGGCAGAGCTTCGTTCACCAGACGAGAAACATTTTCATGTAACTTACAAGAAGCCCTATCATGCAGCAACAACGCAGTCGATAAGCAGCTGGATTAAAGATACTCTTGAAGAGAGCGGAATAAATACTGATATTTATTCTGCACACAGTTCGCGTCACGCATCAACAACTGCGGCAGCTAGAAATGGAGCGAATATCGAAACTATTCGACAGGCAGCGGGGTGGTCAAATAATTCCTTGGTATTTGCGCGTTTCTATAATAGATCTCTTAGTAACACAGAATTATTTGCGTCGTTTGTAGCGCGTTCTTAAATGATTAACAAATTATTATTAGTTATTTATTTAAAACTTATTTCATGTTAACCGAATTCATTGAAATTGTTTATTTTATTACATATAATTATATACGAATATAATTAATAATATTAATAAATTGTAAAAAAAAGAAAAAACAGAATTCTTTAAACATCTACTAATTGATCTATAAGGACGAGGCAGTGAAGCACAATTGTACGACCGAGTGAACTCACACCTTAAGTGAAACTCGATCATAATTGTGCGAACTGCCTCGTCCGAATAGATCAAAGTCCTCCCTAAATGGCACGTATTTTGCCATAGAATGGTTATTCTTCCCTACCCTAATTTTTTTCTTTTATCCAAACTATTAAACTTTAAAATGTAATGACAATCAATAGCAACAATACCATGGTATCGAGCGAAATGCGGTGTTTTACTTTACTTTAAAATCCTGTGGCAGAATGTACGGTGAGTAGCGATACTACTAATTGATCCATTCGGACGAAGGAGTTCGCAAAATTATGATCGAGTTTCACTTAAGGTAAGTTTACTCGATCGTATAAATCTATAGCTTTTGTATCTTCATGAAACTAAATATTACATAGTGTAGTTTAACTTAAATGGCTTTAAGATATGAGCGAAAAGTGCATATATAAAGTCTAAGTTTCCAGCAAATTACCCATATATACTCGATACCTTTCAAATTACGAACGCATAATACAGAATCTTTTGAAGCTCAAGATTATTTTAACAAAACTATTTGTCTTCAGCTAGGCGTATTTCATTACTTTATAAATATTACAGAGAATGTAATAAGAAATTTAATGAACATTCTTTGAATTTAACAAAATTCCGCAAGTTCCAAAAAATTGTAAGGAATGCCGCCAAATTCTGCATTATTTTCTCAAAACTTGCATCACATTAATTACACGGCCACTCAAAATTTGTTTTCAGTCGCGGGAAATGCCATTAAGCGGCATAATAAATGCCTCGTGGACAATGGCATAAAGCGTTCATCTAATTAAGCGCAGAAGCAGGCGCATGCGTCCCTTTAAAATTCTGCTCGCTCTCCTCGCCCACCGTGTTAATTAAATATTTTCTGAAGACTCGGTCTGACCTGGATTCTCCCTCTCATTCGAAAATAATGATTTCGGGTACGAAATCTCTCAATTACCGTCGGCTTAACGCTCATTAATTAATAAGGCATTGTGTTTCCTCAGGGAAAGGATCTCTCTCTCTCTCTCTCTCTCTCTCTCGCGGAAAGACGATGTTCTTGTTGCGTAATTAAATTAATTAGAATAAGGTATTCGTGAAGTTACCGAAGTTCCGCCAAGTAAATACTTGAGTGCACGCGAATTGGAAAAGAAGAAAAATTGTGGAGAAGGCAGTCGATATTCAACGCGAGCAGTGTGCAATTCGAAGAGCGTTATTGGTACGCAATATTCAGCATGGACTTGGAGTTTCATGGAGAGAAAGCGAGATTTCCATCCATCGCTTATATTTGACTTTGATGCGCTAGGTTATAAAGAAGCCTCGTGCCTTTATTAAAGCGCGTGCGTTATAAAGGAATTTTTCGCTGTTGACATTCTTTTTCGATTCATTATTCGTCTATTTTTATTCCTTTTGAATCTCTGCCAGTACTTTTTTTATCACATTAGTAACAGATCCTCATATTTGTCGCCGTATAACTTTGATAGCTTGTGAAATTTCGATAAAATTAATTATGTTTACTTTTGAATTAAAATAAATCTCTGCTCATTTTCGGTAGTTTTCACAAATGATGAATACCCTGTATTTTTTCCTTAAATTATTGCGTTAAATAAATATATATTATTGATATGCTTGCTTCATACATAAAAGATTTGGTTATATGCTTTAAATTTTGTTTATTCTCTGTGCAGCATAAATTCGCCAATCCAATTTAAGCTTTGTTTGAATACTCATTATGAAACCATAAAAATATGTTTTTTATTCTTGGTGCAAAATAATTTGTTTTAAGTAATTATTCATAATAATTTTTTAAAAAAGGATACGCCTATAGAGTAATAATTAAAATGAACTAATTTGTAACAGGAAAACACAAAAGAATTTGTCATTACATTGTAAATGTCTGGCAACAAAGTTGTAAGTAGATTGGTCAATCAATCATGCACATTTTAAAGTCATGAAGTATTTATTTAATTTTAACTGAAAAACGTTTTATTAATATTTACTAATTTTTATTAAAGCATCGTAAAACTTTTGTTTCAATGCATGTAAAATCATAGACTAGAATACTCGATTATAACAAGGAGTATAGAATAAATTATTACATTCGGGAGATAGATGTTCCTCAAACTGCAATTGACGTAATGTTCCACATGTACATACAAAAAATCATCGCAAATAAAATTTTAATTGAATAAAGCAAATTCTATAGTACCGCCAAAATGAATTATTAAGAGCTGAATAATATCTTCATCACACCGACGTATAAACCATTGTCATGCACGATTAATATTTCTTTAAAGCTTGATTACATTTTTTCAGCTTGATGTTTGCGCTTCACCGCCATGGCGTTTTCACAACGGTTGTTTGTGTATAAAAATAATTAAACTCGACAAAGTCGCGTCAAAAGATGTAATTACACGGAACACAATCTCTTTTCCATCAGCCTTCCCTACAATCCAATTCACTCGTTTCACAGAAAAATCACCGTTTATATTATTTCTAAAAACGCAATCTTTGTAACACACCGATTGACGCTCGTTATTCCCGCCAAAAAAGCTTCTAAAAAAACATCAAAACGGCATTCTCCGTTTTGCATCCCTAGTATATCGCCATATCCATGCAAACACGCGGAGCTGTAGAACAACGACAAAAACAAAATCAAGCTACAACCAGGTTAAATCCCGCATCGTCGGGCGCACTCCCTTTGTGTGCACAAGGAATGTTTATCAACAAAAGGCCATCGAAATATTTGCCTCTCCCAACGCGCGCGCGTATGTATGCATAACAGAGGAATTTGCTGCGTGCGACAAGAATTATTAAATAATAAACGGCCCTCGCGACGGTAGATATTACGCGATTTTATTTACAGCCCCTGCGCCAACGCTGGCGCGTAAAATTCGGAGGAAAGGACGCGGAACAACGAGCCAAGGCCGCGGCATTCCTGGGGCTAATGATGAAATATCAGTGCGCGTGTGTCTGTGTATGTCTGCACAGGAGGGGGGAGATTTTTCGAATACTCGCGTTAAAGGGTCGGAAAGCACGCATAGTTGTGCACAATTATGCCAAGAAATAAAGCGTGTATACGCACACTTGATTACACGCTTGTGTACACACAAATAGGCGAAACCGCGTGTGTATACACAAGTGGTTTCTGCAAATAACTTGCAGCTCGCACGTACAGTGCATGTCGAAAGTTCCGGAGTGAAGTATTATTTCATATAAACTGTAGTTTTAAAAAAATTCAATACAGAATATATAGGATTTCGAGTGTGTTGTTCGCTGATGCTCTTCATTTTTAGCCTTGAACCTATTTTCAAGGTTATTTCCGGGTCATATCTGATTTTTCAAATGTAAACTCTAATTTGTATGGCCATCGGCATCTATCTCTTTCTATTTCTGCTGTAGAGCAGAGTTTCCTTTTTGATCAAGCACGATGCATTCTTGATTTGTCTGAGCAGTTTTTTTATATTGGTACAGTATGACTTGACCTTTATTTGACTCTTGGAGCCAATTTTCCCCAGGATCATGATTCATATGTTCTAACGTAAAATTTCCTTTTATGATTTCAGCTGCCGAGCAGTTCCCTTACTGATCAAACATGACTTGACCTAAATTTTTTCAGGTAGTTACCTTACAAGTCGAGTACGACTGATCTTCATTTGACCCTTGATGCCAATTTGACTCAGGATCATGATGAAATGTTCTAGCGTAAAATTTCCTCATATGATTTCTGGTACCTGGCAGAGTTTTCTTACTGATAAAGCATGAATTGACTTTTATTTACTCGGGCAGTTTCTTTATTGATCAAGTATGATCTGTCCCATATAATAACATAGAGTTTTCTCCTTTGATTTCTGCTTTCGGGCGGAGTTTTCTTATAAATCAAACATGACTTGATTTGCTCAAGCAGTTTCCTGACTGGTCAAATATGACTTGATCTTCATTTGATCCTTGGAGTCATGGCAAAAAATCAGATTTCACCATGAAATGATCTTAAAAGATAGGAGTAAAGATCGAAATGTAGGGTAACACTGAGCTCCTCTGTAAAAAAAAAAGTATTTTTCCAAATGTACATCTTTCATGAAATATCACGCCGTTCCGGAACTTTCGACGCGCACTGTATATACACGCATGAAGCAATGAATGCATAGATACCCACACACCAACGCACAAGGGACACATAAGTGTGCAAACACAGAACTGACGATTTATGGGCTAGACGCACAAGAGGCTCTCTCGCTATAAAATAACACTTCGCCTGCCCCTGCCCTCCCCATTCAAATCCCCCTCCCCCCAAATTAATGGTCGTTTTCACGGATTCTTTGTTTTCCTCCCGCGCACCTATATATCTCGGACGCCGCACAATGCAGCCAGACGCGCGCTCTGAGTTATCATTCGCGCGGGCCGGCAAAAATTCGGCCGATAGACGCGCGGCCGCCGGAATTTCGGGCACGCCAAGATTTTTTCCTACGGCCGAAGAAAGCCGAGGAAATATCGCCGGGGGCTTTTGTGAATTCTCTTGTTTTCTTTTTTTGCAGCCTCGGTGTATAGGAAGAGAGCGAGAGAGAGAAAGAGAGTGAAACGGGAGGTCATCATTCACCGTCGATGGCGCAGTGGTTGGAAGGGCTTTCGACGCGCGTCGAGTGCTGCGTCGTTAGGGGGGATGAAATGCACCCGAGTTGTAATTCATTTAGTCGCTGCGCTACCGGGGGCTTGTAATACTGCTTTATGACTAGTGGATATTTTGTTCTGTTGTTGGGAGGTGTGGTTCTCTGGTGAAAAAAAAGAGATTTCTGGAGTTTACATTCTAATAAACTGCGCTTCTGTGGAAAATACACTGTTCGAAACATCAAGTGAAATTTCAGTGCTTCGAAAGAAATAAGGGAACAAACCGCTCTCGGATATTCGTTGATACTTCGTTGAGGTAATATAGTCAGTCAATAAGTAGTCGTTTTTCCACTTAAAAGTTATTTAATTTTACTCAGTAATTTTAGTTAACATTCACTTTTAACTGAGCGACTATTGATGCAACAAGAGTGAATATTCACTCCGAGAAAGGTTGCTTCCACTTTTTTCTTATGAGGTAGTGAAATTTCAATTGCTCTTTTTAAGAGTGTATCTGCAGAAATTACAGCAGAAAGTTTCTCATTAATTAAAAATTCCTTCAGATACATTTCTGAAGACAAATCTATAGGTTGTGACGTGAAACACGTCATACGGGAATTACCGATTTTGAAAAATTAAAGCGAGGCATCTAGAATCAAACACCTGCCATCTGGACGAGAAGCAAATGCCCTGACGACTGAGCTACCATTGTACTACTTGCGATTAAGTTGTTTTGCTTACTAGGACCGATTGGTAATGGTAGTAAACGTCATTATCCTTATATATGGATTTGAGGCGGTTAGGTGCAAGATAAAATCCTTACTGCAAGTTGTAAAAGCTCTACAGGAAAAGGTGTAGAAAATTCTGTTGAATTTTTACAGAATGTTTTTGTGAACGACTACAATAATGATTTATTTGCAATGATAATACTATGTTACAGAAATTTTTTTTAAGAATATTTAAAGTATATATATATATATATATATATATATATATATATTCAAAACTATTTAAGATAATGTGTTTTCGATGAATTGATGTACTTTAATATTCATTTCCCACACTGGGCTACATTGTGACCATACTGATGAGAATTGCGATGTTATTATTTATAGCAAAATTTGAAAAAATATATCTGTGTCCATTGCAGTCGTTGAGAGTACGTGCAGTAAAAAATGTCAACATGTACAAAAATTCATGAGTGCTAATTCGCACCAGTATTATGACTGATGGTTAACATCGTTGTGTCTACTATTATTCAAATAATACAACTTCTTAGGCCAAAACATGAAATAGAACGGAAAGCAGAATCTAGGATTGCAAAAACTTTAGACGGAAAGATAAATGATGTGATCTTAAATAATTGCAGAAAGTTTTTTCATTAAATTATTTTATTTTTGGTGCTAAAATATTAAAAAGTCAATAAAAGTTTTTTACTTTTCAAGTGAAGTATTGAACAAAATTTTCCAATTTTTGGTAAGAAATAACCAAAGCTTTTTTGCAGAAAAGAAGAAGAAATATAAGAGGATTCATTAAATTTAATTGCTAAAAGCGATTTTATTCCAAAAGAAGTTAACATATAGTAATAAAAACTGGAATGGAGAACCTTTAAGAACTTTAACTAGACCAATTATTTATTTACGCGCCTGATTGACTTGCAAGTACTTGGATCAAACAATTTTCTTTTTCCATTTATTACAACAATTTTTCCAGTGCCCTCAATTTTAAAGCCCAGCCACTCTACAAATCAATTCGCGTTCTCTCTCCCTTTAAAGCGCAACTATTCGCGTCGACTTTTGCCGATTCTTTGCCGCGCGCCGACGCCGACGCCGGCCGCCGCCGCCGCGACTCGGAAAAAAATTCCCGCGCTCGAGTTTATATCCTTCGCTCGGGGGAAGTATAATTGGAAAAACGCGGCGGCTCTTCTGGAGGGGCAAAAATTATAGCGATAAATCGCGTCAAAGGGAATTTTTTAACGATGCCGAATCGAGAGCCGCACTAATTTTTCCCGACTAAAAATGAGCGGAAGGCTAGCAGAAAAAGGACAGAGAAAGAAGAAGAAGAAGAGAGAGAGAGAGAGAGAGAGAGAGAGAGAGAGAGAGCGAAAGAGTTGAGGTTTTCAGGGAAAGAAGTTCGAGACGAATCGTTGAAAATAATTTTAAAAAGTTCGCCCCGAGATTTTCGTGTTTGTTCTTCGGCGAACTAGGAGCGAAGTTCGGATTTCTTCCGCTAAAAGACAAAGAGAGAGATGGAGGAAGAAAAGAGAGAAGGAAAGATAGCTAGCCTTATCGGCGTGTTCCTTCCTTTTTTCTATCGTCTTTTCCGCTTTCAAGCCTGATTTAAGCAACGGAGGAAAAAGTACAAGTGCAACGGAAGAAACGCTCGAGGAGCTCTTCACGGTTAATCCGATTGACTTTTTATTTAGTAGAGTGTGAATTACATCATTTGTAATTAATTTTTTCAGTAGAAAACTTATATAATATTCTATAAATGTTTCATTAAAAAGGAAATTAAATTATTTATACTCGTCAATTTGGTTGGCTAGAAATTCGAGTTGGAAATTCAAATTTAGTATAAAAAACCGCGCAAAGCACGCTATAGAACCAATTAAACCTGATCTCCATTGATTTAATTATTTTTCAGATTTTATAGTAAAATGAGATTACGCTTCTAATTCATTAATTTCATTATCCACCACCGTGAGAGGTATTAATAGACCCGAACCATAAAAAAAATCTTCTGCCGTAACGCTTCTGCGAAAAAAAGACCTTCCTGCGTATAAAATCGAAAATTCATATCGACCAAAAAAAAAATTTCTCAGCGTTAAGAGCCACTGCATTCATCCCCTTAAAAAAAAGGAGAATAACCAAAAAAAAGTTGCAAAAAAACCTCGAAACCGTATATATATATATATATATATATATATATATATATATATATATATATATATATATATATATACATATATACATATATAAAACCCAATCGAAACTGCATAAAATGAACCGGCGAAAAAATGGAATATTCATACTTCGGAGAATCGGTCGAGCTCTTGCGCGCGCCAAAATCCAATCGAAACTTCCGCGAGATTAATTCGCGGTCTGCGTTCTTTATTGAATTCAAGCTTTCTCCCCCCTCTCTCTCTCTCACACACGCGCGCAGCGTCGAAATAATCCGTCGAGGCTTCCCTTCCTCCGTTCTCCTTTCCCAACCCCAAAATCCCAGAGACACACACAGACACAGACAATTGCAAAAACATGCATTAAACATGGCCCCGAGGCGAGGCTGTGTATATATACCTACGTACGTACGTATAGACTCGAATCTCGCGAGTTGCCGGGCATTAAATTCCATTTCAAAGTCGAATAAGCCAAATCCGAGCTGGCGATGCGGGGGCGGAAGGGAGATGGACAGGGGAATGTATAACCGCCGCGGTGGGCTCGGGCCTTCGATATAATTCAACAGCTGTTGGATGGCCGTGTTCGGCACCTCTCTCTCTCTCTCACTCGCTCTCACTTTGTCTGTGAAATTCATGGACTTTAAGGATGTGAGGTACTTGGGCGTTGGTAAATAGTGTTAATTATTTGAATTGTTTGAATAGTAGTTTTTTTGTTGTAAATTAGCTCGTGGGTCTGAAAATAATTTTAAATAAATATAATTTTAAAATAATTTAAAGACCACGATCACGCTTTTATATGAAATGTATTAAAATGTAATTTTAACGTGAAGTGTTTTGTTTATATCATCAATCCTTTGTAATAAAATAAGAGTTTACATTAAACAATTTAAATTGACCTTGAAGTGACCTTTAAATATACCTAATGTACGCTAAGGTTATCCTAACGTATTGTCGTCATGCACACCCAAGTTTGTAAGATTTCAAAACTATTGAACAATGGGAAGTGAGTAAAAATTTGAATAGAAGACATGACATGAACAACAGCAGACACAATAGACAGTGTGTGTTAATAAATATGGGGTAATAAGATGCTTGCACTGTAGATTTTCTTTTTGTTCCGAATGTGCATTGTATCTATATGTATTTTGTCAACTAAATTAGAAATATTTGACAGAGACAATTTTTGATATGTAACTTTTCTCCGCTATTATGAATTTTGAAAATTTGATAGTGGATTTGGAATCAGTAACTTCAACAAGCTGTAAATACTAATTTTCATAAAAGATTGATTTCATCAAACGGTTAAACAAAAAAAATTGTTTTTATGGAAACTGATATATAAGGTTTTTTTGGGTCACTGAGTTTAAATCCGCTGACAGATTCTCAAAATGTAGATTACGAAAAAGAAGGTACGTCTATAGGGGATGTTTTGGACCCTCATGGAAATTCAGCAATTTCCACTAAAATGACATCTACGATGGTTTTTCGACGAACGTAGATATTTCTGAGCGAAACAGTACCGGTTTGCTGGCACAAAAATAACCCCAAAAAGCATTAGAGCAAGTAATCTGAGAGCATAAAAGCAGGTTCTGTATAAAATCTGTTTTATTTAACTTCGAATTATCTACTTTTTTTAGAAAATTATCATAGGGCCATTTTATAAACAAAATGGTTGATTTTCATAGTTTCACGGGGATTTAAAAAACACCCTTATTAACCATTCTCCTTTTGATTCTTTGTTTTAAGTCCAAATTTATAATACTCGTTCTGCAAGTTTCAGAGAACCTCTCAAAAAATTAAATATAGCTTCATAGTCTTTAATATTTTTATAATAAAGGTTTACAAGTAAATTTTCCATTTAGTTTGTGAGAGATATCCTCTTTAACATTTTTTATGATTTAACTTATTTATATATCTCTTTTAATACATTTTTTAATTGAATTACTTCAACATTTCCTACGCATATTTTGATATACAATTTTAATTCTATCAAAAAGTTTTTTACAATGAATTTCAACAAAGAAATTAATCTTGTTTTGCAAAAAAGTGAAAAGAATGGGGAAAAAATCCGTCTATGTTCTTAAAATCGTTCAATGTGAACCTTTGCATGCATAATGAAAAACTATACTATAGATTTTCTAATTTCGGTGCATATTCATCAAATGAAAATATTGTCAAAGCTTGAAATATATAATTTTATCTTCAAAAAGATATCGAAGGAGGACTGAGTTCGCCTACATTTTCTTGCATATCTAATAATATAAAATGAGTTTTTCTGCATTATACAAATTCCTAGCCATGTCAGCATATATCACCTACAACATTTGATGGCTATAGAATTCATGAAGTTAAATGTACGAGAACTCTATATAGCTAAATTCTCTTTCACGTCGCAGCTCTTCGCCCACTGGTCTAATTAATTCTTTGTTCCTTGTGTAGCTGATTATGATGGAGCTGGAGCTCGCGTAATGGGATGTGTGTTGAGGTGTGGTTATGGTACATTTTCAGCGACTAATTTGAAAATGGAATTTTAGGGAGAATCGAGGGAGCGAAAGGTTTACGAGGTCGAAAATGCGATTTGACGGGTTTCAAAGGTAGAGGAGTTTACGATTTTCCAGAGTAAACTGTGCGCGATTCTCAAAATCATGATGATCACGCTCGCATAATTCACGCATTTATTTATGGCCGAGTGCTTTTCTGCATGTGGGTTTATTTATATTTAAATTTTCAAGAATATTGGATTTCTTCATTAAATGTAACCAAATAATATTTGCTGGTTTAAATGAGAAATGCAATAAGTTCATCTAAAAATGTCAATTGCTTATATTGTAGATAATGTGAATTTACTCAAATATTTGACTTATGTGCGGTTGTACAAATAAAATTCTCGATAACGAAATAATATTGGTTCAATAAGTTTGTATTGCGTTCTATTGAAAATATCGTTTTATTAAATACCAGGGGATGAAGTTGATGGATTCCGTATTTGTGCGCCCCTGTTTATAAAACTGGAAATTCTATCAAGACAATTTATGAATATTAATCAGCAAATGAATAGCTTGACGGGCTGACAACGATAAAAATGTGCTAATGAAAATAACATCAAATTTGCGATGGTGCTGCAAAAAGAGGACACTAGTTATCATTGTATATTTTTTACCTTTATTGGTAGAAGTGTTTATTTATTTACTTTTTTTTTTATATACGGAATAAACCCAATTAAATAGAGATACTCAACCGTTTATTCAGATGGTACGTTGCATATGTGTATATATATATATATATATATATATATATATATATATATATATATATATATATATATATATATATATATATATATATATATATATATATATATATATATATATAATAAAAAAAATTTTGCACTATAGTAGGTTTTTAATCGAACTTGAAAATATGAGATCATATACGTGATTGGAATAGCGAAATTCGGGTACCAAAGATATCAATAGTGTTTGACAATGCATTTGCCAATGAGCAAGATCTATCAATAGTTGATTGATCATTTAAAACACTATTTTTCAAATCTATATAAAAATCGAGTTGGCATGAACGCAATTGACGCCCAGGAATATGAAACTTAATTTTAAATAGTAATTCTGGTGAGTCAAACTTATTCCAAAGTAATTTATACAGTAAGATTATATCTTGCTAAAATCAAAAAGATTTTAAGGAACATAAATTAACTGATTTTGCTATATGCGAATAATCGTGATCAATGCGCCTCAGTGGCATGTTCAACTTAAATTCTATCGCTCTAAAAATCTATGGAAAAAAATAAATCATTTGTATCGCTGTTTTTTAGCTACAGTCAAAAATTAAGTCGACTAATTGCGGGGTTATTTGAAATGCGACAAAGCACTAGTAGAATTCAAACGGGATTCGCTTTGTGACAGAAATTGAATTGGATTTCCATGTAAAATTCTTCTCTCATTTATTTTAATGAAATATCCACGTACATAGAGGTTTTTCTGGAGAATAATGTTCATTATTCACTTTAACTCTCGTGCACATGATTAAGCTAATTACTTTAATTAAATTTTAATCAGACAACAAAATGGCTTAATTTATTAGTTTCGAAAGCAAACTATTCATATAACAAAGTATTTACTTTTAGGTTTGAAACTGTCGCGATGATCCATTTTTATCTGTTTAATATTTTGGATCGACTGTCTACTCTGTATTGAATTTACATAAAAAATAATTTCACGTACTTCAACACACGCTCTGATACAATAAATCTAAGGATAATAATGAATGAATATTTTTCATGCGAATATAATCTGAAAATATTGAATATATATTTTTTACTTTACAGTAGTTTCATAATGAGGTTTAAAAAATGTATATTTGGTTAGTTATTTCGGTTCATTGACAACGTATAACGCCTCGTGTTCGTTTTATCAATGAATTTGTGAAAGTTTTGCAATATGGATACTTTAGAGTATTATAAGTTGCAAAAAAATTTAATTTCACACAAGCTATAATCTTATTTGTTTAATCATCATAAAGTGCAGTACAAAATCCACCTTAAACATTGGTATCTAATGCAAATAAACTAATGGTTCGTAACGATCAATAATTCTTATACCATTATAAATATTCATATTTTTATAAACAAACGTACTCGTAATTTTCCAACAATATAACCAAATTTTCATTAAATATTACTTTTAGAATATACAGTCAAAGACTCATGTAGCTTCCGTAATTTACTATGTACAAGAATCATCTTATGTCCAACTTTTGTATTCCCGACGAAATAAATCATTAGACAGTTCTTATGACTATCAAAATACTTTTAATTTACAAAATTGAATACATTTTTTAAATATTATGTTAATATAGAGTTTTTTTTTAATATTATGTTAACAATAGTACATTGTGCAACTAGGGCGAAAAAAAGCCCTTTCCACCCGTGTTATATACTGTATATTTTTTAACAAGTGTGTGAATAGGTCCTTTTTCATGCATACAAAGGGAATGGGGAAATGGACATTTCAAGTCGTGCACCAGACCTACAAAATAAAAAAAATAAATTTTTTTTAAATTTTAATGTTTTTCCAAAATGGCTATTCCTTCCCGCTCTGGCAAAGAAGTTCGGAATGCCCAGTTTTCCATTCATTTGGCCAGCATGGAAAAGGGTCTCTTTCACGCACGTGTTGAGAAAACTAAATTGTTTCCAATCTAAAACCAATGAACGAGTATATATTATTAATAGAAAGATTAAACCATGAATAATATTCACAAGAATCACCAAAAAACTACATCAAAATTTAAAAAAAAAAATTCTTAACCACTGCAGGTCTATCTATCAATGCGATAGCTCATAACTCTCCTAAAAACAACGCCGAATCCCTTGGTTATTTCCCATCCCGTCTACACAAAAAAGAAAAATAAGACATACAAGAACGGAACGATCGCCACAAATAAAGAACGCAGTTCGATATCTTCGCGCAGTCGAAACTATACGCTCTCCAGGCCTCGCAGGCCTAATTTATGCAACGGCGATGGGCCGAAGCTCCACCAGAAAAGAAAAGAAAGAAACCCAGCATTTCGCTTCTCTCGCTATATATACACACTGCCCTCCGCACACTTTTTTTTCCTTTCGACAAAAGCAGCCGATGGATGAACGCGCGGATATGGCTTATTTGTTCCTCCTCCTTCTCCTCCTCCGCTGCTATATTCCATTCCGCCGTCTGCCTTCGCTCCGCTCATTCTCCTCTCTCTTTTTTTTTCTCTCTCTCTCTATCTCGCTCTCTATCGCGTGGCGCCACTGCAGTAATTACGTGCTCTGCGCCGGACGTTTCGATCGACCCCCTAGAATACTCTCTTCCTCTATTCCCCTCTCTCTCTCTCTCTCTCTCTCTCTTCGTAATATTCCTACGATTCCAATAACGCTCTATCAAGTCCTATTTTCCTCTCTCCCTCTCTCTCTCTCTCTCTCTCTCTCACTCTCTCACTCTCTCTTCGTTGATAGAGAGTGAGAAACCTTTGGCCCGACGTTCGGCGATCAAAGGCCGATAGACCGCAGGAACGTGTGTGTATATATACATAGACGCCTGAGCGAGGCGCGTCTTGGCGATTAAGTCGATAATCGATTGTCAATAATTCCTTGGTCCTTATGGGCGCTGGAGGTAGGAGAGATAGCCGCGAGAGACCGATGGCCTTTATATTGAAGAAAGAAAAGGAGCCTGGATTTTGAATAATGCGCACGGGATGTCGCGTGCGTCGATTCTAAGGTGGGCTGAATGGAAATTGTCGATTTTGCTTGGAATGGCATTCGAGTTTGCCGAGGTTATCTGCTTGAGGTTAGGGTGTTTTAGGGTTATGAGGCTGTTAGAAGTTCACGTTGGGTGGTATGTTAAAAAGTTTTTTTAGTAAGCCGATGTCTGACTAATGCATGGAGTATCTACTTAAAGAGTACATGTGATCATTTATGAAGGATCAATGAAAGAAATGATGAATCTTTTTGAAGCCGCTTATTCTAAATATATTTTTGGTTCATTTTTTATTTTTATGTGAGTATTGGTAAGAAATTTTGATCTTCGGCTGGTATCTATGATTCGAATAAAGAACATAAACAGACTTCTTACTTACTTTTTCGGTACTTTAGAAACAAATTGGAATCGAATGAATTAATACCATTTTCAAGTTTCTTTGAATGATATTACATCTATATAACATCAAAAAATGCTACTGTATAGATGTGATGTAACCAGAATGTTTAACCCTTTGTGGCCCACATTCTTCTGTTCAATATTTTAAGCTGAAAATTGTTACTCGGGGGTTTTTGGGGTTGCTGATTACGAATTTGAATTTCTGTTAATTAGTATTATAGAGAATCCTCTTAGCTAATAGAACAATGTAAAATCATTTATGTACACTTATAAATAAAATTTTTATACATAAAAATCTTAGACGAAAGAGGTGGCTATTATAATAGTCACTAAGCCACAAAGGGTTAAAGCGGTGTAACTTCATTGATAATTTTCTTTAGAAATACGCAGATATGGATATTTAAAATATTGTAGTCAAAAAAATTGAGAAACATTTAAATTGAAAATTCTATTCCCAGTTTAAAAAATTTCGTATAAAATTGTTTCAAACACGTATTCAATTAATGTTTTAAACCAACGAAAATATTTTCTTATTATTCATATTTTAAACTATATCTACGGTCTTACGTACTTCAATCCCGTTAGGAACTTTCCGTTTAAAGAGTGGAAAAATGCAGGCACTTCCTATTTTAAAAAGTATTAAAATATATAATAAAATTAATTGTGCGAATATAACAGCTAAAAATAATCACGAAACATTAAGTCCAATTTTTGAAATTTTGAGATACTAAGGTTTGAACGAATTTTTAAATTGTCATGGTGTTTAGATTATGAAAAAGGGAACTAATAGATGAAATTTTCAGACTTATGACTTTTTTATATGAAAATATACCGTGTACGGATACTAAAATCACTAAATCAATTTTTCAATAAAGTGGACTTAAGTCATTTTTACGGTTCGCCACAGATATCAATTCAACTTATATTTTTTAACTTAAGTAGTTAAAAAAATAATGTGTGGATAAATGTATGGATGAATTGAGCATTCATATATTAGTTTATTTAACACTACACAAATTATGCTGATCATAATGTGAACAATCTTCTTTCATTTGGGATAAAAGTTACCATTATAATACTGCAGTTCTTAAGTAAACTTACCAGACTATAGATAAATTATGTATCATGCGTGTAACTGAATCGTCAAGGACACAATCAATAGTATTCCAGTAAGTGGAACACATTGAATTTGATTTACGTGACTCAGATTGAAGACTGGTAGCTCTAGCGGAAATAATATGTGTTTACTTGAGAAGTTATCAATGTAAACGTATGTTACGATTACGTAAATGCAATTGGGGACATTGTATGTTATCTGACGGAAAATGAATTATCTTTCCTTGAGTGGGCAAGTAGTCAGGGGACGTGATTATGATTGCGAACATTTAATGAATGAAGATAGAATAAAGTAAATATACGATCCAGGATATTTAGTATTGTTTCTGAATAACAAAATCATTATAGATAAAATCTATCTCTATTGTATTATTTATCTTTTGAAATCTAATATTGCTTTCAGCAACTTGGTCTTGATAAATTTTAACCATCTTATAAGTAATCATTATTTTATAATAAAACATATGACTGAAAGTACACAATATGTATTTTCATAATTATAAGCCTATAAATAGAGTTTTTACAGTGATCTTATGATTTTTATTTATGTACTGATAAGGGAGCTAAACATATTTTGCTTTCATAATCGTTAATAGAAATATATTACTAACAATACGAAACTCATATATTTTTATTTACATAAAAAGCATAAAGTTTGGACCCAAAGGATTAATGAAATATTACTTAACACTCATAAACTTTCCACACAACTTTTGAGATAAATATTTTTAATGAATAACAAGCTAGCGCCAGAGCCGCTTTATTAAAGCGTAATTAAATTCAGGCGTATTTGAGATTTTGAGGCGGCTTAGAATGCGCATAAATTCTTCAGGAAATAGCCTCGAAAGAAGATAATTCGAATGCAACTCGACGCTAAAAGCGTGAGAAAGCTCCTGCTTCGCCCGGGAGCGCAGACTGTATATGTATCGCAGAATAGAGAAATGGAGAGACGGAACGCAGGGCCGGAGAAAAGTAAAGTAGAATCGAGGCAAAGTGAAAAGAAGGAAAGGGAGGAGTACAAAAAAATAGAATGCAAAAAGAGAAGAGGTCGGGAAATGTAAGCCGCGCGGCACTGTAAAAGTTTAGCGGTTCTTTATCTAAACTTTATCATCTGGGGCTAGGGCGAGAGTAAATTTTTCGGGAGATGAAGGATAAATTCTTGCTAGTCATGTAATACGTATTATTATTGTAATTATTATTGTTGTTAATTTTTTATGTGTAAGTACATTTATCATATTTATTGCTGTCATTTTTACCCTTTTCATAGGTTGTTACGTATAATTTTATATTTTGTATGATGAAAATAACAATTTTTTAGAATAAATTTGATTTATCAAAAATATTTCACATAAAAAGCGTATTACTATAAAATTTGTTTGTAATAAAAGGCATATTACTGCGTAATATATCTTTTGAATAAATGAATAAATGTATTTATGAATTCATCGATTTTCTGCGAATTCTTCTCCATTCATCAGCAATCCAAAGACCATATAAATGCAAAATTCGGCAAAATTATTACAGAATTTTAACGGGTAGAAAAAATATGCCACACAAAGCATTAATAAATAGTAAAGCTACTTATTGATAAAAGAGTATCAAGATTTTATACCTAAATAATTAAAATGATCAAATAAAGTCGAAAAAAGCGATTTTGTCAGGAATAATACGGTTTCTCGAAAATATTTTAGATAAAAAATATATTGCAGTCCCTGGTAGAAAATTAATCTAGAACTATGTAGATCTATCTAGTTTGCCAAGGAAATAATCGAGGGCCTCGATAAAACTAGATAATTTTCTACCAGGGGTATAACGTATGTTTGAGATGAAAGGTGTATTACAGTATAATATATGTTTTAAATGAATTTTTCTTGTAAATTAGTTTATTCATCAGCTACGTAAAATATATTGGGGAGATAAACTTTGTTGATGACACAGGAAAATATTGCAGTTAAAATGTAACCAACTTTTATTGTTATTGTTACTGTTCATCCGAGATCAAAGTTAAGTGAACTTTGCAGAATGATGAAGTTATATTTTATACGAGTATTTTCAAAATTATTGGAGAAAAATTATTTTTATTATTATTATTAAATTATTATTATTCAGTTGAAACGTATTAATTATTATTATTATTATTATTAAAGTATTATTATTCAGTTAAAAACTTTTGCATCAGGTAGAAACAATTTATTCAACATCTAATTACTTTTCCAATAATTCTGGTTATAATGAAAATTTAACCGATTGCTGCGGTGAAAAAACTATAAAACCGAATACTCTGAAATTTAGATGGATTCTATTAAAGGATTCAATATAATATATGATAATAATATAAGGTGTAAATATCAACTGCAGATACTTCTGTTTATGAAACTTCACGGTAACCTCTCCCACAATATAGTGCAAGACGAAAATAATTGAACGTCATTTTAAGATTTTTCTTCAAGGATTAAAACTCAAATACCGATCATTTTCCATTAACATACCGCTGTTAGAAAATCACATCCTCCTCCTCTTTTCAAAATCGCCCGACACAGCATCACAACTTCCCCGTTTCAAGCACTCGATAAAACTCCACCCGCAAGCTATATACTGTACACTCGGCTAATCCACTCCCCCCCCTTTCCCCCTTGCAACGGAAGAGCGCGCATCCCTCCCGGAATATTCTGCTGTCCCTGTTTTCGCCTCGTTGGCCGATAACGACTGCAGGCCTTTTTCCTAATTACATCGAGGCCGGGTGAGGAAGGGGGCCGCCCGGTTGAAATCAATTACGCGTCTCATTTGTCGCCGCCCGTCTGCGAGGGAACGGCGCGCAACGCTGACCCGTGAAATTTGCAAGTTTATCCATATACGTGTAAGCTGCTGCGAGAGATTCGATAAAAAAAGTTTATGTGTGACTGGTCTTCTTTCTTTTTTGAGCGTTGGGTGCCGGGTGATTATGAGGATGGTTTGTATTTGTTTGGTTTTTGGATGTTTGCGGGGAGATTTTTTTAGTTATTTTGAGTTATTGTATTGTATGTGGTCGGTTTTTACATAAGTGTTACACTTTTTGCATAAAATAGAAAATAGCAAATGTGTAGTAATGTCTTTGAAAACTTACACATTTGTTTACGTTTTATACCAGCTAAGAGTTTTAAGATAAGTCTGGAAAATTCTTAGCATGAAAGGCTGATTATTATTTTATAAAAGAGACTGACGTTTACAAAAATTTGTTGTTATGACAGAACGTTATAAAATAGTGAAATCCTTGATTTAGGATGTGAAGTAATTGAAGTAAGACAATGTTGACATTTTCCGTTATTGTTTCAAAAGACTGATAATTTTACTCCTTTTTATTTATTACGATTTTAGAAAAGGATTATGCCCACAGAGTTTACTCAAATAAAATAGTATTGAATTCCTTAAGTCTGGGGAAATAAAAAACGATATGCGGTAAAAATTCGGAAGGGTAAGTAGAAAAATCCAGGTATGGTTAGACTTTATACATTACTTTAAGGGGCACACCACCTTTGAATCCAAAAACAAATCTTATTTGTATGAGTTCATAAAAATTCTTTGTTTCAAAATTAATCATTCTGAATTTATTTTTACTATACATACTTGATAATACCTTTATTTTCACGGTAAAAAAAAACTCAAACTCTTGATCCAGCACGTCATATAAAATCACCATAGTTATTAAGCTCCTAATCCACTGTCCACGGAATTCCAAGTGATCCCGTCGACCAAATATCTCCAGGTTTGAGGATATTACTTTTCAAGACATTAGTTATGGTATAAATACAGGAAATTAATTTTTACTATGTAGAAAAATTTTTACATACATATACACGGTAAGATTAATTAATAATATTTTTTTTTTTTTTATTATTATTATTTAACGTCGCCATGTTTGTGCTCCCATGTGGTGCTAATCGACGACGGGGGTCTGCGGTGTGTTTGTAAACAAAGCACATGTAATTTTTACAGAGGTGCTTGTATCAATCGGCAGAGACTAGGATTCGAACCCGGGTCACCGGCGTGGGAATCCGACACTCTACCGACTGAGCCGCTGCAGGCCCCAATTAATAATATTAAATAATTAATTAAATAGTTAATACATCATATGTAAACATTGTTCTATGTAGTAAAAATTAATTTGCTGTGTTTATACCGTAACTAATGTATTGAAAAGTAATATCTCCAAACCTGGATAAATTTTGTCGACGGGATCACTTGGAATACCGTGCACACGATTAGAAGCTTAATAACTGATGTGATTTTATATGACGTGTTAGATCAAGATTTTATAGCTTTTTACGGTGAAATAAAAGGTATTACCAAGTATTTATAGTAAAAAGAATTTCAACATGATTGCTTTTGTAAGAAAGAATTTTTATGAACTCATACAAATAAGTTTTGCTTATAGGTTCAAAAGTGGTGTGCTCCCTTAAATGGAACAAAATAAATATTTTTAGTTTAAAATTCATCTCTAAACAAGCTTTAAATTATGGTAAAATTTACGTTTTAATACAATTTATTTTTTACTTATATGTCTCATCATAAAGTGCGTGAACACAAAATGTAATTATTTTCTATCCTAATTTATTTTGTACTTTTATAATTCATTTTTATCTTATTATACATTTACTAACATTTCCAAGTATTCTTTGCGTTATTTGATACGATATATAATACTAAAAACAGCTTTTATCCGATAAACTATGAGCATAATCATAATAAGGACGAATAAAAGTGATGATACAGGACAAATAGTACAGGGATAATACCGTGTACATACTTAACTTTAACAACTCGCTTACACTAAAACCTAACAAAGTTTATGGTTCATACATTGCATTAATTTCTAAACAACAATTCGTATATACTTTGTAATATGATTTATAACAAAAAGTATTAATGAAAAGGTTGTGTTCTATAGATATCAATAGACATAACATGTTAAACCAATTTCATAATTTTTTGTGTGCAACAATAATAATAATAATAATATTAATGAATAACAAATATGTAAGTATTACAGATACTTAGCACAACGATATAAAAATTGATCGATTAATAAAAATAAAAACAATAAAATAATATTTTCTATAATAAAAACACATTTTGTCTAGTATTAACATAATATATTAAATAAATTTTATAAAATTTTATGTAACGAGAATATTATACATATTTAATAAGGTTTAAAAAGTTCTACGGTAATTATAACGATATTTATGACCATTGCAGGCACTTACAAATAATAATGAAAATATCCACTCGAAGTACGATAAAATAAGTGCAATAAACCTAACAAAATTTATAATGGTATGTGATAATGAATTTCTAAAGAATAATGTGTCTAGAATATTATAAAGTCACTTCCTTTTACTAAGAATTCATTCTGTCCAGTATATCAAAATAAAATATTAAGTATATACTTCATAAAACGTCATGCGACAAGAACATTAATTATGTCTCTTAAGTAACGTTCAAAAGGTTCGATAGTAATTATCGAGTTTCAGAATTATCGGCTGCACTTACATGCACAAAAATGTAAAATACCATCAATGTAATTACCATCGATAAAATCCAAACAAAGCATATAGTCCAACGTAATATCAAATTTCTAAGCAACAATTTACCCAGAACTAAATAGAATTTTATTTTACAATAAAAATGCATTTTATCTCATATCGACGTAAAATGTCAAGTAAACTTCATAAAATTTCACCCATCAACCACATTATTTGTCTCGCGGAACGTTTAAAAGGTTTCACGGTAATTATTGACTTTCGTAACTATCTCAAGCAATTTGCAAGCTTGATTACATCGCAAACCCAAAAGATCCCCCAATTACATCCACAAAACTGAACAAAAAAGAAACAGATCCTCCTCTCATCACGCCACATACAACTCGCTAAAAAGAAAAAACCTCTCCCACAGCGAAGTTTGACTCCGAGTTCACCGGATCGATCTCTCTGAACCCAACAAACGAAAAAAAAGAAGACACACCCCACTCTCCGTCAAAGGCTCGTCGCTGCACTGCAGCGTAACGATGCTCATATCGCGTTACACGCGCGCTCTCCGAGCTGCATAAATTCACCCGCTGCTGCCTCAAGGACGCCAATCAACAACAAAAAAATACACGCGCACAGCTCGCCGCGAAAAAGGCATAAATAAGGGCGAAGACACGCGAGATATATATACGAGCGCGCTAAACGTTTCTTCATATTTATACGACAAATCCTCTTAACGGCGCGCAAAGTCGTTAGTCACAGGAGGGAGCTCGCTTTTGGGCGAAAAAAAAATAAAGAAAGCGAGGGGAGGTGTGGTTAGAAATGTGGGGGCTTCCATTAGTATTAGTTGTTTTCGGTTGGGAGAAGAAAATATAGGGGGAACGGTTGATCAAAATTCAAGGCCTAGCGCGGAGTGACTTTGAGGAGGGAGGAAGGAGAGGAAGGAATGTCGTGTGTTTCACGTGCTATGCTGATGAATCGGTGCGTCGTTGGTTTGATGGACTCGTGTTACACCAGAAGTTTTTGGTTATTTAGAAGGAGTGACTGAGTTTTTTTGACGTTTGGAGTGGAGTAGGTAGACAGAGCGATGCACTGTAAAATGGAATCCGCAGTGAGAAGAATATTTGAAAAATGTCTTTGGTGTTTTATTGATTTTAGAATTTTTATGTCTAATAAAAATATACAATAGAAAATAATATAATTATTTCAGTATTTTTCATGTTTATTTCTTTACTTATTCTTTATAAAAACTAATTTAGTAAAACTTATGAGATAGTTGATTGATAAGTTAATAAAATGCAATTATTTATTAATTTATTGTAATTAATAATTTAGACAAAGATTGTATGTATATTATGTATGTATAGATTGTATGCTTATTGTATTGTATGTATTATATATTGAACAATCGTTAGATAAAATTATTAATTAATTTGTAAACCACTGTAAGTAAATTAGAATAATATGAATAATATATACAGTACAATGTTAAAAACAGACAATGAACATGTCGTTGAAATATCACTTATGTGAATGAAATTAATTAATAAATATTTATATTATTACTGAATTAATTAGTCGACAAAACTCAACTATCAATAACCAATGAATTATTGAATAAACTATAAAAAAAGTTAATTTTATAAATTTAATATCTATACTGATGTAATTACACAAATGTTATTCTCAAAATTATCTGTAAAATTAATTTACAAAAATCTTAGTGTAAGCAAAATGTATAATATTTATATGTAAAATATTTATTTATTTATAATATAAATTATAAATTATATTATAATGATATGATTTGATACATATAATATATATCTGAATAATATAATATTATAAAATACAATATATTTTTATTATTCATTTATCCTTTTAATACTTCGTACCCAGCAACACAATAACTTTTACTCGACTTTAATAATGCCTGACAAAGCCGGCATCAAAACGAACTCAACCAGCGTCCTTATAAAAATCAAACGGCTCACCCAGTACAACGCGAAATACCATTCCACGTACAATACACAAACACAAGCAGCCCGGGAGCGCGTGCCATTCTTGCGAGGGCGGAAAATAACAACGCGCGCGCACTGCCAGCGAGATCCTGCGCTCGGCAAAAGAATCCCTCGCCCCATTATCCTCGAATATCAGCGAGGCGTTCATCGAAAAATACCTCCTCTCCCTGATTTTGAGAAAAAAAAAGGAAGTACGGAACGCACGAACCGACGGAACGAAGATTTGATTACAAGGCAGCAAAGGGAAGACGCTGTACTCGGCTTTCATTTCGCGAAACAGTACAGCGCAAGAAAGGCCGTGTGAGTATGTACAGAGAAACAATAGGGAGAGGGAGGAAACACGCCCGAACAAAAGGGGCTCGGGGCTGTATTTTCATCTCGAAGCCTCGGCCGTAGCCTTTTGCTGCTGTGTACTGGTGCTTTTTTTCTCTCCCTCGCTCTCTCACTCGCGAGTGCGCCTAGACCTTAAAGTCGTGCGCGCACCTGGGCCGTAACGACTTTTACGAGGGCGCGCTGCTCGCGTCGGGGTAAACGACGACTAAGAACGTTGGCTTTTTGTTCTTTTTTTAGGTTGTTGTTGACGGAGATGAAAAAGGTAAATGCGATTCGGTGGGTGTGAGGGAGAGTAGACTTGATGTGCATCTGAAAATTTACAAGGAGGCTGGGAGTTTGTCGGGTTATTTAGATTTTTAATATAGCTTTGATTTTTTTTTCGTCTTGGTTGGAACAATTATTTTGGAGTTGACATGATTTAAATAAATATGTATAAAAATTATTAAATAACTATTGTTTTAGAAAAAATTATTTAAATTAAAGAAATTCTAGTTTGATTCAATATGTTATATGGAGTATGAAACAAAATTATTTACTTAGAATTTTACTGAATAGTCCCTAGAAAATATTATATTTTAATTAGATCAAATTTTTCTTTCATTCATATAAATATACATAAATACAAATACATATTTATTTCATTTAAGTAATTAGTTAATATTGATTTATTCAATTGAAATTTCATAAATACTGTCCATTTTTTTCGAAATTTAAGTAAATAATATTCCTATTAATAGTAATAGTTATGTCCTGACATATTTGAAGTCATAAGGGTCGCGTATACAATAATAATGATTTCTTCTTTTTCATTGACTCAAGGTGTACAACTTTCTTTAGGAAAATATACTGTTCTGAAATGAAAACTCTTTATTTTACAATCTAATAAGACATTTACTAAAAAAAATGAATACTGTTTTAAGAAGGAAGATCATTAATGACATAGTACTAATTATATTTTTGTACTGCTTCCAATAAACAATTTACACTAGAAAAACTACGATAACAGAGAAATAAGAGTTTCAAAATCATTAAAAAGAAGCACTCAAATTTTCATTAAGTTATGAATTAAAATAATAAAAAATAAGTACTATTTAAATAAGGAAGATATTATAATAATAGCTGAGTACTATTATTATAATTTAAAGCTATAACTAATGTTTAATTCACATTAGAAAAACTGTAGCAATAAGTGATAATTGTTAAAAGAGAGACAGATATATTTTCTTTTGAGTTAATAAAAAAATTATTATTTGAAAATGAATACCTTTTTATCAATTAAGAAATATCACGATTAACAAATTACTACCATTACACTTCATCCTACCTATTAATAAACAATAGACCCCGGAAGTTCTGCGTAAAAAGAGTAAAAATCAGTACCTGAGACAACAAATCATTAAAAAATACGAAGAAGACTGCACGCAGATTTTTCTTTAATAAAACCATAAACCTCGCGCGCGCGCCTCCCTCACGCACTCTATCAATTTCAAAGTGCGCGCTCGCGCCATTTTTCTTCGAGGCGCGCGAGCGCAAAAAAAGCTCATATCTTGCCCGGGCATCGCTCTCTCTCTCTCTCTTAGATTCTCTCTCTCTCTCTCTCTCTCTCTCTCTCTCTCTTTCTCTTCTTCTAACCAGCTGCTGCATTAAAAATACTACGTGCACCCGTGTACGTGTAGAGTGTACGTACTGTACGTGTTATACACATATATATATATATATATATATATATATATATATATATATATATGCGCGTGTGCTCCGCGAGGTCAATTGCATTTCGCGCGCGTATACAAGAGAAACGACGCGATTACTTACGAGGCCGAAGTGGCGCTGGCAAGGCGCGCTCTAAAAAGAAAGCTCGTTTCCGGTTAGGCGTGTAACGCTGGGTATACGCAGTTAGGTGGGGTAACAAAGATTCGAGTGACGCGGGAGGACGAGTGCGAAGTAAAGGGTTGAACTTCTTCTTAGGGTTAGTTTTTTTAGAAATGATATGTAAATATTTTTACTGTTATACAGAATCATATGATTTCATATGATCGAATATAATTATACATCATTCTATTAGGTCTACGTACACAATCAATTTTGCTGCAATATTTGAAAATTCTAAAATAAAATTATTAAAAGTATTATAATTAATATCGTATAATTAAAAATCTCTTTAGAATAAAACCCATTACATTAATGGTCATAAGAAAGTGGACTGAAGTTTTAATATTTAACATTCATGGTATTTAAAATAAATATAATTTTACTTAATATATTAAAACAAACTTGAATTAATTAATTTTAGGAAATAACTAGTATTCGTGAGATGCACTAAATAAAAGTGTACTTATTGAAAAATGTGAAAAATATATTAACAACAGTATCAACCTAAGAATGTGTTTGTTTTTCATTAAAGAAAACAAGTAAAAGTATAAGCCAATGCTGATATAACACGTTATACTTATATAACTTAAAAGATACTGACAAGAGGTAATGAATTAAAGAAGATGATCAAGAATTAATTTTATCTCTATATATCTGAGTATAATAAGTATTATGGGTTAAATACGAACATGGACTTAAGTGGAATATACCAAAATTTCATTTTTGAGAACGATGTAATTTACTAATAAACAAATATTTTTACGAGATATAATCGTTTTTATGAAAATAATGTTCATAATTAACAAAATAAAATATCATAAAGTAGAAAAGGATAATCATTATAAAACATATTCTTTTCAAATAGACTTTTTTTCGGACAGAGATTTCAAACAAATGGACTATATATAGTCATCAATGCTGTATGTTGTTCAATCTTCGGATTGCATTTCGGCATTTTCACATGGATAAAGTATCTTCAAAAATACAAAATTTTACGTAAACTCAATTTTTAAAAACCTGACTCAATTCGTCATTCCGAGAAGCCACATGCATACACTAAAAAATTCTTCAAAAGGAATTTCACCCGAAAACTAATGCCCACTGACACGAGCCCAACACACGCTTTCTACATCATTACTAATGCACGCAACGCGCGAATACATGGCCGTCAAAAGTCGACGGAGCGTCAAAAACGCGCGCTTCAAAGCGACGAAACCCAGAGACGAATAAAGAGCAAACTCGGCCCGACAATTCCCAGCGGCGCCCAGCCTGATATCCGCGTCGGATCCTCTTGGAGTCGGCGACTGCACGGGAGCTCGCGCTGTAAAAAATGCAAACGCCCGCGCGCTTGGCGAATCGGAGATTACTCGAAAGGAAAAAAATAATGGGAGATACCCGTGTGTCGAATGAGAGAAAAAAGAATTGAGTTTGGTGGAATTTTTGATTTGGTGGAGCTTTTTGGATTGAGCTGGTGCATAGGTAAGTTGGGCGTATAGTGTTTGAATATGAGCGAGATAAAGAAATGAGAGGACAGAGGAGTGGAGAGGATGAGATAGTTAGGAAAAGGAACTAAAAGAGATATGTGTCTGCATTCTTTGTAGACTTTTATTTGTACATGTGTGTAAAATATTGATGTTGTATTGGCTATACAATATGTCAAATATTAATCTTTAGCTTGAAATCACTAATAATTCATTGTACGAAATACTTTTTCAATTTTCGATTTATTAAAACGATGACAAATATTTAACTAAACAACGTGAGCTATTTTAAAGTTAAATTGAATTCACCACGGTAAAAATCACTCATAGCTAATAATAGGTCATTCGTAGCTACAAATTGCCATTCTGGCCGATTTCTGGTGATAATGAATGAGTTTCTACCAGGGCATATTAAAGTTTCATTGCTTTTTGTAATTAAAATATATTTACAATTTGTTGTTAAATTTAAATTAAAAATTTTCAATTTTACTTGCAATAACATAGAATGTGAAACTGTTTTAATGATTCAATTTAACTGCAACATGGATTATAATTATTTGATTAATAGTATTTTAATGAGTTTGTTCAATATTTTAAATAGTGCAGCTTTTCTATATTTTTGTTTTAATATTACATATTTTGTTTGTATTTGCATAATTATTTAACGTTATATGTATTAAATTAACAACGTTTTATAAATCCAAATTATAAAAAAAACGTATACAATGGATAACCTCCTTCCTATTAAAATCGATAAAAAGCGTTCTATTGAAAATATTGACTAAAATAATCGATCAGTCAACTTTAGATTATATGTATGTTTATGAAAAAATCTTTTGACCAAGTCCAAGGAATTATCAGAAAAAGTACTCCTCTACATTTATCTTAATTTATTTAAATGCATATCATGTGTGTGTGTGTCCGTGTGCGTGTGTGCGCGTGCGTGTGCGTGTGCGTGTGCGTGTGCGTGTGTGTGTGTGTATGTGTGTGTGTGGTAGAGTAACTTGTCGACTGAACGTTAAATGCCGAATAGAGAAAACGAGCGCCAGCTAAGAATATAAGGCGGAAGAAAGGGCGCGTATAGCGGTCCACGCTGAGAACCTGGAGGAAGAGAAAGAGAGAGAGAGAAACGGAGAAAAAAATTGCGCACAGCTCCGCCCCCCTAATGGCTTTTACTCACTTTGCGCGAACAATCCTTATATTCCGAGCTGTGCGGGTGCTCGTGGCCTCGTGGTCTAACCCTCCGACTTCCTCCATTTTTTCCCCCCAGCCTCTCCTCCTCCTTCTTCTCCTCCTCCTCTTCTTCTTCTTTAGCTTCTTTCAGAGGTGGGTAGCAGACCCCTGGCCGGGATACATTCATTAAGAAGGGGCTAGCGAATAATCATAATGATAATGATGTCGTAAAGGAGGGCGGAGAAGAGGCATTGTGAGAGTGCCCGCGTCGTCAAAAGCTCAATATGCTGCCGGCGGTGCTGCGGCATTCAATGAGGAATTATTTAATTCAAATGAATTATGGGATTTATTCCGCGTGGGGTGCTTGTAGTAATGATGACGATGATGATAATGATAATAATAATAATAATATCGCTTTGACGCAGATTAATTTAATGGAGCGCGCTACTGTGGAGACACAAAGGGGGAGAGAGACTCGATGTGTGTGTATGTGTTCCTTTGACATCTGAATTGCGCGAGCGTTGAATTCATTTCTTCTGTGTGTGTGTATGTGTGTGCGTCTGTGTTCGAGTCATTTTTCGAGGGTATCGAGGCGAGAGGAGAAGTGCGTGGATGATGGCTTTTCCGGAAGGGAGACATTTTCTCATTGTCTGGCTTCAATTCGGTGTCAAATGATGTGATTTTTTTGCGCGACATTTTAGTTATAACAGCTTTTCCAGGATGTTGATTGGCCGGCTGATGATGGGTTTCTTCTGGATTATTTTTCTGCAATTTTCTGTGATTTTGTTCGCTTTCTTTTTTTCAGAATGCTTGATTACAGATATCTTTTTATCTCATTGTGTAGATTTTTTTATCGTTTAATAACACTTTGTGGTATGGGCAACTTTATTAATAGTAAAAAGAAAATAAAACTCTCTTTTTACATACTTGACTCTTTATTACGGGAACAGTCTCGTATAAACGCGTAAAAACGCATTGTTCAAAAATTTTATCTAATATAATTACAATTACATGTACAGTAACAGCTATTTGCATTTCTTTTTACATGTTTTAAGATACTGAAAGAATTTGATTTTGCTTTTTGTTCATAAAGCAACTAATAAATCACTACAAACTAAATGATGTAAATTTTTTACGATAAACGTGGCGATACTAAGTGTTAAATAAAGTGTGAGTAGTTATCCAAAATAAACAAAAGCTATGTATTTCTTAAAATACATAATATATATTGTGCTTTATGATGACCTAAACTCGAAGTAAAAGTTAAAATTTCATATTTAGTATATGTTTGAGAAAATTTTTTTGTGAAACATAAGTTTTCCAGTAGATGATAGAACTTAGAAAAAAATGTTGAAATCGGTCAAGTAGTTTTTTCTAAATCGTTTTACCACTATTTTTTTTATCGTCATATAAATAGCAATTCATTCTAAGCTACCTAGTTAAAAAGGTAATTAAAAAAATTTGTTCAGTATCTTGAAGTAATGCAATTCTTAAAAGAGGTTTTATCTACGTGTTTCAACTTTCTTTAAAAAATTCAATTTAAATTGAACGTTTACAGACAAACGTACCCTCAAGTACTATATTTACCCACACCTAAAAAAAATATCCCTCTAAATACCAAAACAAAGAATAATCATCTTACCGCAACCAGCGAACACAGCGAAACCACATCTCTAAATAATCAGCCGCGCTGCGAACAACTCCACGTCAACAATAACATCATCGACACAATTAATCGTCGTCGCACGTGCCACGCGCACAGTTCACATTATATACCCACCGACCAACGCGCACACGCTACTGAATATTTCAGTCCTTTCCCGGCCGCGCCACCGCGTATGTAACACATCCGCGGATGCATATAATTACGCTCAGCGCCGCGGACTCTCGTGTATATACTTTAATTTCCGGCGGGCGCTGGAAAATTCATTAGGATTCCGCTCGTAGGGGTTTAAATCTCTCGCTCTGGAGCGGACTCTTAGAGTGGGAGAGTGGGAGAGAGAGAAAACCGGTCATCTTGACTTCAATGTGGACACGCGAAATTAAAATTTAGTCGAGTGATGAATTACGCTTTTGCGGGATTTTCTATTTGAATTGAAGAGGAGAATGGAGCTATCCCGGAAGAGTTAGATAAATAAAATGCTTTTATCGGATCGATTTCAGGATGGAGTTTGATTAAATTAATTAAGTAGGTCGTGAGTGCTGAAGATATTGACGGTGTAAATGAGTCTGAATGAAAATTTTTTTTCTGTGATTGAATAATTAATTTTAATCTCGTGCTTGTGTATTTTTATAGAAGCCAGTAAAGTGTGCCACATATTCATATTTTGTAGAATTATTAAATATGCCTTATGCAGTTCGCTCATGTATATAATATTACGTAATAAAACCGTTTCTTTTAGTAGTAAGTTATTAAAATATTTATTTATTCCACACTCGACCGATATGGCCTTGTTTCTGCCCCTGAAAATCAGGACAAAAGTAGCATATATTTCCCGTAAACCCATTTGCGGAGCAAAAGTAAAATTTTATAACGTTTTATAATAAATTGATATACATCTAATGGTATTTTACAAAAAATAAAGAAACTGTAATTACAAAATAAACAAAATCTTTATTTACATATTTTCTATTTGAGCGCGTGCATACGCATTCTTCTATATTAACCTAGAAGAATATAAAAAAACGCGTCGAGCCTACTTTTCAGGGTCAATAAGTGGCCATGGTCGATGTGATTTTTTCCTCGGGTGATTACTGCACGAGCGAAGCCAGGGCAGTAACGCCCCCTCGAGACAAATCTATTCGCTCGGGCAGTAAACCCACCAGCGGGAAAAATCTGCAGCTTTCGCCCCTTGTTGCATAATGTACTATTCTTTATATTTCCTGTACGTCTGTATGTTTGCGCGTGAATTTATGTATGTATGTATATGTGTGAGATGTTTTTTCGTCCGTATCGGGGACAAAATTTATTTTTCTGATACATTGATGTGCTTTTATTTTATATTAATTTTTCGATTTTTTAGTTTATTATTATTTGTATGTTATAATACAGATATTATAATTAAGTATGTCAGTAAAACTATATTTGAAAAAGTTTCAAATTACTTATCTCTTAATTATTTTGGAATTATATCGAATACTAACTAACATCAAATGCTATATTCAGTCAAACTTTTGAGTTTTTATATTAAATAGTTTCTCAGAAAAGAAATTGTCCAATTATAGTACACTCACCTTCAATCGAATCTCTTTAAGTCAAAAACCTCTACAATTCGAAGTTTTATTCTTTCCCCTTGAAAAATCCTCAATCATTCAAAAATATTCAGAAGGATAATTGGACGTCGTTTGAGAGCTTATCGACCTCTACAATTCTAATATTCAATAATTTTACCTCTATAATTCAGAGAAAATATTCGTTATATTATTCAATATTATGAACCTTTTAATGCCATTTCCCCTTGAGAACTGTATATATATTATACGTAATTACTGAGATATGCAAGTATTATTTTAATTAAACTTTGTATTGGCAATAGTACATTGTATGGAATAAATCTCTATAATTCTAATTTTACTGTACTTGACTTCCATAATTTGAAACCTCTATAATTTGAATTTTTGAATCTTGATCTCCGTAATTCGAAACCTATTTAATTAAAAACATCTATAATTCAAAAATTCATTTTCCTTTGTGATTCAAATTAATAAGAGTCCACTATATTATACAGTAGAATTAAAAATACATATAGTCCATATAATATGTATTTGAACAAATCAATCTTTCTCTGAAAATATCAGGTTGAATTCATACTTTAGAACGACTTCACATAAGAATAATTAAAAGTAAATAACGTTTCAGTTGACGCATTTTTAATCACCACAAGTTTTGATCCGTATTGAAAATAATATTGAAAATCAGATAATAAAATCCAATTAATAAATAATTGCAATGCAAAAGGGAATTTAATATGAAAAATAGTAAACTCTTTGATAAATTACAGTTGCGAAGTAATTAGTACACCATATACAACTTATAAAAGATGATAAGATACAGTCAAAAGTATCGATATAAGCATCAATAGTGAACAATAGAGCACGCGCGATTAAGGAATCTGATAAAGGAAGCGACAGGGGAGGAGAAAAGTAACTGCTAGACATGGTGCGCGTAGTTGGGATCGTGTAACACGTGACCGGGGAGTGGGGCAAGCCGCCGGCTACGCGAGTACATAACAATTGTAACATCAGTGCGAGTGTCAAGCGAGAGTAAAGAGTTAAGAGTCCATCTGGTAAGCAATGCATTGTCATCCTATACATGCTGACGAGTTCATTAGGCAAACCTGGAATGAAACGTATAAGATTTAAGTACTTATTGTTATACCAAATCATTATAAGGTTTTAAAACTTTGTAATTTGATGTTGAACCACACATCACTAACCATTAACACAATTTAATGTCTCTGACTTGTAAAATAAAAATAGATTGAAATTATTTTTTACGAAAACTTTTATGTTAGATCACGTTAAGGATAATTACATTGGAAAAAAGTGTCTCATCCTTAACGGGTAAAATTCTATCATCGATACGATATTGACAATACGAACTCCCCGTTTGATTTTTAACAATTATCAATTGAATACGAGGACATTACATGCCAATAAACCATCAGATTTAAAAAAAACAAAAAAGAATCCTCAAGCCTCCCTCATCGACCAATAAGAAAGCTTCGCTGACCCGCGAGCGCCTCGCCTCGCTCACACCACCGTCGCTCTCGTAACCGCCTCCGACTTCATCATTCAACGGAGCGATATCTCGGCGTACCTTGCGAGAGCTCGTACATCACTCACTGCTCGGGCGCGTGCCTCGCGAAGTTGCGCACTCGTCGGCTCCTTCGCGCACAACTCGTGGGCCGAGCGCGCTCCGACTCCGGCGGACAAGTTGCTCGCTGCGGCAATATCCGAAATTGCCGCTGCGGCGCTGCATAATCGCGTTACGAGAGAGTGCGAGAGCTCAGTGGGACTCGGGAGAATTGAATTTGCCACTGTTTTCTAGCGACGATCGGCGGTAGTTTTAGATTCCAGATGAGATTGATGGGGAGAGTTGAAGAGAGGTTTGGTGAGGTTTCTCGTTTGGCGGGGAAAGCTTCTTAGTGGGGTCTGATTTGTAATAAACATACATGATATGTACGTTTATTTGATTTCTTGAATTGTTCCGAAAGGGCTCGTATTTTTTAAAGAAAAGCTATAATTAACATAATAAATTGTAATATATAAAGCATGGAAATGTTTACAACGCTATCAAATACGCCTTAATTATCATTTTAATTATTTCATATGTGTAATACGTGTGTTATGTAAGTAAGATCCTTCGCTCTTTTATAACTAATCAAGAAGAAACTTAATTACTTACTTACACACTTCTTCATATAAATTAGCATTTGTCTATATGTCTATATCACAAATTTAGACTTTTAAATGTTTATAATATATCTTTTTTTTAATTACAGGTGAGTCACAGAAATAATTACTTCTACATCGTAACGTAAGTGAATAAGAGATTCTAAATTATTTATTTCGCTTTATATTCGTCTGAAATATATTACAAAACAACATTATTTTTCCTTTCATTTCCTAGACTTTTTAAATAATTTGTAAATATGATGAATCCCTTTATGTTTATATTCGTTCATGTTTTACTTGCTCTGAAACTCAAGAGCGAAATAAATTGGGAAAAGAAAAATAATGTTTCGAAAATTCGAGAAAAAAGCTTTTGAGCTGTTGCCAAGTCGACAACCTTCAGATAACGAGGTCGATTTTTCTGGAAATTAAAATAAAATGTGAAAATTTTGCTATTTAATTTTAAAAGAATAAGACTAGTTATCAGAAGTTTGATCTACTTAAAAAAAGTTTTGGACTATCGATTAAAAATAATTTTTCTCCAATTTTGCATCGATTTACGTATAGAAAAAAAGCCGTCAATTGCAGGTATGTCAAGTACTACTATTTTTATTTTGATTCTCAAAAGCTGAAAACTGAATAAATAAACTCATAAGCTCTACGTTTGAATCTCAGTTTTAATACCTTTTACATTTATATATCTTTCAAAAGCGTTCCACATAAAACTACATATAACATTTATAATGTATGCAATCTTGTACAGACTCTGCTCTTGTTATGAAAAACTATATAAAAATGAGTTTATTTTTAAAACAAACTCCCGAATTCACAGCATTTATATTACCTGTATCCTTTTTCTGTATCTTGCCATTTATTTTAACAATACATATAAAACATTTTTAATTTATCTAAATTTATACACACTCCTCATTAGTTATATAAAACTACATAAACTAAATTTATTGTTAAAACAGCCAAAGTAAATCTTTCTACATCACACATGCGCTAAATTATTTTCACCCTGTGCACGTAAAGTAAAAAATCGCGACTGCAAGCATGTTTCTCTCTCTAAAAAAAAAGAATCATCACTGCACCTACATAAACCTCGGCCAACGCGCACCTCGCGTTATCGCGGCATTCCGTGCAAACGGTACACAATAGCCTCCCCGAAAAACTCGAGTTCGCGTTCGCTCGAAATCGCGCGGAAAGCCAAGCTTTTGTGCTCTCAGCCGCTTGTGGAGTATATCTCTTCAGCGTAATTCGATGGCTGCAGCGAAAATTGACTTTCTTGAGAATCTTCTCAAATTTTTTGCCTTCGCTAACTGTGATGTAATCTTCATACCAAGCCTGTATTAATGATGTTATTTCTTGTACATAATTAATACAGGCTTGGTATGAAAATTGCATCACAGTTAGCGAAGGTAAAAACTTTGATATATATATATATATATATATATATATATATATAGTATAAAAGAAAAAAGAAAACAAGTAGTTAGGCATTCCGTCTTAAAGTATCAGATAAAGAATATTTGTGCCTAATATTGTCGGTACCTATATCTACATAGTAGTAAATATTATCATTTAAAAGTTTATAGTACATTTCGATTTAAGCGTTTTTTTAAAGATTTTCACTATTATATGTATACTAGGAAAGCTTTGTAATTTCCAACCTTCAACCGCTTACAAAAAATTAATATTGTAATCCTAAGTTTTATTAAAAAATCAAAATATTTAAAATATATTGAGCCATTCAAATAAAGTAACAGATTGTGGTGGTAACGTAAATATCATGAAAACGACGTAAATTATTATAAAATAAAGTATAAATAAAGGATAATGAAAAACAACATAAAAATTAGAAAAATGTTGTTTAGATAATGTTAAATAACATAAATTAAGTAAGATAAGTAAAATAAGGCTGTATAACGTGTAAGAAATATAACATATCTTTAATATAACGTTAAAAATCGTAGAAAAGATGTGAGTAGAGGATGCATTATTTTACATTTACAGATTGAAGCTTATAAACCGTCTATAAATCATACGCCAATTTAGAATAATATTAGCTTTCGAACTAGTCCGTAACACCACAATCATCTTAATTCGGTGGCTGTAGTCGCAGCAGCGCGACTCTCGATACTTTCCGAGGACTACTCGGCTACTCAACTTCACTTTCTCTCTCCCTCTCTCTGTCTTCCTATCCCCTTTCTTGCCGAGATACCCGCGCAAAAAGGAGAGAGGCGAAGAAGCTCGCGACCAAAACGAAAGAAAGAAAGTTGGCGATCGTATAATAGTTACTCGGAAGAGTGAGCGAGCGAGAGAAAGAGAGAGAAGTAGAATGAAGTAGGACAACGGCGGCGCCGAGTTCAACCGCGGAGAAAAGAGAACTTTCACTTTGTACTTAACGAGATAAGGGAAGAAGTGCAGGCAGGAGTGGGAGCGAGAGCAGCAGTAGCAGCAGCAGCTTAAAATCTTGATTTCCCCCGGGGATTCCCAGCGAGCTATAGAATTTATACGCACGTTAATGATTCCTTCGAAGGGGCGTTTATCCGGTGGATACCACGAACCGAGCCCAAGATTTGTGCCTTTAAGGACCCCCCCCCCCCCAACCGCCACTGCTTTACGCATTTTTAAGGCTTCAATGCATGTTTGGGGGTATGCGTTTGTAATGAGGTCAGGTCGGAGTTACTCTGATTAATAAGGTTTGTTTTTGCATGGATGAGCAAAGATGTTGTATTGGATTTTTGGAGTATACGTTGAGAGATTGTTTTTAATGTTGTGGAAGATGTTATTTAAAATATATTTTCTACCGTTACGGCGTTTTCTGATTTCATTTTATATTTCAAGAACTCTTCCTAATGATTGACTAGAAAATTAATTAAGTTATTACAACGTCAATAAATTCTCATTTCTTACCTTGAAATGAGATTTTCAAGCACAGTTTTAAGAGGATTGATCAATTTGTTCAAGGCAAATCCATGTAAAGGAAATGAAAAAAATTACTTTTAATTGATGATTTTATCCATAAGATAAGAGAACTAAATCAATCAAAATGTAAAAATTTGACTCTTTTGTGTAAAAGCTCGCTGTGATTTTATACTAAACAACATTATTATCATTCCATTCATTTTTGCTTCCTCAAAGAGAAAGTTTTGTGATAGTATTTATAGTGAATATGAAAAGGAACTGTCAATCAACTTTTAATTAATGACTTCTTGTGTACATTTACAAGAGAGCCTTAACCCCCCTGCGCAGAGCAGAGTATACTCGTCCAAACCGCACGTCATTTTTGTATACATTTTGTATCACAAATTTAAATCTTTACTTTGTTGGGACATCTACAACCTCTCAAATTGAAGCTAAATAGTATAGCTATTATTTAGAAAATGTTACGAATTTGCAGAAAATATTGTTGCAGACTTACATTTGATCTAGTCCATATACACGAAAATAAACTTCTGCGCAGGAGGGTTAATTCACTCTCGTAAAAAATGAAATTCGTTAAAAAATTATAAATAAAGTCTCAAGATAATAACATTTAATTCACAAGTTTTACCATTCTACGTTATATAAACAACACACGTAATACAGAGAAATATTTTTATACGAGGTGTATACCATTGTAATTGATTATTCTTGGTGGGGCAGCTTTCAACGCTTGACAATTTCGTCCCCAGGGCGAAAGTTTACACAATGTCTCGAGTGATCCTCGAGTATGAAAAATGACAATGGGATCCGAAAGGGTGCGAATTGAGGCTTACGCACACAAAAAATGGTGAGGGATAAAGTGGTCTGGAGAATTCAGCCAGTGTTTATAAGCTACTTTATCAAATGTACAGCATTATATACGTCAACACTTTTCATATTTTTGTATTCCTGAGTATTTATCTTCTTAGTCATTTATTATAAGTATGAAGAAATGGGAATTATGAAAGGTTGAATATTTAGTTTACATTGTATATACAATCATACAGGTATTCGTTGAATATAAAAATAGTAGAAAACACCGATAATAGTTAAATATTATTGAAAATAGCATTATGTTACATAACGATTTAAAACCATTAATTTAAAATTCGCATCCAATTAAATGATCCAAGTACATTTTAAAATGTTAATTGTTAACATAATACTGGTATAAAAACTATCTAATGTCACTTAAATATTTATTTATTTGTATATTACATGATTCACAAAAATAAAATTGTGATATTCCTGGGAAAATAACTCAGTTTATTTTTGTGATGAAGATAATTACTTTTATATGTTTTATGAGTATAGTACTTTATTCGTGCTAATTACAGTACCAAATCCTCCTAATACATCTACTTGACTTCTGGCAAATCCACACGTTTCCCCGAAATAACGACCTAAAGTCTACATTGATCTGTACTTTTGCGTGTTACTCAAATAAACAGGAATAATTTTGTAGCTTTGGAGTGTGATTCATCTAATTACTTTCTAAAATTTTGGAGAGGAGTTCTCATTCCAAATGCAATAAGTGACTGTGCTTCCACAATTTTAAAGTGGAATTTCAATTAAAAAATCTGTAAGTAAAGTACATTTACGGTCTAACACATAAGTGCTAATCTCAATATCTCAAAACACGAAAAACGTACTAAAATCATTATGATCCCAAAAGACACAGAATCACTCTTCTCAACTATCACTCCACACTCCCAAAATACATTTCATTAAATCCCATCTCTATCGCTCTCAACAACCAAATCACTCACTCGACAACATCCCCTACAATGAACTCCAGGAGCTCGCATCCCTCGTGCCTGCGCTACATCACTCCCTAATGAAAAATCAGCCTCCAACCTCCTTCGCCAGCGAAGGACAAAACAAAATCCGTCGGGCACGTCTCGCTCATTTACCAGACTCCTCCTTGCTCGAAACCGATTAGCATTTACCTCGCGGCCGGCGCCGCGGGACGAACTAATACACGTAAAAGCCACTGCACTGCCTGGCAGGGAAATTAGGACGACGGGCTGGACGTCATAAAACGCACGCGCCGTGTGTGTTTCAAAGACGTGCGTCGCGTGCTCGAGTAATCTGCCTGTTTTTTTTTTTTTTTTTTTTCATTTTTGCGGGAGAATGGAAGGAAAATGCGCTTTTAATCGTTGTTGCGCGGATGGGGGGAGGGGGATTTAACGCGCTAGCTAATTTCCTTGACGACGCGAATTAATTCGTACGCGATGAGTGATGAGTGTACAGGGCGAAAGGAATTTACGGGAGTGGAGTTATAAAGCGCTTTTGCAGGGCTGAATTTTTGAAGATTAATCTGCTTTTTTTGGCTGGGTAATGATCAAAGGTGGGGTGGATTGCTTTCTTGGGCGTTGTGCGCGCTTGAAACAAGGGTTTTATGGAGTTAGGGGAGTGCTTTGGGATTTGCGAGTTAGTTTGTAACGGCGTGGGTTGGTAATGGTGTATGCAATTTCAGGAGATTGTGAGAAAAGGGGGGCAAACTTATTTTTAAATGCTGCGGACCAATTAAAAATGCATCAGGACCTTGAGTGTTTCTGTACAGTTGTCTTGTATTAGCCTAAAGTATTGAGAAATTTCAAAAACGTTTTTAAGGAATTTCGCTTCCTCATAGAAAATGCTGATAGTGAAGAAAAGTTCTCCTAAACTATTCTAAAATAGTACATTGTGCAACTAGGGAAGAAAATGAGCTATTTCTAGCGAGGATGAGATATTTGGCACGAGTCGAAGACAAAGACGAGTGCTGAAAATACCTCACCCGAGTCTGAAATTTTTGAGAAACGGGAAAATTACTTTTTTCCCCGCTAAATGAAATTTTTTTACACTTTTTACAAACACGAAATGCGCGATTTTCTATGCTACTTTTAGGCATGAAAAGGGCATATTTCATGCCTGAGTTGAAAAAATATATTTTAATATTTTATGCTAGTATAACCAAAAGTTATTATTTCTCTAAAAGTTCTATATGGATATATATACTGTCTTTATAAGTGTATATGTTTATGAATGTGTATGTATATGAATGTGGGTGTGTATTTTTATGAGTGTGTATGTCTAAGAATGTATATATGTATGCTTATGCGTATGTTGAAGAATGCATGTTTATAAATGTAAATATATGTTTATGAATAGGTATAGGCATAGGTATAGGAATAGGTATCTGTGTTTAAAGGTATCTATATATAAGTTCATATGTGTGCGTGCATGTGTACACATGTCTGCATGTGTAATTATGTGTATATTTAAATTCGTCTATCTACAGAACGGTTGATTCAGTTTCAATTATTTATCGCTGTATTTATTTGTTACACATAAGCAGCGTGAGAACAAAAATCAATTAAATGCAGTTCAGATGCAATAAAAATAATATTTATTATTGTGATTTATTACATGGAAGTTGGTTTGAATGCATTACGCACATTTATAGAGTAATAAGTAGAGTGCGAACAATTATGGTCAGACACGTAAATTTTAGAATACTATAAACACTATTATAGTATTTGATATTCAAACTAGAAATACCTTATTTATAAGCCTAATATATATGTTAAAGTAATTCCATCAATAGAAAACGTATTTCCTCGCTACTTTTATCTTTCATCAATTAGCAAACGAACGAACGGTTGTTCATACGCTCGTACTTTCACTTTTTTTGCCTCGCCGCCACATACATCTACTCTAATAATTGATGAAGAGTTCGCTCGAGAATAGCCGCGCGTCTCTCACGCGGAAACGAATGACTAATACACTTCGTTTTCAAAGTGTGCCACCAGCAATGCTAGGAAGTATTTCTAGTTGAAAAATTGAGGTGAGAATTTGATGTCAAAGTTGAAACTTAATCAATTAAATAGCTATGGACGCTGGCGTTTATTAGAGTAACTGAATGAAAATTCTGTCTAAAAATGCTATTTCTAGAGTATTTTTGTATGCTCTTTGTATTTTCGTGGTCAGTTATAGCGTACTATCTTTAATTATTGAAGTATAGACGGTAATGAATTAACCCTACAAAAATACTTCAAAGGTACCGAAATCTTAGTCTTTTACCAAACAAAAAAAAGTTTTGTCACTATACTAATAAAGAATATGTTAGACGAGAAGTTTATATGTATGAACTATACGTATTATTGTAATTCTATATGCTAGAATTTATTTAAAAATTAAGCTAATTTCAAATGAAATTTTACGTAAATACTTCCAGACAGAAATCATTATTCAATTATATTTAATTTCAGTTGATTACACAAATTTGTTTAAATCAGTATATTATTATTAGTATTGTTGCATAACCCGTTAATTTTTTTGTTAATAATGCCATAATAAGTATATTGCTCTCTGGACTATACCATTTCCATGCAAGAGTCAAGCGCTGGTAAAAATATAAGCACTGCTATTGTAGCAATACGTTATGTTTCTATTTCATATAAATATGAAGTATTGTTCCCTAAACCAGAATTTGGTTACTCAAGCAGTAGAATTTTCTCAGTGCAGTATTTTCAAACTCAAACAACTACCATCCCCACCTCCAAATCTCAAACACCTCTGCACATACGAATGACCTCTAGCCGAATTCTCGTCATCAATCGCCCGCGGCCAGCCGCGTCGATGAATTATCCATTTTCCTGGCCCGGCCCGATTAATTACGAGACTTTGCTCCACTCTCTCTCTATCTCTCTCGTATTCTCGTGTAGTTTCGGGGGCGGCGCGCTAGGGTGGAAAGATGAATAACGCGCGGGCCGGAGGAGATAAGCGAATTCGTTCGATGCTAGGCGCAGATGCCGCTGCTGTTGCTAGCCGCTGGCCGCAACTAACTTTCGGGGGCAAAATTAGCGGAGGGCTCGCGAGGAACACGTGTAAGTGTCATGCGGTCGGTCATTTTTCACGGGGGCTTGGGGAATGGGGGAAGGAAGTTTGCCGAGAGCTAGGTGAGGGTGTTGGTTTTGTCGAATTGTTTTGCGGGAATCCTTATGGCTTTTGTGGGTGGTCTAGGGGCTTGGGATGAGTATTGTTTGATTGATTTTTAATGGATTTTAGTGAGATTAAGGGAGTTTTATAGTTTAATACATGAGTAAATGAATTTTCTTATTATTAAATTTGTTAATAAGAAACTTTATAATAATTTTGAGAAAAATATTACTTTATTCCTGGTGGAAATGCCTTAAGTGCTCAGGAAACTAATTTATGATTGGAATAAATGCGAGGAAAATATTTTACTAAAAATGGCCAAAAACAAAGTACACAATGTATATACTAAGTGTAAAAAAAGTATAAATTATAAATGAAGCGATACTTAAAATGTAATAAATGGCCAAAAAATAAAAAGTTAATTGATTTTATTATAGTCATTTTTAAACACCCAAATTTAGATGTTAGGTTTGCATCGTGGTTTCTTTTTGATTTTCGTATGAATATTATTAATGTTAGCTAAATGTTTTAAAAAACGTTTCATTCACGATGAAAATATGTGTGAAAACAGTGTAAAAGCTAGTTTTTGAGTAGAGCATTTACAAAATGTTTAGTTTACAAAATGTAGTAGTTTCTAGTCTAACAAAACTTTCCACTGGGGGCTCATAATAGTGTTTTTAATATTCATAATCTTCCATGCACACTTAATGTTTTTAAATCTAGTTGAAATTGGGTGATGAATATTGTCGCTGGATTTTTGAGATATTCCAAAAATCTGTTTGTTTAAGAAAATAATGTAGGAAATTGTTCCATAACCTAACTCACTATAAAAAATGTAGAGAAAATATGTTATTTATGATTCTTTTTAATACAATTTATTTAAAATAGCATTTGAAAAATAAGTTGCATATTTTTTTGTAACTTTCTTTTACGATCGTAAGAGATATTCCTAGTTTTCCACTATATTCTCACCTTAAAGAATATTATGAACAAAAAAATTTAATTAGTCAACTCCATCGGAACAGTCCCCCAAAGTGCCATTCTCATACAAAATACAATATCAAAGAAAAAAAACTCCCTGCAAACTTGAAGCTCCACAGAAGAAAGTTTCCGCTCAACGTTATCATACCTACCATAACTCTCGTGAACCTCGTTCCCCTCTAAAATCAAAAAGCAAAACTTTTTCCAATGCGAATCGGTACCCCAGGAGATGCTCGCGCGCCTCGGGCCCCTGTGAGTCTTAATCCGTCACTGGGGAGTCTCTTTCAAAAAAAAAAAAAGATAGAGAGAAGACACAGAAAGCGCTGGTGTGATTATCGAAGGCGCGTGCGGCTTTTTACTCGCGGGAAATTCAATGGGACCGCGGCCCAAGTAGTTCAGGACAGCCTTCAGTCAGATCGTAAAACGCCACTCGACCTAATTTGAGCTCGGCGTCGACGCCCCGCAACGATGAAAATTCGAGGCAGAGGAGTCGAGTGCTTTTTTTTATTTATTTTCTTTTCGGTGGCCGCGTGACCTCGAGATATTGCGATTGGTATGCGAACTGTATAATATGAAATAATTTAATAATAAGTATGTTATGAATAAAGTATTTTATTTTGCGATTGAATAATCATTGATTAATTTTCATGATTAATACGAATATTTAGTTGATTTTTATCTAGAATATACACATTATAACTTGCTATTTTATGAATTTATTGGTGAACGAAGCGTATAATATAAAATGATTTTATAATAAGTATGTTATAAATACAGTTTTCTGTTTTGCGATTGAATAATCATTGATTAATTTTAATGATTAACATGAATATTTAGTGATTTTTATTTTGAATCTACATTATAATTTGATTTTTTATGTACTGAATTTACTGGTGTACAAACTGTGTAACATAAAACGATTTTATAATAAATATGTTTATAAATAAAGCTTAGTAATTTAAGATAATTAGCACAGAATTTAAAATTTATTCAATAATAAAATTTTACGAACAAAGTTTCATGATATATCCTAATTAATTTAATAAATTAGAAGACATACTTTAAAATACAACATAATGAGTAACATAAAATGAATTAAGTAAATACTGTAAGCTCGTAATTTCAGGATTTTTCAATAAAGATGAAGAAACATGAATTTTTATAAATTTTATGACAAATAAATTAATGTGTTAAAAAAATTGATTGATAATCCCACTATTTTTATTTAAACACCACAATAAAGGCCCAGACAATCTGCAGAATGCAACGTAAACGCGATGCGAATGCGTGAAATACGTTTTTTAAAATCATTATTTAAAATTTGTAATACTTCAACATAGATTTAGACCATTAAAATTGTATTCAATAACCTCAAATACCTTTGGGACTGATTTTAGCACACAAACTACAACTTCAACTATTATGAATTAAAAAATAAAAGTTTTCTATTAATTAATTAAAAAGTAAAAAAAAGTTTAATATTAATATTTCATCCGACTGTGCGTCTAAAAATTGCTCAAACTAACTTGAAAATGGTTACTTGAAGATGTTTAAGATCGATAATTGGGAATTCACAGATAGAATCGAAAAATTCAAAATGCCGGATAAAATTTTTAAATTTCAACCGCAGATTCGTAGTGATTAACCCTACAAGCTTTATAAGTAGTATGAGTCTACTTAAAAATTTTGCTTTAAAAAGTAGCTGCACATAAATCCCCCGTATAAAGAGAAACTCTTACGCCGGAGGGTAAACCAAAATAAAACAAAAAATAAAATCTCTCCACGCAAAATCCCTACTTAACAATCGACTGCGACAAACACCCATCAACTCCCAGCCTCCACACATCTCTATCCCCTTTCTCATAACAATCCAGCTCAAAAAAACCATTCGCGCAGCCGTAACAAGAAGTTAAGGGCCAGTCTGAGCTCCGAATCGAATCTCGCAGCAGCGACCACTCGCGATCTACGAAAAAAGAAAACCTCCCTCCCGGGGGGTAGAGAATAAAAATATTATTACCGGTCCAAGGGAGTGAGAGAAAAGGGCGGAACACCCCGCATCGCGGTCGTAAGTATCGGAGGGAGCAAAAAAGAGGGTGAAACGGTTACTGCAGACTCGGTGCTCGGCGATAATGGGCGCGCGACTTGTACCACTGTCTCTCTCTGTCTCTCTCTCTCTCTCTCTCTCTCTCTCACTCGCACTCTCTCTCTCGGTCCTTGCGTAAAGCATGGGTACGGACAGATATGTGGATTATATGCTGCGTCCGGTCGGACAAATGTTATTACGTAGATAAGATTTGAAAATTTAATGGTTGGAATGGAGAAATATATATTTGGTAGTATGACGCTTTGATGGTTGATGGTAATGTTTGCGGGAAATACGACTTAGAAGCATTTGGAAAATGAATCCCTTATGGGATTTCGTGAAAGTACTGAACAGTGATGCAAGAAAAAAATACACATTTTTGCAATTTCTGTATTCTTTAGATCATTAACCTCTTAAGTGATAGACACGATTTAGATAAATGAACATTTTTTTGCATATTGTTTGCTATATCTTTTTGGTAGAAACAAATTATGAAATACTAATTCAAAATTCGTAATCGGTGACACTGCAAAATCCCTAATACGAACTAAAGCATAATATTCCTTCCATTTATAAATTATTTATATGAATTTTATACGTAAATTGCAACTTACGTATAAGGCATGCCTGGATACATCGGTGCGTCCGTGTCACTTAAAGGGTTAAAACAATTATTAACAATAATATATTTTTCTTTTACCGTAGTAAACAAACTCTTTTATATTACAAAAATAATTAACAGCATTATTAAATTGAAAATTGAAGTTTTATTTACTACAAATTAATAAAAAATTTAAAATAAAATAATAGTTGTTTTTAGTGTTTCTTTTTTGTAGAATAAATTGTTCTTGATTAAATAGAAATTATAATAATTATTTAGGAGATAGTATCCCTATAACTAATTAAACTTAGTTAGCATACGAAAACCAAATATATAAAAAAACAATAAATTTTCTTAAACAAATTCACCCTCAGACAACCCTTTAACCCTTTTGTAACCTGAGATATTTCATTGCAAACTTTTATTGCTTCTATGTAGCTTGACCCGATGAACCAATTTAGGTTTTACAGGGCTGAAATTGATCCATCGGGTTAGTATGCAATCTACGTTCAAGCAATAAAGGTTCGTATTTAAATATCTCAGTTTACAAGGGAGTTTTAGATTTAAGTGAGGGTGAATTTGTTGAAAAATTAGTTTTTAGTATGTTAATTACTCATCGTTATTTTTGCTTCCTCAAAGAGAAAGCTTTGTGATAGTAACAAAAGTTAGGCTAAAAACAAGTTAGAAACATGTTTTAAGACTTAAGAAATCATAATACACTATTTTTAGAAAATGTATGTATGGATATGTGTGTGTGTGTGTTTGTGTGCATGTTTGTGTGTGTGTGTGTGTGTGTGTGTGTATGTGTGTATATGTGTATGTGTATGTCTGTGCGATGGTGTATGTGTGTCTGTGAGTGTATCGGTGTATGTTTGCGCGTGCGTGCGTGCGTGTATGTGTGTGGACGTGGAGCAGCATTACTCTGCATATACTCGGTGAAACTTAATGTTTCAGGGCTCATTTTTTTTGTTTATCTTCAAGGAAGGTGGTACAATAAAATGTTTATAGCGGTTTTTTGATTTTTGGGTTTTAATTTTTCAAGTTTTTTAATACATAATGATTGACAAAAATTCAGATGATTAGAAACACGAAGACGAATATATAGTACAATTTTTGAGTCTTGACCTTTCTCCCTCGATAACTGAAGTAAATCGGCAGCATTTTATCTGAAACTCTACAAAATGGTAGCTTTTTACTTTCTAATGACCTGAATGTTTTTTCAGATCATGAGATCGTACATTTTCTGAGATATTGAGGTTATCTGTTTTTTTTAAATTATTTTTTAAAAGCTTATATCTCGAGAATGACGTGGTCATTCTTAACTAAACAGGGTTCATTTTGTTTAGTTTTTAACTGAAAATTCAAAACTTTTTCTGACATGTTAGAAATATTATGATCAATTAAGTGTAATTGCTCGTATTTTTAGTTTAAACGGTAATATTTCGGAAAGATATAATAATTTAAAATTAATTTATAAGAACAAAGAATTTCATATAGGAACAATTAATTTAGTTTGAGTTAAGTGCTAATGAATTGGCAGCGGTTTTTAAAGATGAAAATGCAGAATAAAGAATTATAGGGACACAAGTGTTTGCGAAAAAAAATTGCAAAAGAATTGTTTTCACCATTTTATAATATTTTGTTTTTATGCTGTAAATGAAATAGGTACATTAAGCTTATACTTTGAACAATAGCAGTAGCTTTTTATGGATTAAAATAGAAAAAGTATATAGATTCTTTCATCCGATAGTAATCGAGAATCAACCATCTACATTTTAAATATTCATTAACCTCAATCTCACCAATTTCTATCACTAACACTATTGTTTTTCTGAAAAAAAAGATGTCTAATACCCTTCTGTAAAACCATTATCTCCAAAAAGTAGAAGAAAAATCGATATCCCAACTTGGAAACCATATTTTCAAAACCCGCTGACAATTAATTGCCCCAAAAAAAGATGCTGCCACGCAAGCGTTTCTGCTGCGGGGGGTGGGGTTAAAAAACACACATTTCGCCGAGCTCGCAAACTTCCCTACGCGATTTAAAATTTTCGACCCACGCGACACACACGCGCAGAATGCTTCATATGCATCTATACGTCACTTGCTTCTCGTGTTCTCTGCTCCTTTTCTCTCTTGTCCGCGCTATATATGCACTAGCCTGGCGACGAGCCAAGAGATTTTTGATATTTTTTGGCAGCAGCTCAAGCCTCGTGTAACCGGTTAAAATGTTTTGGTGTAGTCGTAGTCTATCTCTTTCCCTCCCACCCTTCTCTCTCTCTCTCTCTCTCTCTCTCGCCGGATCTCGCTTTTGCCTCATTTAGACACGCGCGCGGATATATTTCCACAGGACCTGCGAAATTTCGGGGGCTTCCGCGGAAAACAGAAGCCAGCGCGCAGTCGAGGATAATCGTCTCTAATCAGTTTGTTTTTCGGAAAAGCGAGTCTGCGGGGATTGCAGGATTTAAAGCGCTTAGCGGGGCGATTGTAGGGAATGATTTTGGTTTTTTCTGTAATTAGCGCTGTGTTACCGTTAGCGTTATTATTGTTACTTTTGGTATAGTACATTGTAATAAATATTTGTAGAATGATAATAAGCTCCTTTAATTTACAATACTAATATTGCTACTTGACTGTGCGTCAATTACTCTGTATGCTCTCGAATTATAATTTCGTTGTAATTAAACGTGTTTCATGTTGCAGGTATACACGTTTTTAAGCCAATTTCCTGCATTGATGTGCAATTCGTTGCGTTATGCTGCGAAATGGAAACAGGTACATAGTCCAAATGTTGTAATTTTACAGTTACTCGTAAAACTATGAAAATTTCTTTTACAAAAAAATAATATGCCTGCTAAAATCTTATAATTCTCCTGTGTACTGAGAATAGGTTTTTAATAAACTTCGATCAGAAGTCAAAACTTTGAGGAACAACACTTCTTAAAGGCGCATTTTTTGAAAATATGTCATAACATTGCTTGTAAAATAATATATGTCTTATTCATTTACAAGTTTTTATCGCAAATGATATTCTGGGACTAGGTAGTTTTTCTCATCTTTCAGAGTAATAATTTTATAGATAATTTTTCATAATTAATACAGGTTACGACGAAAGGTATAAGTGACAAGATACAAGAGACTTTGTGTATGAAACTTAGACGACATATCCAATTTATAATCCATCTTGTATCATGCATCCTCTATCTTACACCCATCTTGTATCTTGTATTCATCTTGCTTATTATACTCATCCTGTATCTTCTATTTTATAACTTGTATTCTTTTTGAATATCTAACTTTTAAGCATTGAGACTTTTAACCTACAAAAAATGGACCATCATCAAACCCCGTCAAAAAATGAAAGAACCTTCAAGCCCAAACTCTCTACAAGCAAACTCGGTCACCACCATAATGGAATTGAAAAACTCCCGGCAAAAGTCAACCAAAGAAAGCAGCAAAAACTCTCTCTCTTTCACTATCTCTCTCTCTCTCGCTCTCTCTCTCTCTCTCTCTCTCTCTCTCTCTCTCTCTCTCTCTCTCTCTCTCTCTTGCCCATTCACCGAACGCATCCAGCTCCGCACAAAGCCAAAAAGCAAAAAAAGGAGAAAAAACTCTCCGAGCATCCGATAATTTTCCTAATGAAAGAACTGTGCCACCGCGCATCTCACTATTCCCAGGAGAATCACACGCTAACAACCGATGCCTCTGCTTTTGCGCTTTCGGGGATGCTTTCACATCGACAATCGCGCGCTAATTTTTCATTAATATTTTAGCGGCATATAGGCGCACGACTGCGAAATTCGTCGTTATTTGCAGTGACGAATGCTGGAGCTCGATTCGCGCGCGCGCAAACAAGCGCGCCGGGGAGTTTGCGGCCGGCATTTCGCATTTATTAATCAGACTAATATGGAGCGAAGCGCGGAGCCGAGACCGACGAGAGTTATTCCAGTCGGAAAGTCACAATCCGGCGAGCCCGTTTGGCCAAATATTTGCCCGCGCGCATAATTTTCTACGCGCCGAGCCCTTTTAACGATCTCTCTATCTCTCTCTCTCTCTCTCTCTCTCTCCCCTTCCTTCCTCTTCCTCTCGCTCACTCTCTCTCTCTCTCATCAGTTGCGATACCGAGTCTGACCCTATACACAGTTGAATTAAAGAGTGTGAAAATTTAAATGTTCCTATAGCATCTACTGTTACGTACACGTTATTGTTTTCAATTTAATAATTATATTATGTATTTATCTTAATATTTTATATTGTTAGTGCGTAAAATTCTCTGGACAAAGCGACATCTAGGCTAGGTTATGTTACATTTAAACACACGTATATTTATATATGTAATATACATTTATTTTATATTTTATATTGAAAATTTGGTCTTAACTGCATCGTTGTTAACTACTATTGTATTATTGCGTTGTTGTTGGGCTGATACAAGTGGCTTCAAACTGAATACAAGCAAAACCAAAGTTATGCTAATCGATAGTAAATTGTATACCTCCAGCTCTGATTTGAACGATATACTGAAAATTGTAATTCTGGACACACCGATTCCTCATACTACTGAAGCACTTAGTCTCAGCCTTTGGATTACGCCGATTCTGGAGTGGGATAAGCACACTAGACATGTATCTCGCAAAATTCACGGTATGCTCCATTCGCCCCGTGGAATTGCATTGAAATGGTTCTCTCCACAAAGACGCAGAGAATACGTCATAGCATCTCTTGCCTTTTCAGCTATTGCACATAATAACCCGACATACCTGATTAGTCAATTCCATTTAATAGGTCGTGATATTGAGGTAAGGCAATCCGCCTGCCTCAAGCCTGCGTCTTTTGTTTACTCCGCTCCGCGAATAGAAGTCTGGAAGCAATCTTTCATGATTAATGCATTAATGATTATAAATACACTGCCTCCTCCGAAATTTCATGTAGATAACATCGGCGATTTCAAAGACCAAGTGTGTGATTGTGCGTTGTATAGGGTATAATAGGGTGGTTAGAAATTTCTAAAATTTTTCAAATTCTTTTGGTAAGTAGGTAATCCAAATCTCAATTTCTTCGATATTTTGCGTTCTCTCATTGATCATGAAAACTTTTTTATAAATTTCAGTCAAACATAAATTTTCATCAAAATGTGCGTAAAAGTTCTATTCTATAACGTAATGTTTATGTGTCCAAAAACTGTGATTGTGCTTACAATCACTGGTATATTTTTTATCTTACATTCCTATAACATTAACTACCATAGGTAAATTACATCAAAGTATATCCGAACCTATTTAAAATGTTAGGAATACAATGAATTTCTGTGACTAACAATTACTGTATTTTAATACCCTTATGTTTGCCATTTTTTCTATAGATTCTATTCCAAAGAAATAAAATAAAAATTATACATATATTTAAAATAATTGATTTTTAAATACACATAAAAAAATTAATGTCATTCAAAATGTTTAATAGTTATTACTGATTTCAGATCGAAATTTGACATGCCTGTCGTTCAATGTGAATATATATTTATATACACTGAGATAAAGGATTCTTTGCGGCAAAGAATATTTCTTAATTGTTAAGTTTTGTGGATTTAAATACGGTCAAATGAATATTTCTTAATAGTTAAACGCATCGTCTTAATAGTTAATAACTGAGTACTTGAGTAGCGTCAACAGCTGACCGCCTGACTTTAAGGTTAACTGAGTTTTTCATATTTCTAAGATGTTTATATGACCGTTACATGTTAGTATAAGTTTTCGCCTGCCACGATTATGTCTACGTATAGGATCTTTTTATATTTTAATGCTTGAAAAGCATCATTATATGCTAGAAAATCGCCAAATAACCTTCCGTACTCGACATGTTTATCTTACTTGTGCAGACTTTTCTCAAATTCGAGTTCTTAACTATTAAGAATTCAACATTTGCGGCAAATACGTGAGAATTCGATGCCGCAAGTACACGATTCAATTGCCACAAAGAATCCTTTCTGTCAGTGTACTTCTTTTTCATAATTGCATTTTTCAATCTATTAAATGTTGTTTAATATGTCAATATTGGACACATAAATTAAATATTCACACTATATATAAATGATTATTAACTATTTAGATATTAAAATCTACTAAAAATTGTAATTGTTCATACTGAAAGTAATTTTTTTACCTCAAAATAATAATTTTTCTATTTAAATCAATGAATAAATTAGACAATGAAATTTGATTAAAACTAATATCATATTTTAAAAACATGCGTTCATGCGATATAGTTATTTTCAAAATTTCAATTTATACCCGATCAATTAAAAGTTACGGTCGAAACGCCATGCTTACATAACAATACATACATAAATACACGCTCAACTCCATAAATATGCGTATTACTGCTTCACGCGGATTAGTACTTTTCATCGATCGCGCACGCGCGTCGCGAGATGACGGCCGAACATCCAGCTGCGTAAATCTCCGACTAGCGAATTGGCGCTCTCGGGAGCTATTTTGTTTTTGAAAAGCTCACTTGGGCGTGCTGCTACTCGCTTTGTGCTATGTTCGGATCCTTAATAAGCTGCATTGCATTTGTCAAACTCTCGGCTGCTGCTGCCGTTGCTGCTTAAGCGCGGATTGGAATTGCAAAGTTGAAACGCGCGAGCTTGCGCTCGGTAATCAAAGGGCTGTGTTATCGACAGATCGTTGCTGCTGGTGCTGCTGCCGTGCGATTTTCCGACTAAACTAGAGCTTTTTCTGCTACCTTTTTGTTATACGCTGGCGTGCAAGTTAATTCGCAGCTCTGCTGTACGATGTTGCGTGTGTAGGTGTGCTACGCCTCCCATTGTTTGATATTTTAGTTGTTTCTTTTGGAGTAAGTAATAGCTGGACTTTTGAATTAAATTGTAGATTTAATTAATTTATTTTACATTCGTTCTTGAACATAAGTTAATTGAGTTTTGTATACAGTTTGTGACAAAAGTTTCATAACGGCGTATCGTTTTATTTAAACTGTGCTTTTAGAAAAATGCCTTATAATATAACATTCTTAGGATATCTAGCAGGAAATTCACTGGTATACTTCGTTCCTAACCCTTGATCACATATTCAAATTCATTTCAAGGTCAAATCTGATATTTTAAATGGAAACATCTATTTTTACACCAACAATCGAAAGATAAGGAAATTTCAAGTTATAATATGAAATCATAATGATGAGCCAAATTGACCCCAAAGATCATGACTGCACATACAACTGTGAAATATCTGCCTCTTTCAATTACTGCTGTCAAAGGTAGTTTATTTGCTGAAAATCTTTGATTGGAACTTGATATAATCCTTGGTGTCTATATGTCACAGGGTTATGTCTCAAAACGATGCTCTAACGTGAATTTTTCTCTTCGAATTCCTGCTGTCGAGCGGAGGATTCGTACTAATCTAGTATGGCTTAACATTGATTTGACCCTTCGAGGCACTTTGACCCCGAATGATTACCACACATTACAACGTAAAATTTCCTGCTTTTTAGATTACATTTATTTCTTAAAAATTGGATATGACCTTGAAATAAATGAAATATGACCTTAAAAGACGGGATCAAGGCTCAAAACGTAGGGAACCAATGAAATCTGCGCCTAAAATCCTATATATTGTAACAATTGTTGTAACCGGAAAAAATAAGAAAAATAAACCTTCGCTCGGGAATCAAATTCGAGCCGCCCGGACGACAGTCGAATGCCCAAACAATGGGGCTACTGCCGCACTAGCTACGAGCTACGCCCAAGAACTAATATTCGGCGAAGGTAACGCCGAAAATTCAGGAACCTATTATATACGCTGACAAGCTTTCGATAATGCACACTGTTATACTATTTTGCATAGGACGTGTTTCTAAAAGTTCAATTGATATAAAATAATATGATATTTGAAACTTTTGACACGCACTGTACACACTTTTCCGCAATTAATTTGAAAAGTTGCAGGTCACGTTTTGTAAGTAATACTGGCATCAGAGAATTAAAAACGTACGCGTTAACCAAGGACATCAATATTAAAACCCGAGACTCAATTAAGCGGAAAATGCGCGGCTCGTTTCAGAACCCAGAGTTATTACGAAATTGAAAGTTCTAACTAGGCCAATTATATGAGGAAAACTTTACCCCGCCCCGATAAAATACCTTCTCTCTAATAAAAATAAAAACATTTTCCGGCAATATACAAAAAAAGCTATATTTGCCGCTAAACTATTGAAAAACAATCAGCTACGAACTAACCACCAACTTCTCCACCGCGTACACATACACACGTGTGCTCGGCAGATATTAAATCCACGCACATCTTCCTCCTCCTACGAAAAAAACCGAACAAAGGGGGAAGGAAGAAGAGCCCCTAATGAGCTCATACTTTTTCAATAAAATGCCCGCGGGGGTTCGGTCAGCCGCTCTGCACGTGGCCGCCGGAGAATAAATTGCCCCGGTCCTAATAACAATTCAGACCGGCCCGAAAAAAAAGAAAGAAGGAAGAGGAGAGAGGTAAAGTTCCGAGATAGAGGAAACGAACGTCATACTTTCGTCGTAAAACATGCTTGAATTTCTAGAGAAATAGAGAGAGAGAGAGCAAGAAAGAGAGAGCGAGAGAGAGAGAGAGAGAGATACGTCCATTAGAAGCTTTTCCATCTCTCCGCGTTTACGTCAGTCTCCTGTGCTTCTACTTTCTGACTCTGTCTTTATTCGCTGTCGTTCCTTCGGAGTACTTGGGTACTTACAAGCTCCGGGCGTTGCGTGTGCACCGAGCTTCGGTGCGGGAATTTAGTTGGGACGCCGCTGCGCATGTTGCTTTTATACGGATGAATTGCGTTGTTGGCATTTGAGCCTTCGTTTTTTACGATAGACTCGAGGAATTTGAGTTTGGAAAAATTGGCGTGTAATAAAATATATGCGACCTAGTTGTTGGTTCGAGAAATAAGTGGAAAAGGTCGAGATCGGTCTGACCGGATTTCAATCTATTCTTTGTTTACTCGGGAAATTACGTCGGTTCGTCGACAAACTTTATTACTTCGAGGGAAATTTGGATTGAACGCTGCTGCGCGTCGCTTTCATGGATGAATTAGGATGTCCAATTGGAATTAAAATTCGTTCGCTGGATGAATGTTGATCGTTGTATTGGAATTTCAGAAATATAATAAATGTTCTATGATGTTAGAAGACGTTACTAGATTATATTATTGTATCGCCAAGAAAATTTGAAACTACCGTCCCTACTTTAGCTTGTATTACACAAAAAATTAATGAAAAAAATATGATCTAAATTTTGCTATTTCCTACCAAAATACGAAATAAAAAAATCATGTAATATCCTAATTGTATTACCTTTTTACGATGGATTCACGAGTTTCAGTTTGGAAAAATTCTCGTGGTATAAGATATTTGACCTACTTACTGTTCGAAAATAAGTAGAAAGGTTCGAGTTTGGTAAGACCCCGATTCAATCTATCTTTTGTTTACTCGTGAAATTACGCCAGTTCGTCGACGATCTTTATTACTAAAAAAAGCAGACGAAGGAGAGAAATAAAGAGAGAGAGAGAGAGAGAGAGAGTGAGAGATGAAACTGTCGACGATGGAATTCGAGTTGCGGCTCACCCCTTCGACTACGATTCCAAACCAAAGGCAAATGCTGAACCAACAGCTGGAGCAGCGCCGCGCAGACGAATGTTCCTTCGATTCATCTGCATATCTTATTCCTTTATTCTCGTACGAATATCAATCACAGAAAAATCTATTCTATTTTTAGCTGAATGTATAAAGCAAATAAAAGTTTTTATATTTCTATTAACTTAGTATAGTCACGTAACTGTTTAAGCATACTATTAATCTATTCACTATGTTCGCAGTTTTATAAACATTCATGGGCAGATATCTAGCTAAATTTATCTAGATATTAATCTAGATAAAATCTTATATCTTTATCATAAGAATATTTGTACAGAATAAAAAAACTTACATTTAACTAAAGTAACTATTGAATAAAAATATTTGAAAAATGAAAGATAAAAATGTATCTATATACACGTTTCTCTGGATAATGCGATATATTAGATAAAGTATCTAATAATATTCCGAACTAAGTTCTCTACTTATTTTAATTTAGATAACATTTTATCGAGAGAAAGATTTGTCTAGATACATATATATCAAGATAAAATAATTTTATTATTTTATTTGGAATTTGAACTAAATAATTTATCAACACTATAATGTTATTATAAATAACACTTTATTTTATTATATTATTTTTATTATTATATATTATCTTTTCATCACTACGACGTACTTCAGTTGTGCTATGCGCGCTATAACTTCAAACATATTCAAGTGCAATATTGTTCATGCAATGCAAAATGTAACGTATCAATATCATAATAAATATCAATATCGTTGTAGTATATAAACCATGCATGTGCGTTATTTTTAATATAAAGAAAATAACTGTTAATATTATTATATAGTTTTGAAAACTTAAGGAGATTCTATCGGTACTGCTCTAACCAATACAGCTCACATTTCAAGCACTCGCAAGACTTACAAGTAGAAATCTGGCAACGCTGTAAACGTGTAGGGAAGTGAGCAGAAGCGACACGATTGGGAGTTTAAATTTGCAATGCGACGCTGGTGAATTATTACATATGAAAATTATTAAATTCCTCCCCTTTCATTACCACTGACATAAACACTACATCACTAAACTAATAATCCCCTATTTTTATACATTGAAGATTATTCTCCACGAGACGAAGATGCAAATATCTCTCATTCTCGCATTTCTCTTCTAGTTCTTCCATCCTTTCTCTCTCTCTCTCTCTCTCTCTCTCTCTCGCTCTCTCTCGTTCTCTCTCTCTTCATTTCTCGCTTCCGGATTCCAGCTCGTCGCTCATCTCCCGCCATCTCCTATATCTATATCTCGCTGAAACTCTCGCCGGTCATCTTGCGCAGTTCGATATTCAATAAACGTCACGTCAGCTGCCGCGCGCAAAGGCCCGGAGTGGCGCGGGAGCGAGGAAAGAATGGAAAAGCAATGAAAGCCGAGAAGCCATGTGAGAGAGACAGAGACAGAGAGAGAGAGATAGACAAAGAGAGAGAGAGAGGGAGAGAGAGGGAGGGAGGATCGAATTGCGATGGGCAGCGGTGCGCCGATAGTCGATGAATTTTTTGGAAAATGTGAGACAGCCGAGTGTAAGGTTGATTCACTGTGATGCAGAGTAGAAGAGAGAGAGAGAGAGAGAGAGAGAGAGAGAGAGAGAGAGAGAGGAGAGGGGGGCGTTGAATGAAGTGTGATATGAATTGCGATTGCTCTTTATGTTAATTATCAAAAGAAGAATTTATCTTATTTCGAGTCGAATTATTGATTCTGGTAATTAAACTAGAATGCCTTAGATTGTTGTGGAATGGAAATGGTTCTTTTCAATTAATTTTAAAATCAAGGTTAGCGTACAAAAGTATTACAGAATATTTTTATATTTGATCTTTAGAAAATTTCTTTGTATTATTTTATACTTAATGCTGTATTTAATTTTTAAGAGAAATAGTGTATATATTTTAAGAAGAACTCTAAAACATGTCTTTTACTTATTTACTTACATGCAAAACTGAAACTGATACACAACAATTTTATAAATATAAAGTGTGTATGCGTATGTATACCGCTTGTATGTATGTGTGTGCATGTGTGTGTGTACGTGCATACGCTCGCGTATATGTGTGTGTGTACACACGTATGTATGTGAGAGAGTACGTATGCATATTTATTAGAAGGACAAATAAGACAAACAAAAATAATTATCACTATCTAAAATACCATTAGTAAAATAGACAAAAAAAATCACACTATTGCAAAATACCCTAACTAATGTTCATATGATTTTTAATTCCGTGTATAATTATTAATTAAGAAAAAGAAGAAAAATGAATAAATGAATGTTTTGCATAGCAATATTGAAAACGTTCACAAGGAGGAAAAATTATAAAAAGATAAAAAGAGAAAAATGCTTCAAGGAAGCGAACGCTATAGAAATAAAATTGCTGTTCTAAAGGTTAAGTATTAAGAAAATGTTATCTTCATATAATAAAAAAAGTTTACAAATAACATAAGTTATCCATGCAGATTGCACTATCGAGTAAAACTTGTATTAAATACAAGATATTTTTCTGCCCAAGCGAGCTTCGAAAAACACAAGGATAAATATCACGGAACAAGCCGCGTTAATAAAACAAAATTTCCCGGTCTCACCCGAGCTAAATATAGGAGTAGTTACTTAATGGCAGTTGAAAAATTGATGCCTCGACCAGGCGAAAAATATCCACGCGCACGCCCAGATCGATGCACATCGCCCGTGGGCTGCCTGCCTGCTTCTGTCGCCCTCTACTTCCGCTCAAAGATGCGTTTTGTAGCAGAATGCTTTATTTTTGTTTACACAGAATATTATGTCTTTAATAAAGAGTTTCGAGCAAAGAATGAATTGCGAAAGATAACGGAATATTGAAAGGTAGGATAAGTCAACAACTAACGCAGCGTATCTGGCCATAAAACTTTGCAATCCCGTTTTCTTCAATCTGCGTGCAAGGCAAAAGTTTTTGATTTTTCCTCGCTAATGGCCTGGAAAGTTTTTCCGATACTATAACTTCAATTTGCTTCGTAAAGTACGGAAAACACGAGCTCAAACAGAATTTTTTTGCAGTAAAAAGGCTGCTTCTACTTTCACGAAGTACTTTAGATAATGCTAATCGATGAAGATTTTTGTGAAATCCGATCCTGTGTTGAATATTACAGTATTATATTTATTTATGAAAATACTTTTAATACGCCGTATTAAGAGAAGATTATAAAAAATATTTTGCAAAAATAGTTCTTTGCCTAAAACAATTTAATCATTTACAGAACGTAACTATGCAAATTATTAATTTTAATCGTAAATGTCAGATAATATTTGTATATAGAACTCAAAGTAAAACTGAGTAACTCTAGGTTACTCTACGTAACTATAAGTTACTCTAAGTAACTCTAAATTACTTTAAGTAACTCTAAGTTACTCTAAGTTACTCTAAGTTACTCTGAGTAACTCTAAGTAACTCTAAGTAACTCTAAGTAACTCTAAGTAACTCTAAGTAACTCTAAGTAACTCTAAATTACTCTAAGTAACTCTAAGTAACTCTAAGTTACTCTAAGTTACTCTAAGTAACTCTAAGTTACTCTAAGTAACTCTAAGTTACTATAAGTAACTCTAAGTAACTCTAAGTAACTCTTGCAATAGAACTGAATATATAGAATATTAATTTTCTAATGTAAAAGTGTTCTATATAAAGGTTGTACAAAATGTGTAAAAATCTTAATTTCACTGTCGGTATCAGATAACACATTTCACAACACTAAATGTACAGTACTAAATGTACTAAATACAGTAGTCTCGCGTTAATTTCCTGCGCTCCGGGCTCTGGGGTGGTACTATTCCGAGAAATCGGACATTAACGAGAGCCAGTAGCGTACGCTCTTTCCCCTCCATTCTCTTGTTTCAAAGTCGTACGACACTAGTAGCGATCTGCAGCGGGTTGAAAGGAAGGGACAGTCATGTGTGTGAGTGCGTTTGTGCATCAGGGGGCGTGCCTAACAGGCAATTAAACAGCTGATAAATAACGGGAGATTACTGTAATTTTAAATTTTGTCTATAGCCCCACCCCTTAAACGATAAATTGGAAGAGTGTTTATAACAAAGGCTATTTTAAAGAATGCTAAGCAAATCACAATAATATTTTTTTAAAAACAAAATGGAATTCTAGAATTATGAATCTTCAGAAAAAATCTATAATTCCCGTATCTTGCAAAAATAAAAACATTTTTCCACTACAAAACTAAAACCAACTTTATTACACCAACGCAAATTTAAAGAACTTGAGCTCGTTCGGTAATCGCATCATACGATTTTAGTACAATCCACCCGCTCTTTCTCTCTCTCTCTCTCCCTCTCTCTCTCTCTTTTTCTCTTCTCTGCCCACTTCGTAACCGCACTGCAGTGCGCACAATACGCGCAAAAAGCGTCGGGCGCTAATTTCGCGGCCTACAGAATCCGAAGATGCTCTATATATGTACACTATAGAGGCGCGGCATTACCGTTATATACCCACCTCCCTTTGTGCCATCTGGATCCCTCGGTAATTCCGACGCCAGGACCGTGCGCCTGTGTATAAGTACAGCGTATTTTCCGTTTTTTAATAAATTAAACACATTTTGGCTCGACATTCTTTTACAATACTTAGAGAGTGTGATACAATATTAGAGAACGTGAGAAAATGTGATTAAGTAGAAATATCAGTAAGTTTCTTTAATGTTTGAGAAATTTGAGACCATTAAATTACACTCTTTTACATTTTTGTACACTCATTCACATTTTCACACAGAAAGGAAAAATAAACATAATTTTAGTGTTTCATCGCTAAATGGCGAAGCATGTGTAAATCAAATCAAATGGAAAGAGAAAGTATAGAATAATATACAAAAATGTTTGTATTTTGATAAATTAGCATTTCAATTACATCTAAAGCTGTACAAATTGCTAAAAAACAAAACTAAAACATATTCTAAAACATATTCTTTTAAGTATTTTTTTCTAAGAATTTACTGAAAAGTATCTCTAATAAACTTTAATTTTATGTGGTACTATTGTTTGATTTTTGACGGGACGAGTCTCTTGTATATTTTATAAAATATCAGTGTACATATTTATATAATTCATCATAACAATGAAAACACAAAAAATTTAGCAGAAATAGTATAATTAAACAAACATGTAAAAAGTTACATTTTTTTCATTTCATTATTAGAAAAATTTTCATAAAATAATTAAACAGCAACTTTTTCTTAAATTACAATATAAATTTGCTTTCAAATGATTGTATGCTTATGCTGTACTTGCGAAAATACGACAGCATTACTTATTTCATATAAATTTTAGATATAAGTTATGTGTATACAAAGTTGAGGAGACTCATACTGCCCAATCCTCATATCTATAAGTATATACGTGCCAAGTGAATACTGCATGTATGAAGAGGATTCCTCGTGGGAGCGATTTTGACATTCACCGAGGCTCTAAGTTTTTGCTCTGGGTTGGGAAATAAAATATTGAAAAGGAATGGAGCTATAATTCGATGTACTTTGAGTTTACGTGACTTTTGCGGGTTTGTGGATATCAGAGATGCGGCTGCTGTATTAGTAAATAAACGTGAAGCTGTAATTGAACGTAAACGTCAATTTAGTCACTAATTATGATGCAGAAATGATGCATAATAACTTTTTGGTTTTACGGTTACTCAAAAAGTAATAGTAGTAGTTGAGTGAGATATTTATAATTTATCACAGTCCATTCTGGCTACTCACAATTTCAGATTATATATGAGTTTTATTTTGGAAAGAAATTTTAAATTTGACAAAAATCGTCATAATTATACGCGACTCAGGAGCTCTTGTAAACTTGTAGTCAAAAGTTATAAACTGTCATGCCATTCAAATTAATAACTTTGCAACTGAAGTTTCAGAGTAAGCTTGCGGAGCAACATATTAGTTGTAAATGCAATTAGAGCGTAATTAACAACACTATACATGAATTTTTTGTTATGTAAGTTATTATATTATACCAGTTATTACATAGTCCGTATTTATAGTGAAAGCTACTTAAAAACGTAAAGTTTAAGAGTTTGTAAAATGCTTCCCGAGCATCTATGAATTTACCTCCTAAAACATAATTTATAAAGTCTTCTGCCTCATTTATTTCCTAATACTTTTAAACTTTAGCCTAAGAAAGTAAAATCGAATTAATGTCCGAAAATGTTTCGTGCAACCACTCAACAAGACTTCATAAGAAATTAACACACTAATTTTACTTACGATGAAATATCCGTTACCTTTCTTTATGGATTTAGTTCAAACTGAATTTAATCTTTTTAGTTTACATCAAAAGGTGTTCATAAACTTTATTAAGTATTTTGATATTATGATATTATAAATCGCCGCATTCAAATCGATTTTTTCGGTAGCTCAAATATGTTTTTTATTTAGGGGAATTTTTTAAAAACATGTTTTATTAACTTTAATTTTGAAATAAATGTTTAAAAACTAATCTTTTTATATATGCCTTTATCATTACAAAACATCTATGTATATGACAAATTGAATAAATAAGCAAAAATAAAAATTTCCTTGTTTTTATCAATATTTTTTTAAGTATTCTATGAATCATTACTTTCCTGTAGAGCTTTCAATGGCATTGAATTGTTTTCTTTTTCTTTTTGGTGTAAGTTCTACTGCAATTTTCTTCTGTTAAAAAACGTAATAAAGTGAAGAAAGTATTGAAAAGTGTTTAAATTTAGACTAATAATTTTGCACTCTATTACATTTTATGCACTCTAGAGGCGCAATGCTTCACATATGTATACACTTCAATATTTTTTAAATATTTTCTTACGCATATTCATTCGATTAAAATATGAAAAAGGAGAACGAACAGTGAATGATTATTGTTGACTAATAAAAAGAAAAATTCCCAATCTCTGACGCTCGTCTGTATTATTCCCGTTCAAAAGCCAAACTCCCGCCAGAATATAAAAGCTTATAAATCCAATTCAATCCTCCTCCATGAGCAACCCTAATATACACTCCCTTCTCCGAAAATTTCACGCTTCTCGTTCAACAACGAAACCCCTTCCTTCCCCAAACCTCCCATCAATCCCATCGATAAATCCCGCGCATCATTCACCCGACAACCGCAATCAAGATCAAATCCAAACGCCCCCCACCCGTAAACAAAAAAAAACCCACCGCGTCGACTTCAACTCGCAATATAACCGATACGACACGCGCCTTCTGAAATATCGCAATACTCCTCGCAACAACGGCAGCTTGTAACAGCAGCGAGCCAACAACTCCCGTATATAAATCTTTCGGCAAGTTTTTATTTCGCCCCCCTCCCGCATCGTAATTCGACTTTTCTCATCTCTTCCGGGGCGCAGAGACACAACCAACGCTGCCACGAACAAGAGAGAGAGTGAGAACTGTGCGGTGGTGCTGGTGTTCGAAACTTGCCGAGAGGGCGGGAATCAAGCCGGCGCGTCGATACAAACGGACTGCCAGGCAAGGAAGTCCAGAAGTTCTGCTCTCTGGCAGCGAGAACGAGAACGGGGGGGGGGGAGGGATGGGGTTAAAAGAGAGAGATTTTGATTTAACTTTGTTAATGCCGCTCGCGCTCGCGCAAGTTTAGGAGCGCAAGTCCGTGGTATTACATAGTTTATGGAATTCGGGTCTTGCCGGGCGTGGCGGATGCGGTTGTGTGTGTGTATACTTTGTTTGGAAATTTCCGGGGGAGATTGTTATTTCTAAGATGTCGAGGAGAGAGAAAGTTTTCGTGGGACTGGCGCTGAATTGTTAATTTTATGGGTTTTTTTTATGGTTTGGTTTGTGGTTGGATTTTATGGAACGAAGGGTTTATGAATTTATTGTGGATATTATTGTAGTCTTGGAAAGTGGACGTGGATGAAGTGAATTGTTTGTGGGGTTGAGAGATTCTTGAATCAAACGAGGTAGAATGGTTTGGGATTTCGAGGGAAGATGCTACCGTAAAGTTTTAAATGGGTATGAAAATATAATTGAAAAAAATATAAACTTAAAAGAATATATTTTATAAAATGAGAGTATTTTATCCTTGACTGGTAGGTACAGTTTTAAACGGACTTCTTGTAAAGGTAGTATGTACAAGGGGTTTCGAATAATCAATCTCAAACTGTATTTATGAGTTTTTCTGATACAATAAAGAAAATAAACGAGCAATATTTTCAATGAACTTCCTTTATGTGTATAATTATAACTTCGTCGAGAAATAAATTTGATATTGCTTCAGAAAAGCTATATAAAGGTATAAGAGATCTTTAAACTAAACAGTTGGTTCGGTAAAATAATTTATTGTAAAAAAACTCAATAGAAAAGAAGATTCTCTCAGTTTAATTAAATTTCCTGACTAATTATTCAAATATTGCCATATTTTGTGCAATTGAATACAATATCTTGAAAAGACTAATATCAGCTTAAATTCTTATGCTAATTAAATGCACAAAGATATTGTGCCAATTATATTTACCTTTTATCAACTCTGGATTAATTAAATAATTAATTAAAAATTAAATAAAACTGCAATAATTACTTCTTGCTGCTCTATTTGGCACGTTCAATGTATTAAATCTGACTTTTTCCTGAACGTAATTATGACTATTTGCTACAGAAGATATTTGAATAAATTAAATTAAATAACGTTAAAATTCTTGTTAGCTTAGTGTAGAAAATTATAATATACAACTTACTATTGTAATGGAAGTGTGCAAATATTTAACTTCTTTTAAACCTATCATTCGAATCAAAATTAATGCTGAAATTCATTACGTTTTTGTAGAAAATCGTTTTTATTAAATACTCACAAGTAAGGCTATTCGTACATTCATTCAAAAAGTAGTATCAGTTCGACGCTCTATCCAAAATTCTAATTTTCAAGTAAACTTTCATCGTATCAAATACCAACATTGCACTCCTCAACAAACAAGTCCCCGGATTAAGACGCATTACATGTAATTGTACTAACAATTTTATACCTTCGTATATAGTCATAAATGATCACGTAATACTAAAGGAAAACTTTAGATACGTATTTTGTCATGTACTTATATGTAATTGTGTATCAATTAAATATATTCATATTAGGAGTTTAAACATTCAATGACCCTCTGGTGGCCTATGCTCTTGACGGCCATTTTTCATATACATATATAGATATAGTATCCTATGTTAAAATGAAAAACTTGGCGCGGTGGATGTTTTCTTCCCCAATACCGTAGTATGCAATCACACTTGCACACATGTGATCATTGGGAATCGAAAACAATGTGAAATGTAATATGTAAGTGAAGTTTGGAACGTTCGTGGAACTATTTTCAATTTTTGCTTGAATTGTTTTGTTAAGGTCTAAAACAAAGAATTCGACGTGCCTAAAATAGGGCTGATCCTTAATAAGGTTAAAAACAGCCAAAAAGTAACGAATGATTTTTGTAGCCCTATCTATACGTTTTATCTCGCTAATTTGTATGCGAGTGAATGAACAGCCTTAGAAACTATGTACACAATTTTTTTCATCAATTTTTTTTATAAGGTACCAAATTGAGACTCAAAAAAAATTAAATCGATTTTATTTTCTTATTCGAAAAGTCGGCGTTTTATCTCGGCAATTCTTTTACATTCAAGTAAAAATTATTTTATTAAACATGTGTAAATTTTTTTGATCGATTCAATTATGAGGAAAACTTTCTATCTAAATAACAATAAATAAAAAGACATTATTTTGTGGTTAGAATAACAGATTTATACTTATTAAATCAGTTAGTCTCGTTGCAAAAACTGCACTTATATTAATACTTTCACGCAAATTCATTATGAGGAAAAAATTTCGTTCGGATATTCATAGTTCCCATGTATTGCGCATTTTGAGCATTTGCTTACATGCTTAAATCTATACATTTTAACCTCTACTTAAACTGTATTAAGCCAATTAAATTAATGTTCTCCATGATTGTTTGCTTAGAAAAAAAATCAAGAATATATTTAGATCTATAATGTAAAATATTGTATAAAAATGAGCGCGATATAGATGAGTCGAATGCATAATGTAGCTTCGGTAGTATTAGAACTGCGAATATGTGAACGTAATTTTTTCCTCATAATAAATTTGTGTGAAAGTGTTAATATAAGTGCAGTTTTTGATTCATTTTGTCATGGTCAACGATTTAATGGGATATAACGCGACCAACTAATTTAATACGTATAAATCTGTTATTTTAACCTCGAAATAATGTTTTTTATTTATTATTATTTAGATACAAAGTTTTTCTCATGCTTAAATCGATCAGAAAAATTTACACATGTTTAATAAAATAATCTTTACTTGAATGTGAAAGAATTACCGAGATAAAACGCCGACTTTTCGAATAAGAAAATAAAATCGATTTTTTTAATATTCTTTTCAAGTCTCAATTTGGTTCCTCATAAAAAAAATTGATGAAGAAAATTGTGTATGTAGTTTATAAGGTTGTTTATTTACTCCTACAAAAATTAGCAAGATAAAACTTCTAGATAGGGCTACAAAAATCATTCCTTACTTTTAGGCTACTTTTAACCTTATTAAGGATCAGTTCTATTTTATGTATGCCAGATACTTTATTTTAGACCTTAACAAATCGATTCACACAAAAATCCAAACTTCACCTATATAATGTAACATATAATAATGCTACATTACATGTTTATACATATATATATTTATATATATATATATGTATAAACATATATATATATATATATATATATATATATATATATATATATATATATATATATATATATATATATATATATATATTAAACGATGAGACAGCATCACGATGGCAAGTATGAGTACTTGGTACGATACAAAACCTTCGGGGTTGCACCGTGGCATATTATACGTTGAAATCATGGTCCCGGGAAAAATGTTAATATCCAATAATTATATATTTACATATTATAAAAGTTTTTATATAAACATATATGTAATGAAACACTATTATATATCCATTTTAGGTTATTTTCAAACTTTAATTGACATGTGTCTTAATCCGATTACATAATTGAATTGAAATTACATATAATTACATATCAAGACACGTGTAAAAAATGATCGTTTAATTACATATCGACGGCTGAGCGGAATAACCGATCAACTCGACGCGCACTCAAAGAAGAGGTTAAATCGGAGCGCGTCCCAAGAGTAGATCAACTCAGTTATCGCGCGAAGGACGGCTTCTTTAGCCAATTATTCCTCACTTTACGTTGTATTTAGGCAACTCTAAAGAAATATGAGAACGAATATGACCGCCAAAAAAGCAATTTACTATTTTTTTAGAGTTGCAAAAACACATCATAAAGCGAAGAATAATTGGCTAAAGAAGCCGTCCTTTACGGGGTATCTGAGTTGATCTACTCTTGGGGCACACTCCAAGTTAACTTATTCTTCGAGTGCGCGTCGAGTTGATCGGTTCTTCCGCTAAGCCGTCGATATGATACTGCATGTAGTCGTATAATATTCCAAGTCCAATTACATATTACTCTCAATTTGTTCCTTGAAAGATTTCAGGGGGACTTACCCATATAAAAATGTAATAACATCGACTAACCTCCAATGTTACAGCCTATAGTTTATACTTGTATACGCTCAAACTTACAAAAACATGTGTATGAACTTATAAACTGTAGGCTGGAACATTGCAGGTCATTCGATGTTATTCAATTTTTATGTGGGTAAGGCCCCCTGAAATCTTTCAAGGAACAAAATGAGACTTTCAAAATTAAACTTACTTTTTAAAGTCTAAATTTGACGATATCAAATTTCACACTAACGGAATTTCCATAAAATTATTTGCTTTAGTTTGACAAAAATACCTTATTTCATAATATATTGACATCATTGTGTGAGATTAAATTGTAGTAAAAAGTGTTTGTTATTATGACATATATCTACGCATACAACCTCCTTAATCACGCGCAAACCATTTTTGTGGGAATCAAACGCCCAGAACGCCTCAAGCTCAAAATTACTCCCAAAAATATCTTCAAACTCCAGCCAGTCTGTACACTAGTCAAAAACAACACTAAACTAGCAGCGTAGTCCGCCGTGGCTCACATCCTCCTCGGTTATCTCTCAGAGCTCTCCAGCTTCTTCCTCGTCCTTCACCTCCTGTTCCTCGCAAGTACCAGCAGCAGCAACAAGAAGACAAAAAAAGAACAGAGAGAGAGAGAGAGAGAGAGAGAGAGAGAGGGGCGCGAATCCAGGGAAAATAGGAGAGAGTAGTTCGGTAAGATAAACACGGAGGCGTATATATAGTTATACAACCTGATGGACAGAGAAGTGCCCGGAGGAGGGCGGGTACGTAAGCCAGGTGGCTTTGCCGGTACACCTCCAGATCCTCCCGAAACACTTGGTCCGGAGTACACACACATACACACACACACACACACACACACACACACATATTATACACGCACGTATAGGCCGCGTCTCGGCTGCCTAGAATACTAATAAAGCACCGGGGCTGGGCACCGGCTCTGAGATTAACGGGGGCTAGGCTCCTTCTTCGCTCTCTTCGCGCGCAAGAGAAAAAAATACCGCTAGAGCTGGCGCTGGATACCTGGGTGGTACGCGCCTGTCCGACGCTTAAGGGGAATTGATGTTGCTTCGGGAGGGCGCTAAATGAGGAAGGAAGGAGTGAGCGAGATGAAACTTATTATTCTTCTTCTTATTTGCTGAGAATATTTGGGGTTGGATGTGTATTGTCTTATTTTTGTAGGTTGATTGAGGTAGGGTTTATAGTGAAATCCATTCTAAAAAAGTGCACGACCAGTTTCGACAGAAATATCTCGAAATAAGTGGATACCATTTTATACCTGAATCAGTGATATGGCGTGGTTAAATACTTAATAATAATGTATTTGAAAATGTAAGCTTAGTTAGGATGTAGATATTTTTTTATAAACTTATATGAAGACTCTGTTTAATGAAATTTCAAATTTTTATAAAATTAAATGCAACGCATAAAGTAGGTGCGCAAATCACCATCGAAAATGGCTTGTTTGGTAAAAGAAAAATCGTTATTAAAAACTGTTTTTGAATCAGCATAATAATTACGTGATTACTATGTACTGAAGATGTTGCAACAACCAGAAATACTAAATTCTAATCGTGATTAAGGTTAGTTTTGAGATATAATCGATATAATTTATTGTAAGAAATGCTTGTACAGTTTTTGGCTAAATGAATCCATAGAAGATACTTAAGTGAACAAAATGAACCATATATTAAGCTTGAATTGAATCTATAATCAACTAGTTCTATTGCTTTTTATTATGTGCATAAGTTTCGGTGTATTAATGGAGATGATATCGGACAATGCTATTTATTACTATCGATCCAATTTGAACTGTAACTAGCTTATATTACTTAGCTAAGAATTGTCTAGCGCTTCATGTACTCTATAAATGAAAAAGAAGTTTCTACAAAAATTATTATCAATTAAGATAATTCTGAGAATAAGCGATAATAATAATTGCACAAATAAAATCAATAATAATTCTTTGGAGAAACTTTAACAAAGTACCATTTTATTTCTAATGTACATGAATCTTTACAAAATAGTTTTTTGGACAATATGATCCTTGTAAAGTTTAAATTGGACCAATAGAATAAACTGGCATTTTCCAATGTAATTTAAATTATCTAACGTAACTTACAAATACAAAAATCAAGAAATTTCGTTGATTATTGCTTCATGACTCATTTTGTTTACTTGTACATATCTTCTATGCAGATTCATTAAACCAAAAACTATAAAATTGTTTCTCACAATATGTTATATAGATTTTATATAAATACTTACTTTCGACGCAGACGATATAGTCTGCGCATCAGTTTGTTCACTACATACCATTTACTCGTTACATCAGTGAAAAAAGTAAGCTTATAAAATAAAATGTCACTATTTTTATATCTATGTTTAGTTTGCACTTTTATATCTCGCCTTATTTCTTTTACGCAGCTAGAAATCTCCATATAACTGTCGCGTAACAACGATAAATCATCCCCCCTAACAACAATAACAACAAACAAAATGCTCGACGACTCTTCGGAGAGAGTTATTCAAATGAACAAATTTATCAACCACTTCGTAAATTACGAAATGTACCGCGCCCTTTTTGTTGCGCTCGCTACTACGTGCATGCTAATGCGCTGCTAGACATATCTGTCACTCCTGGAAATAAAAATTACGATTGCATTATTTAAATACGCGCGAATATTCCATTCAGATTGTGTTGCATACGTCGTAGTTCACAGCTCAATTCGCTAAATTTGAGAGGGTTATAGGTGTGTAAATCTGAAAATTTGAAAAATTGTGTAACGTAAATATTTTGATCAAAAAGTAACTTAGAATGATTAGTTTTTTTGTTTTATTGTACGTAACTTGAGGTTCAAAAAATCTTCAATAGATAAAAATTAACCTTATCCCAGAATTTTACTTAAAATGAACTTCATTATTGTTCGTAGGCTCCTCTTTCAAATTTTCATTGCTTTGATTTAAAAAACAGTTTTTTTAGTTTTATGAAGTACAATAAAAAAAAATACTTTGACATAAGAATATCATTTCTGTTACTAATTTCGTTTTAATAAGTAGCGAAATAATTTTTTTCTTAAGTCACACTTAATAAACTTTTATTCTTTTAGATTACTGCCATGGTCATATATACAAAGAATGAACATACTATTTTATTTTAATCGCCAGTATGAACATCTGAAAAAGAGCTTACAGCAAGTATGAAAATGTGAACTTTGGAAATCACCAATGAAGGTCGAATAGTCAAGTTAGACAAATCTTTTCTATTCGAGACTCTTCAATTTAAACGTCCATTTACTCCTTCAAATATTCAAACGGAGGGATAAACGCGGCCGGTCACGACTTGATTGGAATCGAAAAGTTGCCTGTTTGTCCGCACGGAGGTGTAAATAATCGGGCAGTCGCGAGCCTCGTAAAAAACCGGGGGCACGTAATTCGAACTTGCCACTCAGCGCCCAGGTGTACATTGAATTATTAAGACAAGCTGTCTCCGCTGCTGGTGAGAACTAATGAAATTTCAAAAATCCATCACAGCGAGTTAATAATGACGTTATATTCGCGTCGGCAGGAAAAAAATTTGATTCCCTTCTCAGGAGAGCATCGGTAATAAAAATGTAAAGAGACTTTTTTTACGCGACGAGCGAAGTTTTACGAGGGTGCGTCGCTCCTTTTTTTTCGATGTATAATGCGCGGATGGAATCGGCGGACTTTTGATTAACGAAGTTCCGGATGGAGTTGTTAAAAAATAATTAAATGATCCGGATTATTGCTGGTTGCGATGAGTATGTGCAGTGGATGGAACGATAATACGATAGATTTCTACAGAGAAAACGTAGTTGTATACTTACTTTTTATATTAAAATAATATTAAAAAAAAATAATTTATTTATCATGGTGTTCGCGAAATAAATTCACAAAGCAAATTCGTAAAATAAATAATGACGCTTGATATGCAGTTTTTAGCATTACTTTAATCACATTTCTATTTTAATGGCATGAATTGACAATAAAACTAGTTTTAAATAATATTATATGCTGTTTTAAATAAAATATCGAAACACATTGATATTGAAAATATGTACAGTTAAATAATCATAAAGCTTTAATAATAAAAAATATGTTCTTTTGAAAGATATTGTATATCAGTAAATTTAATATAATACATGTCAATTCCAATGTTCCACGGTGTCAACAAACAAATTTCAGTGAAATAGGTAGACGACATACCAGACAGCGCGAGTGAGTTTATCTACGATCTACAAACGTTTTTCAGTGATTCTTTTTTTGTTTTCGCAGCTCGTCGCGTCAACGTTTCGTAATATCTATCCATGTACCAAATTTATCGACTAAACTGTCGAACCGTTGCGATTTTTCTCTCAAACAGCGACGGTCCAACTACTGTTTCATTCGCGTGCAACTAAATTATATAAACCCAGCTCTTTAATGTTCAAGAAGAGAAAAGTTTGGGCATTAACTTTACGTGGTGCGCATGTGTAGCAAATTTAACGGATAAACACATAATTTGAAGATATAAAACATAACCGTATTCTACATTAGTAATATTTTTTAGAATTAGTGTAAAATGTACGCACTTATTTGCACTATTTTCTTTGTGAAAGTTTTAAGTCAACCCAACTACTATGGATCAATATGACGTATGCTACCATACAACACTCGGTTAAAATCTACAAAACAAATGTTGTACTAGTTAATGTAAATTTTCTCTTTTAAAAGTAATCATTCTTTTAGTAATCATTTTTGTGATTATTAAATCTTGGTAATATGTTTACCGTTGTAAAACCTTGAGCCTACACGACAGAATCTGTTATTTTGTAGTCATTGTCAATACCTGATTTATTGGAGGAACTTGTTGACGAGCACCATTTTAGATTACAGGATAAGCGAAATTCTTTTTTCGATGGTTGTTTGAATTTTTGACATGTACTACAACTTAAGTAATTTATCAAGCTCATGCACATACATGCACATATGCACTCACATATACACACATACGTGCATACACATACACCTACACATTCAACCATACACATTCGCATACTCCTATATACAAATCCATAAAGCCATACACACACTCCCTGCGCATACACACACATGCACACGCACACGCACAAATACCCACATATACACATAAATTACCATAGCTACAGAGCCTTCTCTTCGAGAAAGCAGCAGTAAAACCATTTTTATGATATTCGGGTGACTTAAGCTTCGACAATCGCTTCCGCAATTTTTCCTGAAATATCCCTAAGCACCGCAACTACTTTCAACGCACACCCCGCTGTTCAAAGAAAAAAAATGTAAAGCGAGAAGCGGCCTTCAGAGCGGATTAAAATATGTAGCGCCCCCTTCTTATCTCACCGCTTGCACACGCTACATACACACTGGGTATACTCTACTGCACGATCTTGATATCGCCTTCTCAATCCTCTTCTCTCTCTCTCTCTCTCTCTCTCTCTCTCTCTCTCACAGACACACATACACACTCTCTCCTTGCTATATATATATATATACGCAAAAAAAACCAGCAGTGGCAGTGGCTCGCAGCAAATGAAGAAACGGACACGAGGCTCGTCTCTCTTTCTCTCGTCTCTAGGATCCCCCTTTTCTCCCGATAAGACGAGAGAGTCCCCCTCCCCTATCTCTCTCACTGTCTCTCTTTCTCGGCCTCCCCCAGAGAAATGCGAGGAATCTCAATATCGGAGGCGCGGAGACTTTCCTCCGTCCTTCTTCTCTCTCTCTTCCACCTTTTCATTCGCGCGGATCGCCACCGAGGCGTATATAAGACTTTTTTTCTCCTCCTTTTATTTGCTTTCTTTCTTTCTTTGCTTGCACCGCGGCGTGCTGCGATCTGTTCGAGTCTGCCTTCTTCAATGCAATCTTCACGCGTCGATTTGCTCGATGGTGAGAGAGAGTGAGAGAGAAAGCGAGAGAGAGAGAGTATATATACCCGGTATACGCAAACGGAAATGTCGCGTCCGAGGCGATAATGTCTGCGAGCCTTTTTCGCTTATCTATCCTGTTTGCGTCGGTTCGTCTGGCTTCGAGTTTTGTATGTATAGATGGAGTTGTAGGTGCACTGTTAGATGGAAACAGTAGTCGTGCTGTAATGGTATGTTGCTGTTTTTGTATGACAATATGACAAAAGTTCGAATGAAAATTTTGAGAACAAAATAAATGCTAATATTATATTCGAAAAAATTCGAAAACATTCGAAAAAATTCGAAAACATTCGAAAAAATTCGAAAAATAGAATTGCAGTGGTGGAAAATTTAATTTCAATATTTGCTTTGACTACTTACATTCATTGAAGTAACATGTCGTTGATTTTATGAGCCTATGCAGTTAAATCAAAATTTTTCAGAACAATTAATTATACATATTCGGAGAAGTCGAGAAAACTGAAACAAAGTGATGGAAAAATTCATTTTATTCTTTCCTTTTACTACGTATGATTAATTAGAGTAACATTGTTGTTTCTAACTGTGATTGTAATAAAAACTTTTCTGGACATACGAAACAATACCGGTCAACTGAAAAGAATCTATCATTATGCTGATTTCTAAAAAGGGGAATAAGACAGACTGCAATAACTATAGGGGTATTTCACTCTTAGCAACGTGCTACAAAATTTTGTCAAATGTAATACAAGCCAAGCTCACTCCATTAGCAGAAGATATAATAGGAGATTATCAGTGTGCATTCCGGCGCAACAGATCGACAAGCGATCAAATATTTACTATAAGACAGCTATTAGAGAAAAAGTGGGAATTTTGTGAAACCATACATCAGCTATTTGTAGATTTAAAAAAAGCGGACGATTCTATTAAGTGAAGCAAAATGTACCAAATCCTTGTACTTCTCGGTTTACCGAAAAAACTCGTGAAACTAATTGAAATATGTTTAAGCGGAAGCAGAGGAAAAGTCCAAATAGGCGGTAATGTATCCGAATCCTTCACGATACGCGACGGTTTGAAACAGGGTGACGGGCTCTCCATGGTGCTCTTTAACTTAACGTTAGAGTATGTTGTTAAAAAATGCAGGTTAACGAACTAGGCGCAACACTTAATGGAACAACGCAGATACTAGGCTATGCAGACGATTTAGATATACTGGGGGATGATAGGGAAACGGTGGCAAGAAACGCGGAAATCCTTGTAAAAGCGGCGGAGGAGACAGGGCTAGAAGTGGGTGAATCGAAAACAAAATATATGGTTATGGATAGACTAGGCATCTGCGAAGAGGAGGGGGTCTCAGAGTTGGAAATTTTACTTTTGAAAAGGTTAGCGAACTCAGGTATCTGGCGCAATTATATGTGATAGAAACGTGATTAAAGCCGAGATAAACCGGAGACTTCATTCGGGTAATGCCTGCTTCTACACCGTGAGTAAATTACTAAAGTCAAGGCTACTTGTCAAAAATCGTTCAAATAAGGATATATAAGACTATAATACTGTCGGTGGTTCTGTACGGGTGCGAAACGTGGGCGCTCACTAAAGCGGCGGAAAACCGTTTTAGGGTTCTCGAAAATATGGTTCTGCGAAAAATATACGGGCCGAAGAAAGATGAGAAAACCGGGGAATGGAGGAAAATGCACAATGACGAGTTGCACAATCGGTACGCGTCACCGAATATTAACAGAATAATAAAATCGCGCAGGTTATAATGGTCAGGACACGTAGGAAGAATGGGGGACGACCGTACGGCAGTACGGATTATGAAGGACAAGTCAAATGTAACACGACCTCTAGGTAGACCTAGACGCAAATGGGAAGACAACGTGAAAATGGATCTAATAGAAATCGGGCGGGAGGGTGCTTCATGGATGGGGTTAGCACAAGATAGGGATGCGTGGAATGCTTGCGTAGATGAGGCCATGAACTTACGACTTCCAAGTACCACTTAAAAAAAGATAACAATTAATAAATATCAGAGAAGTAAAAACCATTCTTAGGATTCGCTTGTATGTATATTTTCGAAGATAAATTTGAAGAAATGAAATATGAATATTTTTAGCGAACAATATTCCGATGTAAGTAATTAGTAACAAATTTTTTAATTCGTTTAATCCTGACTGTTTTAAATGAAAAATATTTTTTTGTATTTAAACTGTAATTTTAATGTAAATTATCGTACATTATGAATATTACTGAGAAACGTATAGATACTAAATATCAAAGAGGTCTTTAATTTCAATATATTTTTAAATAAACGAGAAAGCTTTGTCAATTCTAGAAATATAATTATGAAAAGTTAACAAACACTGAGAAAACCAGATTAAATTGTTTGAACTAGAGATAAATTACATCATGCATTAAATTAAGACTTAATTGTAAAATTTTTATATCGTGAATTTTACATAATAAAGATGTTGCCTGAGTCACAATATATACTGTGTAGGTACAATATAGTTTTCTTAGCGTACACAATCAACAGAAAGACAAACACAAATTCGTAGAAGGATCCCGGGTTCCTCAGCGCAGTACCCGACAAACAGCGCGAGCAAAAACTCCATGCACATATACAACAACAAGAAAGTGAAGTGAGGGAGCAGTGTCTAATAGACGGATGAGAACAAGCACAGTTAAACAAATCCGGCATGTGCAAGAAACCAGAGCCAGGTCAGTTGTAAACGAGTACATCAAGATTGTGTTTACTCTCAGGAGTTTCAAATAAGACCTCAACATTTGGTATGTAGTTTTTACTCTCAATACGTAAGTATTACTTTCAACAATTCAGAGTGAAATCTCAAAATTTGTGAGTTACTTCAATATTGAGTAATAACATTCAAATTCCGAAAGCAAACACTAAACATTAAGTGTTATTAGCAGTAAAATTACCAGGGTAAATATTGAAAAATCAGTGTAAACATTGGAAAATGAGTTAAAACACTCAATTTTGTACATAAGCATCCAAAACTAAGCGCTAATACTCAATTTTTTATATAACAGCAAAATTTTAGTTCATACAATTTTTCAGTGCTGAAAAACATTTTGAACACTGATGTTGGAATGAAAAAAATTACTATTGGTACTAAATTTTTACTGTAAATAATAAAAAATGAGGGCTGATAGGCCATTTTTAATGAAAATACTCAGAAATGAATGTTAGAAACTCAGCACTTATGTTTGATTGTATGTATAGAAAGAAAATGTTACTATTCGATTTTTGGATGAACACTGGAAACAAAAGTTATAATACTCAAATTCAAATATAAATAGATAATACATTTTAATGCAAATATTTTTTAGTGCGGGCAATGATTTTTACCATGCAATTTTTAATGCAAAGACCGATATATGAGTGTTAACACGCAATTATTAGTGCAAACACTGAAAATTATGTAACATAATTTACAAGTTAAAAAGAGTAAGTGTCAGCACTCAATTTTCAGATTTGTTGTGAGCAAGGCTTAACGGTAAATTCGCAGTGTAAATGCTTGACTTTTTCCCCAAAGTGAACAACTATAGAGCCCTCGCGCGCATTGTGCTCTCTCGCATAACGCGCGCCACGCGGCTGTACTCCCTCGTGGACCGCCTCTATTGTGTGCCCTGGCGCGCCATCGACACGTTTCCTAATGATTCCAATTAAATCGTTGTTCCCTTTGCGCTCTCTCTATATCTATCTCTCTCGCTCTAGCGAAGCTCTGAAAAGCCCGGGAATCTGCTGTGCGTGCTCGAATTTACTCGACGAGGCGTGTTATATAGTTTGACCTCGTCAATCGCCTGAGTTATAGACGGGCCCGTGAATTATTGGCGCGCGCTGCGCTCGATGCCGTTGATAAGAATAATGCCTACGATCGCGCGCTGTTGTGCACGGCAAGTAATACGAAGCGCGAGGCGGTCGGGGCTTAGGCCGGCCATGCATGGATTAAAATATCCAGGAATATTGTTGGCTAAATAATAAAGCGAATGGAACATTCTATGCGAGGTCTTCGTGAAAGGTATGTGAGGAGAGAAATTGTATTTCTTTTATTAAAAAATGGCGATGTCTGAGCTGATTTTCAACATTACGTGTTTAACTTTGAGTGGTCATACGGGGTGTAAGGAATCCCAATAGGTTTAAATGGCTATCCTGTCCAAAATAAGTAAGTCTGTTAGGGATAAAGAAAGCGTTGAACATTTAGGAAGCAATGTAGAATATGAATATTAATTCTCTTTTCAAAGTTTCGTAAAATATTGACTTATTTCACGTAAAGAAATGATAGCTTTTTCGATTTTTGATATTTAAAAGGCGAACAAGTTGAGGAAAGAGAACATTCAATTCATATTGTACGGCGCTTTGAGAATGCAAAGAAATTTATTTAAACATACAACATGTAACAGTTTTAGCATGGTAACCGTTTCATTTTTGGGGTCTAGATAACCCCTAATGACCAACGTAATATTTGGAGGTATGACCTTCTATAGAAGAACATTTGTTTCGTATTAGATCAGCTAATGTAAGTGACAATATTATGTAAAAAAAGAGTACCTTACGTTCTGGAAAATAAATGTAATTAAAAAATGTGTGTTACATCATAGAGAGGAGGATGCCCATTGATTTATACTGTCTGATCTGTTAAAGAAGAACGTATAAAATCAACACCATTGTTTAGAGCTCATCAGAACATGAATTTAAAAAAAGAAATTTACCCCCTAAAGTGTGGGGAATGTTCAGAAAAACGCCATAAAAGACGGAAAATAAGTAGAAATTCCCGAATATGGTTAGACTGTATACATTGCTTTAAATGTCATTAATCCACAGATATTATTTTTTATAACTTTCTCCGCACTTATAGTGGTTAATTTTTTTTAAATTCATACCTAAACGAGATTTAAATAATTGTGTTGGTTTCATACATTTTCTCAAGGAGGCTGCCATGAACATCCTCCTTGTTCAATAAAGACAAAAGTAACTTAAGATAAAATTTAATAAATGACATTTACATACTCATTTTACTTATTATCATTTATCTATGAAATTTGTACGAAGCTAAATTATAAAATAATAATTTTGTATAGAGTATTAAAATATACGTGGATAATAAAAATTCGATATTCGGTAGATATTTGATAAAAATGTGTTTTTCTTTCGCTGTTTTTTTTTGTTAAAAAAATAAATATAAGTACGGAATGTTCTACATCGGTAGAGTAGATTTTTCTTTCTTAAAGTATAGAAATATATTTAAATCTACGTGCTCAAAACAGCAATGAGAACAAATCTTTTTACTCTGACAAAAATGATTTTTACTCTACAAATTACAATTCTCTTACAAAAAATTCCCGAAAAATGCTTTTGATAGTGCGTTTTCATGAGAATATACCGTAAAATTAAAGTATATTTTTTTTCTACTTTTATGAAGAGAATTATGAAACCATGGAGCCATCTGATTTTTTCGTACAAATGTTACGTTTTTGTAGAAACTCGCATTTATGTAGAACTTTCTATGTGGAACTTTTCTTTGTATATTTTTACCACCTTTTTTTCTCCAAATTAGAATATTTTTCATACACGATCATTTGTTTAATTACTCAGAATCGCAAAAAAGAAATTTTAACTATGATTTATGATTATGAGAGGACATCAAACAAAAAGGCCTTGCACGGCGACCAACCAACACAATTCTCCTTAACATAATGAAATCTCCTTTGTGAAATTAAGAGGAGAAAAAAAATTACGAAAACGCAGCGCAGCGTAGCCGCCAGAACGTGAGCTGAAATCGTGTTATATTAAAATAACACACGAGTGTACGGCTTGTTGTAATGAAGTATACCTCTCTACGTGCACGTGTATATACGGACTATATGCAGAAAGCGTGCGCGGAGTTTTCAAATATGTGCTTTAAAAACCAGTGCCTTAATTAAAATTTCCATTTATTGTTATAGGTATTCAATATTTGTGGCACGGTAATAACAGAAACATTTTCAATCAGAAGCGGAATAGCAACGATAGAGTGTGAGCTTTACAAAAAATATTGATGAATGGTGTTATTGCGTACATTGTTATATTGCGATGCAATGCACTGTGCAAAGTCTTGTATAAACATTAGTACTTCCTGGTTATCCGAGTAAAGCGAAGTTATGTTATTATCCAACATCTATATACATACATGATTGAGCTCACGTGCTTCGAAGATACTATATGTAATATACTACCTAAATGCAACAGCAATTTCGAGTACATTGTACATCAAACTTCAAACATCAGCATATTCACATAACCATGCAAACCAGTAATACATGCGCAATTAGTATTTCTCATAAATTACGTGCTCTTAAAACAAGACTTTTTAAAACTTGCTGCAATCCGCAATCCAGTCGTTTAAAAATGAACCTCTCTTTCCATTAATAAAGAAAATATGCCAAATTTATACAGCCGAGAGGAAAATTGCGTTGTGAAGTTTTTCTAGAAATATACAAAAAGATGAACATTATACGAGATTCGTATACTTAATACACCATAAACGATTATTTTAGACAAACAGATATATCCACTTATTTCAAGTCTAATTGCAGTGAATTAATAATTATTTGTTATTTCTTTTCTTTCAATATATTAATAATAACCTTAATTAAATAGAAAAAGTCGAAAAACAATAAATTTGTATACATTTTATATAGATTATCTAACGCCGTGTACTCTCTATAAACACAATAATGGTTATAGTGGGCTAATGCCTTATAAATTAGACTAAAAATCTTTTAAATGTTTTTTGTTTTGCCTGTTAAAAATATGTATAAATTCAAATAAAAATGTTTATATTCTTTTGTGATAAATACAAAATAAATGTTATAAAAAGGCGTTCGACAACACCGAATGCGCGTGTAACGCGCTGAAAAACATCCATTTTATTATATTCCGTACAATTTGAATGATTTATTGTTAATAGTTGAACATTGTTTGTAAATAATTTTTTTCATAAATACTTTTAATATACTTTAGTTTGAGTAAATTCATACAGGAAGAAAATATATTCATTTTTATTATAGCCCCCCCCCCCCCCCCTTAAACTTTATTACAAACTACGAGTTACTTTTCCATTAACAACAAAGTTTTGAGCAACCTAACAACAAACACCAATAAACATCTAACACCCCCTGTATAGATACAAAAAATGTTCTACTGCGGAACACCAAGTCTCCCTCGCCCCCATTAAACCAACCACCGCTCGTGGCAAAAATCCCATACCATAAAATTTGTCTCTCGTGCGCATTTGTCCCCAACGAGCGGATCTGTAACTCGGTCGTGTTTCCCCTCCCCAGGTCGAAATTATCGATGCATGCGTGCACACTCGAGAAGAACCGCTGTAACTACCTTCGGCGGGCAGGCAGAAGCAGCAGCAGCTGTAACTTCCTGCTCCCCTTTCCGCATTCAAGCATATTCCCTAAACTCGAGAGAACCAGCGCTGTCGCAGTCTACGGTAATTGTGGCAATTTCTGGGCACCTTGGCATTACGGTCGACCATGATGTATTCCATTCCTCTATGTACACGTGTATATATAAAATAAGATAAAAGTATCTACATACGCATGCTAGAGGTGAGAGAACGTCGACGATCGATGAGTAAGTTCACCGGTGGAGTATATATATGTATATAATATAGTGCGGTGTATATAGTACGTTGACCCTTAGAAAGGAGGATTTCATTATGTCGTTAACGAAGCCGTAAATCAAAAGACTTGCGGATGATGGCAGAGAAGAGAGTGAGAGAGAGAGAGAATGGTAGAAGGGAGGCAGCGCCGGCAAATTAATATGACAACTGTGAGGACGCTTGAGCGAGTCGAGTCGAGAGGTGCGGAGGAGTTCTGTTTATGTATGTGTGTATAGAGATGGAGTTGAATTATCCCGGGCGAAGTCGAGGCAAATTCACAAGAGATGAGAGCGAAATTTTGAAAATTATTCATCTACGGTGAGATTTATTTCAGTTTATGATAAATTAAGTATCATATAAAACGTGAGATCATGATGATTTACAAAAAAAAGAACTTTTGAGAATTAAAAATAGTTAGTTGCTAACTTATTTAGCAGTTTTCTTCTTAGAAGCGGTCTAAACAATTAGACTTAAATTATTGGAAATCGTATTTCTTAAAAATTACTTTACAACATTCATCTAGTATGTATGTAAAATGAGAATTATGCGGACTTTAAGAATATCTAAACTCAGAGAAGCATGTATATGTGCAAATCCACAGAAAATTAACAATAAGTCTGTTCGAAAACTCGAAAATTATTTTTTGAGGGCACATCTCTCGGATCAAGTTTCTTCGGATTTCTAGGTCACTCCAAAGATGGGAAAAATCGTAAAAAAGTCCCAGGTTGGGGTATACTTTTTCTACAGCCATTTTACTATCTCAGGATTTTGCGTAAAATTCGTCGATTTTCGAAAAAAACATATAAGTTGATGTACTTGTAACCGTTCATCGGCACAGCTCTTATATATGGATATGCATTAGAATTATTGCAAGAAGAATATAGTTTTTCGCGAAATTATTATAATTTTCTCTTACGAAAGCCCCTGTTGTACTATCAGTAATAACTTGAAACAAAATTAACAAAAAATACTAACTTCGACAAAAACACGAACAAATCGACTTTCATACTGGTCTCTATGTAAAATTATAAAATCTCTAATTATATTTCAAATTAATCCTTGTATAAATATATTTTCTCATATAAATATTATATGTACAAAATATGGTTCAAGTCATGTTTTATTTCAATTTTATTGAAAATAAACTGATTGGGACCCCTCTCTTGAAAACTCACTCTCCTTTTCATCTAGGAACAACTTCAGTAATTTTTCGGATTAGAAAGGGAGATATAACATACCATGGACCTTTTCTATAACCCTTGTTCCAGCATTCACTGTGTGGAAAAACACGGTTCAAAAACCGTAAGCAGAACAGTTAGAATTTCTGTCTTTCAACGAATGACGCCAGTCTATTTATATGAACAATCTTCTTTTTGTGTCTTAGAGATTTGCGAATGCAGAATACCACGTCATTGATCTTCTACACGATTTCGTTTTGGAAGTTTTCCTTTTGTCTTTCGAGGGTTAAGAATCAAACTCTTTGTCGCTGTTTGAAATGGACGTATCTTGCCATAAGAAATTATCGATAGAAGTCAAAAATATCGATATTGGTGAAAAACATACGCAGCCTCCGGGATATCTGGACCACACCCGAGATGATCACCTCGCTCACGTGCAAGTACACCCACTGAAAAGAGTTATCGATAGTTGAAAAATATCGATAACAGTGCTAATTGATTCGCAGCAGCCTGGACATCTACAACGGTTTTTTAAAAACATTTGTTAAGGGAAGGGATTTTGTTTCAATAGGGAGAAACTCACTAGATGAAATTAGTTAGACAGGAAAATAACTTTCATTGTCAGAATAATCAGTTTAACAATTCTTTTGTATATGTGAGTATTGCATTTTGTGAATTGAAAGCAAAAACGGCAGAATACTAGTTTCCTTCATTCTTGGAGAATATAATATTAATAATTATCTATAATAATTTTAATTAAAATCTCTTTAAGAAAGCATAGTACCTCAGCAGTTGGCAGTATTTTTATGACTAGTATTTTCGGACTCCACCAAAGCATAAAAAAACAAAAAAGAATCACCATCACAAAGCTTTCTCTTTCAGAAATCCAAATAGAAGTTTTTCAAGTGTTTTTAGCGCGTCTATTCGCGCACTGCCGTATCGCGAATAAAGAACTTTATGATGTCTTGATTTTTTTTAATACTACTCTGAAAGACGAAAAAGATTATGCCTTGGGAAGTACGATAAACCTTAAATTAGAGTCTAGAATTCTTTGAAAATAGACTCGAATACATTTTTAAGTATATATAATCCTTTGAAACTCGCAGAATTGTTTATATACGAGGGTAGTTCAATAAGTCTTTAGAATGACCAACAGATGGCGTGCGAATCGCTCCAAATCATCTGTTTTCAGTCAGCACCACTCCCGACTAGATATATGGTGCAGTCACAGTCCACATCTTCTGAGTTTACGTGTTTTTATAACCAATTGAAAAAAAAAATTGCTTGTTAAGAAAAATGGAAAAAAACGAGTTCAGAGCGGTAATTAAACATTTTCATTTAAAGGGTTTAACTCCATATGAGATAAAAAAATGAATTGGACTCAGTTCATGGCACATCTGCCCCTGCCTTAGCAACGGTTTATAACTGGGTAAATGAATTTAAGCGTGGTCGTACATCAATAAGTGACGAACCACGTTCAGGAAGGCCCGTAGAAGCAACTACTCCCGAAATCATCAATAAAATCCACGATATGGTGTTGAAGGATAGAAGATTAAAAGTGCGTGAGTTAGCTGAGGCCACAAGGATATCTATAGGTGCAGTTGTTTCAATTCTACATGAAAAATTAGGCATGAAAAAGCTATCGGCAACATGGGTGCCGCGTTTGCTCTCAGCTGAGAATAAACGCAATAGAGTGGTCGCCTCTGAGACTCTTTTGGCGCGCATAAGTCGGAATCCTGAGGAATTTTTTCGTCGATTTGTGACTGTGGATGAAACATGGATACACCACTACACTCCTGAGACAAAGGAACAATCCAAACAGTGGATTTCCACAGGCGAACCAGCTCCAAAGAAGGCAAAGACCGTAAAGTCAGCTAGTAAGGTTATGGCTACAGTTTTTTGGGATGCACGTGGAATTATACTTATTGACTACTTGGAAAAGGGTAAAACAATTACTGGTGAGTATTATGCATCATTATTAGAGCAGCTGAAAGAAGAAATTAAAAAAAAACGACCACATTTGGCGAGAAAAAAAATTCTCTTTCATCACGACAACGCCCGAGTTCACACATGCTTCGTTTCAATGGCTAAAATTGAAGAACTAAAATTCGAATTGGTCGAACACCCACCGTATTCACCAGATTTAGCCCCCAGTGACTTTTTCTTATTTCCAAACTTGAAAAAATGGCTCGGTGGACAGAGATTTACGGACAACGAAGACGTCATTGCCTCTGTAAGTGCTTATTTTGAGGAACTTCCGAAAACGCACTTTTCTGAAGGATTAAAAAAACTTAAAAAGCGATTGACCAAGTGTATAGAGCTCCAAGGAGATTATGTTGAAAAATAAAAAAAAATTTACCCAAAAAAAATTGTTTTTATACTTTATTCTAAAGACTTATTGAACTACCCTCGTATCAATTCTATTTTATTTGAGTCATCAAAATCGAGAAAAACGTCAAAAATTAAAAAACCGTTTCTAATTTAAAGCATATTGGCTTGAGCGACATCTTAATCTGAGCCTCAAGTGAAATATACAAAATGATTCTCATTTTTTCGTAATTTGGAAATTCTGTTACTAGTTTGCTACCTAAAATAGAAAGGCGTACCCCCCACCACTACACTACGGCCGTCGCGCGCGCATGTCTATATTTCACTGATTTTTGTATATAACATTTCATCGGTAATTTTATCGGAATTATTTTAAATCGATACTACAACTATTCTTATATACCGTTTATTTTTATCAGTATTTATTACTGAAAATTGCAGTCGTAATAATTTAAACAAAAAAAAATATCTCGCTCCAGGAAGGACGAAAAACAATTTTTTTTTATATAAACAAGCTTTTTGACTATCTATACGCCAATACACCGAGAAGTTAATAGCAAATATTATCGCAATAGTTTACACAACCCTTTTTTGGACGCCTTTTTTAGGATTCAAGTTGAAAAAGCGCTTAGATTCAAGTTGTATATAGTAGATAAGTCTTTAGGAAGAAAATGAGACCTCAAACACTGCTGGGCAAGTCCCAAACTTTGTAGAAATTAGAATTTACAAAGACGTCTTTTTTAGTTGCAAAATAAATTTTTGTGTAATAGTAGAATATTTTGGTCTATAAATAATTATTCATATTTAGCATCATAAAAACTGTATTATACCAATATTTCAAAGTCCATAAATTGTTTTTCTCAGAATTAAAAATAATTGAAAAAAGGCGTTTTTGACTTTTCTCAATTAAAAATAATTGAATCAAGACGGTTTTTTAGCTTTCCTTAATCAACAGTTCTGCAAAAATTAACGCGACACAGTTCATTTTGTAGGTATATTTAATACCTACAACTTTCATCTGGAATTTTTTTTTATTCGAGCTTTGCGTTCGCTGCTAGAAGCCAAAAACCTGTTTTGGCCCATTTTGCCGATTTTGCACCGGCTCCTGTCAAAATATTAGGAGTGGCACGCGTACAGAATATCTTTTTAGACACGTTTTCTATAAGTTCCTGCTAAAAAAATTACGGGTACGATTTGATGTTGTGTAAAATGCTAATTCTACTGGACTATAAGTACAGTAGAAGCGTATTAGAGTAAAGACAATGCGACCTTTTTTTTACATTTATTTGGGCACTATTTATAATATCAAGAAAATTTATAGTTACTTTCCTTGAAAAATAGCAGCTGACGCATTATAATTTAATAGTTTATATTTTTAGACGGATTTTCCTTTCAATACGTGAAAACACAAACAATTAGGGGATTAAAAAACTGTCTTTGTTGTCCGTAAAGATGGTGATGCAGCATTGAAGTTCCTCACGTGATACCTTAGAACGGAAGATCGCAGGTCTAGTTATGACCAGGCAAAATTTGCGTTCTGCTCACTTTACACTCGAAAGGCGCCGAAAAGCAGACAACCAGCTCTGTAATAAAATTATATTCTGCGCTTGCTACCTTGTACTACCAATCCTACATTTGGTGATGGAAAAATATGGTGTATATGACTATATGAAGGGGCAGTATCCGTTGCATCTTCGATATTAGTCAAAGGACTGATTTTCGTCAGAATCCGTTCAGTACGTCGACGATAAGGTCGACTAAGAGAACGAACTCCGGGCGAACTCCCGCTCGTCACTCAATATTTTTTCTAAACTTAAACTCTTCATATCTTTAATATACGCAATAATTGTTATAATATTAATTGAAGTAATTATATTATTATACTTTAAATAAAATTATCAACAAAAAATTATTTTTAACCCAGTGTCTCAATACCAGAGGCACAACCAACATTGCTACAATTGCTACAATGGAATATGATAATTTACATTCGATTCAGTCAAAATAATTGCTTAAGTCGTAATGCTGTAGCTTCAACGCTAAAAATCCGCCAGAACCTTGTGTCCCTTTGTGGACAAGTCCGACGCCGGTGATTGGAAGAAGTATAGATGGCATAGTTTTCTGCGCATCGAGAAATGGAACAGTATTCTGTCCGAGATCTTTTGTGATATCGGACATTCTGAACTGTACATACTGATTGTGATTCGAAATGGCATCTACTGTCGTTGATCTGAGTGGATCGTCTGGATTTCCAAGATCTACTTCGGTCCTGCAACAGAAATTACATTTGTCAGAGGGGTTTAAAATTAAATATGATACCAATCCTTATCACACAACCACTTGCTACGTACAGGACAGAATTTTCTTTCGGAGAATTCTAAAGACTTTACTCCGTTATAATGCATTAGCTTGAAATTTGGAATAATAATACATTATTTCATTGCAAGGGAAAAACCACTACTAACTGCTTTAGCAGAATGCTTTCTCAAAGAGAGGTGCTAATTAATAGATATATAGAATCTTATAATGGAAATTCGCATTAAATAAATTATTGCTAAAATTAATTCATGATATCAGACATAAAAATAGCCATAAAAGATATAGTTTAAATAATACTGACGCGTATTTTGTAAATATTAACGTATATTTTATAAATTTTAGTAAACAATGCTAAGAAAAATAATTTAATTTTCAAAAATGTTTATTTTTTTAAAAAATTCTACAAATGCGCGTTTCTTTTTAAATAAGCTTTAGAATATTAGTTTTGAAGAAGTAAAACGAAAAAAATCATGCGCACTTTAAAAATGTTCATGTATCTTTTATCTTTTATCTTCAATACAAACTTCGATTTGATAAAATAGCTACTTATCTAAAATTCTTTAAATATCGTTTTTCTTTAAATAGCTCAAGAATAGTTTTAAAAAATATAGATCGTAAAGAAATCATGCACTCTTGAAGAATTTATGTCTATCTTTATATATTTACATATTTATATTGTAAGGTACGCAGACGGGCGCACGTTGACATGAGACGCTCAAGTCGGTTGGGAGGAGCACACGTGCTGACGAGGATGAATTCTTAACATACGCGAGTCTTCTCGCGTGAGACAAGCGCGTCTCTGGAGCAACGCGCACAGGCAGTCAGACCTGACTTCCAATCGAGCGAGCATCTAGCTTTAGGCGCGGACAGACACCTCTCTCTCCTAGTTACTGAATAAACGATCATAAACCCTATTCCTTGTCTTCTTCTTTCGAACGCCCCAACCTCATCGAGACTCGACACTTGATTGCGCAGAGTAAAACACGCGACGAACCGCACGCATTGCGTTTATTCTCTCCGTTATACCGGCATCCCTTGCGTGTTTCGCATGTGAGGCACACGGACTGTTCGCGAAGTGATTAAGTACTCAAGTTCGCTATCGGTGGTTAAAAACCGCCGAGCCGATCCGAGAGACAGGAAGGAAGGAAGGACGTAAAAGAGTTCGAATTCTCAAACATATTTTGTCATCCGTGGGTTATCCGCAATCCCTGAAATTTCCATTTATATCATAATTATCGGCGTAGAGACTGGGCGTCCACGAATAACTCAAATTTGGTTGTATTCTCACAACATCGCATAACATTTCTTTGTAACTGTCGTTTTTTTCATACTCGCGCAACATTTGAATATCCCTGATAAGCGAAATATCCCTGTTAAATATTTTTGGGCGTAAAAGTGGCAAAAGTAAGCAGCCGTCAACCCAAGTACCCAGCAGAAGTTCGAATGAATATAATTTAAGGGAGAATTTAGATCAGATTTGGGCCCTCGATCCTGCATCACGCGAAGCGAATCTATCGCAGTCTTATTTAACTGCGCCTTTACAAATGCCATCTTCTACATTATTCACTCCGTTACAATATCTTCATCGTAATCTCCCGAAAAGAATTATTTTTAATTTGATAAATCTAGTTTTCGAAAAGTCTTTAAATTTCCTTTTTTTCTTAAAAATAGCTTTAAAATAGTTTAACGGTGATGCTAACTCACCCACCACCAACAATTACGAGGATCCACTTTAAGTAAATATTTTTATGGAATGATACTGCCCCAATCATAAACATCAACTTTCCGGAGAGATATCTTAGCATAATTGATAATTGAACGAAATAAGGTGGTTCCTCGTATTTGTCCATAACAGGATGGTTTAACATCACGTTAAAAGAAATAAATTAAAATAAAATCACGCGCAATTTAAGAATGTACGTCTATCTTAAGTAATAACTTAAAATCTGTTTGTTAATTCATAAGTAATTACTTAAGTAATAACTTAAAATCTGTCTGTTAATTCATAAGTAATTACTTAAGTAATAACTTAAAATTTGTCTGTTAATTCATAAGTAATTACTTAAGTAATAACTTAAAATCTGTCTGTTAATTCATAAGTAATTACTTAAGTAATAACTAAAGGAATAACTTGAATAATTACTTAAGTAATTACTTAAGCAATTGCTTAAGCAATAACTTAAGATCGAACATCGGCGCCACTAACCTCACCGCGCGGAGAGCTCACAAAGACCGGTAGGCGACTTTTCACAAATATTTAATATTGTGTCCGTGTTAGTATAACTTTTTAATAATCTCAATAATGAGTACGTTTAAATAAGTTTTTTTTAATTGTATGACAATTGCAAACTTAAATTCAAGATCCCAGATCCCAAATACTCCCAGGAAGGTATCAGCATTTTCAAAAACATCTTCGAGCGTGCCGCTATCAGATCTTCTTCGTTCGAGCCGGGATAGGAGCTTTTTCGCGCTACTAGAAATGGGAGGATCTTCGCGCAATGTCTGTGATAGTAGGTTCTTCCATTAAGGCGTCGATATACAAGCTACATTGTCTCGGATATTATCAAATAAAGCAAGTTTACCTGCGTTCAAGGTCATTATCATTGTGCACCCATTGGCTTCCCGTGCGATTCATTTGTCCACTTGCGTAATCGAAGGGTGTAACTCGAATTTCGAACCTTAAGTTATCCTCAACCTGCTGAAATCGCATGCCTGTAACGACATGATTGGGTGGGGCTTTCAAGTCATCTAAATATACGGTCTTCTGCTTATATGTGACTGTATAGACATTGTCATTTTTGTAAAAATGTCTCTGGCTGAAGTATCCAACTGGAAATTTTGATACATTAACGACATCCGAGACGTGACGTGAAAACAATTCTTTCTGTGGAACTTTCTTTAGCTTCTTATATTCGACATCGTCGAATAAGGATCCATTGGCTATCAATTTAGCTTGTTCTATTTTAATATAAACGACGTATCTCTCCAGCACTAGCTGTGCTGAAACTATGACACTGCAAAATAGGTATGATATTTCTTTAATCGATATTTTACAGACTCTATAAAGTTAATTATAAAGCACTACATTAAATCCCAACCCTTACTCTAGTCTCCACCGCGATGCGCATGTGCCATCGCCTTCGGCTCGGGCACAAACAGCGCGTGGCGGTGGAAACTAGCGTGAGGTTCGGAAATTAATATGTAACACTATTTTCCCTCTAGGGCGGTAAACGAGTACGAACTTTTTAGTAGGTACGTTAAAGAAGCGTATATTGAACGCGTGAATAAAGTTAACCAGCGATTGCCAGCGTGTGTGACACACTCGCTCCGCTCGGGTGCCGAAACACACGCAGGCATTTAATGGCTCACTTTAGTCCCTAGCTGCATAATATACTATTAATTGCTTATCAGCATTTTTAACAAATAAAGCACTTGTCAATAAATTAACAATGAATAGTAAGTGAAAAGAGTCGCAGGAAAGATTACCTCGCGAATAGAATTTGCAAGATACAAAGGAAGTGAACAACGTTTTCTATTTAAATAATAATAAATAAAAATAGTTTTTAGTAATAATAATATCACTATATATGATGAGTCTTGTACAGACCCTTTCGTAACTCAACTTTTTTTAACTACAACAATATAATAGTATATTGTGTATCAAGGGCGGAAAGTCGGCAATTACCGCGAGGACGTTTAAGGCCTATATCCGAGGCAACGAGAGGCAACCCGAGGCTAGACATGTGACTGCGTAACAAAGGTCGTCAACTGACGGTCTAATGTCCGTCTGCTGACCGTCTCATGACCAACTATATTTTTAGTACAATTTTCAGTTTTTAAATTCTTGGAAATCTAGAAAATCTCACATCGACAAATTGAACGGCTCGCAGCATGGGCGCGCAGCATGAGCGCCCCAGTAAACACATAAGATATATTTTAGATAACAAATGTTTAAAAGGTGGACATTTGTTATCTAAAAGATATTTTACAGACGCTGGAAAATATCTGCAGATAACTCTGGTTTGCGGGGGGGTTTAACGACTTGCGCTACATTTTGCAGCTTTATAATTTCTTTCTAAACCAATATACTATCAAAATTTTACGTAATTAAATGGATTTACATAATCTAACTATTCCTACTGCATTCAATATTTTACTTAACTCTGCTTCTTCTTAATAATTATTAAAAAATTATAAATATAAATAACAAGTGTTAATATATTTTTTTAATTATAATAAAAAAATTTAGTTAATAAAATCGAACGTATTAAACATAATAATAGTATTGCTTTATTAATATATATAATATAGCATTATTTTACAATAAACATTTAAATAAAATATAAATAAATATTCCTCTCTATCTATATAGTTGAAAAATTACGGTCTTTTGCTGCCAGAGTTTCTAACCCGAAAAACAGACCGTCTTTTTGCGAAGAATTTTTTTGAAAATATGTCATCATCGTGAAGGACGAAAAAATGACGGACATTTGACAGTCTTACTCAAAAAGATGATCCATTTACATCTCTACCCGAGGCACCTTCGGGTGGAAAACGAAATCCTCTGGCAAAGTACTGTACTTTTCTGCCTTAGGGCGGTAAAGTAACGCAATTTCTACCAGCTTCATATATGCACGAGAAATTATCCTTCCAGTACAGGTAGGACAAAAAATACTGTTAGCTCCACGGCACCCCACGACTTCGGCTAGCCTCGGGCTGCTCTGGTAGCATCGATTCGGCCTGCACATTGCACTCGTGGTAATCGCCTACAACCCGCCTTTGATACAAGATACTATCAATTATTTTTCTATTTTTGCCCGCTTATCACTGTTTTGCTCGCCGGTAAGAGAACGGCGACTTTGATTCCTCTTTACACATACATCAAAATCGCGAAAATCGTACATGTGTTACAAAATATATCTTTGCAATATATCTTCATTCAATGTTTGCAATTTGGTGATTTTTTTTATATTTAATTTACTTTTACACCCTGAAGCACATTTAAATTTTGTGTTCCCATCTTAGTCAAATTTCCTTTTATAGACAGAATTATTAGATAGAAATATATTTAAACTTTAAAATAACAAATTAAGAAATGTCCTTAATAAAAAATTACATGTACTCTTTATGAAAATATTATTAGATATGTGAAACAATGTACCAAAAGAAACTGTAAACAGAAGTAGCGGTAAACAATTAGCTGCAAATAGTTATAAGCCACGCATATGCACCTTTTTACATTAACCATTACAAAAATGAACTTATGCTACTATAATGTGATAAGATGAAGTCATTGATTTATTATTATTTTACTTATGTATGCTGCCATTATAATATACAATATATATTTGTGTTAATTTTATCTATTAAGAGGATGCAAAATTATTAATATATCATAACAGGTTATATTAACATAACTTCAAATCATTTTTCAGTGGTAAAGACCAAAGATTATTTATCAAATATCTTTTAAACAATAAAATTATTTTGTTCCTACTAGTTTCTCTTAACTTCCGAAATAGCGGGCAGTAAGCTGAAGTATCTGGCTGATTTTTCGATTTCACTTTCGCAATTGCACAGACACGTGATCCCTGAGATCCAATGGTCACGAAAACCTTGTATATCGTCGCAATGATTCACATCACGGTGTCCATATACAGTACCAGAATCAGTCTTCATCCATTCGTATTTGCGGTGGCTACTAATATTCTAGAAAATAAATTAATGTTTGACAGATGCAATATTTTCTTCTGTTTCACACACTTGACTATTTTCTCATATAAGTCTAACATGGTTGCAGAATGCTTCATTGATATCAATATAGTATGATTATCGAAAATTAAACTAAATATTTAGTGAAAATTTATGTTTTAATTTATAATAATAATGAATATTTTCCCCTGTTTTATTCATTTATATCAGGAATGTAGTTCTTTTTCAATATCTAGCAGCATAAAAGTATTTCTTTAAAACTTTTCTTAAATTTTTGTTTTTTAACATTCTCGTATAGCTCTGATAAAATTAAGAAGGTGTGAGAGTTAAGTTTTATATCAGGGTAAAATAAAACAATAAATATGCTAAAATATTGGTTAATGTGTATTGTTATTTTAGGGTTTACGATGACAACAAAATTGAGGGTCTAGATTGGATAACTTTCCGAGCGCACGAAAACGAGTATTGTCCAAGCGGGCTGGGATAAGGTACAAACCAAAATCAATCCCAATAAAAAATTAATAGTACAATGTTACAGATTTCATTGAGATAAACATTTTTACATAATTAAACATTTTTTTCAACCAATATTTTTCAGGATAAACGATGATTAGTGCAAAGGCTTTTTACCTGAAAATCAATCACTTCCAAGACTTATATTGCTGCTTCTCATGCAAAAAAACTATAAATGAAGAAAAGTTAATATTCTTGAAACTGTTTAATCTCAATTTATGGTCTGAAATAAATAAAACATTTTTTGAACCTTAAAAATATAAATAAACTGCCTGTTCCCGACACACACCGGAGGTAAGATTAGCGTTCATACTCTGTAGTTAGTCGTTTCAGCGTAGCAGTTATAAAAACTGATACGTAGGCTGCGCGCACAGCGATCGAGAGCATCGTTTTGGGGCCGCTTTTCCTCTCCACCAGTCGAGCAGACTGATAAAAGGAGAGGCGCTGGGCGAATGGCCGACGAGGTTTTTTCGTGTCCAGAGGAAACGAACTAGCCGAGGAACGGACTAGCTCAGAGAGTGGCCGCCTGATGCCTCGGCTAGACATAAGGTTTAACTGAGAGCCAGCTACACTACAGAAAAGTTTGTATGACAGTAAAAATCGTCATAGCGTACTGACCTGGGCTCAAAGCACGGCCGGTAACGAATTTTATTTCACTAGGAATATTCGATGGTTAAATACAAATTTAAAATTGACCTTTTTTTGTCAATTTATAGTAAAAATAAGAAAATTCACATTATTTATGAAATAATAATTAAAAAGCAATTTGAATTGAAAAAATCGGCCTATTATTGGTAGAGATATTTATGATTAAGGTGTATTATTTTATTTCCAATCTCCGCTAATAATGGACCGATTTTTTTCATTCAAATTGCATTGTAATTATATTCTTGTAAAGAATGCGAATTTTCTTACTTCGTCTATACATTCGAGAAAAAAGGTAAATTACAGTTTTCTATTTGACGATAAAATAAAAAAAGGCAACAAAATTTGGGTCCGTTTACCTGCTAGAGCTTGGGCCATCAGACTTCGACCCTCGGAGGGAAGAGCGGGGGCGAAGAAAGAGAAAGCCTTTTTTTCAAAACGACGCTCTCACTCACACTCATACAAACACATTCACTTGAAGTTGGCAACACGACAGCGAATTCAGCGACGTTAACTGCAGTAACTGACTTCGTATCGAACTTTAGTGAATTTTTACCGTCTACACTCAGTTAAACCCTAGGCGTAGCCGAAGCATTAGGGATTAGAGAGACTTGTTATTCTGCGCTTTTACGATTCTGCGCTTCGGCGCAGAGTCGAGTGAGCAAGCCACGTTGGACGAGCAATTGGACAGGAGCGCAGGGTCGGATCGATGCAGTCCCCTTTTTTTATTATTGGGCGCAGAATACCGGCGAGTCCAGTGTCTCTCCGAGGCGCTGGGACCCATTTTCAAACGTTTGGGCAATCGGAAAGGCGAGCCTGTGCTCAAGAGCGAAGTGCGGGACCGGCACGGCCCCCTTTATTACCGCGCACGGATTAGCGCCGAGTCTGGTGTCTCTGCGAGAAACGGAGAGTGAACCCGAGCGATTCTGCGTGTTTTGTATGTATGAGTGTACTCTCTTATTATGAAATAGTGAAAATTCACTGTAGAACAGTGAATATTCACTATTTTGAATAGTGATAACTCAGCAACTAAAAAACAGTGAATATTCACTATTTGAAATAGTGAAATAAATTTTCACTACTTGAATCAGTGAAATTTAATCATATTCAGTAAATTAAAAAAATAAGGCTGTTATTTAAACGCGTATATATAATTATTTATAAGGTTTATTTAGATATTGATTATGTATTATCATTTGAATATTTGTATATATTAAAATAAGAAATAAATTAAAAATGCTAAAAAAACTTCTCCGATGGGGATCGAACTCTGGTTCACAAGGTTTACAGTCCAACGTCTTCACCACTTGCCTACGTAGATTGCCTACATAGAGTAAATTTTATAACTCATATAAGGTGCTGCGAATATAACTGATGTAAATATATTGATTAAAAATGTACTACCGATAATATGAATAACTTCATTAGTATGCACATTACAAAAAAGATTAAAGTTGAATTTAATTATAAGTTTTATTTTGAAAAATTAATAATTTTAGGCATTTGTCCAATTTTTTACACAGGGAATATGGTTCAGAATTCTAATTAAGACATTAATTGCACCATTTTTATTCATTAATTAATTAATTATTTTGTTATTACATAATAAAAATAATATTTAATGTTCATGAAATAAAAATAATGTCAACTGAAATTAGGTTATGAAATACCAACTCGATCCCTACCTTGCCGGCTTTTAACTTATGTATTGACTACTAAATTAGTGATAAGTCACTATTTTCCTAATAAATACAGTTTTCACTGGCAAAATAGTGAAATTTTCACTTTTCGCAAGTAGAATTATTTTCACGAGCTAAAATGGTGAAAGTTTCACTATAAAATAGTGAAATTTTCACTGTTTCGTAAGTGGAATTATTTTAACTAGCTAAAATAGTGACAAGTTCACTATTTCAAATTAAGAGAGTACAGGGCTCGAACATAGCTGAGTGGAAAAGTACGTGAGAAAATCGAGAAAGAGTGGGAGAAAGCGAATTTTCGGAAATCGACGGCAAGCGGCCGCTCCGATCGGCCCTGAGGAAGGCCACAGCGAAGGCAGTTATAATTTGGACACGAAGCTGTGAACTTCGTGAACTCTACAAGTAGTTTAACTATTAAATAAGCACATAAACTACGTTCCCTTGTATTTTTAACTCAATTAAATCCTTATTTCTTTGCTTCCTATACACAGTTAACTCTCAAAAGAAAACACTGCCATTTAAATCTATGCAAAAGCATAACATAGATTATGAAAAAATATTTAAATTGTACAAAAATTTAAAAAGTTCTTTCATATCAAGTTATATGTTTTGCAATTTTATTCAAGTTGTGAACAATGGATTTATTTATTTATTACAAAAATATAATAAAAAATATATAATATAATAGAATATACGAAAGTTGGTAAACTTACCGAATGACAAACTGTGAGCGAATTATCAATATACATGCAATCTCGTATAGGTCCAGTGCATATTTTTTTTGGTCCGTAATCTGAACAATAATCAGATCGGCATATAAATCTATCTTTCTTATACCTTGAGCAGGTTTTATAAAATAGTCCATATGAATCAATGTACGAGCCATAAATATCGGACTCAAATACGAAGTATGCTTGAAAAACTGGATCCAATTTCAAGTATGTATTACCTGCAAAATTGATGCGCGTAAAAAAGTTAGGGCGCTAATAGTACTGTAATATTATCAATTTAACCACGGTACTGAAAACCAAATGTTGCGTTGCCTTTGCAGCACTTACCTTCACTGTATCGCTTTCCCTCTTCTAAAGAGCATAAGTACAGATTTCGAGAACAAGTTGTTAAAGCTTGTTTAACTTTCTCACCAGTACTCTGAATCATACGAGTAAAATATTGGGATATCTCCTCTGTTCTATACGCATAACTTGCTGCAATAAAAAAAATATATTTATATATAAATATACATATAGCTAATCTGTATAAAAAGTGGTTAAGGAAGTACTCTCGGTTGTAGAATTACCGTTCAGATTTTGATAAAGCAACATAATGATACGTAGTATTCTAAAAATAACTCAAGATTTTTGTGAAGCCAGGGTTCACGAGACAAACTTTATTAGAATTTTCCTTATCAACGCCTGAGCGGAAGAACTTCCTATCTCGGACTGCGCGTGAAAAAGACCCTATCTCGGCTCGTTCGAAGAACCTCTTAACTCGCTGTGGCGAAGAACATCCAATCTCGACTCGTACGAAGAAGCTCCTCATATACTATAATATTATTATAATAATATTATGCAGATGATATATGAGTATACCTTGCAATGTATTTGTAAATGAAAATCTATTTTGTAGTTATTTTTAATAAAATATTAGATACAAGCTTCTTCGCGCGGGCCGAGATATAATGTTCTGCGCCGCAGCGAGTTAAAAGGTTCTTCGCGCGAGCTGAGAGAGGAGCTATTTCACGCGCCGACCGAGATATGAGGTTCTGCACGCGCAGTCCGAAATGGGAGGTTCTTCCGCTCAGGTGTCGTTATTATAAACGCGTTTAACACGGAGTTATGGGAAGATGCAAAGATTTACATATATTACAGCAGTGACTATTCAGTTTTCGTGTAAAATGTTTGTAGTAAGAGATACATTTTTGACGGACATTTATTACTCTCGCAAACTATTATTAAGTAGGTATATGTATAAGTAGAATATATTGTGTAACAAGGAGAGAAAATCGGGTTTTCCTATACGAGGATGATGATTCAGTATGAGTGTGAGTCTCGGGTGCTGAAGTTGCCCGTGACTATCACAAGTGCTCAAAATCATCATCAGAGTCTGGAAAACCCTTTCTCTCCCTGTTAGAAACTGTATTTTTCTAACAAGTTCATGTAAGGCTTCTTTTGAGCATGTGATGCCAATGGAGAATGGAGAATTCCTAGCGTCTGTAGACTATACATACATTGAAAAGTGGCCTTTTGTGTTATAAAAAATATATTATTTTTAAAAAAAGGTGCATTTAACCTCAAAAACTGAGTCAAATTAGCACCTATATTAATATTTTTTAATTAATAGGATTAATATTTTTGCTTGATTGAAATGTGTCATCGTAATATCGTATTAGTTTATTTGTGCGATAATTTAAACAAATTTTACCTCAATAACAAATAAGAAATGCAAAGTAAAAAGTGTACACATTTCGAATAGTTAAGTAATGAGAGTACTACCTTAAGAAAGCATACGTTATGTGACTAACTGTTTTCGAAAACCTGTTTTAAATGATAAGCATACGTTGTAATTAAAGAACCTTTCGTGTGAGCCCGTGTAACCAGCTGATATAGGTCACTAATTATCATTTGTGGTGACTTTCCTTGTTTACATATTGTTCCTTTGGTCTAATATCACGCCCAAAAGTAAAAGAAATTTAATATGAATACATAATAGTAACCAATATTTGTAATATAATAAAATTAAGTTTTTAAATCCCTGCAAACAAGAAAAAGAACACACCCAACTTTTCTTGGCAATTAGTGTAAGAATACTTTCTCCTTTTATGTCTGGATTAACAAGGTCTTCGTGCAGTTTCTGGATAGTCGTTCTTAATTCCACAAAACTATTAGTTGTAGCTATAGTTATGAAATCTAATAATTCATTACGTTTATATTTATCATAGTTTTTAACAATATCTAAAAAAGTTGCGTATAAACGTTCTATATTTCTCATATGTGTGAAAAGTGCATCAGCTTTCACTGTTAATTTATCGCGCATACTGTTTGAAAGCGCGTTTAAAAATTCAATTTTCGATGATGAGATGTCAGCAGCTAATTGGTCCAATTTGTTCAATATTTTTGGTGAATTGTCGTCCTGCTCTGAAATAAATGACTGAACTTGCTCATATCTAGCTGCATTCGTCTCAATAAACTGTAATAAAGACTTTGCTGCCTTTAACACAACCCATGGAGCCGCAATAGGAATGGCGTTGCAAGAATGTTGCCAAATTGATATTATCATGATGAAACAGAAAAATAAATAAAGACGACTCATGTTGATCGTCCACTATTAATATCCTTATTGACCTAAAAAGAAACATTTATGAACATAAATTAACACATTTATTAATATCACAAAACTTGACAATTATCAATACGTAGATAAAAATATCAAAGAAACGTGCTCATCAGGCAGGAGAACAAGTCAGATACTTATGTTGGGTATTTGTGCCTATGATCGCACTTTAGCTTCTAAAGTACATTTCGACACAGGTGCGGAAGGTTATTATTTAGCTCATGCGACATTCTTCGTACGAGCGAAGCGAGCGAATCTTCTTACGCACCAGTTTCAAACCGTATTTTATACCACGAGAGCCGAATAATCATATTGAAAATATGATTTTGAGGTGAGAATGGTATAAAATTTATAACTGTGACAATAAGTTTATTATAATGTTAGTGTATTGTATTATAGAACAAGTATATTGTTAATAAATATAATGTACACGTAACAAATAAATATAAGCATATAATTTTTAAATCATTGATGACTTTTCTCACATTATGGCTGATACCTGACTTTTGATTATATGTGCACTATAAAGTGTTTATCGCATATTGGTTTAAAAATAATTTAAGGGGAGCTATCTACCTATATATTTTAAAATTATAAATAAATTAGTATTTGCTTTTAGGTGACGCTAAATTCTTCATCATATGTTAACTACTTTTTTATGGTAAATTTGAATATTTTATTAGAATATAGTAGAAAAAATTTTATTTCTAAATCTTTATTTCTGGTCGTTAGGTCTCTATGTTTGGCTATAATAAAACCTTGTATATTGTTTGCTCAGCTACAAAATTTTGGGAGTCAAACTGATCGGATTGGAGTCTTTGCGGTTTTATACTGTTCAAAATACATATAATAAGGATATGAATTATTCCATTTATTATACTCAAATATTTGTTTGTTAGTAAAATATATCAATCACGAAAGGTATTTTTAGAAAAATAACTAAACGCAACTCAAAGAGCGTTTGGAGATTTCAGAGTGCATCTCAATTGTCATAAGAGTAATGATCGTATTATTCTTTTAGTACTTTTCCAGCATGAATTGAAATACTAAAAAGCCTTAATAGATCTACTGTATTTATGACTAGAACATAACTTTTCCCGGAAGAGTAATATACCTAATATCACATTGCTTGACATACTTGTTTATTTTCTCAAATAATAAACTAGCATTTTATTAAGTTTGATAATGTGATTGGTATTATATTTGTATTATTGTTGAAACTTTTCTTTATACATTCGAATACATAAATAATCATACTGGTAAAGTTTCCGCCATCGGTTCGAACTATAGCTCAAAACGATTCCGTTATATACTCTGTGCAGTGAGTGCAGTGAGTGCAGTGAGTGTTGGTGCATATCAAACCGCGAGAAAATGCGACCGCGGAAACTAACAGACGATGGATAACTTCGCGAAACAAGAACTGCGCGCGGAGCTAAAAACTTGAGTACCTCTTTATCATTTTCTTTATTTTCTTGTAAAAACACTACAAGTTAGGAGAAAAACACGCGTCCGCCAAATCGGGGGGGGGGGGGGGATATACGTTTTACCCGCATGCCCCTCCGCTGTCCATTACCCTTCACGTTCCTAAACAATCCAACAACTACAACAACAAAAAACAAAATAAAAGGAGAGCAGGGTTCTAGGAGTGACGACTCTACACCTGGTGCGAACATCTGCCCCACTGCAAATCATCTACAAATGTCACACAATAAAAGTCATGCATTTCTCACGAGTTAAAACATTGTCCGGACGTAAACTGACCCCCCACCCCCCTTTCGGATGTCCGGTGTTGGGGGCGGCCCGGTGGAGAATCCATGCAAATGAACAAACCAAAGAACATTAAGGTGGGTACGTGGAATGTGCTCAACTTACCAAACGATTGGCAATTAGAGATACTCTCTAGGGAAGCAGATAGATACGACCTAGACATTTTAGCTTTACAGGAAGTTAGGAGGCAGGATATTAAGAGGGAGGGTACGGTAAGACAACAAATCCATACATACACTGTTTCATGGTGAATTACAAAAGGTGGGACAGATGGGAATAGGCTTTCTAATTAAGAAAAACCTGACAAATGCGATAACTGATTTTGGCTTTGTCAACGATCGTTTAGGCACCCTCACTCTTAAAAGCAAATGGTATAAATTCATATTCATCAATGTTCACTATCCAATAGAGAACGCAGACGATGACATAAAACACTTCTTTTATACAAAACTAGAACAAGTATTTAATGGGCTTTCAGCATACCGTGCAAATGTACTGCTAGGAGACTTTAACGCGAAAATCGGAAAAGAAGAGGGTTATAGGCCGACCATAGGGAAGAAATGTTTGCATGACGTCCGTAACAACATTGGAATAAGATTAGTTAACTTTGCTGCATCTAGAAATCTAATAGTTAAAAGTACTTACTTTATTCTTAAGGACCGACACAAAGCAGCCTGAATAGCACCAGATAAAAAGACACTTAACCAAATTGACCACGTCTTAATTGATAAAGGACGTTATGTAAACATCCTTAATGTCAGAACTTATCGTGGCGCATATTGCTACACCGACCACTTTTTGGTGGTACCCAAAATCAGGGCTCGTATACCAGTTAACCAAAATGAGAATAAAGCCTGCTTAACGATTGAGTTTAACTTACAAAGACTACAAAATTACTACACCTCCTCCAGATACAGGGAAGAACTAAAAGACAGATTAGATAGTATAGAGAATAAGGAAGATAGGGATAACATCGAGACAACCTGGAACAATATTAAAAATTCAATTAAACAAGCTGCTAAGATAGTATTAGGGAAGCGGAAAAAGCACAAACATAAACCGTGGTTTGACGAAGAATGCGAGGAATGGAAAGACAAAAGGCACCAAGCGAGAGAGCGCTTAATCTTAATAACAACACAGAACTAACGCTTAGACAGTACCGTAGCATAAGAGAACAGGCCAAACGGGTTTTCCGAAAGAAAAAGATGGAATGGGAAAATAAGAAAATTTCGGCTATTCCGGAAGACAATTACAAAAACAATATTCGTGAAATGTTCGCAGGGATTAATTTGATCAGGAAAGGAACACAGAACAATTCTAACTTTTGAAGGCACGAATAAGAGAACTTAATAACCGACATAGCAGGGATACTACGTAGGTGGAGAAGCTACTTTGATGAGCTCCTAAATGTATCAAAAAGCTAAAAAATAATAGATCCCCGGGAATAGATCAATTACGAGCGAAACTATTCAAAGAGAGGGGAAGATCACTTATTGATGTAATTCACACTCTTATATGTACCATACGGAAAAGGGAAATTATGCCTAGGGAATGGAGAGACTCAATCATAATCCCGATTTACAAGAAAGGGGATAACCCAAATTGCAATAATTATAGGGGTATTTCTCTGATATGTACATGTTATAAGATATTGTCCAACGTATTACTAGCGAGACTCACTCCCGTTGCGGAAGAAATCCTTGGAGATTATCAGTGTCATTATCAACTCTTAGAAATGAAATGGGAATATAACAAAACAATACACCAACTATTTATTGACTTTAAAAAAGTACGACATCTTAATACTACTAGGGATCCCAAAAAAACTAGTTAATTTAATAAAAATGTGTCTAGATAAAAGCAGGGGCATAATTCGCGCAGGAAATACCCTATCAGAACCATTCGAAATCCACAATGGATTAAAACAAGGCGATGGGCTATCAACACTTCTGTTTAATCTAGTACTAGAATACGTTGTCAAGACCTACAAGAAAGCGGGGAAGTAGTAATACTGAACGGTTTCTTAACACAATTGCTAGCCTATGCAGACGATATATATAATAGAACAGAACAGGCAAACCATAATAAAAAAACGTTGAAATACAACTAATAAAAACGGCAAAAGAAGTAGGTGTAGAAATTAACGAAAAGAAAGCGGAATACATAGTCACTGATAGGACCGTACCCGTGAATGAATATAGTGACCTGAAGGTGTTAGATAGAACCATTAAAATAGTAGAAGAATTTAAATACCTTTATACGGTTTTAATTTTAATTTAATTACCTTTAAATAGTCTTTATACGTTGAGCAAATTACTAAAATCGCGATTACTATCACGGAGAACAAAATTAGAGATATATAGGAAAATTAATATGCCAGTAGTCCTATACGGATGTGAGACATGGGGACTAACTAAGCGGGAGCAGGATAGGTTCAGAGTATTTGAGAGCAAAGTTATGAGAAGGATATTTGGAGGCAAAATTGATGAGTTAACTGTAGAATGGAGAATCTTACACAATAGGAAAATAAACAAGTTACACGGAATAGCGGATATTACAAGAGTTATAAAATCTCAAAGACTGGGATGGGCCGGGCATGTAGCGAGGATGGAAAATGATAGGACAGCACTTAGAGTACTAGTAGGAAAACCAGAAGGCACAAGGCCTGTGGGTAGACCAAGACGAATTTTGTTTTCCAAAGGCCTTTGTAGTGTGAAGTCGCAAAAAAGTACCATTCAACAGCAATTACAAAGCTGATTTCGTGAACACAAGTATTTAAAAAATTGAATCTGTTTTTATTCTGTCCGGCAGCGTCATCAAAGGAATACATTATCATCTTACGTAACGGAATTTTTTCTTTTAAAACTTTAAAAAGTGTTGGACTTTAAAGAGTCACTGATTACAATGATACTTAAACATTGCAGTTCGCTTTTCTAATTAACATAATACGAGTAGCTAACGCAAGGATATATCGTAGCCTGCTTATTTGACCAATGGTAATCTTGTATCGCGTCTTAAGTTTTTAGAGTTGCCTTTAATTATTTAAGAAATAGACATTCATCTTTCGTTAAAAAGTCATGTTAGAGAAGGATAGACAATTAAACAATAAAATTTTCTACAACATCTTGTACATCTTTCAATAAAGTTTCAAATAAACTGCTGAAAAATTTATTATAATAATTAATAAAAAAAATAATTAATAAACATGTAGAAGCTAAGTATCTTTTAAAACCCTTTATTTATTGATATGATCACATATATACACATATATGCTTCATTCTTAACCGGGAGTTTAATATTAGTGCCATGAAGGAGTAAAATTTGATAAACTTTATCACGGGTCCATTCACTACTTACGTAAGGCGATTTTTCGCCTTTTTTGACCCCCTCTCATCCCTATTTCAGAATTCATAAGATTATCATGACCTCCTCCCACCAATCTTATGTAAGATTATATAAATTATGATGAAGGTACAATTTAAATAATTAAAATTGAGTACTTTTCAAGAAGTATTTTGTAACAAAACTTTGAAAAAAACATCTTTTTTAAAGTCTTTTCTTATACTAAAGATAATTTGACGCCTTGTTCTTTTTTAATTTCTGCAGCATTCCATACGCATTGCTTATAACTACAAATTTTCAAAACAGTTACCAGGCTGCAAATAACAAACAAAACTGTTAAAATTTGAAGCAGACAAAGCTTATACAAATTCAAAGGGCATAGTAAGCCGATTATTCTAATTGTTTAAAATAAAGAAATCGATAACACAGGTTCTTGTAAAAACAATTTTCTTTGAAAAACAACATACATGCCCAACATATATAGAGCGCGCGTGTGTGTGTATGTATATGTGTATGTGGGTGTGCATGTCCGTGTGTATGTGCGTATGCGTATACGTGTGCGTATGTGTGTGCGTGTGTGTGTATCTATATCGGCGTGCGTGTGTATCTGGGTGACAATTTTTGTCACACAGTATAACAACTGAAAAGCGACTCATATAAAATCGTTTACGGTCCTAAAATGACAGATTTTATGAGTACTTTATTGTATAAAACTTCCCTTCCCAGAAACCATTCCTGCATTAAAAAAAAAATGTAAAAAAACGTTTATTTGAAAATTATTAAATTTTGAAAAATAGCCATAAAAAAAACTATTAGACCATTTTTGCTGAAACTTTCAAGCGCATACCGAGTATTGATAACAAACATCTGTGCAAAGTTTGGGAAACTTATACCGCAGATTGAACGAATGGTGATATGCCACATACGAACACACACACACGCACACACACACTCGCACACGCACACGCACACGCACACACACACACACACACACACACACATACATACAGACATTTTTTTTAAGACTAATTTATTCCGACTCCCCAAGACATAAAACATGTTTATACGTTAGAAAAACACAAATAAAAGTGTTCACCATCACAAAGCTTTCTCTTTGATAAAGTATTGCTTTATTCCACCGTGCGTTTAACTCGAACTATGTATGCCGTGATATGACGCACTTGCGCGCGTCCGACTATATTTTATGATTAAGGGAGTAATACTTATAAACCCACTGTTGGTATAAATTACATCTGTTTTATCGATTGATCAAATCGACCACGTATTGCTGTTTATATATACCAACTGGTCACATCGTTTAATTACATATAGAAGTTAATACTTCCATTATATACAAGTATCTAATAAACTTACAGCAATATCCATTTAGATAAGCATATTTAATGTTTTATACAACCATGGGATGCTGGAGAGAATTTTAATTAATTTTGTCAGGTATTTTGCTATACAACCACATAAGAAAATGTTATATATGATTATAAACATACAGAACAGTAGATCATTTTTATGTTAATAATGGTAAAGAGAAAAATATTAATAAAACTGATAGCTTTCCCAATTCGAAATAATTAGACTGAGACAAAAATTAATTTTGTGCTATCATATCTTAAACATATATAAGGAACACGACCTTTAAAACCTAAAATTGGTTGCAATTTCAGTACTTCACCGTTACCAAAAACCTACACGTTTTTCGTTAAATATCGACATTTTTTAAATTCTTATTTTTGCAGATTGAACTTTTGAGTAAATTGTTATCGGTCATAACTTTTGATATATATGCCTTAAAAATGCTCCAACCGCTTAAGTTAGAGGCCTTGATATGAAATTTCATTCTGAGTAACAGGCATACGAGTATTTGAATGAGTCTGAAACTGGCGGCCGATTAACAGCGGCCGATTTAGATCAGAGAACCGCTCGAAAACGTTTTCAACTGATGATTTCCAATCTACATTCCCATAGAGGTTTGCGCATCTAATATGCTATAGCAAAAAAGCCTGCGTATGGTTGTTGTACACTATTCATGAGTACATGGCAAACTTTTAATAAACGTACAAATTATAAGATTACCTAACTTGATTGGTATAGAAGTCGAAGGTTACGAATGCACAAGGGCAACTAATTAAGGCATTCAATGGCTGCTGGCTCTTGTACGGCGAATTGTAATTTCAGAACCAAAGAGACTATGTCTTTTGTGGCGTTCATTACGGTAAAAAAGGTTTTAAAGGTGGACACCTTTTATTTATTTTTTCAATCTTAACTTATCTTAAAGCTTATTCAACGAAACAATCGCGAATTATAATTTGAGAACCACATAGATGATGCCTAGAATCCGTAGCTTCGTGTCATAGGCCCTTGGAGTCAAGACATGACCTTTTTTATTCAAGAAACACGTTATTTCAGTAAATAATGGTACCTATACTTCGAATCATAACTCTGCAAGTTTTTTTGCGAGAGAAATGATGCAATGAGATAAAAAAGTAGACTACAAGAGTACTTTATTTTAAGCTTTTTTCATATAAAAATATTATTCTGTTGCAAAATTATAAACAATCAAAAATAATGACGAATAATGTTTGAAAATTGGAGGATTTTCAGCTCTTTAAATTGAGTAGTTTTTCAGGCATTTTTCGTTATCATTTTTGATTGTTCATAACTTTGCAACAGAACAATATTTTTATATGAAAGAAAGCTTAAATTAAAGCTCTTTTAGTCAACTTTTTCATCGTATTATATCATTTCCCTAGCAAAAAGCTTGCAGAGTTATGATTCGAAGTATAGGTATCAATTTTTACTGAAATAATGCGTATATTGAATACGAAAGGTCATATCTAGACCCCAAGGGCCTATGAGATGAAACACTTAAGACAACGGAGCAAGGGGCGGGGTTCGAATCGCAGTCAGTCTGAATTTTTTAGGAACATTTTAACAAAAGTTTTTTCCAGATTTTTCGGTAGCGGATATCGGGCATGCAATCCGATACCTGGCTAAGGGCAGTATTGCCCGTATACGTAATTCAAAGAAAAAATTATTATTTTCAAAAACACATAATTAAGTAAATGTTGGTAATTTCAGATAACTTTTTTTTCTTTTACTATCAAAAACACTATCAAATGTTTTGTTCCATAAATGTCATTGTGGTGTGCGTCAACAACATTTACCATATATCCTAATTGTACTTAAAATAAACCTATTATTCTCAATAACTTCAATATTATTTCATAATTATCTTTTTAAAATGTGTATGAATTGATAATATCATTATAAACCCACCATGTAAATATTATTTTGTTGGCTTAAAGCTACGAAAGTTTTAATATATAATAATATATAATAATATATAATACATGACAATATATTTTGCGAATAGAAACTAAAAATGTGTTAATTGATCGCTCTAACATCCTGCGACGGAACCTACATCGAACCACTATGAAATAATATTATACATTCTTGAGTTTATAATAAATTACGTATGTGAATTTTCATGATAACTATATTATAGTATTTCTAAATAAAAAATAGTGAATTTAGAAGATAATATGTCCATTTTCCGGATTTTGTTTAAGAAAAAAATATAAATGATTACGATCTTGAAAATATCGAATTAAATCTAAATAATAGATATTCCAAAATATATAATTCTTCAAAAGCTGCATTTTTCTATTGTTTTAATATTTTTATTTCTGATGATTCAGATTCGAACATTGCAGTCGTTATTAAAATATGTTTTATTTTTAATATCCTCCGAGAAATGGGCATACGTATCGTCCGAATTTACTTTTTATAATACATTTTTTTAAATATACAAAACTAAAATATGTATGAACAAAATTATTCAAAATACGCTTTTATTCGGTCTTCTAAAAAAATAAATATTTCAATATATGAACAATAGTAAAAACTTACCTCTAGTTAGAAAATGAATACTAAATTAATAGTTACAAGGCACCTACTTTATATAGTCAACATGTAAGTGTAGTATATAGCAACTAATATAGTAACTGTGACTCACAACGTATTTACGATTTGATAATAACTTCTTTTGAGACAAATACGCTATGGACGTATGTGTGTGTGAGTGTGCGCGTGAGTGTGTGTGTGTATGTGTGTATGTGTGAATATGTGTGTGATTTTTTATGAATCGTTCATTATTTTATTTTCAGATTCATCGACTCGTTTTTGTTTTGTAGCTGTTATGTTTCTAAAAATATAATTTTAATCTATTTAAAATTAACTTATAAGAACAAAGAATTTCATATTGGAACAATTAATTTAGTTTGAGGAAGCTAAGTGCCAATGAATTAATAGCTGTTTTTTTTTTATTATTAGGAAACATTTTTCCAACTATTAGTTGTTTAAAAACAAAATTACGGGCGTAGATTCAGCCCAGAGCAGTTTTACGTTTCAAAGCGAAATTTAGCGCAACTTTTCACTCGATGATGAATTAGTACATAGTGGGATGGCAAGAAAGTTGCTAAGGTTATTTACTGTTATACTAAAAATAGGTGCACCTTATAGTATAGTATAGTTATCATATAAATATAAAAGCATTGATGTGATACCCAATCCTTTTTCTCAGTGTTGTTCAGTCGGTTAAAAAGTTAGTAGCTCGAGTCTCTCGCAGTCTTACTCCGCTAACGAGAGAAAAAATGTCGTTTTCTCTGGAGTCCATCCAAAATACTCGCCACGCAGAAGAAATAGTCCAATTGACCTCAAAATGTTCCAGCGCATGCTTAGCGCAGCGTTATTTATTAAAATTTCCTTTAGCATCGAGATTAATTGACGCATTATATATCAAGAAAATTTCTGCACTTCATTTGTTTTTCTAATATGACACGAATACACAGTCAATATATAGTAGAATAAATATAGGTATAGAATGAATTACATGCGGCATCGAATAACATAACTCAAAAAAGCAAGTTCTTTTTTTTATACTTGTTATTGATTTATGAAAAGTGATATTTTAAACTACTCATAGAATTTTTAGTTATAAAAGCTAATTGTACAAAATTGAATAAAAACAATAACGACCGTACATAAACTGAAACAGTAGTAATCAAATATACCTACAAAGTTTATCTAAAAATAAAATTCTAGATCGCTTTAATACTATACTTTTATTTAAATTTATTTTTTAAGAATCATTTAATTTCTGGAATATCAAAACTAATTACTCTTATTCACAAATACGAAATTTCACGTGAAAAATAGCTAATCAACAAACAAGTTTTATAATGCGATTTTCGAGAAAAACACCTACTAACTCATTTAGCAGAATGTACTCAATATCATGAAATCCCAAATCTAATACATAGAAACACGCACAGGTATAATAATTTTTCAGATCTCCTGGAAATTCCACGAGCGTAAAATTTCTCTTTCTCTCTCTCTCTCTCTCTCTCTCTCTCTCTCTCTCTCTCTCTCTCTCTCTCTTTCTCTCTTTTTTATACGCCCGCTATGGCTAAAGCCAGTATAACAACTATGGAGCAAGGCAATAGAAGCCAAAAAAGTGTAAAATTATGCGCGGCCAGTGGTCAGAAACCTCTCTGTTTTCATGAGGGAAACCAATGGCACTCCGCTTATTCCGATCCGATCAGATACCGATTTTGCGCTACTTCGCGCTCGCCCGCCGCCACCAACCCAATCACGTACTGCAACTCCTTCAAATACGGATACGACAGATATTCAACAGAGCCATGCATGACGGGCACCGGGTCGGCCGCCACGACAGGCGTCTAGTGACTTCATCTCCGTGGCCCACATTAACGTAAATCGTTTAAAAACACACTTTAATTTTCTTGAACATCGATTTACAGAGCAATCATTTGACATTTTGGCAGTCACGGAGACATTTGTCATGCCAATCGAAACGGTTACTGTTATCTCGCTGGATGGTCTTAACTTTTTTAGAATTGATATGACAGGAAAAGAAGTAGGCGGTGTAGGTGTGTACGTTCGAGACTATTTTCGCGTTAATATACTTGCTCATTCTACTTCAGACTTTGAAAATACTCCTGAAGTTCTTAGTCTTGAGCTTTTAAGTGGCACTAATAAACTGCCTTTCTCAGTAGTATACCGTCGCCCCTCCGGAGCCTTTCCGTATCAATTTTTCAATACACGGTCTGATGTTCTACCTTTGTATAATAATGTGATCATAACAGGGGATTTTAACATGAATATGGCGGCAGAGGGTGGCGCCTCGGACTATTTAAAATCCTGTATAGATCCTCGTTCGTTGTTTCTTATTCCCTAAGACCCGACACATCATGCTATGCAGAGAGATCACTCCTCTCACACGTGGCTCGACTTATTTATCTTAAAAGATGCTTCGTCACTGAGGGAACACAATAAGTCTGAGGCTCCCTTCATTGCAGACCATGATTTTATTCACATGCTCTTTAATTTTCATAAACCCCCTATTATGAGTCAAACCTATTCCTGTCGAAAACTCGCAAATGTTTCAAAAGAATCACTCGGTGCTGAGATAACGAGAGATCTCGAGCGTCTTTTCCCGGTCGACCCCGCTCTTATTGCGCTTCTAGCAAACGACTACTCAGATCACGATTTTAACCCAACTAATTCGAATTCGGTCGCCAATCGCGAAACTATAGATCCTAATTTAACGTGTAGTCTTGGAACAAATATCACCACAGTCATAAATAATTCTTTTGATGTTCTCGCGCCAGCAAAACGTATCACCCTCACATCAAAGCGCAAGCCATGGGTTAAACCCGAGCTTCTCTGTCTCATGCGCCAGCGTGATAGAGCTTTTAAAAATGCCAAGCAATCCGGTCTTGTTGATGACTTCAACAAGTTGAAGCTCCTTCGGCGTCGGGTATCCAATCTTCTCGATACAGAGAAAAATGGATACTATGGAAAAAAAATAAGCAACAAGCCAGATTCAAAAGAGAAACGAAAGATACTGCGCAAACTTGGAATCGCAAGCTCCAAACCACCCTCTTCTTTTACTTACTTCTCATCAGCTGCCCTCGATACACACTACGCTACTATCTCGAACACTGCTCTGCCACTCATGCACTCAGATCTTCTGGCGTCAAGCAGAATGCCTGTCAACCCACACGCAAATCTGCAGTTTTCACCTCGTCCCGTTATTGAACGTGAAGTATTAATTGCCATTCAAAATGCGTCGTCCAAAGCTGTTGGCTGTGATGGTATTTCGGTCGAAATGCTAAAACTTGCGATTCCCACGCTCCTTGGGCCTCTCACGTCAGTGTTTAACGCTTCAACTGCAAGCGCTACCTTTCCAGCTACCTGGAAGTGTGCCCTACTTCACTGCTCTCTAAAGTCAGTGCTCCACAAACTTTGTCGGACACTAGGCCGATCGCAATGCTCCCTGAACTTTCTATAATACTAGAAAGACTAGTGCACGATCAATTATCGTCATATCTGGAGGATAACTCTCTCCTCGAGTCGTGCCAGGCAGGCGTTCGGAAAGTGCACAGCACCCAGACTGCGCTCCTGAGAGTCCTGGATGATATGCGCAAAGCAATCGATAAACGAAAAGTGACAGCACTCGTCGTTTTCGACTTTTCCAAAGCTTTCGATACTGTTTCGCATGCACGTCTGCTTAGAAAACTTCGAGCTCTGGGCTGCTCCAATCATGCACTCAAGTGGCTCTACTCATATCTCCCCGACCGCTTACAGGCCGTAATTGACGAGGGCGGTTCCATATCTGATTGGCTCAAGGTGACGAGTGGTGTTCCCCAAGGTAGTGTGCGTGGACCGCTTCTTTTCTCCATCTTTATCAATGACCTACCCTCGGTTTTAAGCGTTTCCAAGCACATGATCTTTGCGGACGACACGCAGATTTATCACTCGTTCTTTCCATCTGAACTGTCCGGGAGCATTGCAGCAATAAATCGCGATGCTTCTGCTGTCGCCACTTGGACTGCAGCCAATAGCTTGCAGCTCAACATAAAGAAAACGAAAGTTATGCACCTTGGAAGTCAATTCTTCACCACGCAACTTGATCCTCGTATAATCCCGAATGTCACCGTTCAGGGCATGCAGCTCCCATATTAGAGTGAGGTAAAAAGTTTAGGCGTATGGATCACTCGAACCCTTAACTGAGGCAAGCACTTGAAGTTATAATAAACCATGGACCTCTTCTCTAACCCTTGTTCCAGCATTCACCGTGTGGAAAAGCACGATTCAAAAATCCTAAGCAGAACAGTTAGAATTTCTGTCTTTCAACGAACGACGCCAGTCTATTTATATGAACAATCTTCTTTTTGTATCTTAGATATTTGCGAATGCAGAATACCACGTCATGATATTCTTCACGATTTCGAAAGGGCCTTCCCAACTCTTCTGAAGTTTTGGGAATTTTCCTTTTGTTTTTCGAGGGTTCAGTACCAAACTCTTTATCCCTGTTTGAAATGGACGTGTCTTGCCATACGAAATTATCGATAGAAGTCAAAAATATCAATATTGGTCAACAACATACGCAGCCTCCGCGACATCTGGATCACACCCGAGATCATCATCTCGCACAAGTGCAAGTACACCCACTGAAAAGAATTATCGATAGTTGAAAAATATCGATAACAGTGCGAATTGATTCACAGCATCCGGGACATATGTACCCTGCCTGAGATGATCTTGCATACGTGTAAGTCCCTCACTTTAAAAAATAGCGATCACTTCAAAAATCATTCGCAGCATCCAATATATCTAAGTCACGCCTTGTATGATGTAGAAAGCCTCGAACGTATCCGGACACACGTTAGAGGATCTTCCGCTAATATTATGGTGTGTAGATCGTAGATAATTGCAGATGAAACATTTTAAGAGAGGGAGGATTGAAGATGAATATATAGAGAAAGGCCGGAAGGTGTTAACAAATTATATATTATAAGATGGCTCGATTACTCGTGTAGAATTATTAAATAAATAAAGACTTAATTGATCGCTACAAATCATCAACAACGAGTTAACAAATTTTTCTTCAGAAATTATAACATAAAAAAATAATCTTAACTAAAAGTTTCCTACCAAGGTTTTTTAAAAACATTTGTTAAGCGGAGGGATTTTGTTTCAATAGGGAAAAAATCACTAGATGAAATTAGTTAGACAGGAAAATAACTTTCATTGTCACAATAATCAGTTTAACGATTATTTTGAATACGTAAGTATTGCATTTTGTGAATTAAAAGCCAAAACGGCAGAATACTAGTTTCCTTCATTGTTGGAGAATCTAATATTTATATTTATCTATACTAATTCTAATTAAATTCTCTTTAAGAGAGCATAGTACCTCAGCAGTTGGCAGCATTTTGATGACTAGTATTTTCGGACCTTCCCAAAGTATAAAACATGTTCATACATTAAAAAAAAAAATCACCATTACAAAGCTTTCTCTTTCAGAAATCAAAATAGAAGTTTTTCAAGTGTTTTTGACCCGTCTATTCGCGCACTGCCGTATCGCAAATAAAGAACTTTATGATGTCTTGATTTTTTTTAATACTACTCTGAAAGACCAAAATGATTATGCCTTGGGAAGTACGATAAACCTTAAATTAGAGTTTCTAGAATTCTTGAAAATAGACTAGAATATATTTTTAAGTATATATAATCCCTTGACACTCGCAGAATTGTTTATATATCAATTATATTTTATTTGAGTCATCAAAATCGAGAAAAACGTCTAAAATTAAAAAACCGTATCTAATTTAAAGTAATTTGGAATGAACGATATCTTAATCTAAATCTCAAGTGAAATCTACAAAATGATTCTCATTTTTCGTAATTTCGAAATTCTCTTAATAGTTTTAAAAGACTGCACTGGCAGCTGTTTCGCCGTTTGCATTCGTTTTCTACGTTCTTACACCGCCAGTGCAGCCTCCATTGTCGACAGAATATAACTTTTATTAATCATGTTTACTATTATTTAACTATGTTTTCTTGTTGAATAATATTTAAGACACCTTTATTGCATTGTTCCGTTGAAGTGCATATACGCGCAAATTGTCTATGATTTAGACAATCACTTAACTTCGATTTTAAAAAGTGATGCCATAATCGTAAAATGTCTCGGCTAGCTACCCCGCATTCAAAAAAGAAAAACGTAGCCTTAACGTCATTCTGGAGCCGAGATATAGAAATCGAGGTCATTTCAAGACACGAATCCAATTTCTCTCGTCCGTACGGCGGCCGGCGCCGCTGCCGCTGCTACCCCCGCCACTACACAGCGGCCATCGCGCGCGCATGCCTCTACTTCACTGATTTTTGTATACAATATTTCATCGGTAATTTTATCGGAATTATTTGATATCGATACTTCAACTGTTCTTATATAGCATTTATTTTTCTCAGTACTTATTACTGCAAATTGCAGTCGTAATAATTTAAACAAAAAAAAACTATCTCGCTTCAGGAAGGTCAAGAAACAAATTTTTCTTCATATAAACCAGCTTTTGACTATCTATACACAAATACACAGAGAAGTTATTTGCAAATATAATCGCAATAGTTTATACAACCCTTTTTGGACGCCTTTTCTTAGGATTCAAGTTGAAAAATCGCTTAGATTCAAGTTGTGTATAGTAGTATAAGTCTTTAGGAAGAAAATGAGACCTCAAACACTGATGGGCAAGTCCCGAACTTTGTTGACATTAGAATCTACGAAGACGTCTTTTTTAGTTGGAAAATTAATTTTTCAGTAATAGTAGAATATTTTGGGCTAAAAATAATTATTCATATTTAGCATCATAAAGACTGTATTATACCAATATTTCAAAGCTCATGGATTCTTTTTTCCTCTGAATTAAAAATAATTGAAAAAGGCATTTTTTTACTTTTTTTAATTAAAAATAATTGAAACAAGACGGTTTTTTATCTTTTCTTAATCAACAATTTTGCAAAACTTAACGCGACGAGGCTCATTATGTAAGTATATTTAATACCCATAACTTTCAACTGGAATTTTTTTTTATTCAAGCTTTGTGTTCACTGCTTTTTTTTGTGGCATTTCGAACTCGAAAGTTCATCACCTCATCTACGCAAGCCTTCCACGTTTCCCTATTTTGTGCCAACCCCATCCATTTCGCGCCCTCCCGCCCAATTTCAGTTACGTCTACTTTTACGTTATCCTCCCATCTGCGTCTAGGTCTACCTAGAGGTCGCGTTGCTTTCGGTTTTCCTTTCATTATGCGCGCTGCCGTACGATCATCGCCCATTCTTGCCACGTGCCCTGCCCATCTTAGTCTTCGTAATTTTATTATTCTGTTAATATTTGGTGACACGTACAAATTATGTAGCTCGTCATTGTGCAGTTTCCTCCACTCCCCAGTTTCCTATCTTTCTTTGGCCCGTATATTTTCCGCAAAACCTTATTTTTAAATGTCCTAAAAAGATTTTCTTCCGCTTTAGTGAGCGCCTAGGTTTCGCACCCGTACAAGATTGCCGGCATTATTATAGTCCTATATATCCTTATTTTGATATTTTTCGACAGTAGCTTTGACTTAAGTAATCTATTCACAGCGTAGAAGCAGGCATTACCGGAATGAAGTCTCTTATTAATCTCGACTTTAATTTTGTAACGATCACTCATAGTTGTACCTAAATATCTGAATTCGCTAATCTTTTCAAAAGTGAAATTTCCGACTCTGAGATCCCCCTTTCCTTCGCGAATGCCCAGTTTCTCCATAATCATATATTTCGTTTTCGATTTGCTCACTTCTAACCCCGTGTCTTTAGCCACATTTATAAGGATTTCCGCGTTTCTCGCCACCGTTTCACCATTATCTCCCACTATATCCAAGTCATTCGCATAGCCTAAAATCTGCGTTGTTCCGTTGAGTGTTCCGCCTAGCTCGCTAGCCTGCATTTTTCTAACAACATACTCTAGCCTCAAGTTAAAGAGTACCGTTGAAAGCCCGTCACCTTGCTTCAACACGTCGCGTATCATGAACAATTTAGATACATTACCGCCTACTCGGACCTTTCGAGTAGTTCCGTTCAGACATATTTGAATTAATTTTACGAGTTTTTTTGGTACGCCAAGGAGCACTAGGATTTCATACATTTTGCTTCGTTTGACAAAGTCGTACGCTTTCTTAAAGTCCACAAATAGCTGGTGTATAGTTTCGCAATATTCCCACTTTTTCTCTAATAATTGTCTTATCCTAAACATTTGAACGCTCGTCGACCTGTTACGCCGGAATCCACACTGATAATCTCCTATTATATCTTCCGCGAATGGTGTGAGTCTGGCCTGTATTACGTTTGACAGAAATTTGTAGCAGGTAGCTAAAAGTGAGATTCCCCGGTAGTTATTGCAGTCTGTTTTATTTCCCTTTTTAAAGATCGGTATGATGATGGATTCTTTCCAATTTTCTGGTATTGTTTCATTTCTCCAAATAGCACATACTAGATAAAAAATTTTAGATGTAAGCGTGGCAGTCCCATATTTAAGTAGTTCAGCTGGTATAGAATCGTTTCCTGCGGCCTTATTGTTTTTTAGCTTTTTGATCGCGGCCTCTACTTCTTTGTTGGTCGGTTCGTCCATATGGAGTTCAGCAGTGTGGATTTCGTCTCCCATTTCCTCGGAGTTTTCATGCACGATTAATAACTTATCCAAATAGTATTTCCATAATTTCAATAGTTCATTTTCGCTTGTTACGAGGTTCCCATCCTTATCTTTCATTAACTACGATCTACTCTGAAAACCCTTCCTAATAGCATTTATTCCTTTGTACATCTCGCGCGGGTTATTTTCCCTACTATTAGTTTCTATTTTGCTAATTTCATTTTTCTGATACTCGCGCTTCTTGTTTCTGTAAATCACACCCACTTGCTTTCTTATTTCATGGTATTCTTCTACGGCCCTACCGCTTTCATTGTGTACGCTATCTAATTTAGCCTTCTTGCGCCTTTCAAACCAGAGTTCGCACTCTTCGTCAAACCATGGTTTGCTCTTCAGCCTTTTTCTTACCCAGTACTTTGTTCGCGGCCCCTTTTATAGTTTTTTCGATAGCCCCCATAACCTGTTCGGATCGGCATCTACTCCCGTCTGTGCATCCATTTCCTCGAGCACCTGAAATCGGTTGCTAACTTCTACTTGGTACTTGATTCGCTCTACCCCGCTTCGTAGTTTTCCAATATCAAAGGTTTCTACTTTGTTCGCTCGCTTACTATTTTGACCGGCTACTAATCTGGCTCTTAATTTGGCCACTACTAGATAATGATCCGAATCGCAATCCGCCCCCCTATAGGTCCTTACGTCGAGTACATTGGTGTAGCGTCCGGCGATGTCCACGTTGCCTTGTGTATATCTTTGTGCTTGAAGCACGTGGTCTTAACTATAAGATCTTTTGCGGCCGTGAAATTTATGACCCTAATACCGTTATTGTTGCTGGTTTCGTGCAGACTTTCTTTACCTATAGTGGACCTAAACATTTCCTCTCTCCCTATTTTAGCATTGAAATCCCCCACTACTATTTTGGTGTCGTAAGACGTGAATTGGTCGATTAGTTGCTCTAAAGTTTCATAATAAAGATCTTTGACTTCTTCCTCTTTGTCCTCCGTAGGACAGTGGACGTTAATAACCACGTAAATATACCACGCTCCTTCGATGATGATATACGAGAGTCGATCATTCATGAAATTGAAACTTTTAACGGAATGTATGATGTTTTTGTTAACAAGAAATCCGGTGCCTAGGAAATGCCCGCTCGCGCCCCCATATAAAAAGGTGAAGTTACCGGATCCTAGCATCGCGTTATCTTTCCATCGGGTTTCTTGTATTGCTACCAAATCTAAATTGTACCTCTTAGTTTCATTTATGTTCTGTGTAGACTGCGTACATTCCAGGTTCTCACCCTTAAGTTCCTGTTGGTTTTGGTTTGGTTTTGTTTTGTTTGAGCCATGATAGTAAGTTAAACCCGCGCGTCTTGGATCCTGTTCCGATCGCAGGTGAGTCCATCCGGGGTGATAACCCTCATACCTCCCTAGAACTAAGTATGAGAGCTTTCCGACTTTGACGAGGACATAGTCAACTCGTCGTCAGACACACTCGGTTTCATTCTCATATCCTAACGCCCCCCTGCAAGGCAGCTCGCCTTCGCTGGCTTCGTTGCCATGTAAGACCAGGTGGCGAATCAATCTACACATCCCCTCTCAGGGCAGTTGTCATCGCTCCCGCATCCTCCACGACAGCAGGATTTTTGGCCCATTTTTTGTTTGAAATGTGTGGTAAAAGACATAGATTACAGAGTAAGGTAGAAGAAGAAAGTAAGATAGGAGATTTTGTATAGTGTTTGTAGTTGTTGTGGTGCTTGCGTAGTGTTTCTAGATGAATGCGTTCGCCAGTGCGGGCTCATCACACCCACGCCTGGGCCTATCGGCTGTCCACGATGCTTATTCAATTTATTCGCAGCTAACCTCTTTCTCATGGGTCGTTCCTCTATCCGCAACCTGAGGACGCGCTGTGTAGTGGTGATAGGCACCCACCCGTCCGGTCTGGACGACTACGCCCAGGACCCGCTTAGGGTAACGCCGTTGCAACAGTTGTGTTCACTGCTAGAAACCAAAAACCTGTTTTGGCCCATTTTGCCAATATTGCACCGGCTCCAGTCAAAATATTAGGAGTGGCACGCGTACAGAATATCTTATTAGACAAGTTTTCTATAAGTTCGTGCAAAAAAATTACGGGTACGATTTGATGTTGGGTAAAATGCCTATAATAAAAAATACGATATAAAACAAAAAGGAATCAATTAATCTTTAAAATTTTTTTTGATTTCAAATTTTCATCAAAAAATGAAAAAAATTAGCTTTGATTGCCAAAAATAAAAGCATAATAATCAAGAAATAACCTATCCAAAAATTTTTGAAAAAAAAATGAATATGATAAAAATGAAGAACGTTCTAAAACAAGAACGAATCAATAAATCTTAAAAATTATTTTGATTTTAAATATTCATCAAATAAGGTAAAGAATGGGCTTTGATTGGTCAAAATTTACCCAGTAATACCCAATAAATAAGCAATCAAAAAAATGTTGAAACAAAAAAACGTGAATATCTGGAAAATTTAAAGTCTTCATGATCTGGGCAAAAATAACTTAGCCAAGAGATAGTAAAAAATGGGGCCTACGGTGGTTCAGTCGGTAGAGTGTCACATTCCAACACCGGTGGCTCGGGTTCGATACGTACAGTATGCCAAGTTTCATAAAACTTTTTCAGTATTGAAACAATTTGCATTATTCCAAAACGAGTTATCATTGTGATTAGATCTTTTACTATCAGATTCCTTTTAATGCACATTATTTAATTCGTTAAATTATTTCGTTAAATTTTTCTGTAACATATTCATTATAATTATCATCCCCATTGACAATTATGATTAATTTTGACTGTTTCTTTACCGAGTTTCTATTTTTTCTTTAAATCTCTGTACTAGAATATTAGAAGAATATTTCTTTATTATTTCCAATTTACCGCGATGCAAAGGACAGCATTATTGACATTACATTGAAACCACAGTTTTCACAGAGATTTTTCCCACCAGGAAATTATTTACCGGGAACTTGTATAAAACACGATATAGTTATAAATACAATGGATAGTTTAAACTTTGGGAAGCACGTAATTTTTAAATATAGGTACAGTGCAGTTGGTAAATATTTGTTTTCGCTAGAAACAAAGATACCCGTTGAAATACAACGTTGACTGCACAGGTGTATACGCTTTTGTGTACAGAACTAAAGCTATAAATTTTAATAACACCCCGTATGTAAAATAAGTCTGACAATTAGTCTGATCCCAGATATTTGGCAAAACATGCAAAACAAAAGCAGAGCATTCCATCAAATATGCAGTAAACTAAATCTTTGTCTCTTTTTTCACAAATATGTAAATTCCATAGAAGATTGAAATATTTAAAAAAATGTTTTCACAGTTTAATCAAAAACTAGTTTTTTACGATCCCGGTTGATATTAACAATAAGTGGAGTGTCCTAAGGGGGTAAAAGGGTGTCTAAATACGAAAATTAAAAAATATATTATACCTTGTACTCAGTTACACATATTATAGATTTTACGTTTTAGGAGTCAATTTTTACTTTGATAAAATTATACGAACGTACGCACATTCTTAGTGATAAATAGATTCAGTGATATGTTCGTGAAATTTGAAAATCTCATTTATTCATTGAATAAAACGGAAAACTGCAATGTCGATATCCGGCATCTACTTATGTTCAATTTTATGCTTAAATATATTATGTACAAACAAGGAAGTTGAAAAATCATCAAAAGAAAAAAATGATTTAACAAAACCCATTGCTACCTGTTGTCTTCATCGGTTACTCCCAAAATTGACACTATCACAGTTACCGTAGGAGACTTTTCCAAATTTTCAGTCTTCAGACCTAAAAAATTATTTTTTATATTTTTTATATGCATTCGTTGCAGTGACATTAAAAACCTAAAGTTACTTGAGTTTGATCCAAGAAGAAAATTATTTAAAAATTTTTTTTGTAATTTATTAATTTAATAATTGTGATTTTATAACTTAAAATATTTTTTTTAGATCAAACTCAAAAAACTTTCTTCTAAGTTTCTTAGGTCACTGCAATCAATACATATAAAAAATGTAAAATAAATTTTTTGGGCCAAAGACTGAAAATTTGAAAAAATATCCTACAGTAACTGTGATAGTGTCAAATTTGGGAGTCACCGATGATGACAATGGGTAGCAATGGGTTAGGTTGAATAATTTTTTCTTTTATGATTTTTCAATTTGCTTGTTATGTACACAATATAATTAAGCATAAAATTGTCAAATTTTCATATTTAGACACCCTTTTAGCCCCCTAATTACTTGTAGGTAAAGATAAGTTTTCGTGGCATAATTCAACAAAAGTCTTGCATATAGTCTGAATTATAGTCTGTGATCATGTCCGTAGCCAAACTTTCTGAGCCAGACTTTTGCAAGATTTGTTTCTTTACACCGGACATTAGTATGTTGTTTCAGCATTTTAAATTTATTTCACTAAGTATTTTAAGGAATACGTAATACGTAATGATAATTCCTGAAATATATATTCTTTGGTGTCTGAAAAGTATTTTAATATAGATTTTAATATGATATTTATATAACATATCAATAGTAAATGAAATCTCATTGTTGTTAAAAAAATATCAATTAAATCTCATTTTATTAAAATAAAAAATTGTTATAAAGACACATTTATAATAAATCCACATAAAAGCATGAAATATGTTTGTTTGTTTCAGGTAAGCACATAATCCACTGCCATTTTTGAAAGAAAATACGCTTATCTATGTACATATATAGGTAAGTTTAAATATATGCATGGTACCTGCAGATATATTCAAATTGCATTAAGAGCACTGAACCATTTGAAAATTTTAATTATTTATTCCTTTTTTTAACAAAGTATATTGGATTGAAATTATCAAAATCATTAACAGTCATTTTCATAGTAAAAATGACTGAAAGATATTTTTCACTTTGAAATAAATCTTAACTCTGGCTTTCCTAAAAATAATATTTTTCCATAAAAAGTATATTCTTGTATCTACCGAGGTATCTACAACAGAATTCCGGGTATCAATTGATCAATCTTAAGATCAACGAATTTGACTTTTATAAGTCACATTTTACTCAGAAAACAGAAAATTGCTAGGTAAGTATGGAAATTCCCCCATAATCACCACACTACTTCATATACATATCTAAAAAGAATTACAAATTAAATTTATACATAATTTACATTTTAGAGTACGACATTTTCAAGAATTGAATGCTCTTCTTGAAACTTCTTGAGTATGCCTAATTTTTTCGAAAACCCATATTTGCAGTAGTGTGCTGCAAATCGCACATTTTCTATGTAAAGTAAGACTCATAGAAGTAAAATTAGTTAACGTTGACTCGTGGAATACTGCTGTAAGTATACTTAACAATACAAGTTTCAAGTTCTACGAAAGAATTGCGAACGAGCTGGTAATTACTTTCGAATTCGAACCCGTACTTCGCACTCGGCAGGCTGCACAAAATCACACTAAGAGAAAGCAAAAAATCGAGTCGTCCGCGTGTTTTCTCTCAGTTTTTGAAAGGGTGTTCAGAGCAGTAGCGATGAAAAGCGGACATAAGAGGTCGCATTATCTTTCGAGGGTAAAATGAAGGCAAACGAAACATGAAAGAGGAGATGCGCGCCGCGGCTGCATCGTCCGTTTCGTCCTTTCGCTTTTGCCGCGCGTGTTTGGTCTCTCGCGGAAATTAAAGCATTTAACCGGCTGCTTTCTTTCTCGAGGTTTTATCAGTTTAAATCACTTACTTTCAAGTTCTATATTTGGCTAAGCTTGAAAAAATATTTTTTTATTTTTTATTAATGCATATATGATATCTATAAAGATTAGGTAGAAGAAAACTTCTGCATTTGCTTCTATATATTTCCAATTAATGCATAACAAACATTTTTTTTACTACTCTATCAGTATCAAAATCAGATATTTCTTCCCGATATTAATGTACCATTGCAATAATAAATTTACTTTCACCTGAGCTGTATTATTGAAAATAACATGTCAATAACAGATGAAATATCAGAGGTCGGACTGCCCTGCCTATCTAAAATTTCGTTCGAAAGGACCAGGTCAATATCATTTTACCGAAATAAAATATTGTTAAAAATGCCCGTATGATAAAATTCACAAAATATCAAATTCACATACGAAATGACGCGCCGGTGAAAATTTCACTCTTTGCACTCTCTCTCGTATTCCTTCAATTTCTCTTTCCCTCCTTTCCACTGAAACTTTCTCTTTCTCTCTCTCACACTCTCTCTCTCTCTCTCTCTCTCTCGCGCGCGCGCACGCGCTTTCTGCTAAACTCGCCCAAGCAGTCCAGCCGTCCTTCTTTTTTAATATTTCCAACCGCACCCAATCCTCTCTCGCACACTCGAAATGCACATATTCATACACACGCACGTTTTCATATATACGCGTCACAGTGCTCCTGTTTCTCTTTGCATATTCATATTTCGTCTCTCGGTTCGGCTCCACCGAGATGTTCGCGCCGTGAGAAAGAGAGCAAAGGAATACGTATATTTTTTTGATCAGGTGGAAAAGGACGGAGAAAGATTGCCTCGTATGTTTACACGGTATAAACGTACATTATATATAGCTGTTTATATGCGACGTGCAAAAAGATTTGGACGAGAGTCGTAATTTGGAGCATGTCCGAATGGATGATATCGCACCCCCAGAAGAAGACTATAACAACTCAAAATTTGTTCAGCTTGATATTTGTACATGAAATTCGACATTTGGTTGCAAAATGATAAGATACTGTAGTACAATAAAAAAATAAAGTAATTAATTTCTCTAATGAAAAATTTACGTTGTATAAGCTACGTCATAATCCTTGGTGTGACAAAGACATATAATATTAAGTTGTCATATTATTATGCTGTGATTTAGATGTAGTACTGTAGACTCTTTATATATCGTCACAAATTTTGCAATAAATGTGAGTCACGAATTATGATATACTGACAAGGAGAATGTTAACGTTATTATGTGGAGGGGAAGTGCAGTGGTGTGGAGGGGGTGGAGGGGGTGCAGTGACTTAATAACGCTTATGATTATATATATATATATATATATATATATATATATATATATATATATATATATGTGTGTGTGTGTGTGTATGTACATATATATATTAATTCTAGCATTTCATATATTAATAATAATGTTTTCATCTTTATCTCAGGTTTTCAGGACCCATTTAATAAAATTACCGACATTGAGCTTCATTTTTAAGTACCAAAAAACGGTACCCAAACTTTCATAAAAATTTCTTTAATATGGAATTGTTATAAATCGAAGCAGAAACAGGATGTATATGGGTTAGGGAAACTTCATAGTGAAAATGCTTTGAATAATGATACAGCTAATGTTGATACATATATGGAGGTATATGGAGGGTATACATATTATAAAAAATTTGGTAACTTTAAACAAGTATGAATTTCAAATTTATTACCTTTTTTTAATATTGTAATTAAGAAATTAATTTTTTATTTTTACATAACATCCTACTTACATAGCAAACGTATTTTGCGATTTATTTTTTCAAACAAGGTGTAAAGACGTTACGATCGTATCTTATTAAATTTACAACGCCTGCACATTCAATTTATGCTCAGCGGGAATCACGGTTAGATAAAAAATATATCGGAAGATATACCGACGGTATGCGTCGCGGGTATGTATTCGTATTGATCTAACCTACATTCGAGAAAATTTGTATGAATTTCCTGCAGCGGTAGCATTGAAAATGTGAATGCTTGCGAAAGTAAATTTGTTTAAGCGGTGTATAACGTGGTATGATTGTAATATGGTGAAAGATTACTTGTGGAATTATACTTATATATTATTGATGAAATAATTAACTTTCACAATCGACGTGGTGAAGATTTGATACCATAATACTTCCTGTTATTTACAGTTTTGTTAATATTTAAAGATATTACAGGTAAGTCCAATGAATTTGAATTTTAAAGTCAGGAAAGTGCTTTACGGATATGAATTTACAATTTTCAAATTCACCATTTCTTAAACATTAATTATCTGTATTGTTTAAATAAATATAAAATATATTTAGGATCTAAACTACTACGAATTTCTGAATCGATGTTTTGTACTAAATTAATTTTGATTTATCTTATTCATAACACTTTCTAAGCAGAAACTAAACACATTTAATAAGAAATAAAATCACATTAAATAGAAAATCCATCTGAATTAAACCTGGAATTCAATTGGAAATTTACTTTGACTCCAACAAAATACAGATAGAATTTATCTGTTACACTTTCACCAAGATAGGTTTGAAGACTACATTTTTACAGTAACCCGCATCCACTAAAAATAACAATAAAGCCATTACCCGCCGTCGGAATAATTCAGACTATGTACTCCGCAGCAAAGCTCTCTTTACGAATATGACCCAGTAGCAGGAAAAAGGAAGTCCAAGAAAAGATAGAGAAAGAAAGAGGTCTCTTGAGCACGCAAGGATGCATAATGAAACACCCGCAGTATGAAACTGCTGGCATGTGTCCTGAGCGCCTTAAATAAAAATTAAACTCTTTCTCTCTCTCTCTCTTTCTCTCTTAATTTCTTTCTATTTTTTCTCTCTCTCCCATTCTTTCTTTCTTTTCTAATAAAGTAATAAAGTATTTAACCATTTATATATCTAGTTACTCAAAATATCGTAAGCAATGTGGGAGTAATTATACAATCTTTTTGTATAGAGTAGAGCGGGGTCATACCGATCACTTAAGAAAAAAAATTTATATATAGAAAAATATTAGCATTTCTTTGCTTTTTATACGTTTAAGAATAAGTTCAAATCTTTATGTTTTCAATTTTAATAGTTTTAGTTGACAAAAACACATAAACTTCACACTTTTTTATCCAAATAAAAAAATGTTTGACAAGTAGTTAAAACCTATTGATGTGAATATCTTTATAGAAATCTTTTATATTGTTAGTTTTTAGCATCTATTAAGTTGAAAGATAAATTCTAAAAAATATAAAAATATTTGAACCATTCTATAAACTTAATATTTCTCATAAGTAAGTAATCGGTTTGACTCCGTTCTCCCCTAAACATTGACAAATTTGATATGGATGTTCTTAAATAGGTAATTCTCTCCTATATATGATTTCATAGCGCTTCATTACAAAAGCACTATACAAAATCAGAAATTTCTTTTATTTGCATTGCAATCGGCATCGCCATGGACACTATCTAAGATACGCGTATGTACATGTATACATGTACGGAAGTATCTTATATAATTGAACAGTACTTTTAAATATTTAGATATAGAAATATCGAGATACCTTTTTAGATACTATTTAATGAGATTTTCTCGTTAATGATATTATCTTCATACTTTTGTATCTACATAAACTTAAATATTATTTAAACACTACTATACATACTTATATTAAATCTTCACATTTTAAGAAACATATATTTAGATACAGTAATAAAGAAAAGTCTTTATTAATTTATGCATTTTTTAAAAACAATAATAGAGAAAAGTATTCATTGATTTATACATTTTTTAAAAAGATACTTATACGAGGGTAGTTCAATAAGTCTTTAGAATAAAGTATAAAAACAATTTTTTTTGGGTAAATTTTTTTTTATTTTTCAACATAATCTCCTTGGAGCTCTATACACTTGGTCAATCGCTTTTTAAGTTTTTTTAATCCTTCAGAAAAGTGCGTTTTCGGAAGTTCCTCAAAATAAGCACTTACAGAGGCAATGACGTCTTCGTTGTCCGTAAATCTCTGTCCACCGAGCCATTTTTTCAAGTTTGGAAATAAGAATAAGTCACTGGGGGCTAAATCTGGTGAATACGGTGGGTGTTCGACCAATTCGAATTTTAGTTCTTCAATTTTAGCCATTGAAACGAAGCATGTGTGAACTCGGGCGTTGTCGTGATGAAAGAGAATTTTTTTTTCTCGCCAAATGTGGTCGTTTTTTTTTAATTTCTTCTTTCAGCTGCTCTAAAAATGATGCATAATACTCACCAGTAATTGTTTTACCCTTTTCCAAGTAGTCAATAAGTATAATTCCACGTGCATCCCAAAAAACTGTAGCCATAACCTTACCAGCTGACTTTACGGTCTTTGCCTTCTTTGGAGCTGGTTCGCCTGTGGAAATCCACTGTTTGGATTGTTCCTTTGTCTCAGAAGTGTAGTGGTGTATCCATGTTTCATCCACAGTCACAAATCGACGAAAAAATTCCTCAGGATTCCGACTTATGCGCGCCAAAAGAGCCTCAGAGGCGACCACTCTATTGCGTTTATTCTCAGCTGAGAGCAAACGCGGCACCCATCTTGCCGATAGCTTTTTCATGCCTAATTTTTCATGTAGAATTGAAACAACTGCACCTATAGATATCCTTGTGGCCTCAGCTAACTCACGCACTTTTAATCTTCTATCCTTCAACACCATATCGTGGATTTTATTGATGATTTCGGGAGTAGTTGCTTCTACGGGCCTTCCTGAACGTGGTTCGTCACTTATTGATGTACGACCACGCTTAAATTCATTTACCCAGTTATAAACCGTTGCTAAGGCAGGGGCAGATGTGCCATGAACTGAGTCCAATTCATTTTTTATCTCATATGGAGTTAAACCCTTTAAATGAAAATGTTTAATTACCGCTCTGAACTCGTTTTTTTCCATTTTTCTTAACAAGCAATTTTTTTTTTCAATTTCGTATATAGACTGCGGAAGCTTATGCAAAATAAAAGTTAAAATTAAGTTAAAAAGTTAATTAATTAGCAAATAATTTTGACGATTAAAAACCAATGTAATAGAAAGTTATGCTATTTCGCATAACTACATACATTACTTTTTACAAAAACACAACAATATCTTGACCTATCACACAATACTTTTCTAATCTCTACTCCTTTTTCCATCACTGCCCTTTTACGCGAAAATTCAAAACCAGCGCTGCATTCTGTGTGTCAAGGAGTACACGCAGGACCTTGCTCTCTCTCTCTCTCTCTCTCTCTCTCGCTCTCTTCTGCACATGCAGTCCTCCCGCAGCCATATAAAAGCAAACATCGGAAATCCGGCGTTACAAAGGGACGTCCGGGGCCGGGCGCTCTCATTGTTCCGCGTGGCGTTTGCCTCTCTGCAGATTGCTTTCGCGATCACCGCGCACAGAGAAAACGTATACACCTCGAAAGTCGCGCGAAAGCCGAGGCCAGACGTGGAAATTGGCGAGGAAAAGCGGGTGTAGGTGATACGCGGATGAAATTCGCTTTTAGGTTCGTTATTGTAATCTCGAGGGGGTTTGTTTTCATCATTCGCGCAAGCTTGGGGGTGAATGACCGGAGTTTGGGTGACGTACCGATATTTTAATTATTCGTAGGTTTTCTGTTGTTAGATATTAAGACGTTCTGATCACAGGGAATGTTGGACAAGGATCGTTTAAAAATGTATTTAAAATAATTTTTAGATTATTTTAAAAATTTTTTTTATTTTATACTTCTTAGTTGTACCCGCCAAATTTCATTTCATTTATCCAATTTCAAAAGCTTATCCAAATCGGTTCAGTAGTTTCGGAATAATCGGCGGACGAACATAACGAGACGCGAGTGCTGACCTAGTACTGGCTCGATACCGGCCAAGTAGTGTAATGGGACAACCATGGGATCATCCTCTTTCATTAAAATAATAGTTTATCCAATTGGGTTCAGCAGTTTTGGAATAATCGACGGACGAACATAACAAAACACCAGTACTGACCTAGTACTGACTCAATACTAACCCAGTAATGTAATGGGACTACTATGGGATCATCCTCTTTCATTAAAAAAAAGTTCATTTAAATTGGTTCAGCAGTTTCGGAGTAATGCGCGAACGAACATAGAAATAAATATATATTGTATATACAGGTCGAATTGAGAACCTCCTCTATTTTCGAAGTCGGTTAATAAGGCTTCAAGATACATCAGTAAATTGAAACTTTATGACTAGACCTCTCTCTTTCTGTTTTTATAACGAATGAATATATTATAAAAGGAAAGTAATTAAAAGACGAAAATGCATTATGCTTCAATGGTTTATTTAAATGTCTTACTTAATTTATTTTTATTCCTACGTTTTCTAAATAGAAAGCGAGGACTTATTGTGTTAGTACTTTTCGCACCTGTTTGTATTTCTAAGTATGAATATATGCGATATTAATATTTTATACAAATCGATACATTTTTCATAACCTGCAACTTAATGTCACTATAATTTAACCTTCCAGTAGACGTTCTTTTCTATCCTTATTTTATGCACTTTTCAAACATTGTTTTGAGTATAATTTAATAACAGAAAAGTAATTATTCATATTTCTCTTCCTTCTTGAAGCTAAAGACTTTCCTAAAGTAAACATGGAAGTTTCATATTAAAAACAGTTTATTTGCACCAAGGAAAAGTCGCGTAAAATAGGGTGGGCGCCTCAAAGGCACCAACACGCGTGTTCGCGGGTTAAAAAAAATTATATTTATTAATGTTTCCTTTGAAAAAATTTAAAGCCCAAATAATTTTAATGGCTAGAAATTAGAAAAACAAAGAATTTTATAAGGCCCGATAAAATATAATGCCCAACAAAATAATGTCCAAAATATTATAAAGCCCAATAATTTATGAGGCTAAAATGATGATAAGGCCCAAATAAGTATGAGGCCTAATAAATTATAATAGCCGGATGCAAGTCGTAAGTAAACCGTAAGTGAATAGGAAATTAAACAGAAGATACGTGGGAGTTACTAGGTTAATTGTATCTAGAAGTAAACTAGAAGTGAACCAGAAGAAAACCGAAAGTAAATCAGTTACTGTTTTATAATTTTTGGGCCTTAAATTTTATTGGGCATTCCAATATTTTGGTCATTTACTTGTTTCTTCTATACAAATTTTGATAATCAAATTAGCACTTTGAACACATTTATTTTCCCCAAAATTTAAGTCGATTTAAGTTGTTATAGCACCGAACGCCTCATATAGAGTTTCTTCATTTTACAAAATATTTTCAAAAAATGCAATTTATGACAATATACCAGTCATATCACAAAATTATCAGTCATTATTTTATCTTGATGCAGAGCTCGTGATTGTCCTGTAATGAGTTACTTAATACGATTTCTGTGATAAAGCTACTCTAAATATTTAAAATGAGCATAACTTCCCGTCCACCCTCATAAAGTCTCTCTTCGCTCATCTAACTCTCCACTTTAGCCAGCGCGCAAAAGAAGGAAAAAAATATATGAAATGCACGACTACCGCTTTTCATAAAACATTCTCAAGGATCACGCGATATACGTTCTCGCATACACGCTTACAGACACACATGTGTAGAGCGAGTAAATCGGCTCAAAGCATATAGCACGACTGCCACTCGAGCTTGTCGCGGACATTAATTAGTTTGCATGTTTATTTTGCAATTACAATACACAAACGTTGGATATTATCATGGGTGGCCTTGTTTAGTTACACTCGTCTCTTGCAAGAGAGCTAAAATGTCCTAAAAAAATGGTGTGAGTGATAAGTCTGGGTACGTATGTGAATTGTAGATAAATTGGGTTATATTCATTAAAAAATTATCTATGATATTTAGTTCTTTGCCGATTGCGAGTACGCAAATTTCTTTAATATTTTACATTAGACTCTTGGTAGAAATAACTTTAGACTTTATAAAAGCTAAATCAAGGGGCGCGGTAGCGCCACGATGGCAAGTGTGAGTACAATGCATCAGTTTTAGTTTGATTTTCTTACTCTTTACGTATGAGCTATTTTGTATATAAATTAAAAGTAAGAAAATTTGGAGTTTTCATAGTCTTATTCTGGGGGTGCAATACGTAAAAACCGTCCAAAAAAGATTTAGACTTATTCTACAAAAATTGTTATTTTCAAAATTCATAAAACTATTTTTTGAGAAAAAAGCATTTTAAGTACCCCAGCCTTGATTAGGTCTTACAAAAAATACAATAGCTGATAAACAGAATATGTTAATTTCCCTGATAGAAAACTTTGTATTGGTAATATAACCTTATGTCATCAGAATTTATTTAGCGTAATAAAAATTTTGATTGGTGTCATAAAACGAGTGTCTGTTAAAGACAACTTATTTAATAATACAACAAAATCCTGAATAATACCTACTTATTATTACAAATGAAACATGTATAACTACCAGAATATAATTTACTCTTTACATATTATACTACTGAATTATTATCTACTCTTTTCCCTATCCATGCTTGTACCGTCATAATCTAAGCGCACATATATATATATATATATATATATATATATATATATATATATATATATATATATATATATATATATATATATATATATATATATATATATATATATATATATATATATATATATATATATATATATATATATATATATATATATATATATATATATATATATATATATATATATATATATATATATATATATATATATATATATATATATATATATATATATATATATATATATATATATATATATATATATATATATATATATATATATATATATATATATATATATATATATATATATATATATATATATATATATATATATATATATATATATATATATATATATATATATATATATATATATATATATATATATATATATATATATATATATATATATATATATATATATATATATATATATATATATATATATATATATATATATATATATATACATATATACATACGTATATGCATGTAACTACTTACATTCTTGTTTACACATGCACGCATACACACACATGTACACATACACTTGTATTTGCACCCCTTTGCATATGCGTGCTATTATGCGAATACAGGAGCTACGCTCGGGCAATGTATGGATTTGGACTAGCTGGACAGCCACAGCAGCTGCACGCGCGAAGCGTACCGAGTTTAAGGCGCCGCAAACATTATTACGCGTGCGCTTATGCGTGCGCGACTCTCTCGCAGCTGGTCTGACCGTCTGTGTACACATGCACATAAGTACAGAAACGTCTCCTCCCTCTTCTCCCCCTCTCTCTCTCTCTCTCTCTCTCTCTCTCTCTCTCTCTCTCTCTCTAGCAGACGCGAACGGCAATCTTTAGATTTAAAACCAGTTACTGTCAATACGTTGGACTCCTTACCCTCGACCCCCCTTGTTAACGTTGCAATTATGCATGCCAATGTCAATGGTCTTACAACACATTTTGAAGAGGTAGAAGCATATCTTTACTTACTTGCTTAACACATTGTAGCCATCACTAAATCTAAACTGTCCAGTGAGGACAAAGATTCTCGGCGGCCATTGAAGGGTATGCCATGATCCGGCACGATCGCATAGGTCGCACAGGTGGAGGAATAGCCATCCATATTAACAATTCTACTAAGGTAGTTCTCTGGATTTTTGGATTCTTTAAAGATTCTTGAAAATTGGTATATATGTTTGCACAGGTATTCTTTATACGTAGTTGAAAGCTAGAACCCCCGAGTCACATGATATTTGAAGATATTAAGTCTCGAAGTTTATACCGAGCCCCATAGTGAGAGACGTTTCGTTTAATTGCAAAAAAAGTGTTCTTTAAATTTTTTTAAAAAACTAGCATATGATAAAAAATAATAATGCAGAAAAAAGTTTGATAGAGCAAGTGATGTTTCTATTTTAAATAAAGCAGTCCAAAGTTTTAATCCTATGCTATCAGTATATCTATATCAGTATATCTAAACTCTTTCTATCGACATTTTGATGTTTGATACTATAAATTGTAAGGTTATCACATTACATCGTTATATAATGTCTTTCAAAATAAATTTTCTAATTTAACCCCGAGTTCAGCACCACTGCACCCAGAGAACTACCTTAAGTATAAAATTCTAGCGACGTCCGAGGAACTGCGATTCATTAGTCACATGATTTATGCTGATGACACTCGAATTTATAGAAGCTGTAAACGCCATGAACTTATCGACACCATCAGTAAAGTATCTAGCGATTGTTCTGCCATTGCTAAGTGGGCTACCAGCAATGGGCTCACTTTAAACTTGAGTACATTGTAGCACATTGAATCTCTCTTTGATCGATATAGAACTCTTACCTAAAGTTTCAGTTTACGGCATTCCAATCCCTCTTGTTAGTGAAATCAAAAATCTTGGTGTCTGGCTGACTCCTGACCTTAATTGGAGAAGGCAAGTATCTCACATCTGTCAGCAAGTGTGTCGTACACTCAGACAACTTCATCTTCATCAACGAGCACTCTCATTTAGTGTTCGTAAATCGCTTGTGCACTCGCTCATTCTCCCTCACTTTGATTATGCCTGCCTTATTTATGATGATCTAATCGGTGAACAGAACCTGAAGCTTCAGCGGGCGCAGAATGCTTGCACTCGCTTTGTTTTCGGTACTATTCCTTGGATGGTATATGTTACCTCCTATCGGAAACGATTAGGGTGACTCAGAGAGCCGCAGAGAGTACTTCCTGGGTGCGCTGATGGTCACGATACTTCAAACTGGCTGTCCAGACTATTAAAATCAAACCTTGTACTCACAACTAATTGTGATGTGCGCAGATCAACTCGACTTTGAACTGAATTTCACAGTAGCTGCCTCATACTCGTATTTATAGAATAGACTACCTGAATACATTACATCTCGGCCTCATAAAACCACATCCCTTCAAATCATAAAATCCCTACTGATCAAACACCTCATTACTTGCGATACCGAGCCTGATACTGCGTACAATTAGATTAAATAAGTTTGAAAATGTTATTGTACCGAATAGTTCTTAATTACAGACATATGATATAACAATATGCTTGCTGATATTCAATTCCATATATTTATACTCTTTATTTTTATATATTTTATACGGTTCATGCGATAAATTTCCGGACCAAAGAGCCATATATTTATTATAAGTATGCATACATACACACACATATTTTGTTGAATAATATATACGAGTATATAAAAAATTATTTCGGCAAAAATGTTCCTTTTGGTATGTAAAATGGCCGTAAATTTATATATATATATATATATATATATATATATATATATATATATATATATATATATATATATATATATATATATATATATATATATATATATATATATATATACGAGGTCTGTCCCAAAAGTATCCGACCTACCTCGATTTCTCGGCGCTTGATTTATTCTTCGTCATCCGGGGGGTGGCATCCTTCAAAGTAGTCCCCATTTGATTGAACAAGACGCTCATATCGATGTTTCCACTTATTAAAGCACTCTTGAAAGTCAGACTTCGGAATCGCCTTTAGTGCATTCGTCGCATTAGTTTCAACAGTCTGTTTATTGTCGAATCGATGTCCTTTAAGCGGCATTTTCAATCGAGTAAACAGCCAAAAGTCGCAGGGAGCTATATCAGGACTGTATGGAGGCTGGCGGAGCTGCGCAACACTGTGGTCCAATAAATACTGCTGCACAAGGTTTGATGCGTGCGCTGGAGCATTGTCGTGATGAAGAAGCCTGATTACATTACGTAATCTTTTCAAAACTTCAACGTAGTACTCTTTATTGATTGTCTGGCCTGTAGGGGCATATTCGTGGTGCACAACGCCCTCATAATCGAAGATGTTCCCGTCGAAGGTCGACCTGAACGAGGATCACTGTCAACAGATGTGCGGCCACTTTTGAACCGCCTATACCACTCTTTTATTTGTGTTTTGCCCATACACTCATCTTTAAAGGCCTTTTGCAACATTTCAATAGTTTCCGCACAACTTTTACCGAGATTAAAGCAAAATTTTATGCAAATTCGCTGTTCGGTTCGTTCTGCCATTTTTAGCAATAAGCAAATTACGACGAACGCAAAAAAGTCGTTGTAAACAAATACACGCTGCGCGGGAACTAAGGCGTTTCATCGGTATCTCAGGCTACTGACGAGAAGGTTAGGAGTTGCTGGTGACGTTCGTACCCTCCAGAGGTCGCCTGAATTTCTCCGCGCGAAGATATGAACGTAGGTCGGATACTTTTGGGACAGACCTCGTATATATATCTTCCTATATTATATAGTTGTTTGTAAATCTTATAAGATTTAAGCCCTCCTCGCCCCTTCTCGCTCCTCCTCGCCTCTCATTTTGCCCTCCTCATTCTCCTCCTCAAAACAAGGTAATATCGTTTAAAAAAATACGTTATTTTGATATTATTTTTTGCCCTCCTCGCCCTCCTCTTTGTATCTTCCTCATAGCCCTCCTCCCAGCCCTCCTCATGCCCTCCTCATTTACTTATTTCTATTATTTATCATTTTTTATTTTTGTTTTTTTTTCTATATACATATTATACATATAAAAATTGTTTATAATAATAATTGTGAATGTTTATACATTTATAAAGTGTTTTATTCATTATACATATCAATGCAGTTTATTCCATTTTACTGAATTCTGATTCTTTGTTTTCATCAATAATTTCTTGGTTTTTCTAAAATATAATAACTTTATAAATAATATTCAGTATTAAAAAAAAGTTTGTTTTAATTGGCTGAAGGTTAAGGGCAACTTAATGTAAATATTATTTGAAAATAGTATAATATAATAAAAAATAAAATTATAAGAAAGTAATAAACAAATTAAAAATCTAGATTAAAAATGATATAATATACAATTATACAATGACCCAAACTTTTCAGCTTATTGAGTAGTAACTGTTATATAATACCTCAATCAGAAATATTTCTGATCTTCTACTTCCATTTTATCCTCATCCAGAATCTTCAGATGTTCCAAAGTATTAATTTTTAAAATATAACTTTTTCCTCTAAATATTAACGAAACGTAAAACTAAATATAAATAAATGTAAGTATGAGTTACATATATTTAATTATAAATGAATTAAATAAAACATAAATTTGAATGTATAAAAAAGCTTAAAAACGCGCCAATCTATTTACCTCCCGGGTGGTGTGGAACAATAGAAAACCTTCATAAAAACAAAAAATTTCATGATGCTTTGGGGGTTGGCGAGCGGAGCAAGCAGGGGGGTACCCCCTAGTATATATATATATATATATATATATATATATATATATATATATATATATATATATATATATATATATATATAAATGTTCCTTTTGGTATGTAAAATATATATATATATAAATTTACGACCATATTACATGCCAAATAGAACATTGTTGCCGAAATAATTTTTTCTTGATGTCTGAGAAATCTAGAACAAAAAAAGATTATTTCGGCAAAATGTTCCTTTTCTAAAAATCTTGAAGATAGTTTTTTTTCAGTACAAAAGTGACTGCCATAGTCGCAAAATGTTAATAGTGCAATATTTATATAAAAAAAATCAAAATAACATGAAATATTGTTAAAAAAATTATTAAAATGCACATTTTGTCAATAAAGGCATATATTGCTTCAAACAACTTTAAATATATGGGCTTAAAAATATCTGAAAAAATTTACAACCATTTGACCATTTAAGTTTATATACCAAAAGGAACATTTTTTTCGAAATAATTATTTTTTAAGTTCTAGATTTCTTAGACAACAAAAAATAATTATTTCGAAAAAAATGTTCCTTTTGGTATATAAAATAGTCGTAAATTTTTTCAGATTTTCTTAAGCCCATATATTTAAAGTTGTTTGAAGCTAAATATGACTTTATTGACAAAATGTGCATTTTAATAATTTTTTTAACAATATTTCATGTTATTTTGATTTTTTTATATAAATATTGCACTATTAATATTTTGTGATTATGGCAGTCACTTTTGTACTGAAAAGAGCTATCGTCAAGATTTTTGGTATAATAGATCGAGTGATCGAACCCTCTCTTTTAAGTTTTTATTTTAAGTTTTAAAATGACTTTAATTAATCGAAAGGGAAATTAAAAGATTTTGGAATCATTATTTATGTAAAATTCAGGAAATTTTCTAAAAATTCCTTTGTTGCTATTTATTTAAGAGATTAATTTTTTTGATTAAATGGAGGTTGAAAATTTCTAAAAAATGTAAAACATGACTACATGCTCATATTTAGCATTGATCAACTTTGAACCTAAGGGATTAAAGAAATCTGAAACAATTCACATACATTCTACATACCAGAAGAAACATTTATATATATATATATATATATATATATATATATATATATATATATATATATATATATATATATATATATATATATATATATATATATATATATATATATATATATATATATATATATATATATATCGAGAACATTTTTGGAACTACTGAACCTAGTAGCTTGTCATGGTTTCCGAATATCGAGGTAATGACCTATACAAAAGTTATTGGGCACGTATATACATACATACATATATATATATATATATATATATATTATATATATATATATATATATATATATATATATATATATATATATATATATATATATATAATAACTTTTGTATAGGTCATTACCTCGATATTTGCAAACCATGACAAGCTACTAGGTTCAGTAGTTCCAAAAATGTTCTCGACCTTTATATGACCTCTAGAGGTCACTGGGAATCGTGGGTCAAACTATATCCGAACGTAAAATTTACCGCTCTTGCAGAATCCGAGGTCAGAAAGATGATATCTCTCAAATTAACGAAGTTTACCTTCAAATGACCTTGATCTTGACGTGTATATGTTATAAAGACGACGGATTCGTGATCAGAGCAGCCGAAAGCATATAGATCATTTATTTTGGTCGAAGGACTTTTCCGATTTCATTTTGTGGTCCTGTGTAATGATAATGAAACATAAGGCGGAGGTCAGAATCAAGTTGCACTCATAAAAAGAAAAACGTGAACATTAACGACTGTCTAATATTTCTGAATCTTAGTATATTTACATATACGACTATTTTATTTTTAGAGTTTAGGAGTAAAAATATATTTTGGAGTTAAGATTATTCAAAAACTGTGAACTATTCGGGCTGTTCATTGGATAAAGTAGCATTTTATCAACTTGTATCCCAATTTTTCACTCAAAAGCATATTGAAAAAGCATTTTATCATCGATTGGACGGTCGGCATATGTAGAAAAGCGTACGGAATACGCATTATTGAACTACAGAGTTATTGAAATTTTGTGAAATATCGAGGTCACATTCTCATTCGGAAAGTATTTTTTACATTTCAGAGACATTCTGAAAATGGAGCTTAAGGTATTTTAATTGTCAATGTGAAAAGATAAAGTTCACTTAAACAAAAAACTAAACGAAAGATAGACTATTTGTTATTCAAAAAGTGTCAATTTTAAAAAATTTTATCGTGAACTTATAATTTAATGAAGTGAATATGCAAGTTTTGCGGCCAAAAAGTGTAAGGATATTATAACTTAAAAATTTAAACACCCAAAATTAATTTACATTAATTTTATTAAGATATACAAAACATAAAAATTTTACTTATTTTCTGCTTCAATATTCTATAACAAAAATTGTAACAGCATTTATTGAAAAATTTGAATATTATAATTTTAGAAAGTAAAATGGGTCTATTTTAAGAGCTTTTTTCCTACTTTTGGAGCATTATGGGAAGAAGCAAAAAATCGATTTTACGTTCATCAAAGTCAATATTTCATCACAAGAGTGCATGGCTTTTAAAAGGCGAATTCTTGTATTATATTCGTTACGGGACAGATTTTTTTTACTTTGTATAAAACAGCCGCTAATAATTGAGGCTATTTATAGACTTTAGCGCTCCAAGGAAACAATAACTGTTAGTTTGATTAAGTTTTTGCAACTAAAGTTTTGCCCAGCCGTGTAATATTATTGATCAACTTCTTTCTTCTAGCATGCTCAGAACTTTTGTATTTTATTGAAGGGAACTTTTATAAACTTTAATTGTACCATTTAAGAGTTTCACCTGAAGCTGAAAGTCGTTATTCATAACTCTCTTCTCTCGTAGTTGCTTCATTCAAATTTCGTGTTCTACAATGTTTCTTTTCAAAACAAATTTAATAGCTTCAAGTAATATTACAATCTCAAAACACCAAAAGTAATTTTCCTATAAAATACTCATTTCTATAAATATCATATTTTCTATAGCATTAAACGATATCCGTGATACTTTCTATATTATAAGGGGTAGTCTGTGATATTTTCTTAATATTTAAAATGACGCTTTCCTTTAAAATTCAAATTAAATATTTAAAATCTTAACAGAATTTGAAGACTTGATTCAACACAACAACTGAAAGTTGGCGCAGAAGTTGCCATTTATTTTCACTGGCTATTTTTAATGATAATTTAAATATTTTACTATTTATTTTTAAGAACTTTGTGCAAAAAATATATTTATGAACGTTAATTGTGAGAATAAAGATTTTTCGAGAATAAAAGTTCCGAAATCGTATAATTTAAACAAGCATTTTTAATTAAGTTTTAAGAATATTAATTAATTTTTTAATATACAAAAATGATTTCTGCACTTCCGATACATATAATTATAGGGAACAGACATGAATTTTCAAATATTTAAAAAAATAAAGTTATGGATGAATTATACACAAAAGTTAAAAAAAAACTAGAATTTTTAGTGCAATATTTCAAGCTTGTTCAGCTTGAATTTTTTTAAATGTGTTTTTATTTATCGTGAATTTAAACGAAGATGGGATAGTTATCAATATGGTGGTCAATAAGATAAATATATATATATATATATACCACATGGTTGAATGCGTTAATGATAGGTTAGGTAAAACAAAGTACTATAGAAAACCACCAAAGAATCAGAACTATTTCCACGCAAAAGTTTAAATTAAACGTTTTAAAATTCAGCCATAGTCAGCGCAATAAACCAAAACAAACAGACAAACAACCACTGCTCTTCAAGCTCAAACTCGCATCTCCCGTACAAAAATGCGATCACAAATCCCCGAACGGAATCAGAACCGAAACCTCGCTCGTGAGTATAAAAGGAGATAATTCGCCGTCAGTAGCAGCAGCAGCGGGTAATCCAATCAAAGTCGAAGAGAAGGACCTGCCAAAACTTTGTAACTACTACCGCTACTCCGGGGGAAGATCGCGCGTATCGGGAAAAAGTATAGGGGGGATGCTTTTAATTCACAAAATACGTTGCTACGAGGAGAAGGTAAACCTTTTGTGGGAGGGTCGCATGGATACGATAAAAGTTGCCTTTGCGGAGGAGGTAGGAAGGAAAATTAGTAGGGAGAGCGAGAGAACGGCTGGGAAAGGAGTAAGTGGCCCGCTCGAAAGTTCGATTCGAACGTTGTAATATAACGAGGGGGAGGACCCGTGGCGGGGAAGAAGGAAAACGTCGACCCCGATTATCTGGGAAGACGGTCTTTTAATGCGGGCGGAACCCCCGAAGCAGATTTTCTTCCTCTTCTTCGTCTTCCCAGAGGAAGAGGATAAAAGATTCGCGAGTTAGTGGAATGACGGATTTAGAGTAAATAAACAGAACGGATTTTTTTTTTGTATGATAGCTGAGAAAATGAATGAATTTCAAGAATTTACATTTTATTATTAATTTCGGTTTTCATTTTACCACTTTAATAATTATTAAATATTCTTCACATTCTTCTTGTTAATTTTCAATTTTTAGTAAATATCTCTTTGGAATGCCGTAATTAAAAAAAAAAACAACGTTCTAGAGAGATATTTCCTCAAAACTGAAAATTAAAATAACGTAGTGGTTCCCCGTATTTGCTGGTAACACGGGGGTCTAACATTACCTTAAAGAGATAGGGTATGATTGTCTTATTATTTCATAAATACTTACTTTCCGTCCATTCCCGAATTATTTCCGATCCACCTGTCCACTTCCGACCCATTTGTAGTACGCCTGCCTACCCCAGGTTCATCTGTCAATTCTGGTCTATTCTCAGTCTACTTCCGGTCTACTTCCGATCTACTTCTGCTTCATCTATCAAATTCTAGCTTGATTACATTTATTGTAAGCTTTTCTGAGGAGGAAAATGCTTTGAACCACAGGACGGAGACTGGGAGGAAGAATCTTGGCATTACAAAAGATAATAAAGTGCTGTATTCTAATGACTCTCTAACAATATATTGAAAAATGATTCTTTTGAAATCATGAGAAACAAGTATTCGGAGAATTCTACTATAATGACTTTTTCCTACCCTAAAAATCGTTTCCAAAATGGTCAATAAAATATGAAAGTATTAGTCGCCAATTTCAACAGGTACACACAAAAGCTCAAAAAACCCTACGTCAGAGCCCAACGGGCGCGATCAGTCTTTCTCATCCCTTCCGTCAACCACCCCTCCAGCAACAAATACAATCCCCGCGACAATACATAAAGGTACCGGCTCTGCGTAAGGGAATAAAAGATTCCGAGTTTATAGTTTCGTAAAACGTCTCGACAACATTAAAAAAAGAAAACAACAAAAAATGAGCGAAGAGCGCGAGTGAACAAACAAGATATATATCCCGAGCGAAAGTAAACTCGTAAAGTCAAGAGTAGTCGTGACGCGGGGCCCTTCCAATCCCCTTGCGCCATTCTTCTCATAATCTCGAGGCGGTGCAGTGTCCCGAGACTTATCGGCTCGCGGATCTCTCTCTCTCGGCTGTGTATCAAACGGATGTACGGGATGGGGGAGAACGTCCTCCCGCGCTACTCATAGGTTTACGAGTATATATGGACTCGCTTTTTGCGCCTCTCTTTCCTCGACTCTTCGATTCCTCAAAGCTTCGTCGAAGTCTACGCGTGTGGATGCAGGGGACGCAGGCAAAGCCGCGATAGTGAGAGCTATCCGACACGTCTTGCGAGTCTTCTCCGCTCTGGCATTATGAAGCGCGATTCACGGGGATTGACTTTCTTTGTTGCGAGAGGGAGTATTGAGCAACTATTGTTGAAGGTGAAAGAGACGTAAAGGATGTGGAGGTGAAATCGTGATTTTGAATATTTGACATAAGAAAAATTTGTCTTGGCATTGTAGAACGTGTGTATGCATGCACTGAGTAATAAAATCTTTAATGCTAAGATATACAAGTGAGATAAGACAGCCATGAGATTTATTCATTGATGAAATTTAACTATAATTCACATTTCTTCAGTGTTAAGAAATATTTCTTAATTTGCTGGAGGAAGGTTAGATAACAACGTATGAACATTATTAGGGTTTTTCATCATATGATTTTAAGAAACAAAATAGGATGTTTTAAATAATCTCTTTAGTCTGCAAAATTTTGTTTTACATCCAATCTACATTTAGATCTACATGAGTATAATAATAGTCTGATGATGTTTTATCTCCAGCATTATGTCTCACTTTAAAGTAATAATTAATTTATCTGTATTTAAAGCAGCACGAGTAAAACAGTTTACACACTTAAGGGGACCTGACCACCTTAAAATTTTAATTAAATTTGTTATATATTTTTAGGTGATAATTAATTACTCATCATATATTAGGGAAGTCACCCTAAGGCGGACACCCTTATTTTCAATAATCTAATCATTTTTAGGTAATAATTCGATAAGTATATATATATATATATATATATATATATATATATATATATATATATATATATATATATATATATATATAACGCAACATAACATGCAATTAATCTAATGTCCAAACAACCTTCTATTCTGTTTTATTAAGGAATTATACACAATTAAAATTTTGGCCTACATTTCTTATAAGAAATTTGGTCTATAAAATAAGCATTTATGCATATTATTTGTTCATTTATGTAGTTATTTTTTGCTATTTTATTAATTTGAAAATCTAACAGCACGAAGTAGTGAAAAAAAGAGTATAAACCTATTGCTTTCTGTCATATCAATTTAAATTACTAACAAGGAGAGTGTACGAAATGCGGGTCGCGAGTTTTGATGAGGCTTTGAAAGCTGTTTTCTTCAAATACCCGTTTTTTAGTGAAAAGTGGTACCTCTATTTACAGAGAAAATAATCTAAAAGTAGGTAAATCTAGAACGAAAGAGCTTTAATTTCCGATTTGTTTCGTATAAAAATATTATCTGGTTAGTTTATCAATTAATAGTCACATTACATAAGCTAAATATAAGAAAAATTTATAATTATTATTCATCGTTACCATATTTTGTTTCTATTTCTTTTTAACTAAAAACATTTAATAGTAGATATTTTGCATACATGATATATTAAATAATATATAAAGAGCTACAGATTGATTTTCGTACATTTTATACAACTGTAGTGTGTCCATTACTGTAATATCCGTGTCCACATAAGCTTTACATTAACAAAAAAATCACAGGCGACAATTTCACTCATTAACGATATCAATATTAATACAAATTGCAGTAAATAGATATTAATATCCATTTTGTATCAAAAATCATTTATAAACCTTATTTATAATATACAGATATTGATTATGCAATGTATTCGATGGTTATAATATAATTATCAAACAATATTATCATATAAATATGATTAAGTAAAGCGACAAATAATTTTTAACTGAAAATTAAGTTAAAAATTACGATGGATTTTATCATATTTTCATGCTTAATTTATTTTAAGCTAACCATTTCAAATGAATTTATATTTTAATACTTGATCTACTTGTAACACCCCGATCGTACTAAGTATCATTTTGAGAATTAAAACCTAGCCCAACGTGCGTTATATGCGCGTAAGCTCGCGTTTGCAGGGCGCGCCGGCATATTACCGACGGGCAGTATTACCTGCAGCGCGAGAACGCGAGCGGCGCGAAAATTGAGCGGCGCAGCTCGGCCCTTTGCGGTGGGGAGAGCTGAAGGAAGGAAGGAAAGGTGGGAATGAGAGAGATGGAGAGAGCCGCGAAGAATATAAATACCCAGGCGGACAATCGCTGGGGCACTCTGTTCCTTCGCTCGCTTGATAGAGCTTCAGCTCTGTCGCGGGTGAGGTCGAACGAGGCCCACGCCATTTGGCTAGACCAGGACGATAGATCCGAATAAGAGCTAGAATAATCTCAAGCCTCTCTCTCATTGTCAGCTTTCCTGAGGCGAAATTTGTAATATGTGAGCTTCTATATATATATATATATACGTGGTAGAGCGTCAATTTGATTAAACTCCCTTACACTTAAGAAAGCTGCAAATAAAAACCACACTTGATATATATCTATACAATTGATTTATTCCTCATTTTCGGAAAACTCTTATTCCCTCTATACGTCCATAAAAAAATAATAAAAAAAAAGAGAATACAAAAGAAATTGCTTATAGCAATCATCCAGACCTTAGTCGCTCGCTTCTCGCTGAGCGACTACAGCGTCTAAAGAAAATAAAAAAGAAAAAACATAAAAAAAAGATCACAGCACGCGTACTCGACGTGTGTACTGTGCCAAAAGGCCAGCGTACGGAAACTCTGGGCTTGATAGAGCATTCGCTCTGTCGCTCAAAGTGTACCGAGCGCGGCCACAAAAAGAGTTAGGAAAAGACTACGCTTCTCTCCTCGGCGGTACGCATTAGCGATTCGAGAGGATCGAGGAGCGACAGGGGGGGCGGATCACGAGGCTTAGGCACAAGATCAGCCTGGGCCCCGTTAGACCCGAGAACAAAAGGGGTTTAAAAGAAACAAACTACGACTAATCGAGTCAGAACGCGAACGCGTTTTTTCCCTGCAATTGTAAAGCAGATAAAAACACTGGACCGTTACATACTGAAAACGATTCCCACTTTGTTTTCCACTGTCCATCGTAAGTATGCTTTTCACGTGTAAAGTAATATTAAAGCTAAAATAAAACTTTAAATAATTACTATATTAAACGCATTGAAAAGTGTAGATTTCTATTAATCGCAAAACTTGTTGTGTGTTACAAATAATATTTATCATAAGTGAATAGATAGGCTCGTGAATAGCGGGATAAATTGATAAAGAAGTGAGTGGATAGTGGGATAAGTGGATAGAGGGGTGTATGGATAGTGAAAAAATTGGGTATAGAGCTGCATGGACTGTAGAATAAGTGGATAGAAAAGTACATGGATAGTAGGATACCTAGATAGAAGTGCATTGATGATAAAGTGCGTGAATAGTAGTGTGCTTGGTAGCATAGACGATGTGGATAAATATAATTACAAATAAAACTTGTGATCGTTTTTTATAGAGTACGCATTCTCTCTTTCTCTCTCTCTCTTTCTCTCTTTCTATCTCTCTCTCTCTCTCTCTCTCTCTCTCTCTCTCTCTCTCTCTCTCTCATCCTCCAAACATTAAATTAAAATTTAAAACATAAACATAAAGAAAATTGGCGACCTTCAATTAAAAAATAATTATGATTAATTAAATTGTGCATGAATAGGTTCAATTACTTTCGGCCAAACAAATTTTTTCTTCTTAGTATTTGAAAATTTCAGGCATGTTCTCTAAGTAATTTGCAACAAAAAATGTAGTTATATTTTTTTTACGTAATTTACTTTTGATAACTGACAACTCAGCACACCTCTGTGGACTTAGTCATTAATACGTATGCCTGTGTGCATGAAATCACTACTACACATGCCTGCGTGCACCAAGTCACTACTGAAAATGCCCATATATACAAAATTACTACTGCACATGCCTGTGCGCACGAAGTCACTACTGCGCATACTGGCATGCACGAAGTTACTACTGCGCACACCTGTATATATGTAGTAACAACTGCGCATGCCTGTGTATGCGTATGTGCAAAAGGCACAACTGCACCCGTCTGCCCTTCTGTATACCTACCTCACTCCATACTTCTCAATAATGATGCCAGAGTGCATGCGATTCCGTACATTCTCTTTATATTCACCATTTTACCCCCCTCCAATGACCCCCACACCCCACTTTTCCTCCTTCTCATGCCACTCACCCCATCCACTCACCCCACTTCTTCTATGCTTACAGTATATATCCTGTCTTCCTTCCCAAATTCTTCCATTCCCTCTTTCTTTCTTTCTCTTTGATATATACAGATATGTACCAACCCTGTTGAAAAAAGTTACGTAATTTTGTTAGGTAACTTTATCACATCAATTTGTTACATTAGTTATGCATCTTTTTAATTTGTGATGTAACAATTTGACACTTTTTGTTAAAATGAAAATATTAAAGCTTAGTCTATCAGTTTGAGCGTTATCATCCGGATGATGCTTCCACGTGTATTTCACAATAATTTTTATTCCCACGGCCCTCCACCTCCCCCATCATCCACCACACTCCATCCCATTATATTTACTTCATTCTCTTATGCTCGCGGCTCTTCCTGACACTTTAATTTTATTCCTCGATTCACTACATCGTATAAAATGGAGAGTTAATTTGCGTATTAAGTTTAGTGAATACAATCATTGTTTTAATAATAGTACATTATGTAACAAGGGCAAAAAGTCGAATATTTCTCCCGCGGATAAGTTTACTGCCCGAGCGAGCGAAGCGAAGCGAGGACAGTATCACCCGAGGGAAAAATCGACTTTTTTCCCGCATTTGCAAAAAAGATACTTTTTTCCCGCTAATCATTTTTGCGGGCAAAAAGTGTAATTTTGGTCTCGCTTTTAAGGGAAAAAGTGACCATTTTCGTTCATATGGGCATAAAACAATTTTCTGAATTCTGACGGTAATTCGTCTACTGGAAAATACAATACAAAAGTGAAACAATCATAATATAAAACATATACACGTTTTGTAAATGGTCAAAATTAGGAATATGCAATTGAGATTTAGCCATAGTCATATAATAAATGTGTAATGAAGAGGCGAACGTCGAGGACATCATTATTGAAGAGTATGAATGTGTGTATGAGTAAGATAATCATTAAGATTATGTGAAATGTTACTTGATTTTTTAACAAATTGTACTTATGTTTAGAAATCCACGTAAAAATATAGTTTTATTATAATGTTTTAATCTAAGAGTTTCAATTTATTATAATTGGTGCCCAACGTGGGGTTTCATCTGTATCAATTTGTCGAGTAAACTGGTGAAGGCGAAAATGGATATTTGTGCTTAACAATAAACGTCGTGGAAATAAACTTTCGTTAAATAGTCATTAATGTAAGATTAATATTTTATAGAATACGATAAATAAAATTAAAATGATCTAAATCAAGATTACACAGCAATTTAGTTTCCAGATTATGTTTTAAATGGCGTAAAACTATGATTATAAAAATACATTCTAAAAAATACAAAACGGTATTCATGAAATTTCTACAATAACAAGTTAAATGAAAGTTTCTACAAAAAGTGGCAATAACAGCCTAGATTTTCCAGAAAACGCAATTTCAGAATATTTACCGCGCAGGTTAAAAAATATTTCCCTCTCTCGCTAGGTGTGCAACACAAAACCTTCCTTCCCTCCGACTTCTCGATCAAATACACACATACATACACGCGTGCGCTCGGTTTGACCTTTTATTCGAAAGGCTCCTCCATTTTTGCCCGTCGAGCCTCTCTCACACACACACACACACACTTGCTCTCAAATATAGACTCGATTGTTCGCACAATGGAAGACGCTCAAGTGGAGAGTCTGTGATCGGAGTTTCCGAGGGAGGGTATATAGGCGAGCTAATTCCGTGCTTCATCTTAACGAGGCGCCTTCTTTCTCTCTCCTCTTTTTTTCGAAAAGAATCTCGCAGCGTTACACGCTCCAAAGAGTTTTAATAAATGCAATCCCTGCGTCTATAGGGTTGAGAGAGAGAGAGAGAGAGAGAGAGAGAGAGAGAGAGAGAGAGAGAGAGAGAGAGAGAGAGAGAGAGAGAGAGAGAGAGAAAGAGAGCTTAAATTTAAAGACTTTTCAGATAAATTAGCATGGAATCTGAATAAATCGATACCTCATTATTCCCCCTTCGAGACCCCTCTTCAAATCTATCATCTTGAATTTCATTATCGAAAATGGTATGTGTCGTGAGCCTTTTCGGTTTGTTTTTCGTTGTTTGCGTACGTTTCGGCTTTGTGGTTGTGAAGATCATTAATAAGCGGGATGGATTCTTTAAGGATTTATTCATTAGGAGTATCGTTTGCAAAATTTACTTTGCGGAAATTGAAAGTTCATTGGCTTTACCTATCGTATATTTAAAACATTGCTTGCTTCCGTTGTACCATTTTTTATCTTTTCTTATGCGTATTATGAAAATGACATGAAATTTCGAAGATTTACAACTCCTTAAAATTCAGTGATTTTTCATCCAACATTATATTCGATTGTTTATAACTTTTAATAAATTAATATTTTGATACAAATTAATGCTGAATATATAAATGAAAATATACAAGTTTTTTTTGTCAATATAAAAAAACTTTTTTATCTTTAAAAGTATTTTTAAATATTTAATTATAATACTTGTTTGTCATAGAATCTGCACTCAAAATCACAGACTTTAAATCCACTTTAAAACTATCTGTACAATAAGAAAAATTATATACCAAGTATGAATTTAATTAAGTATTGCTTATAAATTATTGTGATTTACTTTTTTAATGAGTCACTTTTTATGATATCTGTAATTATATAAAAATCTTTTGTACCAAATTCTTTAATTCCATATATCTTTAATTTCATTCACATATTTATTTATTTATTTATTTATTTCAAAACAGGCCAATGTATATTCAATATTTTTTTCCCCACACCTGCACCGAAAGTACCACTTTTCCTCCCGGGCGCCTGGAGAGAAATGTGTATTTTCGGTGCCGGTGTGAGGAAAAATAGTATACGCACCATGGGAGGTAAAATGGCGACCCCATAGCACGTGTTTGCCACCCTCGCCTTTGGCTCGGGTGGCATTTTACACGTGCTATGGACTCGCCAATTCTTTACCTCCCTAGGTGCGTAATATACTATTTTACTTATTAATTTCTACATCTACTATTTTCACACCTTCATTTACTTTAATCAATAAACCAAAATCTCAGTTATCATCCAACGCACATTTTCATATAGCAACAAAACAGACTCCCACAAAAAACTCCCTTAAAAAAAATAAAAAATCTTCAAGCAAACCGCGTGCATTCCTTAATCTCCAGCCGTGCACGCACACATCTCATCCATCACGAAGCAGCTCAATACTAAGAAAATAAAGAAAATACGCTCGCCCCCACGGTGCACCGCATCGCTATACAGTATAGACTTCCATTTCCATACACACGCACGCACGCACGCACGCGTGTTCGCGTACGATCTGCTCACGCGCCGCCAAGTAGTAACGGACCGGCTCCGGTTGGACTCGCAGAAGAGAGAGAATGCGCACACACACAACTCGCGTGCCATTTACCACTTTCTGCCTGCGCCGCTCGCGCATATCGAAGGGAGAGAGAGCAGTTCGATTCGGATAGCCTTTCACACGGCATATTAAATTTATGGTATGCTCGCCGCACATAACTCAGGCTGCGCTGCGCGCTCACGATTTATTGATAAATTCGTATGTGTGTATGTGTAGGGGGGGGGGGTTGTACGTTTGGGCGGGCGTGTAATGGTGTGTGATGGGGTGTGTGCGCGTGTGACGGGATGTGTGAAGGTAGGTGTGTGTGTGGGTGTATTTTGGTATAGAACATTTCTTCGGTATGGTTTGTTTTTTCTACTTCTTAGATTCTTATTTCTGTCTTCTGTTTTTCGCTACGGTTATTGCATTTTCCGGTACTATCTTTGCATTTTTTGATAGCTATCTTAGGTGACTTAAATTATACACAGAATGCATGGACCATGTTATGTTTTAATAAAAAGATGTGAAAGAATTACTTATAATAAGAAATATAGTTACTTAAAATAGAAAAGTTAAGAGATGCACTTACTGTAAAATTTTTGGTTGGTATTTTTTTAATGTTTACAATTTTCATATATTATTAATTTATATTGCATTAGATAAAATACAGAAAATACATTTTATGTGCTCGGAGTATTAGTTGGACTGTTTGAATATTTTATTGTATTTGCAAACAATATGAAATCTATAAATGTGATTTAGTACGCGCGTAGAAAAACATTTCATTTATTCACCAAAAAATTTAAATCGTCAATCAAATAATCTTTTGTATTGCATATAATCCTTTTTCTCACTTGCCATTTAGTATTCTTCTCATATTTTTCTTTTTACATCACCACGTTTCCTACAATCCACATTCTATCCCACGTGTAAACACACAACCCCTCTGCATCGTGATCCGCGCGTAAAATCAGATATCACAAAACACTAAAGATAGCCAGGACGTCACGAGGCTTTGATTGCTCATCTGGAATCTCGCACCTGCTGCCGTCTCACCGCCGGCTGAAAACGATACGAGGCGACTCTTAGCAGTAGAAATCTCGTGTAAGTCTCGTGCGTGAGCAACAGACCACTTTTCTGCGACTTCAATTCTTTTCTCTCGACTTTGTTTTTAGGTGAGGGGAAAGACGAGGAGAGCAAAGACGTTTTAATTATCTGGTTGAGACTGAAATTGTTTCATTACATCGGGAATTTTGTCGAGAAGTTGGGATTTATACTGAAAATTAGTGTTATAGTCATTTGAAGGACATTGAAAGATAATCTACTGGAAATGACTTTGAGCGAGACCAAAATTACACTTTTTGCCCGCAAAAATAATTAGCGGGAGAAAAGTTGCTTTTTTCCCGCAAAAGCGGGAAAAAAGTGACTTCACTGGAAACCAGTGAAAATTCCTTTATTTCATTAAGTTCTACCAATAACCCTGATTTTCAATTGTCTTTTAACAATATTGTCTTTTAACAGTCTCACTTTCCAAGTCAAAAAGTGGCCACCAGTTGAGATGGGTATAAAGTACTATATGTAACTCAAGAAAAAAGTCGATTTTTCCCTCGAGTGATACTGCTCTCGCTTCGCTTCGCTCGCTCGGGCAGTACTATTCTGAAAAGGAAATTTTTACGCATATAATACTAATAAATTCCGTCATTTTGAGACAATATTCAACAGGATACGTACTGTAAAATTATAATACAATTGACATCACTTTGATACAGCATTATGCCAAGCAATTGGCTGCATTTTTCTATCATCATCGTGACCTACACACTATGGTTGTAGAACATATTATTCGTGATACAACTGAATCGTTAGAAACTTTCCAGTAGTAAAACTTTATTTTTCAGCTGATTAATTACACAAATTATTCCGTATTCAATCCTCTAACTAAAACACCACCACTCCAATCCCTATCTTACTGACGCTCCCCCCCCCCCCTCCCCCCGCCCCCTACCCCTAAAATGACTCAGCTCTATCATGTAGAAACGAGCGTCGCACCTCTGCCTTTGCGGTCTCCAACCTGCACCACCACCACTTCTATCTTTTTGCCAAGTGGCAGCAGGTGCGAGACACCCACCACCCAAAACCCCAAGATACTCCCTATCTATAGCCCTCTCTTTCTCTCTACGCAATGTGCGATGATGTACGATTTTTCGCGCGAAACTCCTGCATGCGGCCGGCGGAGAGTGAATTTACGCTCGGAAGTTTGATGCACAGCCCACCAGGCCGGTTGGTAATTATTTATACACAGGCGTGGGTGTACGTGGTTGGTTGATATAATACATTGGAGGTGGTCGGGATGATACGGGTGGGTTGCATTCACCGCCTGATTTCGATCGCGTTGTTAGGCGTAGTGTATGTAAAATTGATTTTTTTGGAAGGTGATATTGGGGGATGGGGTATTGTGAGTTTGTGTGTTAGCGGGTTATTTACGGTATTGATTGGGTGGGGTTGTGGGAGTGCACTTTTTATTTTTATTTATTAGGTATATCGGTATAGGTGGATGCTTATATATTATGATAGTGGTATTGTTTTATTTTTATATATTTTATTAATGTTAGTGCTGTTGAGTTGAATGCCTTAGAAGGCTGAAAAAAAAGGGATAGTCAGGATTTTTTGGGCAATATTAACCCTTTGATGAGCGAATTTTTTCTGAAATTTGAACGTTATTTTTCTATACAGTAGAATCTCCCGGAACTGTCAATGCGGAACATCTCGGCACTTTGATTTTTTTAGAGCCTGCTTTATATATGTGCAATTTTTCGGAAAAAGTTTTATGAAATGGTTTAAACCGAAAAAATATGCTAGAAAAAGTTTCATACAAAGGTTTAAATCAACAAAGTTTAATAAAAAAGTTTTGAAAAAATGTCTATACTGAAAAAAATGTTATAGAAAAGTTCATTAAATAGAATTATATAATTTTATTCACGACTTAACTATAATAGCCACTTTATTGACCTGCAAGGCTGTACTAAAGTAGCTTTTTATTCCTTCATATATTTACTCTCGCATTTGCGGGAATAATAGTACATTGTGCAACTAGGGGAGAAAATGAGATATTCTGAAATAGCTTTTCTTCCCGTGTTACACACCGTATTTTTTTCAACAAAGGCATGATAGAGCCATTTTTATGCATTAAAGTTGGGTAGGTGATCGCGTATTTCGAGTCGTGCACAATGCACTTGAAAATTGTTGTATTTTTAATATTCACTTTAAATCGTACAGTTCAAATATTTGCATCTTTTTTTATTTCGATTTTAATCGAAACTCGCGCATGCGCAGTTACACACTTGTGACTAACATGAACAAAGGTTAAATCTGATAAAATGGGTCCTGAGCTTATTTCCAACATTTTTTCCTCGTCTCACTTTTTTCCCCGCTAAATGAATATTTTTTCACGCTCGAAATGCGCGATTTTCTACGTTACTTGTAGGCATGAAAAAGCCTTATTTCATGCCTGAGTTGAAAAATGTACTGTATTCCTGCACTTGCGGGAGTAATGTACTATTAAAAATTCAAAAAATTCAAAAAATTTTGAAAGTTTAAAAATATTGAAAATTTTGCACTTTGAGTGTGTTTGTAATAAATGTGAAAAAATAGTCATTTAGCGGGGAAAAAAGTGAGGCGGGGAAAAATTTGTTTTTCCCCGCTTCTCACAAATTGCGAAAAAATGTAGGAAACAAGCTCAGGACCCATTTTATCAGGTGTAACTTGTATTCTTGTATTCATGCTAGTCACAAGCAAGCGCGAGTTTCGATTACAATCGAAATAAAAAAAGGTGCAAATGGTTGAACTGCACAATTAAAAGTGAAAATTAAAAATACAACAATTTTCAACTAAGACTTATTTATCTTTTCCCTTCTCTGTGTCCTCGCAACTTCGCGCGTGACTGTTTCTTCCATGTGAAGGTGCGCGCGCATACGTCCATTTGAAAGCTGCTTCCAGACGTGACAAATGGATCCATTCGTTCGCTCGTAGGTACTTATGGCTGCTGGACTGCCTTTTATTTAGACCCGACTCTCTATTTTATTTTTTATGCTTCGTGCTTTTTGATATTCCGGGCTTCCTTGAAATGCAGAAATGTCTCGTACATTGTAAAAATGATAGTTTGTGCGGGAAAAATAAACTTATACTTATGTAAATACTAAAAATAATTGAACTTTGGGAATTGTTTGTGTAAAGAAACAACGCAGTTCTTTTCGAATTCTAACAATATAAAAGAAGTTTTTCCTTACTTAACAATGACTGTCAAAAAATTATTTACGATCAAACGTCATTATCGGAATAACAACTTTATAAACAATCTAACCAATCCCATTTTATTAGTTTTAATGACGGTAGTATAACGCTATTTATGAGCAACCGTCTATCGCCCCCAAGGTTATGATTTTATATACACTAAAAGAATATAGTGTTAACAATAGAATATTAAAAACAGCTATTTTTGTAACGAAGAAACTATTTGATATTTTTATGCAAACAAATTGTTTAATAGTATATTACGCAACTAGGGACGAAAATGGGTATTTCCAAGCGAGGGTGATGATTGAGCACGAGTGGAAGTCGAGGGCGCCGAAGCTAAAACCATCATCCGAGTCTGGAAATACCCTTTTGCCCCAAGTTGCGTACCGTATTATTTATAACAAGTGCATAAAGGAAGCCATTCTTTGTCGTCTATAAAGTGGATTGAGAATATGAGTTTTTCGAGTCGTCCACTTAAGTCTATGACATATTATTTATATGTATATGTATGCATGTATAGATATATAAAATTTTCCAAAATTTTCCAACTGTTTCCAAAGTTTCTAAAAACTTTACTGAAAAAATAGAGCAAAATAAATAAAGGGTACCGAAAATACTCTGTTTCGCTACCGAAAATAAAAGGTAGCGAAAATGAGTATTTTCGCTACCAATAAACGGTAGCGAAAATAAGTATTTTCGGTACCCTTTGACGCTCGGAAAACTCCATTTTCGCTGCACTTTATAGGCGCCGAAAATGGTCTTTTGTATTCACGTGCTATAAAAACTCATATTTTATAAATATTTTTGGTTTATGTATGATAAAATTCTTACTAAAAATATCAGGTGATAAATTATGTTAAAAAATACTCAAAGTGTCCAGATATAGATCTAAAGTTCACATTGGCGTATCATCCGGATGATACTATCAATTTAATAAATTTTAACATTTTTTTAAAAACTAAAAAAGCTGGATCGGTTAGACTGTTTACAAGTTACTATTTCGATAATAACGTTTGCTCGTAAATAATTTTATGACAGTCATTGCTAAATAAAGAAAAACTTATTTTATATTGTTAGAAAGCGAAAAGAACTGCGTTGTTTCTTTCCACAAACAATTCCCAAAAATCAATTATATTTAGTATTTACATAGGTATTGTAAGGTACTGTAGAGAGAGAGATAGAGAGAGAGAGGAGGTAAGATAGAATGATTCGTCTGTACACATCTAAAGACAAGAGGTATGAAGACCTGAGCTCGAGAGAGGGAACAGGAGTAACGCTCAGGAAAATTACCTTTACGAAAAATTATCGGCAAGAGACACTCGCTCTCCGGTCGTCAAGGACGCCGGGCGATCCAAATATAGTGTGATCACCAATAGATCATTTCTCTCTCTCTCGATATATATCAATAAGATATATCGTCGTACGAATTATCGCAGCAGGTGGTGTCTCACCCTCTGGAGGTTCATCGATTCCTTTCGCCATTTCGGCCACCGAATCGACTTTCTCTGCTGTCATCGCTTGGCGACAAACCATCAGATATCGTCCAAGAAACCAAGGAGCGCCGACTCATCAATCGCAGTATCGACACGACTGCATCTATTAGAAGACGGGGCCCCGATTTTTGCAAGCTGAGGACTTCGGCCGCAGGGTGAACAGTTTGCATCCATGAATGCTTGAGCGCAAGGTATGAATGTTTTGCGGCGCAAGATTGTAATCTATTACACGATATGTTTTTTGTTATATGGTTAAAGTAGGATAAATTAACAAGTATATATTTAGAAGTAGGGACCCACGCCCATTCAATAATTTATAGAATTTTATTTGTTTTTATCGTTATAATAAACAAGCAGATTTAATATAAAGATTGCATTTCTGATATAAATTTATCCACCCAACCTTTACAGTATAAGTTTATTTTTCCCATACAAACTATCACTTTCATAATGTACGAGACATTTCTGCATTTCAAGGAAGCCCGGAACATCAAAAAGCACGAAGCATAAAAAGAAAAAATAGAGAGTCGGGTCTAAATAAAAGGCAGTCCAGCCGCCATAAGTAGCTACGAGCGAACGAATGGATCCATTTGTCATGTCCGGAAGCAGCTTTCGAATGGACGTACGCGCGCGTACCTTCACATGGAAGAAACAGTCGCACGCGACGTCGTGAGGACACGGAGAAGGGAAAAGATAAATAATTCTCTCTTCCTCGACGGTGGCAAAGTGCGAGAGGCAGAGAGAAATTCCCCCGAGGGAGGAATCAATTTATATAAGCGAGGATCGCGCTTATGTGAGGGGAGGGGGGGGTGCATGGAAATGTGGATATGCAGTGTGGTTTGCAACAATTTAGAGCATATTTATAACAAAAATTGCTTAGAACGGGGTATTTAATTTATACGTTAATAAACTGTTTTGCATGAATTAAGAATGGTCACTTTTTGTATAACCTATATATTTAGGTTACATAGTTCTTTTTAGTACTGTAAAATATAGTATACTATAAAATACACACCTTTTTATGATATTTCAATATTGTAGCTGCCAAAACTAAAATTTAATTTGCACAATTAGCGTATTAGATATGTATCATTGAGGGGTAACATCACTCTAACGGCCCGAAAAAATGCCTAATTTGTACAATTTTTTACAAGAGTAGGAAAGAAGGGATGAAATTTCTTTTCTGAGGGTTTACTATACATATATTGAGGTACAAAAATATATTTTTTTTTACATTTAAATACAAAATGGCGGCTATACAGCGAATCTTGTGAGAAGTCTTTTTCTCAAACCTCCAAACGGGAGAACACTTTTCTCGAAAAGTATGAGACCTGGAACAAAAAAACAAATAAATTCTTAATCTATATAACGTTAACTTTGGAATTACGTAGGGTTTTATTTTATTTCAATTTTTGTAAAAACGATGTAAATTATTTATAAAAAAATTTACATTCAATCCAAAAACGGCTACGTAATTCTTTAGAGAATCTATTTATGAAGCTACAGTAAAAATTTCAATCCAATCCATGCAATAGTTTACGAGTAATCTGTTCTCCCACACTGAAAAAAATAAAAGGCTACTTCTACTCGAGGGGTACAAGCAGTATCTGCTTGGCTCCCGACACGACGAAATATGCGCGCAGTAGACGCGCAGAAGACTGAAAGTGAGGCTATGTCTCTCCCACCTCTGCCGCGCTTTACCGCGCAGCATTGTGCGTGTCTACTGCGCACCTATTTTGCTCTTACTCGGGTCGTCGAGTAGATACTGCTCGAGTCCTCAGTAGAAGCAGCCTTTTATTTTTTCAGTGCAGTTTGAAAAAGGCTTCTCACGAGATTCGCTGTATAGCCGCCATTTTGTATTTAAATGCAAAAAAAATATATTTTTGTACTTCAATATATGTATAGTAAACCCTCAAAAAAGAAATTTTACCCCTTTTTTTCCTACTTTTGTAAAAATTCGTACAAATTAGGCATTTTTTCGGGCTGCTCTCTAGCAAGAGTGGTGTTACCCCTTAAGTTAATAGTGTAAACAATTACATAATCACAAACAAATAAATAGATTTACCTGCATTATACAGTAACAATTGTTGTACACGCCTGGTGGTGGGATGGTGAGAGAGCGGGAAGGTGACGTGTACAGCCATGTCCGGTAGCTCTGGTGAAGCGCTAGCAGAGAGCGACGTGTCGGTAGGGCCGTGGTTTGTCTGCAGAGGCGACGATCCACCGATGAATGTGTCGTTTTTTCCTCAAAGATGGTGATGCTAGAACACTCGCATGGAGCGTTGGCGGCGCTCGTCGTCCTCCGGAGGTTGAATCCCGCATCGTTGTTGTCTAGCTTCCTCGTTGGATAGAGGGAGGACACAGCACTGACCCCTCTACCTAGCTCACTCCGAGAGGAGCAGCTCGGCGACATTCATCGCCTATGAGACAAGCTCATTGTATAGGTAGATATAGAAGTGAAGGAACAGGAGTAGTGGGTTGAAATAATTAAACAAATTGTTTAATTGAACAAAATCGTGATTTATTCTTGAACTCGAGTGATTAACCCTGTAGTCGTCTGTAGACGTTACTGGGTAGGTTTCTCAAATGAGAGTCACTAGGGGAGAGGAATAGGTCCAGTACCTTCCTGGCCGGCCCTGTATGCGCCTCGTTGCGCTACTCCTACTGCGGGAGAGGCGACGCCACCTAGCAGCGGCGGGCGAACTACACGGCCGGGGACCAGCACAACGGCGCGAAAATTTAAATACAGCTATTCTAAGCTGCGCGAGAGAACCTAGTATTGGGCGTATAACACAATAACTATAGTGATTTAGCAGTGGTAAATATAATGATATAGTTTATAAATAATGAAACTTCTTTTCACACAAAAGTAGTGAAATTAAATATATTAAATTTGTATGAAAAGTGCATACAAATAACTAAACTTGCTTTACTAGCGAAGTAAGTATTCGTTATTAAAATCAACTGTTTTATTGTATGATTTATATATACCCATCAGAAACTGGATGTTTCTCAGCGCACACAAGTATCTCGTTAACTTTTTAGACTGCAAAATTTATAATAATTAATTTAATAATTAATCTCTTCTCTTAAAAATCGAAACCATAATTAGTTGTTCTTAGCAGTTCACTAATTAAAAATTATAATCCATAGAAAATTCGAAAAGAATAAGAAAAAAACTAATATAACGAACAAGCGTCAGCGAGCGAATATCCAAAGCTACTTTATAATTAACCTAATTTTAACACTACTTTCTACCGTTATTTAAATCCATATCCTCCCAACGGTTAGCTCATTTTCATAAAATCACACCTACAATAAATATTTGCAAATTCACCATTACATCAACATTACCATATCTAACGAACACAATCCTTCGATTACTCCCCGAGCTATCCTCTTAACTTTGAAGAAATCGTGGCTCCCGGCTTCTCCAGAGTAGCAGGATGAACGGGAGGCAATATGAATTTCAAATAAAAAGAGAAAATGGATGGAAGGGGGCAGAGAGGAACGAGAGTCGCGTTGATGAAGGAGCGACCGAATTAGAGGAGGAACAAGGCCCGGGAAAACGGAGGACGAAGGTAAAGAGGAAAGGAAGAGGAGGAGGAAGATCAAGAGAGAACGATTTTCATCTCTTCAGACGAGCGACTAACAAGTCCGCACCAGTCAGCGGTTTTTATAATTGGCCGGAAGTAGTTCAATTACGGAGAACGCCGTAGTGGCGAGCAAGGTTTCTCTCGCTTCGTCTCTCTTTCTTCCTTCGCTTTTGCTTCGTTCGATTTTCTCTCCTCTCTCTCCTTCTTTCTCTTTCGTTCTCATGCTTTTTATATTTTTCTCCTGATCTCTGAATCAGACTTTTTTTACCTTACTCGATCTTCAATGTGACATCGTTTACACGTACAGAGTATTATGCGGAAATTTTACAGGGCATGATTTTCAAACGGTTACGGCGTAGTTTGCAATTATTACACAAAAACGTACGGACTATGCGAAATTTTGATGGGGTGTTATTATCAAACGGTTATGGCGTAATTTGCAATTATTATATAAAAATTTCTCATTCTTGTTACTACGTATACGGAGAAAAATAAAACATCAAAATTTCTGTTTTTAGGCAGGTTAAAACAGCGTTTACCTAGAGATGTTTATTTATTTACCAGGTTACATGTAGTAACAAATGCCTTGTAATAACGGTATACTATAATAATACGGTATACTACCATAACATCGAAATATAATTTGAAATCTTGAAAAAAGGAGTTTTTTCTTTTGTCGAAAGTATTTATTTAAATAAAAATACATTAAGATTCTTTCGAGATATTGACTAAAACTAATATTACGAGTATGTAAAAATAGCACAAATTTAATGTTTTTATGTTATAAGATTATACATTTCTTAGCTCAATACTGATTAAGCTATGCCTGTTTAGAAAGCCGAAAAATGTAAAATAATATAAATATATAATATATAGAAAATGATTAGTGTGATTTACAACACAAATTAAAAGCTCCAGAGAATTGCCTTAAAATATATAAGAAAACATTACTATTTTCCATGCATACTCCCAACTTGTAATTCACGTCCATCCCACTTTTCACTTCCCTTCGCGCAGTCGAATTCGCGAGTGGACGCCAAATCCAGCCCCGTGCGCATCATCCAAACAAACTGGCAACCGCACGTAATCACGCGTCCGTCGATCTTTGATCAATCCACTCGCATCTCTGTCCCTCTCACCCTCCACCTTCCGTCAAATCAGCGTAAAAGGGCTCCACACGCGTATGTGTACTCCAGCTCCATATCACGCACCGCACAATTTTCTCCGTCTTTGTCTTCCCCCTACATACACACACACACACACACACACACACACACACACAGAGCGACGTTTCACTTCGGCAGGCGAAGTTCGTCGGTTTCGTAATCAACGAGCCATTCTAACTTGCTCTCGCGCGGAAATCAGAGCCTCGCTGGTGCCGCTGCTCATTTTGCGAATGCTCATTGAGTTCCTCGGGAGGGGTGGAGAGGTAGCCGGTCGAATTGCGACCACGCACGCGACCGAACCATTTCCAAGGATATATCCAGGTCAGTTCCTGAATGAATTCGCCTCTCTAGAGCGTGAAAGCTCGCGTGCGTGTGTGTCTACGTGTGTGTGTGCGCGCGTGGGGATGGGGATGTGTGGAGGCGTTGGATGGTTGAACGCGTGACGATGCGGAGCCTCGCGCATCTGTCTTTCTCGCTCTTTTCCCCGCGAGCAATTTGTCCGAGAGAGGGTATGTGGGATGAAATTTCGAGTAATGACGGTAGGACCCGGAGGACCCTTTTTTTTCTCTTTTCTTTGATAGGAAATTGTTCCGAAAAAGTTGGGGTTTGAAGGGATTTTCCGAGGTAACGTTTTTAGTTTTATGATAAACCGTGTTACAGAAACGATGAAATACGTATTTTAGCATTATTATTTAGTCGTACGTTTGCGAAATGTTTAAGGAAAACTAGACATTTTAATGAAAATTAATTTGAAATAGCTATTTTTCACGACGGTGCACAAATTGAAAACGTCACCTTTAGTCAAATAGCACCGAAAAGAAGAAAATTACTTTCTCCGGTATAACTATAATTTTACTTTAAATATGACTAAAAGTTAAAGCGTGGGTCTATCTTCAGTAACTTCTCTTTGAAATATCACAAATTATTTTACTTTTTGATTTTGTGAGATTTTTTTGCAGATTTGATACACATATATACACAGTCGAACACATACACATACACACACACACACATACACATACACGCACAAACATACACACCCTCACACACACACTCACGCACTCACACTCACCAACCCATACACACTTACACCTACACTTACTGATGCACTCACACTCTCAGTCGGGTACTCATACACACTGGTACGTACACTGACTGACGCACTCCCACTTACACTCTCACTCACACTCCCATACACACTCACACGATCCTATACACACTTATACTCACACTTGTATGGGTATGTGAGTGTATAAGTGCGAATGTCTATGAGCATATATGTTGAGTGTGTATTAGTGTGTATGTGTGTGTAAATGAGTGAGTATGTATGGATGTATGAGTGAGTGTCTTTGTGCGTGAATGAGTTTGTGTGTGAGTGTATAAAAGTGTATGAATACATGTAAATGTGTCTCACATAACTTATATATACATACTTGTGATGAATATGAACGTCAAAAAAGTGTTGAGCTATCGATAAGCTATTTTAAAAATAGAATTACAGTATCTTGCCATTCGGTTGTCATCTATACTAAGAATTTCAACTTTGTACAACTTATCATGGAAATAGATCAACAGTTAATTTCACGGTTTGATTGCGAAAGACAGATAGATACACACAAAAAAGTAAATTTAAATAAAAATGTCGAATAAAACATCGACTCATACAACCTCAAAATGATTATTAGAATAATTTTTTTTTTCGAGGATATATAGGAAATGCCACCTAAGGCATATCCGACTGGGTCCACACAGCCGGGTAGTGTGGGGCTGGTTGTAGCGGCATCCGCCGTGTGTATAATATTGGACGAAAAAGCCGTTGCATCCCAAACCGACCCACTAAAACCTACCACCCTTTCCTCTTCTGGCGGAATCCACCCTGGTACCGTTTATCTCATTACCTCAGGGTGGTGCCATTCTTGCGTCATCTAGACGACCGCCTCATTCATACGCGTGTTTGAACCGGCGCATACGGTCTCCATGCGGAAGGAGAAGTTTTCTTATCCCTTCCGATTATTAGAATAATAACAGCTATTATTATACTGATTATAAATATTTAAGAAAATTTGTAAATATCTCAATTAATAGAAACGTAGAACTAAAAGTAAGTTCAAGTACCCAGGTGAATACCAAGGTTTCTGGAGTTCCATCGAGAGCAATGTTCGGTGTCAGGGGCATGTGTCCATGCAGTATCAGTCCACACGGCTAATTCTCCACTAATTCTTGAGAGCGGTTTCCCGGGAGAGGAAAATCCCGAGTTAACGATTATCATCCTTTGGTAACTTGATTCCGGCAACTTGTCCCTGTACACGGAGAAAGAGAGATTATCCCGTGGCACACTCGAATGCGCGGCAATCGAAAGACGTTTCGCGCAATGACAGAGTGATGAAAACGCGTTATTTGCTTGGTTTGTAGTATCACCACGCGTGATTGTCTTTAGATCAATATAAAATTGTCCTTCATGGTATTAGATAAAATCTGATATTAATTAATTAAGCAAATAATAACCAGCTTACTATTTATTATGCACATATTGATATTTACTAAATTAGAACTATTTTAAAAATAATTTTAATGTGTTTACTTCACTAATATTTGAGGGTTCTATGCAATAAGAATCTTTTACGATCCATTGTGAAAGAGCAAATATTAGAATATTGAAGCAGTAAATATCTAATGTAATTATTTAAACCAATATCATGAGTGCGTAAACGTACTTTCATCAAATTTCAGCACGCTCTGCAGGAGACTGTATAATATTCACCATCATGAATCATGATTACAGTAATTTCCTTTTGAAATTCTTAGTAAAAGGTAGAGGACCCAATTATCGGATACTTATGGGCGAACTCGCTGTTTTCAAACGTTTGTAGAAGTTTCTTACTAATTCTGTAATCTAGCCAATGGAACTCGAGTTTTATAAATTTATCTACACTCATGAATTTTTCTGAGATGAAGTACTGATAAAATAAATAAATATAAATCAAAAAACAAAACAAACTTTTTGCTCCTACTACCGGAAACGATAATAGTTCAAAAACCAATTACTGTGTCCCAATTAGCGGACACTAAACCCAATACCATACCCTAGTTAGCGGATAATTGTAAAATATAAATATAAGCAAAATATACATTTTTCATTTAAACTTTTGTTATCAATAACAATTCGTCACGCTAAATAAATATTAAATGGATGAAAACGACCCCGAGATTGATGATTCCGTGTTCCGATGGTTGTCTGGTAATTGCGAAATCTACGCAAAATGAATACCAGTTCACCGGTTTTGCTTTAAATACGCAAAATGTGCAGATTTTCTCGTATTTCTTTTTTTAATTTAAACTAGAAACCAAATACTAATAGTACCAATAAATTCTTTAACTTTAATTAATGAAAATATTATTTAGGAAGCATATACGTGGTTGCTATTTTTTAACGTTTTGCGTTAGAAAAACGAGTAAATCATGCTAATTTGTTAAAAATTTGTTAACTTGGTTTTACTTTTTAACTGGAAAATAATAAGGCATGACAGAGGTACCTATATTTAATAATTAAATTAGGCTTTCGTTTTTAGTTATGAAAATACTAGACGTCTCATATATTTATATAGTTATTTTACTCATCTAATATCGGTTATTAATTATTGGATATAACTTACAGTTCTATATAATATTTTCAATGTGGTTCAAATTGTTTCTTGAATTAACTAATATAGTTTAATTATTTGAAAAAAGCGTTTGAGTCATTAAAATCTTGATATATTTTAATATTTTCGTTTTTATCTAAAATTTAATGTTTTTCAATATTTGCGAGACAAGAAAAAATAAAATAAGTGTACCCTAAGCAAGGCTGTAAGTCAGTAAAAGTCAAAACCTTATGTCAGTGGTGGACAAAAAAAATTTATCCCATAAAACAAAAAAGGACACATAAATATTTACGAATTAACTTTTAATTAATTATTATTACTATTACTATTTAAAATTAAAGTCATTTTTCTCAAATCTTTATTTTCATAACTTCTAGTTGCGTTTTGCACACCAGGTTTTATTTCTACGTCCTAAATGTATGTTAAGCTAATTTTCAATACATTTTTATAAATCTATGTTGAAACCTATTGATAAAAGCTTAAATACAAATTTTGATAAAAACTTAATTTAGCTATAGAATTTTTCGCGAAAGCAAAAAAATATTGCATCATAGATTTCTAAGTTTTACTTAAAGGAATAAATAAATTCAAGCTGATCGAAATTCACCGATACCTGTTGCGCAAAACGATAATCAAAATAATGTCCTTTTCTGAAGGTTTTCAAGCTGCACTGATATTTTAAGGGTGGGTAAAGGGGACCTTACCTAGTACAAACATGTTATATTTTACGTATTATTGTGCACAAAAAATTACAAATATTTTTCTATGCTTAACAGATTTTGTTCTTTTCTGTATCTTCATCCTTTTAAAACCAATTCTTCCGACCCAAATAAGTAGAGCACCCCCTCACAGTCTCAACAATTCCCAGCATTCTAATAACTCACCCAATAAAGACCTCGGAAGCCCACCTAACCGAGCACTTCCTCTCCCCCACTCCCGATCCCTTCACACATCGCATATCCTCACATCCCCACATCCGCGCATTTCTTCCGCTCATTGCGTCCTCTCCTACCCAGCCACACATCTGCACACCTGAATACTCGGCGATGCGCGCATATCTCGCCGCCCCCGTCTTTCAATCGTCAGCAGCGGCGACGGCGGCAAGAGTAATCAATGCGGCGTAAATGAGATACAGCTATGATTCGCCTGGAAAGGGTTGGGACGAGCGGAATTTCTGAGCACATATATCCGCGGCGCATCTCCGGGGTCGCACGGCGTATTTACTTCGAATTCGATTAAATCGAGATTAAAGGCATCTGCGGATGGTGTGGAAGAGAGAGAGAGAGAGAGAGAGAGAGAGAGAAAGAGGCGGGGAGGAAGGAGGGGAAGGATATATTGAGCCCCGGGTCAGTAGTGCCCATTAATGCGCGGCAACGCCTGCGTGTGTATATAGTGACGCGCGCTGTGTATGCCATGCAGTGAGTGCGAGATTTTGGTGAGCTTAGTCTTTTTTGGAGAAATAGGATTGTTTAAGGGACGAGTGGAGTCCAATACCTTATACCCAGTTACGGACATTATCGATTTTTCGTTTTACGTAGTCAATTTTTACATTAATAAAATTTTACAAACGTACGCACATTCGTAATGATATTGTGCGTACGTTCGCGAAATTTGAAAATTTCATTCATTCATTGAATAAAACGAGAAACTGCAATGTCGGTATCCGGCATCCCCTTAAGGAGAGCGCAAATTATAAAAATTGTTGTTTTTTTTTAAATAAATGTATTGTAAAAAAAATTATTAAATCGTTTTATAAGTTTAAGCGTGCTATACTGAATATTCAGATGCTAAGTAATTTTATAAAATGTTAAAAACCGCCAGTTTGTTAGTATGCAACTCTTTTTAAAATATTTTCTTTTGTACACCGATTCAGACCTCGAAACAAAAGCCACTGTAAGTTGGCTTCTCCATAACTATAATATTTATAATTATTTTATTGCAAAAAAATTATTTTTCATCTCCAACTATTCAATATACTGTACTTGAACTGCCAAAGCGATTTAATGATTGGTTTTTGTACATTTAATTTATACTGTAAGAGTTCGTAAAATTAACAATTATGGTTTACTGACATTTTTTAAATTATTATTTATTTATCTGCCGATTTACCTAGTAATCAGAGAGGAAAGTGGGAGATAGGAGATAAATCATAAAACCATTATTCATGTAGTAAGCAAGATTAGCCCCTTGCGTTTATTCGCAACAAAGTTCCACTCAAGAAAACTGATTGCATCTACTTTATCTTTCCCTTATTGGTAATAAGTAAAATAAGGAAAGGACTCATGGACCGTCCAAACTGCTTTCCGAGAACGAGAGGTGTGCGAACCTGTTAACGAGCACGTTAGGCGACTCAGCACTGACTGACGGATTCGCAATCGACAGGCTGCACATCAATTTTGATAATGGTGATAACCGAGCCGGCGACGCAACGTTGCTTAGCAACCATGCCCCACTCTTCTCATTCACTCATACAATCGTATCTTACATGGATGTAGGCACACATCTTTCTCTATATCTTATTCGCGCGCAAACGCGACTCCCAATCAATTCGATCATCTCTCAAGTTTATTTTATTTCTTCTAATCCTTCATTCGTTGTATATTATTAACAATAAAAAAAATGTGTAAAAGTATTCTATAAACTACATAATTAAACTAATCAAATATTCATACCATATCAATATGGACCGTTACAATACAAAAATATAAGCTGAAATAAATATAATACTCGAGCAGACAGATTCTGGTTAAATGAACCAATCTGTCTATATTGCTGGTGCAACTAAACTTTGGTACTGGTCTCCCAATTTTAGTGATTTATATGACCAGCTCACATAAAAACATTCTCAAAAATATCTCTTTAAATAATATAAGTTTAACTTGTAGCAGGCACATAGGTGCAAATTCGCACCTTCAAAAAATATCAAGTTCAGGCTATTTGGAGCTACATTATAGGAGCCAAGGTCTACCACCACTATGTTAAGTATGTTTATCATCTGTAGCAGCCTATTTTTTTAAACACTGTTTTGCAAATCATAAAGCATTACCAAAATAATTTCGACTTTTTTTACAAGTCAGAGGAACCCAATGATACTTTTCAAGTGCTATAATTCTTCATCAAACATTTTTCTTATAGTTCCAAAATTTTGAACAACATCTTAGCGTCACATGCTTTGTATGTATATATAAGTACGACGAATTTGCAATTTCCCATAAGAATTCATGTTAAACAGCAAAAAATAAAAACATTGATTTCTCGACTTCTAGGTACCTTAGCCTTCTGAAAATTTATATGGGTGTTTTTGAGACATGTGTCAACCTGTACACCAAATTTTATTACTATCCCAAGTTTATTTCTATTTGGCATAGAACACCCTTAAAGCTTGCATTTAATTAATTATCAAGTATTTTTTGTGAATGCTGAATTTAATAGAATATAAAAAAATAACGCAATAAATTTTTTACTAATAGTTTCAAGCATAACACATAACATATTTTTGCTTTTATGGATAAAAAGTAAATCTGAACTTTATAAACTTGTAGCTTAACATTTAATATTTTCGGTGTACAGAGAACGACTTTTAAAGCAAAATACTGTCAATGAAATAATTGGAATTTTAGGTAAAATAGATGGAAAATATTATATCGATGTTCGTGGAAAATTGAAAACAAGTTGATTTCAACTTTCTATAATCCCGAACTAGATATCGACGTACAGGTTTTTACTTGTTTGCCGAGTAAAAATATTAAAAAAAGAACATATAAATTCATGTTTTTATCGTATCTAAAATAAATATTATTAATTCAAATACAATATTTGTGTATTAAGTAAAAATACTTTTTGTACGAGCTGAATAAAAATGTATTTACACATACTCACGTAAAGTTTCTTTTCCTTTTATTATATTATTATATATTTTTTCCTTTATTTTTAAAAATCCTTAAGAACTCAAGTTTACATGAATTCAAGTTCACAAGAAGCCGAAAAGAAATCAATAACTGTTCCATAAAAAGTACAAAACTTCGGGACATGCTCGACTGTCTTCTGTACAACTTTCGATAAAATCAAAAAATAGAAAACCACCGCCCCAAAGCGCTGTATATAGTATAAAAACCCGAGTACTTTTAATTAAATCCTCCGTTCGAGGATATAAAGACAAGCGCACGCCTGATTCGATAATTGAAACGCTCTCTCTCGCGCGCTTATAAACTTTTTTCCCCAAAGACCCGCTGCTGCATGAAAAGTAGTCGTGTGCCTCCGAAGTCGTAAATTACGTTTTTCTCGAAGCACACCACCCCCCCCCCTTTTTTCATTTCGCGCCACCTCGAGCTCGAAAGATAATTTCACTTTTCCATACCGAAAGAGCGGTTTTCCGAAGGAGAGAATAAAGGAATGACGGAAAAAAGGGTGAGAAAAACTGCTTGCTTTGTTTTTAGAACTAATCAATTTTTTCTTTCTATTATATTTTAAAAGCCTTTTAATATATTTATTAAGAAAATTTTAATACGTATTGAAAAGTTCCTTTTTTATAATAGCTTGTAATTTTAAGACTAATAATTATTAAATCTTTTTTATATTTAAGTTTTCATATGTATTTTTAAAATATGTTTCATTGCACCTAAAAAAGTTTCCATTGAAAAGGTTATCGATATTCTTAAATAGCTGACATAATAATTTAAAAATTTAAGATCCGTCATAAATTGCTAATATTTTCCTTCTCTATAATTTTGAACCCAACATCAACGAAAATACAGCGCAATTATTTCATTTAATCGTACATTCTGTGATAAATAATTCATAATTTACGAGAAAAAGAAATCTCCATAACGAGACCACGGGATTCTCTAGCTAAAAACAAACAGAACGAGCGCTCCCAAAAAAAAATTGCACGAAAAATACTCGAAATTCCGTTTTTTTCTAATAAATTATTCATGCCCCTCTAAAAATCCCGTAACCACGCGACATTTCCACCAAAACTGCAAAAAAAAAGAAAAGCCCCTCACCCGAACAACAATTTAACGGCTTCACATACGCACGTAGCCACGAAAATTCCGAATTAACGTCGCTCCTACATATAATTTCGTTTACCTCCATTCTGCGGCAGGAAAAAAAGTCTGAGAGACAGACGGATAGATAGTACAGCCGAAACTCGTTATTTTTGCCGCGGGCCGCGCAAGGCAGGTAAATGTATTACGCGGCGCATCGCGCGCGGGCGTGTTGCTTGATTCCATTATGCAAAAATATGATAATTTTCGGGGGGGGGGGGGGGAGCGTCAGAGCGGACGCAGCGGATAAATCGCCGAAGAGCCGATCGATCAGCGAGACTGATGTCTTCGCCCGGCCCCGAGGCGAGGAATAATTATAATAAATTAAAAGTCGTTAGCTCACCCCCTCGCCGCGGGCCGGCAATGCCGTTTTTCTCTCGCGGATACTTTGCCGAACTACTTCGGGAGATTTCTTTTATCGGATGGCACGGGCTCTTTGGCTTTTGCTGGGTTTCTTTTGGTTCTTCTTTCCCAGTGTACTTTGGTGCACTTTTTCTTTTTAGGAGGGGCGGGGGTGTACGAGGTAGATGGGGGATTTAAAAGTCAAGGCTTTCCAAAAGCTGTTTTACTTAGTTTTGTGCGGCGAAGAACTCGGAAGCTTGGGAAATTGTTGTTGATTGCTCTGAAATTTTAATTCTCTGTGTATGACAACAAAACTGAAATATACAAATATTCGATGTTTTTAAACAGTTATCTGCAATAAATGTAGGTTCATTGAACTGTACATTAATTATTAAAAATTAATTAAGAGCAACCTAAGTATCGTGTGCTTCTATTATTTTTACATCTAAGTAGAAATTTGGTCAAGTTTACTCTTTTTTAAAACAAATAAATACCTAGGTAGAAAATTATCGATTTTTGTTTAGGTCTCCTGCTATTACAGCTTAATAGTCCAGGGAATCTTAATCTGGATAATATCCTAATAGGGTGGCTATATAAGTGAATACCATTTTGTTACAATTATAAGTATTATGATATCCTCAGCACTTCAATAATCAGATTCATTAATTATTATAAAAGCGTACTATTATTTTATAATAATTTTATTAATAATTAGAAAATAAATTTCTCAGTCTCTATGACTTTAGGACGACCGTAAGAAAATTCAATTACGATCGTGTTTCTCATTTTCTTGCTATTAATAATAAATATAGTAATGCCTGTAGAATTCTCGCAACAATTTAGCTATGATAGCATATAGTTTATGGATATTGAGTATCAGAATATACAGGTTCAGAAATTGAAGTGTAAATGTAATATTATCTACTGCCTTTTGCTCGCTGGTTAATGAAATAGTGAACGATAGCAGTATAACGAAGTTACAAATTGGAAACGTCAAATGCAGGCAATAACTTTGATCCCTTAGTCATTAACTTTTGTCTTCACGTTGAGAAAAATGTTCTAATATTGCCAGCTCTTTGAAATTCACCTTCATAATAAATGATCACTTTAAAGAGTACAAAATAGTTTGTCAGGTTTTCGTAAAAAAATGCACAGCATAAATTGTGAATTTAGTTATGCCTTAATCTGAAGGGTAGTAAATTATACCGCGAGTCGTAATTGACGTAGTTTGTGACTGCGATGCAATAAATTCTCTGAACACTAGTCAGATTGAAAACGTCTAGCAAAGCTAATTATCTTATGCATTACCTGTTAACTTTGGACGAGACATGGGAATAGGAAAGTTACTTGTACTGCTACATCGGAAGAAAACTCGGATAAAAACGTACAGGAAAAAATTAAAGTTTTTCAATAACAGCATATGGTTTTATTTAAAAATTATTTGTTTGTTTTAAGTATTAATAGATATATTTGTATATATTTTATTTTCTTATTAAAAGCAAAAATAATGTACACTAAACATATTTCGAAATATATCACTGCAATTTACATGGTTTCCAATACATCAAATATTCGTCTAGTTAAACATTATCGTGTCATTTTGCAAAACTTTATCATAAAAATAATATTATTCATCTAATAAAAAGAGATATACAAAATATGCATTCAAATTGTGAAACCCATCTACTAAAGATAAATTAATTCAGATCAATAGCAACAAAAAATGATCCACCAAAACAAAAAGAACACTGAAAGCGAACTTTCTCAGCAAAAGACAAGCTCACCATCCATCCATAATTCCCGTGAAACGAACAAAGATCGACTCGTCCGTCATCCTCATTAAATCTTCCCCTGCAGCAAGATAACAATTCCTATCACCCTACCCCCGTGAAGCTAAGATAAAAGCTTCCGCCATGCTGTCGCTGCGTAATACACGTCGTTAAACATACCCTCTCTCTCTCTCTCTCTCTCTCTCTCTCTCGAATCCAACATTTCCGGCGTCATTCGACGCTTATAGAATGAAAAGTTATTCCCGTTCGAGATTTTGCATGCAGCAGCTCCTCCGCACGGTCGAAAAGTTGCAACGGCAGGCTTTTGCTGCCTCTCACCCTTCGCCCCCCAAAACAATTACACAAGTCGACGCCGACTGCCATAATTGTTTCTTACGGCGAGAAGCGAGAAGGAGTTAAAAAGAGCGAGAGAGAGAGAGAGAGATTGAGGGAGTACAAGAAGCGCTGATTAAACTAGTTTTCCGAACGAGACGCGAACAATTTGTACGGGCAGGGAATGATGCTGGAAACTGCTGGAGAGACTGAAAAGGTGGTAGGTTAAAAGCGAAGGAGAAAAGAGGCGGATTACTTCTTTCATGGTATATAGCGATGTAGAGTTAGGAAATATTTACGAATTTTTATTGTACTTTGCTTTTTGAAAATTTGTAGCGAACAAATTTTAATTATCTTGAATACAAATGGTTTAATATTAAATTTGTATATGATTCTATATAGCTATATTTGAGTTTGATACGATTATATGTATTGAAATCCAAATATAAGTATATTTAATCATATATAATTATATATAACAATTTATAATTTATATATAAAATCATATATAATTGTATATATAATTATAGATGCAATTATATATAAAATCATTTTTACTCAGGTTTAGTTGTTTATGAGTAGAGGGTACATACATTTCTAGCAGTTTTCATATAACACTTAAATTATAGATTTCTAATATAAAAACTAAATCTTTCATCTATTTTCAGGTCGTTTGAAGCTTAATTTTCTAAAAGGTTACGAATCCCTTGAAATGCTTTGAAATACCTAGTCTATATTTGGAAAAATATATGCGCAGCAGAGTTTGATTAAAGAAGCTGGGCTCAAGGGATATTATATAGTAATGTGCCTATTTAAATAATGATTTTAAGTCAGCTTATTTCGATACATTTTAAATTTTCATTTTTTATAACACATTATCATAAAAAAATGAAGAATATTTTTAAAAATTGATAAACTTGATTTTAAAATTTGAATTTATATATTTAACTAAGCTTCTACTAAAATTTATATTTATATTTGAAGTTTGAATCATATCAAAAATTCAAAAAAAATACGTAATATATAATATATATATATATATATATATAATAGTTATAAATTTATTTTTTCAAAATTTATTATACCATAATTAAGTACATTTCTTATTTACATATTTAAGGAAATGATTGAAATAATATCCATCTGTATATTACTGTGAAATCCGTGATTTATTATAACGAAGAACTTAAACACAAGGAGCATTTCAAATAATTAGCTCAAATACAAGATCTAAGGTTTCACGTTACAGGATTATTATAATACAATTATAACTATTAATAATTTTTTAATATATATTTATTTATATATACATATATATATATATATATATATATATATATATATATATATATATATATATATATATATATATATGTGTGTGTGTGTGTGTGTGTGTGTGTGTGTGTAAACAAACAATACATTCCACCTATATTACTTTATTCATTATCAAAATTTCATTCTAGCATATTCAAAAAATTTGCACACGCCATACCCACCTAAATACAAATACAAAGAACGCGTAGAAAAGCTAAAAATCAAGCGAAATAAAATAGCTCTCGCTTACGTCTAGCTAATGGCCGTGATACCTTCTCTTTTCTTCTCCTTTTCCTTCCTCCTAGTTGCATCAAAGCTCGCAGCGTCAGATATATAAATGAAAAGACAGACAAGGAAGCGAGCGCGTGGGAGGGAGGAGCAAAAGGAAAAGAGGCGCCTTTCCCGCAAAAGACTAACGAAGCCGAGAAGCCGCGCAACTTTTTGCGGCCTGTGCAGTCGAGTTTTTATATATATATATTTGCTGGGCGATAGGATGCGTTATCGGTCGTTCGTTTTCTCGCTAGCAGCGAGAGCGAGTTTCAGTCGGACGTGGCGTGACACTTGCTGAGGATGGCATCGCGTCGCCACAGTTTCCGATAGACGAAGAAAACGCGAGAGGAATCAATGCGGATTTCGATGAAAAACATTGAAATGGTCGATGAATTGAATGAAGGTTTTTTCGGGCTGGCTGGGGAAAATTGAAGTTTTGATCAATTAATTAATTAAATATTAGTTAAATTAATTCAATCAATCAAGAGAAATAAAAATTCAAATTATTAATGAGGGAAATTAGGATTTATCCTTTGAATGAAGTGAAAATAATACGTTCAATAATGAAATAAAAAAAGAAAACCTTTTTCGAAGAAAAGTTTTGAAATCAAAATTCGCATATTAATTGATCTTTGGCTTTTGTTTTTACTAAAACAATTTCTAAAGCTCCTTACAAATAAAAATAATTTAAACATTTTATATTACCCAGATAAAAAAGAGTTATATATAATTATATATGGTTATATATTATTATATATACTTATATATTAAAAATAGAAAATTAACAAACTTAAGACATTAATCAACAATTTTCTTTCTGTTGCAGGTGAGTACATCTCCGGGCGCGAGTTGTGCATTACAACAGTTCAGTAAGTTTCTTAATTAAGCTAACACCTTTCGATAAATCTCGGCGAGGCAGGCAGGGAGCATGCAGCTGAGGTATACTCGGCACACGCGAACTCTCAGATGAGATCATGCCAAGGATAATTAACCGAATTTCCGTCTCCAACTGCGCATGTTACGTTATTTTATTATTTCGAGTTATTATTTTCTAAGTCTTGAGAACTGTAAAATTATTTTGAACTAAGGAGAGGTTATTATATAAGTTTGTTTGTTTAATTGTTTTATAACACTTTTTGCCATAAAACTTTTTATAGTTGCTAGTTAAAAGTCTGTTTTTTAAAGAAATTGATAATATTTTTTTTCAAAATTACATTTGCTACGTGGACTACGAAACATGCATCTTTATTTCACATTTACGTTTGTAAGATGCGTTAGTCATTTGTCCGATTAAAAAAGCTTAATTAAACTTTAATGTACGTTTTGATCAAAGTGACAACATTTTTGTATATTATGAAAAAACATTCTACTTAATGACTTTTCAATTAAGCTAGTATTTATATTCAAAATATTTATAAATATAAGTTACACGTTAACTGAATATTCTACCAAATCAAATACGTATTTTAAGTAACAAAAATAACGTTGTTTTCTGTAATGAAATACAATGTAATTCATTGATGAATATTTATATTTATATTTTTTATTATAAAAGAGAAAAAATATATATATAATATAATGAAATATCGTATATGTATTAAGGAAAGATATAATCGATTTATATGAGTCATTTGAATAAAAAAGACTTTTTATTCATGCAACGTTTTAATAATTATACTGTCATCTAAATTTATTTCAGAATTGTATACATACTTAGTAATCAATTTTATACTGCATAATATGTTATAATTATAAATTTTCTATTTTTGCAGTAAAGTTGAATCCAGGTTATGTTAAAACAATCATCTTCCATCTCTTCCTCTTCACATTTGAATAATTAAACAATACTATAGTAGTTTAAAAATAACTACAGCTTCAACGAATTATCATTTTACAGAAAATTCTACAAAAATGATCCTAATAAAAGACAGCAGAGCACCAAACGCTCACGACCGGAATACCCCGAAAAATTACGCAAATGCAGCGTACTAAACGTCGACAATCCCCATAACACTCGCCCTATAAATAAACCCAGGAGAATCGCGTTTGCTCGTGCGCGCAGGCATAAAAGCCCAAAGATGAAAATTTTCGCACCGGGTATTTTTCTCCCTTCCGGGCGCGCGCGCTCATATCCCTTTAGCGCATCTTTCCGGCAACTTGTCTCTTACATTTTCGCGAAAAATCTCTTTGTACTTTGTATTTCTTTAGAATGCTTTAGTCGCTAGCATATGCAGTTTTTACTACAGTGTCGCGGGTGAAGAATAGTAACAATAGAAATGTATTCGGGGGTATTCGGAGCGAAAGTATAATGTAAAAGAGCGTGGACAACTAAATCTAGAAGTGTTCTCGTCTTTTTGTGGCGTAGAGGATCGGAAATAAGTTACGGTGTAACAAACACAAACTGCGTAACGAGAAAAAATGTATTTGACAAGGCGGTATAGCTTTTTTATGCTGTAATACCGAAGTTTTTCATTTCACTTTTTGCAACTTGAGACCATCAATAATTTGAGTAATTTGGCGCACAGATTTTTCCCGACGAAAAAGAACTGCAGGACTCGAGAAAACTTGTTTGCGTAAGAGATACTTGAAACTTTTTAACACTAATAATATGACGACAAAACTTTAATCAATAATTTTGCTTCGTAGAAAAATCTTTTACTGTAACGCACAGTAAAAATGAGTTTTAAAATAGATAGTTCGATAGATAAATATAAAAAATATTTTACGCAAGGCAAAAACTTACGCAAAAACACTAGAACAAAACTGTCTCTTCCATCAACAATGCCCGCATAAATTACCTCCCCGCGATTACCCTAACCCAGCAGCGTTAAAAACAAATATTTCACAGTCGATGTATTCAAAAGAATCTCTCTCTGTCCCAAGCTACACTGTCCAAAAAATAAAAAGAAACAGATCGAGGAAGCAAGGGAAAAAAAGGCCAGATAATGCGAGAACGCTTGGCACTCGGCACGAGCGGTTCCAGCCATTAGAATTCGGAGTAATTCGGTGCTGGGGGAGGGGGGGGGGGCGAAATCACGAGGGGATTTTGCTGACGGTTGAGTATACTAGCGGGAGAAAAGACGACCCGCCGCTATACTACTGACCTTGTTTTATTTCGCGCGCCGGATTTCGGCGACAGTCGCATTTCAGGCGACACGCGCTGCACTTGAGATGTGTGCCGTCGTGTGCGCTTGTCTGATGTATTCGGGTTAAGGTTAGTTTTTGAGAGGTGTATGGAGATAGAGTTGAGAAATTTGGAGTTTATTTTTCTTGATGATGCCATTTTTATGAGTGTTAGTTTAAATATCCATTTATTTATAACAATCAAATTTGATAAGGCGATAGAAATATAAATACGTGACAGAGAGTAATTTATTTTATTTACATATTTTAAAAGTAGGAATATAGGATTGGATAATTGACAAAATTACATGACAAGTAAGAAGATGAAAATAATATAGATGTGAACATATCCGCGTATTTCTACTTAAAATAATTAGATACACGCTTCAACTGGAGCTTTAATTTACATAGAGTACAACTTGATGTAACTAAATATTTTAAATAGATATTTTAACGTGCAAAACAAATACATTTTGTAAATAGCATATTTCAATAATTTCATATATTATATGTTCAACTTGTTGATGCTATTGTTTACCTACTGGTATGTCGATAGGTCACCAGTGTATAAATATGAAAATCAATGAATACTCAATTTCGTTTCATACAATTCATGAATGATGTAATAACTTGAATTAATTAAGCAGTATTATAATAAACGATGCTTCATTAAATTTGATTACCCGTGACTGAACACTCTGGTAGTACATAATTTATTTGGGAATACTACGTTCTTCAGTAAAATTAGCTACACTATTGGTATTTTAATAAATAAATGCTTTTAGTAAAAACAATCGTCTAGTATGTGTTATACATAATTATTGACATCGCTTGCAAAATCCTCAAGAATAAATAAATACTCACAATCGATGTTCTTCAAACATACAAATTTTGATAATATTTGAACCTATCGTGCTCGATTATTTAATCAATATGTAATACTATTATCCACGAGAGGCCAAACTGAATGAGCTCACTTCTTAGGGGCCGTGTATAAATTACGTAAGGGCTATTTTCCGTACTCTAAACTCCCCTATACCTCCACATAAGAAGCCGTAAGGTTTTCGTGACCCCTACCCTCCTCGGTTACGTAAGATTTTTCGTTCAAAGGGGTCGAACGTGGATAGATAGATAGATAGATAGATATTCTTTTTATTTATCACATATGACAAAAATTTATAGCTGTATGTACATTTGGTTAAAATTTGTTATCACATTATCAGTCATTACAGTTAAAAAGTTTGGATCGCTATCACAGGTCGTCAATTTATTGTCTAACATATCATAATGTAGTCAGTACTATCACATATTATTTCATCAACTTAATAATATACAAAAAAATAAATAACAGTAATATATACACATACACATTTATATTGCACATATATCTATCACGTCGGAAAATAAAACGCCTTACATTCTTCTTTCGTTCATACACTCATTCACCCTAATAATTTACTCACCAAAATATAATGGAGACGTACTTTTTCCTTTTTTAATCAATTAAGCATTAGAGCAGAAACAGGTGTTTAAAGCGTTCATTCGCCCGTGACGTCATTTGCATCGGAGTATACATCGAATATCCGTAAACTTCAAACGATTGTAACTTTTATAATTTTGATTTTTTTGGACAAAGACAAAATACGTGTCTATTATTTTTTTGGTTCTCCACTTGACGGACTTAACAAATTCTGACATGCAAAGACCCAATTATAATATTTAACGTTTACTATAGGTTTATGTTACTATAGGTATATGTTGACTATAGGTTTTTAGGATAAATCCGTTTCTTCTTCGTTTTCAATGTTTCAAAAACTTTGTTAGAAAACGTTATCGAAATAATCAATAGCCTTACGTAAGAGTTTGTTTACCCCCCCCCCCCCCCTCCGCACATAAGTATTCGTAAGGTTTTAGTACACCCCCTACGCCCCTTCTACCTTTACGTAATTTGTATACGGTCCCTTACAGATGCGAATGGCGATCATGGACTTTTAATTTTATAAATCAAAGAACAATAAATTTACAGGATTTTCACTACATTATAAGCTGTAATATTACCGTAATGACTGCGAGAAGAAATTGTATAACAAATTTATTATACTAAAATATGGTTGAAAGTATGTAACTCAATTTTTTTCAGAATTTCGAAAAGTCTTGCAAGCAATATACGTGTTAAAACCGCAGTAATCACTATTTGCTATATTGCTCATACGTATTTTACCCAATCGCACATCAAAAGTACCACAAAGATACAAAACAATATCGCACTATCGCCAAGGGCGAACTCTTCCATCGTAAAATCGCCGAATTCATAAATCCCCGCGGGCCGATCCTCGCGCGCGCGTCGAGTCTACGGCGTTTTACCCACACAAACTTATCTGCCCGCGAAATATGCACGGGCGCGCGATGCATAAAGCGCGCGCGAGAGCATCACAATGTTATCCGCGAGCGTCAGTTTTCACGGGGGTTATTGTGCGCGAGGGGCGAAATATAAGTCTCCCGGAGTGATCGGCAGTCACGGCTGATGGATACGCGATTTTGCGCCGGCAATATTTTGCGGACAGGCGGGAGATCGGGAGATAGGCGGCTGCGCTGCGTTGTAAATAGTTTCCGTGGAGGCGAGGAGTGTGAAATGATGAGTTCAAGTGAATTTAATGATTATATATAAAGTAAAAAGATGTGATATAATTCTGGATAATATTTTCGGGAAATATTATTTAAAGTTTTGTGTAACGTGATTTTTGCAATTAACTTACCAAAGTCACAAACAAAAAATATCATTGACCCGCAGCAGGTACAGGGGTGCGAATTCTTAAGTTCAGGCTATATTAAATGTGTCCAAACTTGTCATCTGTTGTGTCAGATATCAAGTTGCCGAGCATAGTTCCATACAAAACTCTCCAAGTAACAAGCACCGAAAGATAAAATGCCTATTCGCACCCGTGTGCCCATTAGTAGCTACACGAATGGAGTGTGTCCTACAGGTTTATATATTGAGTTAATTTGTATTGACGAATTTGACTCGTATGTAGATATTTTTACAGCCATTTCCATATTCGTGATCTTGTATCCTTTATTTGATAGACTGAAACAAGATTCTTAGGAGAGTCGATGCTGAATTTTTGAATTATGTTTGATCATACAAGGATGGATAAGTAACGAGAACAATACTATAACTTGAATTAAGTTTGTTATTGCACTCAATGCTTCATATCTTTTTTATATCTAAGAATAAAATAGAACTAAAAGGTTTCTTTTATTATTACACTTAACAAATTTTTTAATTGTTTGGTATAAAATCACCGGAGAGCTATAGCTTCAATAAAGTTAATTTTTACTTGATAAATGATGATTTTTAATTAAGTATCTAGATTTATGCAATTTGAATGGGACCTAATCATGAGAAGACTGAGTTGATTAAAAACGAGTACGAACGAAGATAGATCCATTCGAAATCCCAGTATAAAGTACAAATCAATTAAATCAACTCTCTACAGAAAAAGAAATCCAACGCTCAAACTCTCACCACATAATCAATAAACTTATACGTTCCATCTGTCACAAGCTCCTTAAAACTACGTAAGAATCGCTCGAAGAACAGCTCCAAAAATAGACGCCAACCGACACAACCTGCATCGGCCGCTCTCCGTCGATACACATAATACACAGCAGATACGCGATATACCCCACCTATATACATGCACCCCCGCGGAGCAAAAGCGAGCGCGCACGGTAGCGATTTATCTCGGGTACGTTGGCTTAAGCTCGCTCGCGCCACACCTCGTGTCTATATTACACACATACGTATATATACCTGGTGCCTTCGCTTGTGTGATTTTATCTTTATGTTCCCGACGAGCGGAGCTGAGGCGTATTGGAAGCCTCGGCTTCGGCTTCGGCAGGCGGGCGCGCTATTGAATTTTAATAAGGTGGCAAGGAAAGTCAATGAAGTGAGTTTAAAGCCGAAAGTTAAAGTGACTGTGGCAATTTCCGGCCGCTTGAACTTGCGGCTGCCGGGGGAAGTATGGCAGGCCTGAGAGACTGCTAAGAAGGTGGTAACTATTTTTTTTATTGCCCGACCGCGCGCTGGTTCGTGAACATTCTTGCATAAGTGGGAGGCCGAGCTTATCTTTTTTTTTTCTTTCTCTTCTTTCTTTGGAGTTGGGGTAGGTCGAGAGGGCAGTTATTTTTCATGGAATTTGTTAATTTTGAAGAGGGTGATTTTGGTTTTACGGTTATGCTAAGCGAGTTGTGCGAATCGATGCTGCAGACGGTTTATGCGTGGTTCCGCGATATTGCTCGGTTTTCGTTTTACTCATAGACGTTGTAAAAATTTGACTGAGAAGCACTTTAGTAAGGTTATTTTTAAATAAAATGAATATATATAAAAAAATTTCATATCTCAATTTTTAAAAAGATTGCTTTATTTAACGCCAGCTATGTATGCATTCATAAAAAATAAAACGATTTTTCTTATAAATTTTTTTTTATTTATCCTCTAAAAAAAACTGTAAAAATATGTAAAATACTTCGAAACATAATTAGTAGTGTGACTAATCACCACAAAATTAAAATTATTGCTTTTTTCCATTATTTACTTACGACTTAAAAATTACATGGGTAAATCAACAAAACTTGGAACTTTGGGTTGTAGATGCGGCACGTGATCCCAGATAGCAGGGTTGCTCTGGCAACCAAGAAACGTTGTTCGTAAACGTTGTAGCAACGTGTTAGCAACGTTGCAGAAACGTTAAAATGTCCGGTTTAGTTACAAAAGAAACGTTGTAGAAACGGTGTGGTAACGTGCCTACGAAGTTCGACCACATTGCTGGACCGTTACTTTTGAAACGTGTTTAAAACTTGCCAAAGTGTTATTCTTCCACGTTGCAAGCACGTCGCTAGAACGTTGCCACAAAAACTTGCAATATTTATTGGTAAATATTTATAATAATAGAAATAGCTACAACAGAATGGCCTCTTTGGTTGTACCATCCAGATGGTAATTCGCAATTTGTGACCTTCATGTATTTCACCTTCGAGGAGAAAATTAATTATTCTAATTTTTAATTTTCTAACTTTGTTAGTTATGTAGCAACGTTCTAACAACGTACCTACAACGTGAAAAATATACTAAGGCAAATTCAGAAGTTGTCAGAGACGTTTCAGAAACGATTTAAACACGTTTCCATGATGATGTTCTAGCAACGTGATAGAACGTCGTAGGCACGATACCTCACCGTTTGTACAACATTTCTTTTGCAACGAAAGCGGACGTTTCAACGTTTTCTCAACGTTGCTAACATGTTGCTACAACGTGTACGAACATCGTTGCTTGGTTTCAAGAGCAACGTTGCGACAACGTCCCTACAACGTGTCGTGCTATCTGGGGATTGAACCAGGGCTTAAATTTGTGGTTTTGATGTCAAGGAATGATTTCTGATATTTCAATAAACATAGTATAGGAACTTACAACGATCGTACCGTTACAGTTGATATTTCTTTAATACTCGCAAAGGAGGATGTCCACGGATTTATAATATCTGATCTGTTAAAGAAGAACATATAAAATCAATACCATTGTTTAGTTATGCTCATCAAAACTTGAATTTTTAAACAAAATTGACCCCCTAAAGTGTGGGGAAAGTTCAGAAAAACGCGATAAAAAGTCGGAAAATGAAGTAGAAATTTCCCGGTATAGTTAGACCGTATACATTGCTTTAAATGGCATCAATCCATAGATATTATTTTTTATAGCTTTCCTCGCACTTATAGGGTTAAATTTGTTTTTTTAATTCATATCTAAACGAGATTTAAACAATGGTGTTGGTTTCATACGTTCCCTCAAAGAGGCTGCCATACGCATCCTCCTTCAGTCCTTTAAAAAAAGTACCAGTTTTTAGTAGTCTTATAGAAATATGTTCAGTCAGATGCCTCATCAGGAAACCAAATTACAACATTTAGAAAATTACTAAAAGAACTAACATCTAAAATAAGAAGTTTTGTAGATTTACCCATAAATGGCACAAATGAGGAGGGGCGAACCAAACCGGATAATTCCACTTTTCTTAATTGTGAAAAAATTAAGAAAAACTGCATTCTTTTTCTATTAGTTTAAATGGAATAGCGTATTTTAGATGCTTTGTTAATCATCTCGCTCATCTTCGAATTTAGATTAAAAGTAACACCATAAATATGAAGACAACATTGCGTTATGATGAAAAAATACATAAAATCAATTTTTACAAAAAGTGAAATTATCCGGGTTTGTTCGTCTCTCAAATATGGAAAATGTTATGCTTTTGTACATAAAAAAAGAACAACAGTTATCAAAAAATTGGCACCGAATATTAATAAATTAAAGCTCTTTTAAGAACAGGTATACAGTTTGCTATAATGAATTCTTTAATATTTTTTGTTAATTTTAATGTATTGAAGTTGCACAAAGAAACTTTTCGAAAAATGATGTTAGACATGTTTAAAACGTGTAAACTTAAAAAATTCATGAAAGAGTCTATTGTATTAAGACATAGTAAATTAATTATATTATATCTAAATAAATAGATAGATATAGTCAGATGATATGGATATATAACATTTATTTTTGTGTATTATAAAAGCACTTAAAAAATAACTGACTGTTATCGAGCAGATACGTATAATTATTTAGTCTTTCATAAAATTGAAGTTCACGTTGCACAATTTAATAATAACAATGATAATAATAATAATAATAATGCTTGGCATACACTTATAAACAAATACATACATGCGTTAAAATTGGATAATAAATAAGTTTTTATCCCGACACTATCCATAAGAAATAAAGAAAAGAAAACCCGATAAAGTATGATCTGATATGTTCTCGAGATATGATAATCAACCTATATACTTACAAATACAGAAATATCTTATAGTAATAGTAATATTTTGATTCCTAGGATCTAAAAACATATCTTTATGACATTTTCAGTAAACCATTGTTTCACTATCGCAAAGCCACCCCCATGAAACAGCAAGAAACGCTGTAAAATTTAAACGCATTGTCGAATCCAGAAAATAATGCCTTTTGACTACGAGTATCAGCCGAACTATGAAAAACATCGAACACCCAAAAAAAGAACGAATCCCACTAGATTGAAAGCTATTCTGCCGTTATCGAGATCTATAACTGACTGTACCCTCACTCCCGCATGCATACGCATGTATCTCCTGAAAATCGGTAAATTCAGCTGTATCTCCAGCAATTTTTTGCCATCATAAAACTCTCTCCCACCCCACTCCACCCTCCCTAACAAACAAGAAAAAATATCATCCGAATCTCTCCGCGATCCCAACGATCAAAAAGGGAAACGAAAATTCCCAGAAAGTGCATTCATATATCCCAGCAACCTCGACGACCAATTATATTCATCCAAACATAAAGACACTCGTCCTCCCCCTCAAAACAATCTCAGACGCGACTCTCCGCGCCCACTACGAGCAATTGCCATTCCCGCAAAAGCCCCCAACTTGTACACTCTAACGCCCCTCCCCCGGCCCCTCCAATAAAACACTCGTTACACGCGCTCTCTCCTTGCGAATGCCGAACGGCAAGAATTTCATCTCGAGCGAGCGCTCTGTTCCGCTCCGCTCGATCGACAAAGCGCCAGCGCGCGCTCACAACTTCTAATCAACCGCGCGAAACACAACCGAAGCCTGCCCCTTCATTTCATAACCTAACCTAACCTAACCTAACCTACAGAGCCCTCCTCAAAGCGCCAGAGTCCAAATGAAATTTCTCCGAATGGCGTCAATTACGCGCGAGCGCGCGCGGAGAGACATTCGCAGCCGCCGTTTCTCTCTGTCTCTCGTGTGGGCGATGGCACGATGTTGAGAGAATGAAAAGGCAGAGAGAGAGAGGTTAGGTTCGGGAGGGGGAGGAGGACCGACGCGGGAAGGGCGGATCAGCTAGCCGACTCTTGCGCGCTGTGGAGCGGAGCTTTAGGAATGTAATATTTGGCTCGCTGAAGCTGGAGCTGAAGCTGAAACTCGCGCGCACACACACGCAGGCTTGCTATGGTGGGCGCATAGTCGGCGATGTACTGGCGGTAGGCGCGGAGGCTGTACAGAACGAAAAGAGATGGAGAGGAGGAGAGAAAGAGAGAGAGTAGTGATATGTGACTGCGGATGGGGATCGGAGAGAATTTGATTTTAATTTTTGTGAGGGTAGTTTTGGGTGAATTAATTGTTAATAATTTTGCTTCGAAAATCATACATTTAGAATATGTTTTTCAGAATTTTGCCAGACCTTTACAACTTTATTTCAACAATTTTTATTGCGGTTAGCAAAAGTACGACACCCATTTGTGCGAATATAAGAATAGTCGACCATTACATTATGACTTCTTACAAGTAGGCTTTGAATCACCTTCTAAAAAAAAAAGTTATGAGACTGTAAAATAGTTGAAAAAATCCGTAAGGCATCATAATATAATATAAACCCATAACATTATGAGTTCGCAGACTTTAAATGTACGTACACTCCACAAAAACTTCTTGACTAGAAAATTTTTATTATTTTTCTAAATTTTCAAATGAGTTTATGAGGTAACAATCTGTTTGATTCAATGAAATTCAAACTATTCAATTTACAAGAACTCTCCATCGAGTGTGCCTGCCATTCTTATAACAACGTCCTAATACCCAAATGGACGACCTTTCTTAATTTCCTACAAATGGGTCCTGTTTATGCTGACCATTCAACATTGTTTTTCAAATTTATATCTGAAAAAAAATGAAAATAAAATTGAAGAATCGAGTTAAAAATACATCAATTTTTAAATTATGAAAATATACATTCAATTTTTCGATAACTTTCGCAAGAACTTTACAATACGTTCGTTGATTAAAACTCAAATATTAGCGCGCATGTCAAGTTCTAGTTATTCAAAAAATTGGTTACAAAGTATTTTGAAGAACAGAATTGAAAAAATTCCGGAATTCTTTTGAAGTGAATACAAACAAAGAATTTGTTTGTCCCATTTCATACTATTACCTGGTACGAGAAAAAATAAAACGAATATTTATAGAGTATTAATTAACTAAAAACAAAATTATACCTTTTTCTAACGGTTGAAGAATATTTACTGAAAGCTTCAGCAAGAACAGTAATAATTAAATATTTTTTAAATTCCTAGAATTTCATCAGTTTTTTAAATTTTGACATTGACACACCTTAAAAGGTTCTTAAAAATACATTATTAAAGAATATATGATAAAAACGTTTGAATTTTTTGACACAGTAGAATACGCACATTACGATGGTTAATTATTATTACTAATATAAAAACTACGTATGTTAATTTTACACTCGCAGTAGGTCAATATATATTGAATGCAATATCATTGAAAACTATTTAATTTATATGAACGATTTTAGTCTCGATTTGAAAATGCTTACTATGAAAGCCGTATACTATAGAAGGAAAGAATATTCCACAATCGTTTTAGACACGCTCTATGGTCATTTTGCAAATTTCTAGAGTTTTATAATTTAATATTAATTTTTTAATTTATTCAATTTATACGGACAGAATTGCTCTTATACAATTTGGTTTTATAATGTAGGTAAAGAACAAGTCGAATCTGAACACATCGCATAACCTTTGGTAACTTATAGTTACAGAATATAAAGTATGAAAATATAATATAATGTAGATATTGCACTGCGTATCAAAAATATATGGTTCTAGTTGGTACAATTACTTGAATAAAGTCTCATATAAAGACCTATCATTTTTAAATATTCACCAGTGATGGTAGCAGAGTAAAAATACTAAGAAAGCTTTTAAAAATAAAATATTTCTGGAGGATCAGGGATCAATAGATATAACATTTATTTAATGAAAATTAAAAATACTTTAAAAAATGTATGAAGATATTCTTTTTATAAAAAAATACATTGTTTTTATCAAATTTACCGCCACCTTTAAAGTCGCGACCAGACACACTCAGAACACTACAAAACCTTAAAATTGTCTTCCCATGTCTCTTCATTCAGAGTTTCATTTACACCTTTTTCGTAAATTTGTCGCACACAGAGATTTCGTAATTTAGAGTTTCCTCGCAGCCGAGCAATACGCACGGAGAGAAGATGAGAAAGTGAGTGAGCGAGAGCCGAGAAAAAAGGGGGAGGAAAACAAGAGACACACGGCTGCGAAATGACCGGATCGTACGCGGAATGAAAAGTTGCAGGATGCGAGGATAGCCGGCCTAAACAGAACACACGGCGTCTAATAAAAAAAAAGAAAAAGAAGAAGAAGAGAAGCTCCGAGAGATAGCGTATACGTATTGCGCGGGGAGAAGATCGCCAGACAAACGGAATAAGAAACAGGCGCGAGCGTCTTCGGGACTTTCGTTATGTACTCTCGGATAAAAGTTTCTGGTTTATTAATGTTGCATATTTTCTCAGACAAAAATAGTGTTGAGTGAATACTTGTGTAACGTAAATGGAAAGTTTGTTTTGTTGTAAAAGTCTCTATTGCTTTGGAAAAATATGTCCGAGACAAAGATAATATATTTAAATGGATCGTTGTTTTTGTAACAAAGAGAACTTGCAAATATCAAATTGATGAGACGTACTGAATAGTAAAATTCAATATTGGATCTGCAATAAAAATCTATTGTTCACTTTGTTGATTGAGAGGAAAAATTTTATAAAACAAAAACAAATGATTGATTCAATCATTTTGCAATAAAAATAGTTACCACCAAATCAAATTAATAAGACGTATAAATAATGAAATATCGATATTGGAATTACAATGAAAATGTATTCTCTACGCAATTTAAAAGAAAACCGATACTAATTGCTTCAGCGGTATGAGTTTTTAAAAGCCATTGAAAAATTCATCTGTATTAATAAAACGCAAAACATCGATAGTTTTCTCCCTATAATATTTTTGGTATGAATTATTCGAACGTACCTTTGAAAGTTAGTCAATCTACATTTCAGTTACCAAAATCAATAAAAGTAATTTTTATGGTTATTAAATATATATAAAAAAAATTGTGTAATTCCCAACTGAATGTTAAAATTCTGTAGCTTTCCGACTTAACCGGATAAGTCACTTTTTTTTAATTGAGTTATGAGCGATTTTGGTATCCTTACATTGTATATTTTCTTATAGTATTTTAAAAAGTGACTATATCTACTACCTATTTATGATTTTTTTTACATTAATTTAAACGAAAAGTAAAAACTTAAAACCTTAATACCTCTAAAACATAAATAAGTGACTTATCCGGTTATGCCGGCAAGCCGCAGAATTTAAAAAATAATTTAATGCAAAAATGTTATTATTAATTAAATATGAAATTTTATATTATTTTTATGTATTTAGACTACTTTTTTCTATTATTAAACACTAGAAACTTACCAAGAAAATTGTCGAAAATTTCAACTACCATTTGGAATCTATACATTTGCGCTTATAAAGATCAAATGCATTGACGTTGACTTCCGAAATCCTGCATCGAGTACAGGAAGATACAATTTTTCAAGAAAGCCATACAACACATTAAGACTTTCAATGCATTTTATAATAAAAAGAAAACCTTTCCATTTCTATTTTCACCATCAAAATTCCTCTCACTGCTTTCGACAAATCAAAATCCAAGTTCGCTTCAATCCACTCTCTGAAAAAAAACCCAACCCAAAATTTTTTCTTTACGTTTCAAAAAATAAAACTCGGTCCATCGGCCTGAATTTCCACACGAACAAAAAACGTGAAATAAATACAAGACCGCGCGTTGCTGCCCATATCGCGCGCACCCTCGAGAAATAAAAGCCCGAAGAAAGTTCTCTCTCTCTCCCTCTCGTCTTCCGGTTTCGAGGCGCGCGCGCACGCTAAACGACGACCCGACATACCTATACACTATATAGTGTGTGTGTGTGTGTGTCCGAGCTGGGCAAAAAAAGAGAGAGAGAGAAGCTGCGGAGCGCGCGATACGACGACGTATATATAAAGTACAGGGATTCCCCTGGCGTGTATATACGCCGCCGCGTACCCGGGAGAGACTTATTACGGTGTAGGCCGTGTAAAATCCTCCCGAGCCTGCACACGGAAAATCGTCCTGCGAGGACGTGTGCGTGCAGAGGGTACAATCGTGCAGGCAATTGAACTAATAAATTCCTGGAGTCTGGTGCGATTGTTCCCTTTTGTACTGACCAATAGCTATGGATCTTGTTCAATGGGAGAAAAATATTTTGTATAGTTTATTGTTCAAATGGACAAAAGGAAAGTATTGAAATTGTTTAATATGTTGAGCGTCCCAGGTTCTAAGGGCAGAATTAATATTGTATATGATATTTTGCATACTTTAACATTTTTACAACGTTATTTGTCATTTTATAGCTCAATATTTATAAATAAGCCATGATTATAATAAAAGGAATACTGTTAATTAATTCCAGCTCCATTTTAATATTATTAAATGATTGATTTTTAAATGATTCGTGAACCATACATGATTATGTAGCACCTGAAGAAAGAAATTCATGGTCATAAATGGGTCATGTAGCAATTAACGTATTAAACAAGCCTTATAATTTAGGATTCAAATACGTAAAAGTTCTACTCCTGTATGCTTTTAATGAAATATGTTAGTGAATAATATAATGGTCAAGTGTTAAAATTGATAAGATTACTTTTTTATAATTTTTATTCTTTTAATAACGTGTTTTACAAAAATATTTATTTAGATCTATGAGTAATAGTTTTAAACATTTTGTTTTTACAATTTTTATACATTTTTAACTTAAGAATAAAGCTACTTATTCATTTAAGAGTCTTTATAACTAAATTTACACTAAAATTTAAGATTTTCATTATTAAACAATTTTAAATATTAATCCCAACTAAATTTTCAGTATACTGTAAATTGAAGACACTTGGTTATTGATTAATCCAATACCAATAGTGTACTTCGTAAATGAAAAACTGCTTTGGTACCTACTAAGTTTCAGATTAAATGATGGCATTCATTTTATTTTATTGCGATCAATTGAAAAGAAAATTGTAACCGGTAGACAAATATTTCATTTTATACTATTTTATAGCGACTTTTGATTAAATATATTCAAATACTTTCCTCTCGTCATTTCTTTTGCTTCCTCTACTCCCAAGCAATAAGCAGCGTCAAGCAATTTCTTCACCTCCAATACTATCTCATCTTTTGATAACTGTCCCAAGCGATACAGCTGACTCATATCTTCATTCTTTAGTTTAGTGGACCACGTTGGAGTCTCTGTTGATGTTAAATTTTGAGCCACAAATTTTGATATACTTTCCTCTGGCCACAAATCAGGAGAAGCTCTGTCTAATTTCTCTAGACTCATTAAACTATCTTCCGAAACAATAGGTATGTCACTTCTATCGATAATGTCACTTTCTATGATCATTTTTTCCATTGCAAACTATTCTGAAATAATTATAATGTTATTACTCAGTGCACTTCAAATTAATTTGATGTTTCTTCACAAATATGTATTGTCTCTTTTACGCAAAAATTGCACCTTATCATATTATGCAAGCTTACACCATAATATAAAGGAGATGCTTATAAATTTATAAGTTTTTTAACATAATAATTTATAAGATCAAAATATATATTTATAAAGAAAAAACAGTAAGTTTATTCTGCACAGTGAAAACATGTTAGCAAAATAAAATATTTTGTTTACTATGTGTTAACAAATTTATCTCTTAAATATTCTGTAGCATAACACATTTAGATAATTGTTAATGTCTTACCTAATAGTTTGAAGATTGAACTCCACAAATGTGAATATACAAAATTCTCATTAGTCTTTCACTTATAACAATCGAATATAAATTTTATACCAAGCTTGGAAATCCCTTTCTTTAAAGAAATACAATCAATTGTTATCAATCTAAATACACAAAAATTATCTCTTGATTTATCCAGACTTCGGAGATTGCTCGTCCGTGTTTATGTTTTCGAAACTACCTGACGAGGTCCGGGAGCAAAATATAAGTTATACGTGCAGGTTAGGAGTGAAAATGGCGCGCTGGCGGGAACTTGCACGGTTAAGGTGAGGCTAGTCTGTTTACGATTCTGAGAAGCCGCGAAACTGCAGTAAGCAGTTATATTTTGACATCTGACATCATGACAAAGCACTGTGTTTTGTTGATTGCACACATTCAGTTTACTCTGTTTCGTTGAGTCTTTTTATCTGCATTGATTTAAATGATTTGAAGAATTAAGTTCGTAAGTACCTACACGTAATATTGTTATAAAGATAAATTATTATATAAAACATTATGATGATGGCAGAACATTAAATTTATTTATTTTGTAAAAATATTCAGCTTTTAACTATCTATTATATATCATATATTCTGATTTTAAACATCATCATGTATTTTTTAGAAGTATTTCATAGTACAATATTATACATAATTAACAGTGAATAATATAAATTGTAATCTGATAAGAAATTTAAAAGCTTAACAACTATAAAATCTGCAATTACTAGTGCATAAACAAATAGCTAAACATTTTTTGTTATTGATTATTGGATATTATTGTTAGAATAAATAAATAATGGGGCTTGTTGAAAAAAATGTTGAGAAACAGTCGTGTTCTATACTTGTTAATAAGAAGGAATTCCTGTTGCCAAAGGTATATTATATATATTTATATTACTTTATTTTTATACAAATATTTTTTTATTATCCATATTTCATTATAAATATATTGCTTCTAGAAAAAATACAATACAACAACAATTATCCCACATTGCGAAGATTCTATATTTCATAGCAGAAAAATTGGAGAAGCAGGTGTTAAATTGGTTTTGGGAAATAATTTAAAAGAAGGATTAGAATGTTTTACAAAAGCTTTAAAATTTAATCAGAATGATGATCGTCATTATTTGAATCGTTGCTATTGCTATTTAAGACTGAATAGAAATTCTTTGTAAGTATAATTTTGCTAAGCTTATTTTAAAATTGTGTATCAGAAAGATAAAATATATTATAAAATGTTGTTTAGAGCTCTTGCAGATGCTGAATATGTAATTCAAAGAACTAAAAAAATATCATACAAATTTATTGCAAAATTAAGAGCAGGACAAGCTTTATTCGCCTTACAAGTAATACCATTAATTAATAATGAATTTTTAAATTTGATGCATAACTGTGCATAAATAATATATATGCACTATTATTTTAACTCTTTATACTTTTATATACATTTTAATATAACTTCTAATCATTTTATTTTTACATAAGAATTTAATTTTCAGAAATATGAAAAAGCGGAAACTTATTTGAAGCAAGCGGTTGATATAAATCCTGAAAATCATCATGCAAAAGGAGAATTAATTCGTATCAGAGTTGCACGTATAGAGAACAATGGATATAAAAAAAGAAATGCTCTTTTGACATTGGAAAAGTATCCTACTACACTGGTAATAATACATTTAATTGTTCTAAATGCATTATATGTTATAAATACATAACAAACGAAAACATAAAAATCATTTCATTATAGGGAGCAATAAGATATTTAACTGACAACAAATTTCCATTTAGTAGTTGTAAAGTTGAAAATAACTTACAAATTCTGAATCAGAATTATAGTGATGTTATTTATTCATCAGATGAAGATGATGAACCTAGCAATGTTGAATTATTTAACAATCTTATAAATCATGAACACAGTGCAGTGAAATTGCAGCACATGGCAACTATTCCTTCATCTTTTAGGTATGCACATCTTTGTTAAATCCATAATGTTTATAAAATTAAAATTCTTTTTATCTAGTTTACAATAATGCCTTCATTTTGACAGCTTTTTATCTTCCACTGCTTGTAAGAATAATGACCGTTCAAATTCAGATAAGCAAAATACAATAAACAGTAAAGCTATTTGGGTTGGAAATCTGAATGATTTTATTACTGACAGTATGCTAAAAAATGTATTTATTCAGTAAGTACATTAAAATAATAAAATATCCATAATTTTATCATCGAGTGAATTAATTATATAATAATGCTTTTGTAGATTTGGAAGTTTGCATAGCATTTATAGACCATTTAATGCTCCATACGCTTTTGTTAATTTTGAGAAAAGTGAAGATGTAAGCAAATTATTAGCTAGCAACACCTATATAATATGTGGTACCATATTGCCCATTCAAGCAGCTCGAACAATAAGCTAATATAGTTCTTATTTAGGACTTAATTTTTTAAATTTATGTTTAAGTATTTTAAACCATGAAATATGTTCATTTATCATGTGTCATATTTTTATTCATTTATTAATATTTTTTAGTATCAATACTTAGTTATTTTGACAATATTTTGATATAATTATAGTTTATTTGTCTTTACGATAAAAATATTTTATTCCAGGCGTCAATTATACCTAAGAATTAAGCAACGTATTATAATTAATGTTATATTTTGTCGAAATCGTTAATACATTTTTTTATGTTAAAATACAATTTGAATTCAATATTTTATTTCGAAAACTACCCAGACTTCTAGAGTCAGCAGGCAAACTCGAGTAAACACGTTTTAACATTTATAAATACAAAATGTTGGCGCCTAAAATGAATTATAGTCTATACTTATATATTGACAATCTTGCGTGCAAATTAGAATTTTGCTTAAAATTAAAATAATTTTTTAAGTGTATTAGAATAGCGTAACACAAAATAATTACATTGTATTTTATATTTTAGGTAGGTATACGTCGATTTTATAATATATACTGCAATGTTGAAAATAGAGAGATTTCAAAATGTCCTTTGAACAAGGCAATTTGGGATAAAGCTACGAAAAAAATTCAGCTCTTATATGAGAAATAAATTAAAACAGTTGATTAAATTTCATGAATATTCTACTTTCTTAAAACAAAATAGTTTTCATTTTAACTCATAAAAATATTTTAAAAATCACAAATTTTGATCTTTATAGCTGAATAAAATAAGAATAGAAGGAAAAATTGAAATAGTCATTAGTTCATTTTGTCGTATAAGAAATATTTCTTGAAAATGTACAAAAATTCATTAAAACCTCTTATACTATTTACTTTGTAAAATTAAAAAAATTAGTTACGGAAAAAATACAACCAAATTTTAAATTTTAATGCTATCTAATATAGTTTATAGCACTCCGTGACCTAAGTTTGCACTGATGTCACGCCGATCCGTGACATGAGTAATCCATTAATGCACCACGGACACCACCGCAAGATCCTATTGAAAGCGTGTTTATGTATAACATTATAAGTTTAACTTACAGTTACAAAAGAATTTGTACAGAGTTTTGTATACAGAAGGTCGCGTATCAACAAGTATAGATGAGCTCTTATTAGGTAGGTAGATATGTAATTTACTGAGGTCGCTTACAAGGTTTTGTCGTTGTGTTTCATAAAGTGGGCATTGCCAAAGTATGTGATCGAGGTCTTGTATGTTTGTATTGCATGTACAGTTAGGATCACTAATTATGCTGATGCGAGCCAGAGATGCAGCGAGATTATAATGGTTAGCTCGACATCTGTTTATCATGACAATATTTGCCCGATTAAAATTACTTTTTTCAAACCAGGGTTTATTTTTTAGAGTGTAAAAATTTTGAAAATAGTCTACACCTTTTTTTTTGCCCATTTCAGTAATCATTTTTTCTGTATTGCATTTGGAAGTTTGTTTAAATTTCTGGCGTAAGTCAGAGAAAGGAATGTGGAAATCTTTACAATAAGGATTATTTGTAGCTGCTTTAGCAAGTTGGTCAGCCCGTTCATTTCCATTGATTCCTATATGTGCAGGGATCCAAACTAGCTTAACTTTAAAATGGTTGGTATTTTTTTTTGTAAATTCACAAATTTTTCTTTTGATTTCATAAATATAGTGATTTAATTTAATGTTAAGTTTTGAGGATTTTATTGTTTGTAATGCACTTAAGGAATCAGTGAAAACGATTACATTTGTGTTTGTGCAATTTGTAGCCAGGTCTAGTGCATCATTTAATGCAATGCATTCGGCTGTGAAAATTGACGCATTATTGTTAATACTTCTTTGAATAGAAGTGTTTAAGTCAAAAGAAAAGCAAGCTGCTCCTACTGATATACCATTGATTGATTTGCTACCATCTGTAAAAATTGCAATCGCGTCATTTTTTTAAATGAATTTTTCAAGTAACCTATTTGGATCAGCAGTTTGTCGTAGAGTTTTTCCGAATTCAGTGTCTACTTCAAGGTTAGATATAACAATATCGTATTCTGTGAGATAGAGATTATAGTGTCGTTGAATTTTGATTTCATCTTTTAAGGTGTATATTTGATCAATACAGCATAGGAGCATTATTTTTTTCTTTCTTTTTTTAAATATGTGAAAAGAGCTATTTATAGACGTAATTTTGTATATATACACGTAATTTTGAAACATAATTTTGCTATGTACCAATATTACGAAATAAAAATATGTATTTCGTAACGTGACAAATTAGAAAGCTTTTAGATGTACTTTTTTTACGTGATTTTATTACGTATCAAATTTTTAAATGGTATTTTTATTTACTGAAAGTTCGAAAATTATACTATTTATATATTTAGTGACCATCAATGGATGTACCATGCGGATGCTAACACTAAAACTGGAGGAATAAGTTATAATACTTCTATTTAAAAAATATTTTGTTTAAACAATTAAAAGTTAAACAACATATATGATAGCTTAGTCCCCCAGTTTTAGTGCTGTTATCCGCATGGTACACCCAGCAATGGTCACTAAAAATATGTAAACAGTGTAGTCTTCGACGTCTAGTGAAAGAAAATTACCTAAAAAATTTGACACATAATAAAATTATGTAGCAAAAATACGCACCAAAAATACGTAACAAAGCGTTCAAATTTGTCACGTAACAAAATATGTAATCTGACGCGACAAAATACGTATTGGAGCGCAATTTTGATACATAATAAAACTACGAATAATTAAAATTACGTATTTACTTTCAATAGGGGATACGACAATGGACTGCTTAGGGCATAGATAGGCGTGACAGCGGACTTACGGTAGGTAGTGCTATATAATAGTATACGATACTCGTATCATAAGTCGTCCTTCATAGCACGGCGTTTCAATACACACCGTGCTGTAAAGGACTACTAAAGTCACACGTATCATAATGTACTATTATTTTACTTGACTGGATATAACTTTAGTCAAATATCGAGTTTTCACATCTGACACGTCTTAAAACGTTTTTATAATTACAAAGATTAAGTAAATATGATAAAAAAATGTTTTTTTTGTCCGAATAATTCGTGGTAGATTGTAATCTATTATTCAACATAATGTTATTATATAGTACACTTCAGATGTGTTAATTTTGTATGCTAGAAATAACCCTTATATTGGCCGCAAGAAGTATCTTAATTACCCTCCGCCGTTACATTTTAAAAAATGGCACCATATGGAGGGCGACTTTTGTAGGTCAGGTGAGGCTAGTATTCGGGGGTCCAAGCAAAGTAGTCCCCACCTGGTGGTTGGATTTAGAACTACTGAAAGTTATAAGAAAACAGAGGTCTCATAACCCCAAATAAACGTTTGTAGAAAACTATTTTAAAGTTAAAGAGTTTGGCTGATACAATAGAATTATAATCAATTCAAATACTTCCAAAATGATATGAGACCCTTTATAACTGACTAGGTAACAAAATATAATTAATTTATTCTTCGTGTTTAAGGGGAGGTCGGAGCTATCCTGATTTGTGCAGATTTTACCTAACCTCAAAAATTAATATCAAAAATAAAAATTTGTGGTCATTTATGATACAAAAATGCGGTTGTCCGGTGTTCTTGTCATAATAATAAATGTTTATAAAGCTTCAAGCGTACATAATTGCGTACAATTTCGTAAAATAATGAAAAATACGGCGCGAGGTGAAGCTATCAGTAAGGCTAGGAAACGGTAAGATGACCATCTCTTTTACCGTTTTCCATTCGTCAATTGTAACAATATTTCATAATAAAAAACTTTTGAGGCTACTAATAAACAAAATTGCTGTTGCCCGGTGTTCTTTCAATAATAACAAACTATTATCAACCTCGATTTTGATGTTACTATGTGAATTTTAGACGTATAATGAAAAATACGGCGCGAGGTGGAGGTCACAATGGTAAAGTTTGCTCCGATCTCCCCTTAAACTTGCCTCCACGAATCGCGTGACTTATTATAACTTTCAATAGTGACTGCAGCGTGCAGGCAGGCGCAGGTCGCTATAACCAGAGATTAATAGATCTCTGCTATAACACAATTAAATGTAATTTTGACAATAATGTGACGCTGACAAGCCGATTGTTTTATTGAAGTTTTACACGTGTTCAGTTCACAGCTGTCTCATTGTAGTAGGTATTTAAATTCTTTTTCATTGTCGATTTCAGCCTGTGAATTGAAGAATTAATTTCGTAAGTAGCTGTTATTATTTTGGAAATAAAATTGAATTTGATAAAAACAACATTTAACAAGAGGTTGGAGCCGATTACAGATTTCTGCATTGTATTTTACATTATTTTAATTTAATTGTTCATAAAAGTTAAAAATTTTAGTTATCCGGTGTTCTCAATATTATATGTTTGCTAAATTATTAATATATTTTTTTATATTAAACTACAATTAAATGAATAATATTTTCTTGAAAAAGACACAACCCAGAATTCTTAGTAGGATCAGTATAAGCTCGGGTAAACACGTTTTGCCATTAATAATTACAAAATGTCCGCGCGAAAAAATGTCACGTTTATTTACACTTCACTTGACGAGCCTGGGCGCGCAAACTTCTCGGATCCTTAAAAAGAAATAAATTTTTTGCTCAAAACTCACGGAGAGGTACCCACTTATTTCGCATATCGTCCGGTCTGTTTACGTTGTTGAAAATAGCGCCATAACAGGCAAACACGTAAGATACAATTACTTATGAATTTACGATATAAACGTATTAATATTGTGGGTTAAGAAATGACAAGACCAGATGTAAAATAATATCGTTAATATGTTTGTGATATTTGGTCTATAAGACTATCGTTCTATATATAAAGTGCAGTACACAAGTAAAAAGGAGTTTAGGCAGCATCGGCTTAATTTGCCTATAGCGGTTAAGCCTGGCTCTCTGTATCCCACGCTCAGCTACACTGAGCCTCTCCACGGCCGACGCGTGAAGCAAGCGGGATTCGGGGGTCCAACTCCCGTCAGAGCACGCTGCAATCACTGCTGAAAGTTATAATAAGTCACGTGATTCGTGGAGGCAAGTTTAAACACGAAGAATAAATTAATTATATTTTGTTACCTAGTCAGTTATAAAAGGTCTCATATCATTTTAGAAGTATTTAAATTGTTTATAATTTCTTTTTATCAGTTCAAACTCTTTAACTTTAAAATAGTTTTCTACTAACGTTTATTTGGAGTTATGAGACCGTTGTTGTCTTATAACTTTCAGTAGTTCTAAATCCAACCACCAGGGGGGGCTACTTTGCTTGGACCCCCGAATACCAACGCATTGCGTATGTGTATCTCTGTCTTGTATCTATATGTGCGCGAATGAGTATTCGAAATACGAAATGACACTTTAACAATTAAACGTAATGCAATATAATATATACATTTGTAGTGTTCTAGATTATAAAAAGTCGGAAATGAAAAAACGAAATCATAAAGTGGTAATGAATTTGAAAATGGCATCCACCTTTTCCCTTTCATTTTTTAAGGGCAGGAGGTCCGTAACTCTTTCGATAAGTGCAGAGTTCTATCTATCCGCATTACTATACTAGTACAAAAAATAAAAATATTTAAGCGGGTCCGAAAGATCAAGGGGTTCCCGCCTTGATTTTTATCGACTCAGAGGTGAATAATTATTTATAATTATAAAAATAATTATATTTAGATAAAACCCAAACGCGCTTCCATTTCATTAATCAACATTTCATTTCAATACTTTTTTAAGGTGCTGTTGTCGTTGAAGTCTGAAACTCCATAAATAGGTCTATTACAACTCAATAAATGACAAGCAAGTTTAGTTTTGGTCTAAATATAAGTATTTTTATATTTGTAAATAATTATTCACTTCTTGGTCGGTAAAAAGTAAGGCTGAAAATTTGACCTTTTAATTGACTTTTGGACCTTCTTAATAATTTTAATATTTAATATTAAAATCCGAATAATGGTCGTCATTATTTTCTTTTTATAAGAAAATTATTCCCAAAATTTTGACGAACTGAATTATTTTTTAACAAATTGGTTAAAATAAATCCTAAAGACTAAAACACATAAAACACAAAAAGTAAGTAATTTTATAATTCTAAAAATAATAGATTTCTGTACGAAGTTAAAAACGTAAAAAACTATGGTACCCTATATAATTATATGATACCCTGTAACTTTTCTAAATTCCACGTGGATTATGTTTTAAAATTTACACATTAAAATATTCGGAATCATACAATACGTTTATTTATCATGTGTTTAATATATTTAGTTATTTATAGTATCAATACTTATGAATTTAGTATTATTTTTTATATTTTGATTTAATTGTAGATTACTTGTCTTTGATCTATTGCTATACTTAATGTTAAATTATTTTTTCTGTATGAATGTTAATTATAAATAACGTAAGAACTCATACTACATAATTAATATCTTACGCTTTCAAAATCATTTAATATATTTTTTGGTATTAAACTACAATTAAGTCTGAATAATTTACATAAAAAAAACAATCTAGACTTCTTAGTAAGCCATGTACACGTCGAGCTCGGGTAAACACCACGTTTCGACATTCGCATAATTACAAAACGTCCGCGCGTAGAAAAAAATTCGTGCAGCATGCCCCTTTTTACTCTCCACTCGAGGAGCTTTTGCACACACATCTTTCGCGTCTTTAGCCCGTGCAGACTGCAGACGCCCGCGCAGCAAGGGAAACAAACTTTTTTCGCAAGCTGCTCACTTATTTCCACCAGACTCCGACGTATAACGTCTCCCGCCTTAATTTTGCGACCCTTCTTTACGCTTATTTCTGTACATGCAAATACACGGGCATATAAATACAGACGTGCACGCATACATACAGGTACTTAGGCACAAACACATAGTACACACAAATACATCCGTCCAAACACATCCGGAAATCAAGTAATTTCGTACCTATTGATTCGGATGTGATCATATATGACACATGATTTAAAATGCGAATAAAAGCTGATAAGATTGATAGTGCAGGATCTGGGTACTTCCCGTTTGCACTGATATGTCGGAGGGAAAAAAGTATGTTTTCTTATGTATTTTGATCCGTAGAACACGAATCCGGAGGTCTTTTTTTGCAAAAAGTGGTCCAAAATTATTTAAAATGCAATTGTTTAAACAAATACAAAAAAAACTTTTTATTGTCTTGGAAGTATTTTTTTATGAAAATATACGTTATTTTAAGCAAAAAATGTTCTTACACTTTTTTCCCCAAAATGTTTATTTAAAAAGTTATGATTTTTTTAAGTTTCATTTTTGCAATTTTTAAGCAACTTTGACTAGTTATAAAAATTACTTTAATAATAATTTATAATTAATTAATAATTTATTTAATTAATTATTTATAAAGTTACATAAACAATAAAACTAAAATTTACGTAGAAAAATATAAAATGTACAAAAACGTTACATTTTATTCCAAAAAAGTCGATTTTAAAAATGAATCAATTTATTTATTAATTTATTTATTTATTTGTTTATTTATTTATTGCTATTAATATCAACATTTGATTGTTAATATACAATCTCATACATTGATTTACGAAAATCTGACAATAAAGATTAAAAATAATCAAATACGTTGATAAAAATGGGATAATAGAGGGGCGAAAACCCGTCCCAAAAGCAAAAATTTTTTTTTTAAAACAAAGTTACTTAATTTAACTAAAACTCAGTTCTCGCACACTAAAATGGTTAATCAAGACTTACTCAAGAAGTACCAACTTGAATTTTCGAAAAAACTTAATTTCCGTAATTTTTATAACTAGTCAAAGTTGCTTAAAAATTGCAAAAATGAAACTTAAAAAAATCATAACTTTTTAAATAAACATTTTGGGGAAAAAAGTGTAAGAACATTTTTTGCTTAAAATGACGTATATTTTCATAAAAAAATACTTCCAAGACAATAAAAAGTTTTTTTTTGTATTTGTTTAAACAATTGCATTTTAAATAATTTTGGACCACTTTTTGCAAAAAAAGACCTCCGGATTCGTGTTCTACGGATCAAAATACATAAGAAAACATACTTTTTTCCCTCCGACATATCAGTGCAAACGGGAAGGTACCCAGATCCTGCACTATGCATAGGTTTATTTTACAATCCGGTCTTATACATTTTTCTAACCAAGTATTTGTAAACATACATATAAACAATCACTTGTAATCATACGCCTACGTCTTCCATTTAACCATTTCCGTTGAATTGGAGCTGCGATTTGTCAAATATAACAGAATTAACCAATCGCAGCTTGGATTAAACGGAAATGATACCAACATGAGGTTCTGGCATACTTATGTAGTCGTATACCCTCAGATGTAATCGAAGAACACACGTCTGAGTGGAAGAACCTGTTAACTCGGAGCTCGTACCAAAAACATGTTAACTCAGACATGGCGTGAAGAACGGCTACTTTAGCCACTTAATAATCGTTTTCAGTTGTGTATTGGCAGCTCTAAAAAATCGGAAAGTACTTGGCTAAACTCTTCTTCGAGTGCACTCCGAGTTAACAGGTTCTTTCACTCAGCCGTCGACATATACATAGTTATTTTTTTAGTTGGGCCTACTTAAGGAAACTCCCTAGATAGAAATAACAAAATAACAAATGGAGTTACATCAGTAACGTTTACGAATCACGTAAGCCCAGATAACACGACACGTTGTAGGGACGTTGCCGCAACATTGCTCTGGCAACTGTAAGCAATGCCGTTCGTAAACATTTAGCAACGTTGCAGAAACGTTGAAGAAACTTTGAGATGTCGGCTTTTGTTGCAAAAGAAACGCTGTAGAAACGTTGTAGTAACGTACCTACGCCGTTATAATACGTTGTTATATATAATGTCACATTTGAAACGAGTTTCGAACGTTTCTAACACGCTTCTGAAAATTGCTGAAGTTGTCAAGTATCACTCTTGTACGTTGCAAACACGTCGTTAAAACGTTGCCACTAAAATTTCAAATTTTATTGCTAATATTAATAAAAATAGAAATAACTATATCAGATTGACATATTCGAAGATATACAACTTTGAAGCTTTGATAGTTGTATATAAACGTTATGACAACGTACCTACAACGTGAAAAATATACTATTAAGGCAATTTTAGAGAAGTTTCAGAAACGTTTTGAACACATTTCTAAGGTGATGTTCTAACAACGTGGTAGAACGTCGTAGGCACATTATTACAACGTTTCTACAATGTTACTAACACGTTGCTACAAAGTATACGAGCAACGTTGCTTGGTTGCCAGAGAAACATTCAGGCAACGTCCCTACAACGTGTCGTACACACCCACACACACACACACACATACACACACGCACGCACGCACACACACACACATACACAAATGCACGCGTTCCTGTCTCTCTTAGCTACCGGGTTCGCGTTGTCCCCTTCTTTACTACATGTAGCAACTGCGGCAGCATGAGGCAGGCAACGAAAAAGACGTTCCAGGCGAAATTGTAAAATGTTTATACGACCACGTGCGTACTTACGGCGGAGTAGCGGGTAAGAGTCGCGCGCGGGCCAGAGGCTTCCTTTGACGACGGGAAGGACGCGAGCTCATCATCCACTCGTAAAACCAGTGGCTCGTCGAGATGTAGGATATACCAAGTGTACGAAGAAGAGATAGAAGAAGAGTGAGAGAGAGAGAGAGAGAGAGAGAGAGAGAGAGAGAGAGAGAGAGAGAGAGAGAGAGAGAGAAAGAGAGAGAGAGTCTTTGGTACGAGGATTGTTTGTAGGCCTGGCCGCACCTCTCGCTTCCTTAAGATAGTTGTCGCGCTCGAGCCAGACAATCCGGCTTCAAAGTTTCCCCGGCTAATTTGAGAAGGGTGCAGTAGTGCACGGTGAGGGAGAAGGGAGAAGCTCGAGGCGAGGGAATTTTGATCGAACTTTGTTAGGTCGGTTTGTCGGAGCTCGGGAGAGATGAACCGGTGTACTTTGTTTTTTCTTTTAATGAGCTTTCGCTTTACAGGATATGGGTTTAGTCTGGGCGATATGACCCAGTCGAACTTTAATGGAGCTTGACAATGTTCAATTTATAAAATAATTGTAGGGTAGAGGCACTAGTAGTCGGATACCCCCCCGTAGTCGGCCACTTTGGCTATTTTCTTTTAAAAAATAAACCCGTAGACAAAATATCGCTAGATTAATAATTTTTTAATGATCTATGCCATTTAAACATTTAATTCTGACGTTAAAACAGTTTAAGAACCATTAAATAATAATTTTTTTCGATATATCTTTGTCGATATGTGCTTATAGGTGGCCGACTACTAGAAGTTTTTTAATTTTTGACGAATTTTAGTTGTCGGCCGGGCCTGGTCGATAACCCATGTCCAAAGCCACTTTTAATTGTAATGATTATTACGATTAATTAATATTTAATTTCATTCATTTAATACTTATTCAATCTTCTATACACAGAGAGAATTTTCTCGTAAAAATTACGATTAAATTTACGGTAAAAATTAACGTTCAGTAATAGTAAGAGCGGGACATAGCGCCATCTGAGTACATTTTACTAAGTTCACACGATGAATTTTGCTAAACTGTACGGTAAAAATTCTAGTACAGAAGGATAAAAATGACCTGATATAATGTAGTACGACTAACATTATTTGTAAGTAGTATATAATCTTATATAATATTTTTAAGGATTGTTTTTTATAATTACGCTGACTTATTTATTTATTATTTAGGAAGTGTAATTATTGGATTAGAAGAAATAAATTTGATATAAAATTATAGGTTAAGTTATGTATACATAAATGTAAATATCGCACTAGCATAATAAAAATATGACAATTTAACATTTTTTAGATCGTTATTTATCTTTATAATAAAATTAATTTCAAAAGGTTTTAACCTAGAATACAATAATGAAATTCATACAATATGGTGCAATACAATGATAAATACAATCAGCAAAAAATTTAATTCGTGATAAATTTACGTTATTATCTTGATTTTTACAAAAAATATAGATTTTAGAGTTGTTATGAACATAGCAACATTGTATGAGCTTTAATAAATAAAATATTTTTTATGTAAAGGGAAATATAAATCTTATACGATTTAGAACCATAGATCATTTATTAATTTTAACAAACTTTTATGCATTAAATAAGTACTATAGTAATATAACTAATAAAAAACCCTCCACGAGGTCGAGGTGCAAACGAAGGTTAAACGAACAGTTACCATGCGAAACATGAGTCTGTTTTACCGACATCTTGAAGCTAGCTGCCGCGACTTTATACTGACTTCAGGGTAAAATTTATAGTGACTGAACGGTAAAAATTATGCATATTTGCATTTCTCCGCACTTTTTCTACAACATCTTAATAAATTTTAAGTAACAGTCAAATTTACCATTCAGTAAGGTAAAATTTATTATTCATATAATAAAGTTTATAGAATAAAAAGTAATAATTTTATAAAATATATATAAAAAGTCCTGGAAATGCACAATGTCTCACGGTTACCGTGATTTTTACGGTAATTTTTATCGGATAATTCTCTCCGTGTAGCTAAACTTAAATCATAGAACTATTAAAAAGAATAAACAATGTTTTTAAAGCGCGATGTATTGCCTTAAATTGTCCTGGCCGAGTACTAGCGGTCAAGCGTCCGAGTACTAGATTCCGGTGGTCGACTACTAGCGCTTTCGTCATATTTTATTAAAACACATATTATAATAATCCTGTAAATATTTGAAGCAAAAATAAACATTTTATCAAAAATTAGAATACATTTAAAGTGTAATAGAATCGGTAATTTATAAACAAAGATGGTTCTGAATTTTTTGCAATAGCTTGAATACAAGTTTTTCCTTAGATGTCCGACTACTAGTGCCTCTACCCTATATTTTTGAGAATCTTACTTTTTTTTTGTAAATTCTAGTTTAAATTATATTTATTTTAAACACACGGGAAAACTATTAAATTCAACGAATTAATCTTTTAACGTGCACAATGAAGAGAATTTATGTAGTTACCGCAGGCAGTCAAACAAAATAGATTTTAAGTCAACACTACTACAAATGCACAGTTCATATTAAAGGATTCAAAAGTTATGACCAGTATGGTTTAAGTTCTGGATACTTTTGTAAAACACTAAGATAGTAATTATAAGAATCATTATTAAGACACAAATTATTGCTTTAGAGAATTACTGGAAACTGAATTCATTTGAATTGAAAACTTCTAATACTGCAGCAAACCTGTTTTACTTATCGGCCTTCAATTAAGTAATCATTCAACAACCAACTATAAAGTTAAATTATTTTCACTAATTCAACTTCAGGACAGAGAATTATTATAGACTTCGAATTAAGAATTAAAATTGTATTATTCTTTTAATTATGTTTTCTTTTTATAAATACGTCTCGCAGGCATTGCCAAACGCAATCACAATTACTAATTCAAAATCCACCGACTGATAAAATCAAATTTCCAGCAATAGCTTTCAAAGTTCATTACTTTCAATTCATCTAAAAAAGCCTTGCTCATCCAATACTCCACAAATCCAGAAATAACTACCATAACCAACTACCCCGAAAACCCCTTCAATTTCCGAACACACTCACTCGCACGCAGTATTACGCTGCCCCTGAAAGACGATTATTCGTCGTCCTCTCCGAGATGGTTCCACCAGACAGGCAGTACCGAGAACGAAGATAGCACAGCATCTAGATCGACTTATCTCTATATATACCAGTAACTAGCAGCAGCAGCAGCGTAGCGTTTATGATGCTGGCAGCTCCGCTGCCCCCGAGAAATATATATATATATATATATATATATATATATATAGTTGAAATTGGGTCAAGCGCCTTAATTAAGATATAGTTATCGAACGCACCGGCGCGAGAGCCCTGCGAACAATATCCCCAGATAATTTGGCGCTTTGTGCCGGCAGCAACGCGCGAGCGCGAGAATCAAGTCAAAGTCCCCGTCGACGCGAGTTTATGGGAATTTCGTACAGAGCTTTCTCTCTCTCTCTCTCTCTCTCTCTATCTCTCTCTCTCTATCTCTCTTGCTGCGTTTTGTGCGTTGCGACTGTGTATAGTATAGCGAGGAAGGATGTATGAAAGGAGAGAGCGATGATAGAGGAACGAAATTAGATGTGGCATTTATTAATGCAGAGAGTGGTTGTTGTTGGGATTTGTAGTGTGAGTGTGTGTGTGTGTATATGAGCAAACAAAGGGATGGAGTTTGTAATTGTATTGAGTGGAGTGAGATGAGTTTTGATTAATATGGTAAATTACGAATAGTGAATGTTAGAAGCGTATGATTGAAGTGATTGTTCTACATGTTTTAGTTGAAGATTGTAGCTTTAGTATAACTGAAAGGTTTGCATTCATTGTTTATTGAATTATCTTAGAATGTAGGGTACAATTAAGTTCAAGGATGAATTAAGTCCTTTAACTTGGTGTCCCATTCAGGTCTGTATTTAATTCAAAGGAGGGAGCTTCTAGATTTATAATATTTCAGCCATTAAAGAGAAACTTAAACTAATACCATTGTTCAGAGCTCATCTAAAAAATTTTTTTTTAAATTGACCATCTTAATTTTTATGTCTGAGGATCGTTGAGAAAAACGCGGTACAAAAAGTAAAAACTCTCGAGTATGGTTAGACACAATGCATTGCTTTAAATAGAAAAAATGAATTATCATGAATCCATAGATTCTTTTTTTCAGCTTTCCTCACAGTTATGGGTATTAATTTTTTTTATAAAATTAATTTCTAAACAAACTTTAAACTGTGGGCATTCATCTTATATAATTTTTTAGATGGATGCTGTCGGTGGCATCCTCAATTATTATAATTAGAAATTAATTTATAATGGAAACTTGAAATTATATAATTAATGCAGACCTGGAGATGGCAAAATGGTTACTGAAACATCGTAATAAATATTATTGAGGATTAATTAATTTATCCAATATTAATCCTGTATTTTCAGATAATTAATTTTTGTCATAATTATTTACTAAACTGAAGTTGTTGCAGCATAAATTAATAGATTCGCGCCGGCATGAGTCAAAAATGACACATGAATTGTCGCAAATTTATTTGCATTATGCATTTGTCTTACTGTAATCGTAAAAATTAATAAAAATTTTTAGGCAACCGGTTATTGTATTCTTTAAACTCTTAGAAAGAGGCATAAACATCGAGTTTTTATCGGATGTTAGAAATTTTAATTGATTTTGTACCCGACGAGAACCTGTTAATATATTGTTATGTAATAGAAATTTAATTTTACCTCTTAGGTGATGTATGATAATTCATTTCATTATTTATAAATAAAAAGCTTATTTCAATTTAGTCTTAACAAAATGTTCACAAATTGATATTTAACCCCCATGTTACCAATAATTATGGACACTTCAAAATCACATTCTTAGAACACTAGCATAATTACATATTTTTGATAAAATTAACATTAAAAACTTCTTTGATTATTATTAAAAATTGATGAAGGTTCTATAAAAATTGAACCCCAGTTACATTTTATTTAATCAGTACAAAATAAGAGTACATTTAAAATGTGAGCTGAAATTCTAAAGCGTGAAACGGCACCTTCAGAATTTTAATAACCATTATAAGTAAAGCTTTTACCGAATACGCAGCAATAGGTCAACAAGCGCTCATCTCCCTTGAAATCCCAATTAACTCACCAGCACCAACCTCTCCATCCTCACGCACCAAATACACCCTATATATTCAGCAAACTCCCCTCCTTTATACAAACTGCAAGCTTGAAAGAACCTCACGACTCGATCGTGACACACACACACTCACACACACACACACACACACACACACACACACACACACACACACACACACACACACGCACACACACACACACACACACACACACACACACACACACACTCATACACACACACACACATACACACCCCTGAAAAGCCCGCTCTTTTTCCGAGTCAATCGTCACTCTGACGCAGCTCCGCGACTGCTCCTCTCCCTCGTTTCTCGCTCAAGCCCCGCTGATTTCGATCTAGCGACGCGGCGCCGCTAACGGCCTCGAGAAATAAACGCTTGGCCGAGAACGAGAGCGAGAGGCATCACGTTGATGATGACGTGTGCGTACATATGGGTGGTTCCATGTCAAGTGAGCATGTCGAAAAATAAAAATGTCCGAAACTCTACAAAAATGTTGGCATGTGTATCCAGAGTATGTAAAAAGAATTTCAGACCCTAAGATGTTATATGTCAAGGGCAATCAAAAGTTGAAAGATGCGCTTTTTTAATATTTTGAGATTTTGCCAACATTGTTTGATTTTTAACTCAAAAACTAGGGACTTTTGAGAAAATAGTGTAAGATCATTTTTTGTTTAAAATAAGGTAAGATATCTAAAAAAAATTTGATTAGACCCTATTGTGATATTTTGTGATCGCATGCATTCAAAATAAAAAATCTTAAAATTTAGTTTTTCATATTTCTTTTAATTCTAGACTAGTTAGATTATGGTCTCAAGCTTAATATAATTTTTGAAGAACTTTTAAATGCTTTTAAGTACACTTTTTTTGGTATTTCCACTGTGTGACTGAAATAAAAAGTCACCATTTAATAGCTATGCAGGAATTATATTTAGCTTGAGACCACTTTGCACAAGGTCTAGAGTGAAAGTTGACGTGAAATACTAAATTTTAAGATTTTTTTCTTTCAGAAAGATGTTGGCGATCAGCTAGAATTTGAATATTACAATATATCACAATACATGGGTTTATAAAGAACACATACAGAAAATAGTGCAATATTTAAAATTTCTGCAAAAATTATATTAAGCTTGAGACCATAATCTAAGTAATCTAGAATTATAGAAAATATGAAAAACTAAATTTTAAGATTTTTTATTTTCTAAAAAAGTGTGGCGTTTTTCTAGAATCACAATATATCACAGTGCACAAGATCACAAAATATCACAACAGGATCTAATACATTTATTTGAGATTTCTTATCTTATTTTAAACAAAAAATGTTCTTTTTTTCTCAGAAGTCCCTAGTTTTTGAGCTAAAAATCAAACAATTTTGGCAAAATTTCAAAATATTAAAAAAAGCGCATTTTTTAACCTTTCATTGCCCTTGACATATAACACCTTCGGGTCTGAAATTTTTTTTACATACTCTGGGTACACATACCAACACTTTTGTAGAGTTTCAGACATTTTTATTTTTCGACATGCTCACTTGACATGGAACCACCCATATATATATATATATATATTACGCAGATGCAGAAGCCTCTCGCGTCTTCCAGCGCGCCTTTGAGTCGCTGCCTTGACGCCCCAGCTGGATGTACACTGCACCTTGCGGGACTACTCGCTGGAGGGAGGTTCTGCGCGCGAAGCGGCCTGGAAAATCAAAGGACCGACGACGACGAGGCGCTTCGACGCTCGTTTCTGTCGCCCGCTTTTTTCAGTTTTTTTTTTGCTTTCTTTTTAAGGTAACGGGGAGAAATGAGAGAGAAAGAGATAGAAAAAGAGAGAGAGAGTTGGCTCGTATTGCCGGCGCCGTCGTCGCTGCTAATGCGCCTGTGCGCGCGAGATTAAATCGAATTAACGCGCGCGTCTAACGAGGCTGTGTGTGTGTGCGTGTGTATGTGTGTGTGTGTGTGTGAGTTTGTGTGGGTGAGTTTCGAGTTAAAGGTTTCTTGGAAGGATTTGGATTTAGACCTTGGAAGGAACGTTATAATATAATGGTGAAAGCGTGTGCAGTGTTTTAAAGCTTAATGAGCGAATATGATTTTGTATTATAATGGCCAATTTTATGAACTAGAACATAGAATCTGTCAATAATTTTTTTTTAGAACATATCATGAATGCATATTTAGTGTCTTGTAAATTATTAATCACTACTGTCTAAATATTTATCACTTGCTAACAGTCATTCGGATTAATTACTTATTAAAATTAATCAACTTCTTGTTATGAACTTATTAAAATAAGAGAGCCGGAGTGACGTATTTCTTTACAAAGTTATGTAACATTAAATCAAAAAGTTTGTTGATAAAAATACATATTAATGTGTTTTAATATGTGTTTGAAGGTGTGAGTATGTGTGTGGGTATTTTAACGTGATAGTACGTATTGTACCATGTGCATATCAATGTGTTAGTATATATTACATTGAGTATATGTTAATGTGTTGGTATGTGTTATACTGTACGTATGTTAATGTGTGTTATTATGTCTTATACTGTGCGTATGTTAATGTGTGTATGTACGTTTATACATATTGATGGGTGTAAGTACGTTTATACATATTGATGTGTGTATGTTTATACATTATGTGCGTGTGTGTATGTTTATATACGTTAATGTGTGTATGTTTAAACATGTTAGTATGTGTATGCTTATACATGCTGTAGTGTGTTTATGTTTATATACCCGTATGGAAAAAACTCTCAAGTTGAGTGTTATTTCGAACCCTCAACCAAAATTTGGTAGGTTATTAGACTTGTACAATATAAAAATTCAGTAGAGGGTTCGAAATAACACTCAGCTTGAGAGTTTTTTCCATATGGGTATGCTATGTGTATGTTTCCGTGTGTTATTAGGCTATGTATGGTTAGTGTACGGGTGTTAGTTATCAAAGTATGTTTCCACATATGTGCCTGTGATAATATATATGAGCGTGTTGGAGCGTGCATAGGTATATGTGTTAAAGTGTGCATAAGCGTACGTGTGTCACAACTACACGAACGTACACTCACGCAAGCGCATGCAAACAGTTAAATATTGATTAATAACGATGACCTAATTCGCAAACGATTACTTTATCATGTACCAACATTTCGAAATTCATCTCAGGTTCCTTTCAATCTCACACCTACAGGAAATTAAAAAAAATACAATCACTTCCATCTCACCCACACCTCACCCATATATAATTCAATAAATCCTCCGCCACTCACTTCAATCGCCACTGTATCTCCCATTCGACCCTCACCCCCCGCTCGCGGCTCGCTCTTCTCCCCGGCTTTAACGAGGCAGCGGTCGCTTGCGCGATCGTTAATCCAACCTGCGGGTCACTGCACTATATATATATATATATATATATATATATATATATATATATATATACGCCGCACTGCCGTGCGAATAAAACTCAAGGGCAGCGCCGTTTAACCGCTCCTGCTCTTATATACAGCGAGCGCAGTAGCGCATTACTCGGGGATTTATCGCGGCCCAAAGTATATCGAGCGAGCCAAATGCGCAGGGTGCAGCTAGGCTAGCCTATAGCTTATATATATATAGCGCTTCTCCGCAGCTGTGTGGGTATAGAGACTTTTTGGCTGCTGCAGCTCTATCTTGTCGCCGACAAAGACGCGCGCAGTGTGTATACCTAGGCGTTTGCTCGTGTAGCTTTGTAATCGATAGAGACTTTCCGACTCGCTGCACACTATCGCCCAGCCGAATCTATCTTCTACTCTTTGTTTTCGATTGTGTGTGCAAATGTGTGTATGTGTGTCAGTGCATGGGTATGTGCATGTATGTATGGGTATGAGTCTATGTAAGTATGCATGTATGTGTGATGTATGTCAGTGTACGTAGATATGTTTGTAAATATGTATGCATGTTCGCGTGTAATTGGGTATGTGTGTGCATGCGTAAATGTAAGTGTAAGGGTAAGTATGGGTGTATCTATATGTATGTATGGAAAACTGTATGTGCGAATGTGTGTATCAGAATGTATGGATATGTGGTCAATTGTGTATGTGCATCAGTGTGTATGGATGTGTGGTCAACCGTGTATGTGTATCAGTATGTATGGATGTGTGTTTATTTGTGTATGTGTATAACATTCAGGAGTATCTGTGAATGCATACGTATGTGTCAGAATGTGTGTGTGACTGATGCAGTTTTTTTCTCTTCTTTGAGGACGAATGTAATGGCGGATGTGAGCTGGTTTTAGATGCCAGCAGAGACGGTATAAGGGAAAAAGAGTAAAAGTTTTGTGCAGGAGGCTGGGTTTTATTGTCGCGTATCTGCTGCTGCAGGACCAGCGGTGGTTTACTTTCGTTGGGTTCTTGTTTCTTGGATTTAAGGTGAGCTGGATTGGGATGCTGATTGGGTTTGAGGTATGTTCTAGAGGCTTGCTGGAGTGATAGGACGGTTTGGGGGATTGTTTGTTTGGAAGTGAGATCCTCGGTGAGATCCGTTTGTAACGATGGGTGCCAGCATTGTACTGATGAATTGAATTCTTTGAAATATTTTAAAAACGAATCTGTTAATTATTTGGATTGAATTTATTTTTGAAAAAATGAATATTTGATTGTGACATCCAAAACCGTACAAATATTGTTTGATTTGTTTCCTAAATTACATAAATTTTAAATACATCAAATTTAAATGCATTTTCTATACTGAAAATATTGTATTCTCATCACGAGATTCATTTTATAAATTTTAATTCTTTTATTACATTACGAGCGTTATATTATCCCCAAGCAGTATTTTTCAATATTTCAAAGTATATTTTTTAATGCATTTAGCATGGTGCACGTAAACGCAGACATACTCTAGTCACTAGTGGAACATATTTAGGTTTCAACTCATACTATTTTTATTTATATGTAAAGTAATACACATAACTGATATGTTTTGCAGATTGAATTTGAATGTGTTTCGTAAAAATACGTCGTTGCTGGATCGGATATCTACATATTCAAATGGGAATCCATACATTGATGTTTATTTGATTAAGAAATGAATTTCAATATACTACAATATATGTTCCAGAATTAAAAAATTGATAAAATGATCGTGCATTGTTTTTAAACTGCGTACGTTAAAAAATGCTTTTCATTAGGTCAATTAAAACTTTGAAAACTACAATAATGAATTTTTGAATATAGTCTCTCATTTTGATTGCTCACTATATTTCGGTAGAAACATGTTTTGAGATATTATGAGTAAAAATACACTATTTTTAGAAAAAGTCTGTATGAATGTGTATGCGTGTGTGTGCGTGTGTGTGTGCGCGCGTGTGTGTGTGTGTGTGTGTGGACGGATGTGTATGAAGATTACTCTGAACATTCACGGTAAAAATTAATGTTTCAGAGCTCAATGATTGCTTTTCTTAGAGGAAGGGGGCTGTAATGAAAGTTTGTATTGTATTTCGATGTCTTTTTGTTTTTAGCGATTTTTCGATTTTCGAATTTTAGTATTTTTGGTTTTTTGGTATGTTTGGAATAATATCATCAATTAATTTTTGTTGCATTGGAAAGAGCATACAATTACCTATCTTTTCTGACCCGAAATTTTAAATAAGCTATTTTCTTATTTCTGTTATACACAAAAACGTTGTGTTTGGTTTAAAAGGTGACATCTGAGAAATATAAAATGGATAATTTTTGAGAAAATTTGAGGTGATAAGGATTATAGATTAGAATATTTTGGAAAATGTTCAAGCTTTTATACGTACTTTTCTTTTTTTGAGATAAAAATCATTTTGTAAAAATTCGTTTTTCTTTGGCGAACAATAACTTAAGTAAAACGTCGTTATTCCTTTTGAAAATTTCCAGAAAGGTAGCTTTTACTATCTCTTGAGACTATTAGAAGCCTAGATTATAACTATCTTTACATTCCAAGTTATTTGAGGTTATGTTTTTCTATTTTGTTGTCTACATTTTGAGAACGGCGCGGTCATTTTTTGCAACCCTTGGCTCATTTTCTTCATTTATTAATGAAGATTCTGAATTAATAAGAAATTATTAGATTCAACGATCCGTTTTTGTTTTACAATTTCTTTATTTCACGATATTCTGAAATCGATAATGTAAATTATTTTTGTATTTTAGAAATAATATGTTTGTTTAATTCTTTCTTTTTATGTATTTAATGGCCATGTGTACCCTCATTTTTGGGACTTCGATATGTCAGAAAGCATATGTGATTTTGTATTTTACATTTGTATTTTATATACTTGTTAGTTGTGTTATGCGATGTCCGTAGAGCGAAACCCATCACCTGCTTACTAACGTCTCAGACACTTTTGAGGAGGTTATATGGGCGCATAAGTCCTGTAGACTGCGTAGTCGGAGATCTTTTCCAGGCGAAAAACTCGAAGAAAAAATTTCGAGAATTTCCACCGAGAATCGAACCCTTGACAGCTTGAGCATCTTGTAACGATAGGCAAGCATCTTACCCACTGAGCCAAGGGGGACTCTATGATCGCTTCACTTTACATTTGAAAGAGTATAAAATTACTTATAAACGGTGATATTTCTGTTTCTTTTTATAACTTTTCCATTGATATTTTGAAATATTGATTGAAAAGGTATTTCAAGATTAATGAAATAATGTATATCAGTATTTTTTATGTTTTATTTCTTATAAATCTGGGTAAAAATGATACGTATGAACGATCCAATTGTGTGATTTTAGATTTTGTCGAATTCAAATTCGAGATAAAGTATATAAAATTAAGATTATTAATTTAAAAAAATAATGGTACCGAAAACTGCTTAAAATAGATTTAATTTATATATAGATGTAAATTAAAAATATAAATGTATAATAAAAATATGATTATTGCTACAGCTAGTTGAATTAACTGTTCTGAATTAAACCATTAATGATAAATCAGCACTCATTTTTGAGCTCCTAATTAAAAACAGATATAGCAATTTAAAAGTAATTTATTAGAACAAATAATTTTATATTATTATTACATTTTTCCTACAAAGCATTTATTCGAAAATATCAAAACTTTTATTAGATAGAACAATGATCTACTTTATTGAAAAGATTAATTTTTACCATAAATAGAATACCTAAATATTATTTGATAGAAGATCTACAATTTTCTAAGAAGTGTGTAAATAAGCATTTTTTTGTGTTATTTCATTAAATGTTTGGCACCTAGTCTACGACCCTATATAAAAAGCCATGAAAGAGTTATAAAAAGAAAAATAATGAGTTCTAGAAAAAAGCGTTATTTCAGCTGAATGTTTTCATAATGCTTCATTGCGATCAAAACGAAAGTAGTTGACTACTTGCGATTTAGAAGTTCTTAGCATTAATCATTATAATAAATTATATTTAAATAACGTTTTTATACGATTTTATTGTACGAACATGCTGACACTCTCACTCCATGAATTATACGTATATCATAATAATCCATATAAATCAATGAGAGAAAATGTCGGTAATAAGAGATTTCGGCAATAAGAGATTTTAAGAGAAAGACAAGTCTACCTTGAACAAGCGGACATTCTTTTGCGCTGAGCACCCGATTTTCTAAGCGGTAAAAACCTAACTCACAGTGATCAACTTTTACTATTACTCCCAAGCTAAAAAGACCCCATTCAATCAGTCCACCACAAATCTCCCTCTCCCCATACCAATGCAATACACTTCCAAACCCCAGACCATCCACATCACATCCCTACCCTTATCCCCATATCAATTAAAATTTCATCGAATCCGGATATATACCAATAAAACGCGACTGCCCTCCTTCCTCAAAACGAGGTTAAACACATTTTCGTAAATTACCCACAGCCCTTCCTCCCTCCCCTTCCTCCTATCTACGCCTATCTATCTGTATAGGTAATTCCGATATGGAGTATGGAGCTGGTAGGGACCGAGAGCGCGCGCTCGCGATCTTGATAACTCGCCAAACAAGCCAGAGAAAGAGAGAGCGAGACAGAGAGAGAATTGTGGGGGACTGAGGTTACGATGGCGATTAATCCCTGGCTATACACAGATACACACACGTATAGATGTGAAATCTTGCCTGGTGTATTTTCTCTCTCTCTCTCTCTCTCTCTCTCTCTCTCTTTCTCTCTGGCTCTCTCTCACACACACGTGTATGTAGGTGCGCGCTGTTGACATAATTAACCGCCCGAGAGATTTGCCGATCACGGGCGGGCGCAGGAGCTCGATTATTTGTTTCGTGCGGTGTTCTTCCTTTTTCGGAGAGGTTTGTTGTTATTTTTTCGCATAGGGTAAAGGGTGGCGCCGGGCTTTCAATTGTGTCCGGTGGGCTTGGAGACACTTTTTCTTTCTTCTATTGTTGGCGGAGTAGTCGGTGGTGGCGGTGGGCTTTTTTTCTTCTGCTTCTTCTTCTTTTTTTGTGTTGATTTTGTCGGCGCAGGTCGGTAAGTGTTTGCGAGATGGTGGACGATGGTTAGTGCTCTGGTCTATTTTGATAAGAAGAGTTTATTTCCTTTTGTCTTTGGCGTTAGTACCTAGGTATTATGGAGAATATTTTATCGAAATGTTTCTGATTTTGAAAATAAAGAACATTTATATTTATAATTATTTTATTTTGTATACATATACTATTCTTTAGTTGCATTTCGAAAAAATTTGCAGCCCTTGAAAGTTTACAGTTGTAATTTTTATAAGATACTATATCTGTCTCCCTTATAAAGAGTAGTATGTATCATTTTTATGAAAAAGAAAACATAACTTTATAAAATTACTTTTACTAAATAGTTTACTTGGAAGTTGAAGGTATGAGAATTTATTCGATTTATCTAATTGTTTTATTTTTATGTTCTATTTTTTCTTTGTTCTTTAAATAAATCTTTTATTACACGAAATATAGCAAGTTCTGTTGAAAATTGAAAAGTGTTTCTGTTCATAAGGGACATCGATATAATTATTAACAATATTACTCAAAAACAAAATATAATATTTTATAGTCTATACATTCTTATAAATTCTAAATTTTAATTATTTTTCTAATTCTGCCTTAAAATTTTTAGACCCTATCCGCGTTCTCGCTTTCTTATCTACCTTGTATCTATATTTATCTCTTTCTATCGATTCTTTCATTATTGTTTTTATTACACCTCTAACAATTCGGATATGTTTTAACTTTTCTGCGGTATCTTTGTAAAGTCTACATTGTTCTTTTCAGCTGGCCCTCTATTGCTTACACTGTTATAATATCTGTTGTCCATATTTTCAATATCCCAATACCTCATGACAAATAATTTATTCATATGCATTTATAATACAAGCAATATTAAATATAAAGGAATAATATACTTAAGGCATATGAGGAGTTGATTTCTTTTGTTTTGAGATGTTTGCGTTTAAAGTTTGAAACGCGATGATTTATTAATTATATAACTGAAGTATAATGTTCCAATAGCTCATTTTATATATGAAATATGGTAGAATATGCCAGCAAAGATATTTTTCAAATTCACAAAGTAATATCTTTTATATCGAATATAATATCAAGAAAGACTTAAGTGGGTTTTACATAAATGATAACTATCTGAAAAAATTATTTATTATTTTGTCTATAAAATTAGTTTAAGGTGTGGAAATGCAATAAAAATAATATAGAGAACCTATTTGTTTTAAATCATTCTTCATATTATAATCTTGAAGTTTAATATACTGATATAAGCGCATATTATTGAATAAGTTTTTAAAATTAAAGTAATAAATCACAATTCATAAAAATTATTTATCTTTATTATAATACACATATTAAATTACATCAAAATTAAGTTTAAAACTACACTAAACGCTTTATAATAATAATTATTCTACAGCATCCAGTGGTCAGAGGTTTCATCTTTGTCGTTGATAACAGTAGTATTATAAATATACGAGTATTATATATTTTAGTTTATGTCAATGCTTTTCCTTATCACTTTATAAACTTTTGGAGCTACCCTATGTTTGCAATGTTTTGCAATAACAAGACGAAATTTGGTTAAAAAACATAAAAAATAATTGAATGCGACGCATGTTTTACTTCGCCCAAACAATCGCAGTGAATTTTGAGTAAAGCAAATTAGAGATTGCAACTTTAGGGTAAAACCTATACATCTGATATTTACAGAACACATTATTAAAGTAATACGTTATTAAAATCCGCAAATTATTGAAAAATGACTTAAGTCAACTTTTCTGGTTTTTGCACGCAACTTCTCATATTGTATAATAATATTTCTTTTATTAATTTTGAAAGTCGATAAATACGAAATAAAAATATAAATTTTAAATACTGAGTTCAAGAATATAATTATTATACCGCATAAATTATATTATTTTAATGATTTTTCGATTCATCATTTTGAATGACATTATTTTATTAAGGAATAACGAGTAAAAGCGGATTTTATATTAATGAAAATATAATGACATACCTTGTTATATTTTAAAACAAGATAAAATGATTTATGAAATTGTAAAATCATTTTCAGAATACTCAGATTTTTCAAAATTAGACACAATTAATATCAAAATAATTTAATACGTTCATTAACACAAAAATAACTTACATATTTACAGTGATTGATTGCCAACAGATATTTTTAAACCATAAACTGATTCCCAAGTTTATGAAATTATTTTAAGTGTTGTTTAAAAGTACGTTGTAAATTTATATTGTAAACCACACAATTTTGAGACGTCATACGAAGATTAACAGATTTTAGCTATTAAAAGAATTATCTAGTTTTCATAAGGTACAAAACTACTAAAAAAACATTTCAAGGAAGTACAAAAATAAAACATCGATAAAATGAACACGTTGATATAATTTTGAAACTTTCAAACACTTTCCATATCTTTTTATAATGTAAAATGAAATAGTAAGTTTTCTAGAAAATTGAAATTCGTTATTCTTCATATGAACCGTCGATTTGAAATATTTAATACAATTAATTCAAAATTATTTATAAATCCTTCATTAAAAAAAAAGAAAATTCAATTCAGAATAATTACTTGCCAACGGCATACATAAATATGCGTCAATTTAAACCACCGAATCAATTGCCTCAGCCCTTTCTTTTTCTTCCTAAAATCGACATGTACATTTTTTACCTCGCCCCTCGTCCTTGGCACACGACATCGGCTCGTCTCTCCGACGTCTCTCTATCCCCTGCCAAGAATCGTCTCGCGTCTTCCCATGCAGAACACCGCAGCACCAACGCGACGGCTAACGAAGGAGAAAAAGATCCTTCATAATGCTCACTCGTCGACGCGCCGCGTAAAGCCAAGTTTGCGTTTATGTTAAAGGGGTAGCGACAACGCGCATCGCGCATGAATCAAGAGCCGAGGCGCGGGGAGGGGGGAGGGAGGATTCGAGCGAACTCGCGTATATTCAAATTGACGTGGGTGAAGCGCAGTGACTGGTGTGTAGTTGGTTTTTCAATGGGGATGATGGAGTTTTTGTGTCTTTATTTAGTGGAAGTTGAATTTTATATGTTTATTTGATCGAATATTTAGCAATTTTTTAGTCAAAATAAAATCTACAATTTCTTGAAATTGTACCCTTTTATCGGGTGAAAAACTTAAAATTCGGTGATTATTTGATTAAAAAGAGCACACATAGTAGGAAACGTTACAGAAACGGTTGCAATGTGTTTTTGGAAACTGATCCTACGAAAGTTTTGAAAACGTTGCAGAAGCAGTTCAAAAACCTTGAAGTGTCTCTTTGTATGTCAAAAGAAACATTGTAGAAACGTTTCTGCAACGTTACTGACTACTTCGAGGTGGCTAATGTGTTATTTGATACACTGCAGGAACGTTGTCACAACGTTTCAATTAAATAATTAACAAATAATAAAAAGAAAAACGACAAAACATCTGCGATTAATGTATCATTTTGGTTGTATCATACGGATGGTACAACCAAAATAGTAGATTAGTTCCAATGGCTTTGTCGTTATTCATTATTTTTTAGAAAATATTTTAATGTTTCTGTTAGAACGTTGTAGCAATGTTCCTACAACGTACTCGTACCAAATTATACGTTAGCCAGCTCGGAGTTGTCAGTACGTCCCGGAAACGTTTCCACAGGGGTATGTTTCAACACGAAAAGCGAATATTTCAAGGTTTCTGCAATCTTTTAGTGACGTTCATGAAACTTTTGTAGAAATGTACCTAAGTTTTCAAAATCATGTTGAAACGTTTCTACAATTTTTCCTGCTACGTGGAATATAAGTTAATAGTTACATTATTCGTGAAAATTAGCGTATATTCCTTACATGACAAAAGCTCATTCTGTAAAATAATTTAAAAAAGGCAATAAAAGTATAAAAAGTTGTAAAGAAAATATTAAAAAGGGCGAAAAATGGTATAAAGTGTTAGAAAATAGTATTATACACATTAATGTACTATATAAAAAATTAATAAATAATTTATATATTTTTGTGTTGGTTTTTGCACTTTAATACATTTGTTTACACTTTAATCAGTTTCTATTGTTATATTTTTTTGTACAATTCATTACATTTTTTTTAATACATTCTTTTACTAAAATATTTTTAATCGGTAAAGCACTCTATTTTAGTGCACTAATAAGATTTAGAATTATTAGCTATTTGATTCAATTTAAAGCGAGTAATTAATTTTCTGAAACTGGTTTGATTATCCATTACTGTATAATTTTGTACTTGCAAATTATACAATTTACTAAAATCAACCATTTCTGACTATAATATTCGCTATATATCATAATTTATTACTAAATAATAACAATTTGTATGATGAATCACAATGAAATTTTAATTCTTCCACATCTGTATACTATAATCATATCCATTGCTTAAAAATCACAATATAAAAGTTATAGCAATTATAAACCATCAAAAGAACCTATTAATATTATATATGAAATCATACCCTCCGTAATGCAGACACTCAAAAACTTCGATACAACTATCCTAATTAATTTCTCCGGCGCACTGCTACTAACCCGAGCTCTCCAACTTTCCTAACATCCAGCCCTAATAACTCGCGGTTGAGGCGCGGCTCCTCGAACTCATCAAAGCGGAAATCCAAACTCTTTTGTTGAACCGCGCGGCGGCGGAGGCGAAGTTCCGAGTTTTGTGCTATATATACACACGCGAGAATCCTCCAACGCGCACCCATTTAACTTCGAAATCCCGCTGCACGCAACGCGCATGCGCGAGAGTGCGATTTCTCGTCGCGTGGTTGGTAATTATAAGGTCTCAGACGGTACTCAGCAGTGGCATAGAAATTCCGCGGCGTTGTTCCTCAATCACAATTGCAGGTGAGCTTGAGGCTCAAGGCTTTGTCATGCCAAAAAGCTTGATGGGTCTATTTTAGCCTTCATACTGAGATAATTTACCAAAACTATTTGCTTTAAAATTCATGTGTACTATCAATATATAACGATAACACTTATTTCATTGTATCTGCATTCACAATGAAAGCTATTTTAATATATCTATGAAAAATTCGTGTACCAAAAAGAATATTATTTTAATATTTGATAAACCAAATATTGAAACTATACAAATTAAAAAAGAAATATCTACAAAAACATCAACCGGTTTTGCTAAAACTTTCAAGTGCACAGCGGGCAAGGATTGTAAACATCAACATTTAATATAAGAGAAGCATTTCGAAAGGCTCAAAAACTCTGATACACAAATGCACATATATAACATACAAACGTTGCACTTATATATATTTACACAAGCGACTTATCACATGCACTTACATATATGTATACAAAGACATTCATACATACATACATACATACGTATATGCTCTTACACCATGCACTTACACATATATATACCTACATATATATGTACTTGCTTATATACATTGCACTTACACATACACACAAACACATACATGCATACTCATACATACATACTTTTACACACATAGACCCACATACACTTGTACATATGCACACACATAGACTCACATACACTTGTACGTATTCACACACATACACTGACATTCACTTGCACATATTCACACCCATATGTAGACACAATCATCTTGTGTATGCACTCGTACAGTTGCACACATAGGCACACATACATACTCATACACACATATATTGATACATATAAACACATATATATCCGTACATACTCAAACACGTATATACTTACGTATACATATACACACATACGCTTACACATAAACGTACACTCATACACTTACACATACACACACAATTAGTAAATATACACTCACACACTAGCTCACACATAGATACTTAAATACTCATAAATACAGTTAAACATATACACACGAACACATACATACGTACGCATACTTACACACACATATATAAGTGATATGTACACATGCTACCTAGCACGAATACACACACAAGGATACGAACGCACCCATATACACATGAACACTCATTTTTTAAGATATTATAGTATATTTAGATACATTAAATCATAAAACATATTTAAAAACTCTTCACGAAAAAATAAATAACTTTAAACTCTCTATGATACAGTTAAATTTAATTGAGTATATCGTACAAAAGAAAATTAGTTTCCAAGAATAGAAAGCCGTTAGTCGAGTTACGACTGTATTCTTGTATAAATTCATAATGTATCAAACTCATAGGTGCACAAGTGCTGACAATATTTCCGTCAATCACAGATTTTTTAATTTTGATTTTTATACCTTTAGAAATCTTGCTATAAATTACTCAGAAAAAATACTATCTAATATTCTCCAATAAGTTACAACGCGCTCTTTTCTTCCAAGTCTATTAATATAAGAAACGTATTATCTTCAAAAATTCAACTTATCAAGCTTTTTCCTTGGCACGGCAGGTCACTCTCCTTTCGCTATTTCATTTCTCCCTCTCTTTCTCTCTCTCTCTCTCTCTCTCTCACTCAAAGCGCAGCCACCAGTTCATCAGATCTCGAGACGACGACGACGATGACGCCGACGCCGGACGAGGAACGAATGAAACCGAGCGAGAATCGTGCCTTCAAAGATGGATGACGTCTCCCCGTACGTCCGTCGCGTCCCGCGCCGCGAGAGAAGACAATTTCGCGCGGAACAGACAGATGGTTCTTCTCCTCTCCGTATACCCATATATACCCGTCCGTCACTGTGTGCTTCAGTAAGAAATTTCTGGAATCGAGAGCGAGAATTTTTGTGGCCATGCTCTCTCCCGCGTTTTACGGTGCGCGCCGCGCAAGGATGTGTGCAATCAGGGGAGCTTGTAGGAATTTTACGGGGGAGGGATAAAAGTGAAGCTTTACGGACCGGGGGCGAATAAAATTTGGACTGCGCTGCTGTGCAGCGCGGAGAGAGAGAGTTATGCAGGTTACACGAATTTTGCATGAGATTGGGCGTAAAATTTAGCTGCGCGCGCGCGAGAGAGAGAGAGACTGAGGGGTAAACAAGATTTTTGGATTTCGTCGTTAACAAAGTGAGGTGGATTGCGGAAATTGATTAAGGTGGAGTTTTAAGTGTAAGTTCGTTGTAGAGTATGGAAATCTATTCTTTAGGAAGATAATTGTTTTAGGGTGTTTTCAATGTTAAAAGATTAGGATTTTCATCAATTTTCAAAGTGTTTCGTACAATTCATTGAAAGTTGTAGATAATAACCGGTTTTAAATCTGTACAATTAACACACTTAATAAATGAAAAAATACTCTTATGCGTCAGCCACTCAAGTGTAATTGTTTACAATAATTTTTGTATTTTGACTGTTGATACCAAGTACAATAGATGCCAACTTACTATGTAACTTTATTTATTACAGTAAATTCAACATCTTTACTATTGAATCTTTACTTTTTAAATACATAAGTATTTATGATCATATTAATTTAGAGAAAAACGACAGAAAAAGATGGTCAGTATAATAAAAGAACTTTACATTTTTTATTCTTTTACGTTATTGTTCTATAAATAGTAAACACTCTACAATGACCATATGTATAATACCATAGAATGATGTACCTAATGAAGCTAATCATTATGATAGCTTTTTATTATTAAGAATAATACTAGGAAAACTTTTACTGTGCGTTCCTCATTCATAATCAAGTTGAGCAGTTATATGCATTTAAATAATCAAATGAATATTTTAAGACCTCATCGATATCATAACTCTAAAACTAAATAAAGTTATAATGATTTTAATAAAGTAATTAACATTATGTAGCATAGAGAATAAAAACTTTAAATGCATTTTTCTCGACATACATTTTTTATGTTCATTTTTTTTATAAGATATTTCGGTAATACTTTTTATATTTATATTTGAAAACTTTTGTATGTTTTAATTTTTTTATAAAATTCATATTGGAAAAATAGGAGCTGCAATCAGTTAAAAGACGATTCAAAAGCAGTACATTTTTACGTATTTTGAAATGTTTTTTGTTATGCCTGATTTTTTTTTTGAAAATGTAAACCATAAAATGTATTTATGATTGTGTCAAAAATATAAAACACGTTATAGAAAAGCCTTTGAAACAATTGTATGCACATGGAACGCGATGAAAAACGTCTATTTCGTCCTTTCTTCACAATTTGAAATGGTTATCTGTTAATAAAACCAAATTATATTCATCAATTTAAGTTCAAAATGCACAAATAACTTTCTGATATGCTTATAATTAACATACTTGAAATTCAGTGCGTTGTTACGGAAGCTAATAGAATTTTACACTTTGGATATAACCCCACGTTAACTTATCATATTATAAAACTTGAGTATTTAATAAATTTGTATCTAATTTTGTTGTATGATTTTGTATTTATGCTTTTCAATATTGATAGTATATGAATAAATAAATAGATTCTATAACAAATAAAAAACTAAAAAAGGCCGTCAAATGATTTAAATATAAGCATAGTGATACAAGATATACGACTATGAAAGTTTGTACCTGTTCTGTAAGGACTTCTGACATGTTACGGGTATAACTGTATCATATTTCTTAATATACAAACTCTTGATTTCTAGAGTAAAAAAATCAAATTTCATGAAACCGCTATACTAAAACTCTTTAAGTAGTACCAACCATCTTTAGTCAGCCATACCCCCACACCAGTATTTCCCCCAACTTCTTAAATATTCACTCCACATCTCTATACGCACCCCCTACCACTCCACCTCCCACAATTCAATCGTCAAAATAGCGCTGCACCTCCCGGACGATTAATCGCCCGAACTTTTAAATTTTTCCGCTGCATCGGCCGAACAATCCCCCCGGTCGCGGCCTTTCAGCCGCAAACGCCTCGGTGCAATCGAATGGCTAAAGCGTTCTTTTTTTTTCTCCTCTCCTTCCTTGGAAAAGCCGTAAAAGACATTGAACGGAGAGCCGTAAAAACTTCCCGCGCTGCCCGCGAAGAAAGCCCATTGTTTCGCGGTGCAAGCTGCAAGCTGTGTATATATGTACAGCGCGCGTCAGGAAAGACGAAGTGCACGGACGTTCGCTGTGTGTGTGTGTGTATGTGTGGGAGGGGGTGGAATTGTAGGAGGGGGTCAGAGAAAGAACTAAGAGACGAGCGAAATACGATTCAGCGAGTGTACGGCGGAAGGTTTGCGAGGTAAGGTAGGAAGGAAGCAATGGACGACGTGGGCTGATAAGTAGATAATGTTAGTGTGCAGTCGGACTGCGAATGGTGGACGGGGAGTTTCGAGAGTTGCGAGGTATCGTGTGAATAATTTTGAGAAAGTGGTAGATGTGTAATGAATGGTTTTTATAAAAGGTAATACTAACGTGCAATATATATTTTGGTAAACGATTCAGTATGTTATAAATTAGATTTTGTGTAAATGATGCAAAAGTTACTAAAAGCGCGGTACATTTTCGTATAGTTATTGCTCTACTTTAACCTCGCATATAGTCCTAAACTCTATACTCTATTTTGGGAGATAAAATGTTTAATCTAATTTCAGCCGAGTTTGAGTGGAAGAGACAAATATACATGGATGTTTATAATAGTATAGTATCAACGTAGTAAAGCAATAATAATAATTTTTAAAATACTTACTTATTTAATTTGGTGAGTTACTCTTTACATACTTGGTCAATCCTTTGATTAGCATTTTAATGAAAAGTTAGTATTAAATGATCTATAAGATACAAATTTTTAATTTCTATACTATAAAAAGTAATTTATTTCGATTGTATTGAAGGTACGTATTTGTTTTTCAATATAAATTTAGAATTCGAAGCAAGGTAAGAATTTTACGTAGTATCAGATCAGAGCAACAGTGAATGTATATAATAAAAAACTTCAATCAAAATGTTTTACTTTATTATGGTAAAGAAAACAACGTTCTATTATCATTAGAACTTAGTCAGTTAGCCATCATTAATCTTTTTAAAATTCTACAAGATTTATATTTTAGCGTTGTATACTTGTTTGTAGCATAAAGCCTTGGGATAATCCAAAGAGACACTTAAAAAATGTTCTGTTACAATGTTGCTTCAGAAATCTTAGAAATACTAAGAAATAAGAAAGCAAGGAAAGCTATAAGATACTCGAAAGTAATCCAGTCGTCGACGTGTTTTCTAGTACGTTCGTGCTTAGGTGCTCTACGTGCGCGGACTCTTTGACCTATTGTACGCGCGAAAATATACTTGACTCTTTGAAATGGTCTCGACCGAACATGAAAGAGACGGGAATTTTAGAAATTCAGCTATCGTTATCTGATATTTTATCCATGTCATGCAAATGCGAAATACAAAGCAAAAATTGCGAAAGTCAAATAGCAACTGCATTGCAGTTTGCCGAAAGTTCAGGGAATCCTGTTTTATACTTGTTACTTTCTCCTGTGTAAATTATTAAAATCTATTGTCAAAAAGTTTTTGATGTGCTGAATGTAAATACAAAGTTAATTTGAATATAATAATAAAATAGAATAATAATATACAATTTTCATTATTCTCACGTGGTGAGAAAGGGTTTCTCAATGGTAACGAAGTAATAGAGTTGTTTTTAAACAATTTTTATAAATTACCTATTATTGCAATTTGTTGATATTCTTAAATAAAGCAATATTGTTACTCTTTATACAGCGATTGGCAATTTTCAATAATCACTTTAATGTATATAATATATTTGAATATTATTTTAACCGGAATTTGTAATTTGTATTTTTTAAATATATTTTTAATAAATGTATAATGAGTCACTCATCAATAGGTTACAATATCACAATCTGCTACATTTAATTCCTTGACTAATTCATATAATTTATCTTCATGATATATTTTATTTGCTGAATTGTAATTGTGATTAATTTATTTATGATTATAGAAATTATAGAATGAACAAGATACTATCATATATCGTTGAATACGAGTATAACCGTTGTTATTCAGTTACTAATTATGATGTAAATTCAATAGTTTAGGTTTTCTGAGTTTAGACGGTTCAATAAAGTAGTATGCGAGAAATTACTAAAAAAGTACATTGTAATTTGCAAATATAACATAACAAATATTACTATGACTTCTAGTAAATTTTACTTTAATACGCAGAAAAGCTTCTTATACTGCACAAATATATTTTCGAAATTTCATTAAAAAATTGCGCTTAACAACAACCTCTAGAAAAACAATAAAACTCACCAAAATACTACTCTCCTCCACACTACCACAAAGAACAGTACAATCTTTAATAGACCATTTCTCTCCACACACCCACCATTTATTTGCATTGTCTGCGAGCCCGCACTCTGTTTTTCACGCTACGCCTCCTCTCCGCGCCGAAAGTCAGCCAGCGAAATCCATCTCCCCTATACCCCCAGTACAACAACCCCACTCCCCCCTCCAAAAGTTTAAACATTTTCCCTCCGTACGATCAATCAGTCTCAGCACCTCCTAACACACTGTACACGAGTGCAGTACATCCTCCGGCGCGGCGTAAAACTTCGTACTACCTTCGATTTTCTTTGGCTCACTCTCTTTCTCTTTCTCTCTCGCTCTCGCCACGCACGACCGAATTTGCCCGTGCCAGCATTTTTCTTCCTGCTCTACTCGGCTCTACCTCCCCCTGCTACCGAGTGCATTCGACCGCAACGTTGCGGACTCTCCTAAACAAGACTGCCCTGGCTCGCATTTATATACGAATGAAGCATTCCGTGTTAAGCGAACGAGTTAAAAATTGAAATGCAGGGAGAAATTTAATATTATAGAATCGCTGTTATAGACACGTTAGAATAGCGTTGTGAACAAAATTTTTATTACCTTTAAAAATAGGGGGAATCATTTTGTTTGGGAGCGCGGACCGCGCTGAGAGGCCTAAAAGGAATATTAGTGTTCTTCTAAAAATAATTCAAATATAGTAAGTTAAAAATGATTCAAATGTAGAAAGTTAAAAATGATTCAAATGTAGAAAGTTAAAGATGATTCAAATGTAGAAAGTTTTATAAGAAATGTAAACAACTTCAGGTAGAAGAGCTTTTTGGACTTTATTTATAAACCATTCAAGTGTATGAAAAAGTTTTTTGTCAACTTTAGTGCAGCGGTGTGATTTATAGATGGCGCTAGTTACGTTTCCTCATAAAGAAATGGTGTCTGGCATAACTCAATGTAGGATTGTCCAAAATTAAAATTCCAAAAACGTTTATCAATCTTATATATCAATGACTATGGCTGACCGATTTATAAAAAAATAAAAAATGGCGGCATTTGGTGCAAGTTTTAATAAAAAATGCAAGTGCATCTACTGCAGACTGAAAATTTCAATTTTTTATCATGGTTTCTCTTTAATTTTTGGTTTATTTAATTCCGTACTAAAAAAATATCTGGTGACAAATCATCTGATAAATCGATGTTTTGACATATCACCTAAAATAAACACCAGATTAAATAATCTGATTTAATTGATTATTTACCCCCTATATGAACTATCTGATTTATCACCTGACTATGTACAGTTGATTTATTACTTGAATTTTTGAGATAATTAAATTCTCTGATATAATTATTTGATTGATCTCCTAAAAGTATTGTTATAAAAAAGAATTTTCCAATGTACGTCAACCATCTAAATACATAGAACAGACTCCCTACATAGATGTAGTATCATTCTGACGATATGTACCTTCAATATGGAGCTTCAAATCTACATAACACGACGTTCTTAACATCTATTGAACATTATTTGTTCACAACTATTATATTACAAGACAAATCAGGTGATAAGCCAAGAATTTCATCAGTCAACCTAATCGGATCACTCCATCACGCGACATAATCATAATATCAAAACATCACCCGATTCAGCACCTGATATTTTTCACTAGCATGAACACGGAACCACCCATATACATACGTGCACACGTACACATCGATGCGAGGCACATCGCAATCGCGAGCACGATTGATGCGGTTTTCCAGCTCTCTATCCATCTCGCTCTTTCTGAACTGTCTTCGGGTGCTAAAAGGGGGGGGGGGGGGCGGGGGAAGGAGGACACTGCACGCTCGAAGGGACGGGAAACTGAGCGCTGAACTTTCAATCGGTCTGCGGAGACACTGTGCGCCGAGGAGGAGATTAACCCGGAGCTGTGAGTAGAAGGGGGGGGGGAGACAACGACGAAGATGGAGATGAAGAGAAAATGAAAGGAGGAAATCGAGAGGAAGTGGCGAGCTCGTCGTCGTAGTGGTTCTCTTCATCTGCTCTTGTCTGTTTTATTCTCTTGGCTTTCATTTTATAGGGATATACTCGATTTTGGAGGGGTGTTTTAGATTTTTTTGGTGTTTTTATGGTTGTGAGGTTATGGCGAGAAGTGGGTGGTACGTGTAAAGTTTGAACGGGCGATTTCGGGGATTTTCCGACTATTCCGTGGAATTAATGAGGAGATTGAAGCGGTCTGAAAGTAGAGGGAAGATGGATTCATGGAAATCTTGTTATATGATAAAAGTGATCGTTATGCAGAAGTGGCGAATCTTCGTGAAAATAAAATGAGAGATTCCGAGCTTTGATATGCGTGTAAATTTAAAATCTTTTATAGCCTAGGAACGTTTTTATAACTGTTCATCAGCTGTGATTGAACACTGGGACTTTAATACTCTAGAAAAGATTTGTAATTTTGTAACTTGTAACATTGTTCTTATCCCTACACTTTCACACAAATTTTTAAGTAACAATATTTATATTTGGTTGATGTATAGGTGATGTATCTATCATTACTCCAAAATATGTAAATTGACAAGCTTTTTAAAAATTATCCATTACAAAAGTAAATCGTTCAATTAAGAAATAGTTTCTATTGTATGTAAAAGAAGCATGCAAAAGGTTTTTGATGAATCGCGGTCACCGCACTCGACGTTTTCGAAAAAGTGCAGTTTGAGAAAGGCGCATTCAAAGTTTCAAGTGTATGAAGTACAGTACTGCGATGCTGGTTACTTCGGGCTTTGTTTTTGAATAGTTTTTGTCGGAATGACTTGAAACTTTCAAACAACATTTTTGAGATGGTGTACTTAAAGAAAGTATCATTTTGTAAAACCTCTGACAACTACAGATAAGCTCTTGAGCCGATTTTTTTCTCTTAATCTGTGTCCGAAATTTTGTATTTTATGAGACTTTGTTTTGTTAATTGTTAAAAATTTAATATTGATTTACAAACAATTTAGTCCCACGTAAAAATTTGTTCATTGATAAATTGTGTCATTCGTAATGTGATTCGTAATTTCTGGTATCCGTGGAAAAATAACTTAAATTCATTTTCACTTTATTCTATAACTAAAACATGATTAATAAAATTTATTATTATTTTCTTTGTGATTAGATTTTTCCAGTGTCAATTTTAACTCATTTTAATATGTCTACTTACGTTGTTACAACCACATACTGTTTGTCTTCTCGAATGAACAGCAAGTATTTTCTAACTCTAATACTGTACAGATTGATGTTATACTCAATACCTTACTTATAACAATTACAATTTTACTTGCTAACTAATTGCAATTACTACAAACACTCAACTTTCCATATCTCTAAAACTCAGTAAATGAACTTCAGTCGTCACTCCACACAATCACTCTTTTAATAAAGCACCGAAAGAATCCCCGTCAACCTAAATCTGCCTGACAGCAACACGCCAAGATAATAATGAAAGCATAAACCCGCATCATCTGCAACTCCCATCAAAATAAGCATTTATTACGCTTCCCTCTGCAAGTCCCGATATACCCCAGCGCTACCTTATACGACAAAAACTCCGCAGTCCAGCTAAGACAGTATACGGGCGCAGCGCCGGATGAAAAATGGGAAATATCGAGGCAGAAACGATAAGCGGACAGGAGAAAAAACGAGAGCCAAGTCAAGTTGGTATCTAGTACGTCTAGCTTGAATAAAAGAGAGAGAAAGAGAGAGAGAGGGGGGAGGAATGCGAGGTGAATATTGCATCGGTATAGTCCGTAGGAATGGCAGATAAGGGTGGATGCGCATTGCTGGCTCTGGCTCTTTCTTCTGTGTTTCTGCTGGCCGGGTTGAAGAGCGAGAAGTAATGTTTTTTGCAAATGAGGATACAGATGGACCAGCACGGTATTTGGAGTTGAGTATGTATATAGAGTTTTTTATGCTGGATTGTTTATAAACGAAAAAATATGTTATACATCGTTCTTTGAGTAGCTGAACAAGAAAGCTTTTTTAAACGAAATTTCTACTGAATATTTTTACTATAAATAGTATAACTCTCACAAAGTTTAAAGGGTTATATTGTGGCAACTGACTTTAACAGACTACTCCAGAAAAATTCTGCATGATTTTGAGTCCAAAAGTATTAATAGTTGTAGCAATATTATGTTGATGTTAGCGAGCTTTGGCGTATTGGAAAATCTAAATTTACAAAAATTAAACATTTGTTTTAAAAAACTATAAAAGGCATACAGATTGAGAATTCATTTTAAGATAGTATTAATTACTGCTTCTTAAATCTTGTATCACGTACATTAGGTTGTACATGTAACAAATACTAAATGTATTATATTTTGTATCAAGTTTTCACTGTTCTTAGCAGTTATAATATACTCTATTATTATAATTTATTATTATTATTTATTATTATAAACAAATTTCTATCTTGAATTATAACATTTCTATATATTATTAAAGGTACCTTATAAGAGTTCAATTTTTTTTGTACCTTTACCAAATATCGTTTCAGTTTCCATAACGATATCACACATACATTTACTGTTTCCGCGTCACATTCAAATACGCATCTAAATGCAATATTCTCTTTCTGTTACAGGTGAGTTCACAAAACAATCGAAATCCCCAACAACATCTCTATCACGTAAGTTGCGAACGCACAATAAGTATCACTGAACCAAAGTCATAAATATCGCGTCTCGGCGATTTCAATTGTCGATCTTCCGTGTTGCCGCTGAATAACCAATACTTGTAAAGTGCGTATGTAAGTACCCAAGCTCGCTCGCGCGTTTGCACAAAAGTGCCGTGCGAAAACATGCAGATGCAATGCACATCGCGCGCGCGAGCTTGGGTATTGAAAAAGAGCGCTCGCGATTACGATGGCGACAAGTCGACGCTGAGCTCGAAGTGACGGCGTGCGCGCGCAAAAAAAAACACGCGTCGACCCCTCTTCTTTTGTACTTGCTTCTCTCTTTCGTTTCTTTTCCTGGTGGTGGGAGTTTTCGTTTGTAAAGTAATAGACGTGCGGGAAAGTGGAAAAATGCGTCAGAAAAAGGATTAGTGTACGAAATGTGTGTGTTTGAAATAAATTTTATTATTATTTTAGTAAATAATTATGTGTAATTTTAAAAGTACCTAGTGTTTTAAAATATAAGAAAAGTGTTAGAAAATGAAAAAAAGAGTGAAAGAGTGTAAGAATGTAATTTATAACGTAATAAAGTATAGTGAGATGTAAACAAGTGTAATGTCGATAGTTTATTTTTAGACACATTTTTACACCGGTTTGTACATAACCCAGTTAAAATTAACTATTGGAGATAGGATATAATATCAAAGTAAGTAAATTGCATCTATTACTTTGGTCAAATCACCTCATAATCTATTATACAAGTCTCATAAGCGATTAATTAAAAAGTGAATAAATGATGAAATTTGCATTATTTGAAAACACTACGGGATAAATAACTCGAGAAACTATTATTACTTTTGTCAAATCCCCTTTAAATTGGTTGTAAAAAGCCTAAAACAATTGTTATATTCGACATTGCTTCGTTACATGTAATTATTCTTACAGGGTGTGTGTGAGTGGTTGCAACTGCTTATATAAATGTGTAAAAGGGGCTTTGATGTGGTGGAAGAGAGAGAGAGAGAGAGAGAGTTAGTGACAGTGCGTTTGGGGCAGAGACCGCAGCTCCGTGCGTAACGAGCGAACGAAAGAGACTGCCAAGAACTCTTGACGATGAAGAACGTCGTTCCTAGTATTAGAGCGTTTTCGCAGATAAAAGACGCCTTGTGAATCAGTCGCGAGCTTCAACGACTGTCGTCGTGTTCAAGGAGAGTGCGTGGATTCGACTGTCTAGTGTACGCAAATACTGGAGCGCGGATTAGTGTTCCAGGAGGGTGTATAGATTTTGAGGCAAACGTGCCGAGCGAGAAACGCGAGTCAATATCTCCGATTCCGAGAAGCGTACGTGTGAATGCGTGAATTATTTTTCATCTATTTTCATTTTTCTAATTAAATAAATATTCTTGACGTTTTTACTTTAAAAACTGTGCTAATTATTTGGCGTGAGCCGTATCCTGACAACAAAACGAATAGACTTCGATAACTTTGTGCTCGAGTTGGCTAGACTAACAATAAAACAAAGCTTTTTACACAATTATTGGAATTCTGTATTTACTAATTGTTGACAACACCCAAATAACGCAATTAGCTTTTCGTAAAAAGTAGTTTATATAATTAGTTAAAGCAATAATTGTTTAAACAAATTGCAAAAAATCATTTTTCTATGTCAGTTTACACTTTGATATTATATCCTATTTCCAATAGTTAGTTTAAACTTACAGACTGGGGGTTGAGCATAGACATGAATGTGTTATCGAGATCTGAAATACCAACTCGATTCCTACGTTACCTGGTAATGAGTAATATTTTGAAAAAAGCCTTCTGAGTGCGATCAGTATTTATATCAGGAATCTTCAGTTAATTCAAGAGATTTGATTAATAATAATCAAGGAGCAAATTACGTTAAAAAATGTTATTCTAGTTAACTATTACAGTTGTATATATTTCAATACATTTCTCTCGTACAGTTAATAATGAACCCACATGAAAATTCAACTGTAGATGAATACGAATGGCATAAAGTGGCACTTTTTTGAAATACGTATTTATCGCAGAGCAAAAATCATAAAAGTAAGAAGCCGTTAAAGTAGAAACTGGGTCGATATTTCCCATGCAATCACCATAAATTCCTCTCACTTTTTCAAATTTTTTTACACAAAAAATGTCCACCCTGAGCTCCTTTTCTTGTCATCCCAGAAGTTCCCCTGTTTTTTTACACGTCGCTCGCTTGCACTCGAGACGTATGCAGATGTACATCGCGTATATATATAATGCGGGCCGCTAAACTGCTGACTGCAGCCGGATTACTTATACGGGCGCGGGGCAAAGTTATATAATGGGCCGATTTTGAATACTCGCGGAGCTGGGTGTGGGGGGCAGAGAGCGCGATGATACGTGAAAATTTATTCATAAGCAAACTTTGGTGGCCACGCGCGAGCTCGGAGCGTCTGGCCGCGTTTCAAAAGGCCTGCGAGAAATACCGAAACTTGCGCGAGGCTCGAGAGCTTCGCGGCTCCGAGGGAGACGTGGGAGTTCTTTTTTTCTTTTATCGAGGTAGGTGCTGGTCGTGTGTAATATTTGGTAATGACGGTTTGATGTGTTTATGCGGGGCGAATAGTTTTGAGACGTTGTGATAAATTGAATGTAGGTTTGAGATTCAGATTCTTTTTATGTTGTAAATGTGAGAATCATACTGTGAAAAATTATTTAGCCAAATTTAGAAATTGTATAGTAAAATGTTCGCTTTCTGTTTGTATACTGGAGAAGTACTCAAATTTTTATAAAAACTGCTATATTTATAATAAAAATTGTATTTATGCTTTTCTGCTTGAGAAATATCTATGAGATTTATAACACAGTAGAGGGTGTATTGTAGAAAACAACGTAATTATTTTATGCTAGTTTACCTATGTTGAAAATTAAGTCCTGTTTTCAAACTCTCTAATTAAATAATGCATATAAAATATAAATTAGTTTGAAGAAAAGCGATATCAAATCCATGATTTACTTTCAATGCGATAACTTTCTATATAGTAAGCTAGTACAAATCAAAGTTTTAATTACTTATTCAGCTTCAAACATTATTTTATTAATCTTCTATTGTTACATTTTCTAAAAATCAAATTTAAAATTCGGAAATTCACTGATATCTATGTAATCAAATGGCCATAATTCAATTTTTATCGTTGTCTTCAGGCTCAGGATTTAATTTAATGGCCCTTATAAAGGCGATTACGACTTAAATTCTCAACAAAATTGCTTACAATCTACCACCTCTGACATTAAATTCTCGGACCCTCTCCACGATTATCGCCAGTACTTTATAAGCCTCGCGCGTCTTCATTAACGCCTCGAACCCTAGCATCGCGAAAAATCTTTCTTCAGCCCCTCATTCGCTCGCTTCTTCTCTTTTCTTCCAACTTAAAGCAAGGTCAGCTGCTCTGCGGCCCAGGATTTGCATAAAGAATTAACTATAATATACATTAAACCATACAAACATACTTTAAAACATATATACTCACCAAAACAGACAAAAGAATATGTACGCAGTAATAAAAAACATAAAAACAATATGTGCACACTGACACATATTATAACATACGTACTCACTAACACACATTAAAATATATGAATATACAAATACATATTTAAACATACATGAATACTAATGCACAAATTATCACACATGTATACATTATTGTACGTACACACATACATAAACTAACACAAATGAACATATACTTACACAACAACACCTACGCGGACACGAACGCATACGTACATACACCAACCCAGGAATCGTGTCCAGGATGAAGAGAATAACACAACAAGAATAATACATTTACTCATATATACACGCATACATATATTAACACACATTTACATAATACTAACATATATGCAGATATCAACACACATGCGCACACTAACATGTGCACACATCCACACTGCACACATGCATATACTAACATACACATACTAACACACATGTATACCCAAACATACATATACTAAAACATGCATACACTAACATGCACACACTAACAAACATACATATACTAACAAATAACACATACTAACTCAATGCATACACTAACATACACCCGCTAATACACATTAAAACATATGTACACATTAATACGCATAATGTAAATTCTCGGAAATACGTACGAATATATCAACACATACATTAGATTAACACACATACATACAATAATATACGTACCCACAATAACACGCTAACACACATTTACAAACGTACCCGCATTAACCTACCCACACACTTAAAAACACTAACAAAGATGAACGCATACTAACACAATCACATACGCACATACACTAACACACATTAACACAAATACATACACACATATACCTACTCCAAAACACTGACCTCCACCACAATTTTTCCGCCAGTACTCCAAGTCTCGCGCATCTTCATTAACGCCTCGAACGGTCTGCCTCGCTAAAAGCCGTGCATACTCGCTCCCCACGTAATTCCGGTCCCTCTTTCGCTCTCTTCTTCTCTTCTCTTCTACCTTAATAAGCGCGAGCGCTTGGCTTAACGACACGGAGCTTCTCTAAATATGAAATGCGCGGGGGGGGGGGGGGGGGGAGGCGGGCAGTGACTGTGCGAAGTGAAAACTGCCCGTGGGGCCCGAGACTAACGTCCGGAGCGCGTTTACCTTTGCGCCTTTCCCGCTCTACAGCTCGCGGAGTCGGCTTTTTTCTTCCTGGAGGAACGAGAGGTTGTGTGGTGTGCGCGCAATTAAGGGATGTGTATTGGGATGTGTGTTGGGTGCTTTGAAGTTTTTTGAGACGTGCTGTGTGTGCACACGCAGATTTTGAAGTGACGGTGGGGTAGGATTTGGACTTTTGGGTGTACGCAGATTTTTTGACTGGATTCTTTGACGTGGAGCTCTAGTGAAGTTTCAAAAAGTTTTGATTTTCGTTTTTTTTGTACGAAAAGCGTTTGGATTATTTTTGTAATTAAAATAAAGCCGCTTACTGCTTTAGCAGGCTGCTTTCTCAAAGCGTTCTGATTAAGTGAAGCTTAAAAATTATTAAAATTCATATTTATGCTTATGAAATATTAAACAGAAACGCGTTTGCTAGTTATGCTGATCATACAATTTGGTTACATACGTAAACACAGACACATGGATATAAGTATAGACATTTTTTAAGCACTTTAGTCGAGTTAGCGCCATGGTCATTACATAAAATTTGTATGAGTATATTATATAGATCAAGTTAAATCACTTTAAGAATGTTATTATAACAGTACTCTTAAAATTTAATTCGCATTAGATAAAATATAAGTAGCATGGAATATTTTTAAATTATAACTTTTCTTTTTTAAAAAGAACACGTTTAAAGTTATATTTTTACATCTTAAAAATGTAAGTCTAATGTAATCCGATTCATTTTTTAATTCTTAATATTCTACAGGCTACAAAGTGTTAGTTTAATAATAATTTTTAAGAGTATGTATTCAAATTTGACTTTTTGGTTGGAAAGCAAGAGCTATTTACATCAAAAGATTTGAAGTTACAGAAAATGTAAAAGGTAAAAACTAATTGAATAGTAAATTATCATAAAAGTATAATTTATGTTACAAAAATTAATTTCCATAATAGTATAATTCTAATTTATTCCAGAATTCAAGTATACATTTTTTTAAAATGACTAGCTTCCTAGTTTCCCATCACTTTTAACATTCCTCACTCAGCGAGTATCAGCTTAACTCGGATCAGCAATACGCATTGTCGCAATTACGCCCTTCAAAGCGTCCCGTCTGTTTTTGAAGTTTACGAGCATGCAGTCCGGATTACGCGAATTCTCGCGCGCGCTTTTGTAAAATTCAATTTGGATAAGAGCATTTCGTCCGCATTGCAGTTCGCGTCTCTGTCGAACTGATTAGCTGATTAGCTGATTTTGAACGACCGTGAGGTCGCGCACAGCTCGTATCGGGCGCTGATGCACAAAAGTCAAAAGCCTTTTGCGACACGTTGGATGGTGATTTGCGAAGAGTCGCTGCATACAAAGCGAGAGTGCCTTGTAGTGATGTGCGCGAAATTGCTGCAATTATTTAATTCGGGTTAGTAGATGGTAGTGTAATTTTCGTGATATTTGCAGTCTAATCAGATGGAGTTGTTAGTGCAATGTATTGGGTATTCCCGTTATTAACAATTAATTTAATGTTATGAATAAAGGACGATTAATGAATTTGTAAAATATTCAAAAGAATATGTATTCATAAAATATTCAAAAGAATATGTATTCATAGAATATTCAAAAGAATATGTTACGAACAAAAATTGTAAAAGTAAATTTAATTTTTTAAGTTATTAAATAATTTTGCTTTGTGCAAATGAAAATGCAAATGAAATGCAAAAGAAATGAACCCTCTTCAACTATTATACTTATATTACTGCATTTGAAAACACAAATATTTTTTAATTAGAAAATTTAGTGCTCCTTTAAATTAAGGAATGTGTACACATTTACTCAGCATACACACATATACATGCTCACGCATACATATAGTCTTATGATGAAGACTGATATCAAGAAAGCATGGGATAATTAACAAATTAGAATATTGTCCCAAATTTTTTTAATTATTTCAATGTGTCATAAAACATATTAAAGTAAAATAATGAAAGAAGTAGTTAAAATTACTAAATTAATTTACAAATACAAATAAAATTTTAGCAACTTTGTTAAATTTTATTTCTTGAAACATAATTTTAAAATTATTATAATTTTTCGTCTTGTAAGTTACAGCTTTGTATTATTATTCACATTTGTTTCACGCGCAAACATGAAACTATTCTAATTTTCAAACTTTGAAAGATAATTTTAACCCTCTTGAGCTACTTAAAGCTACTGAACTTTAAGCCAGAAAGTTCAAGAACAGATTAGTTGCGAAAACAAATCTTCGTATATGCCTTCCCAGTGCAGTTATTTATTTTCCACAAACTTGACGATTCAAAACACTATAGTTCTACACTAATAAACTAAAATCTACAATCCAAACTTAAAACTAGAAATTAACAATTTATTAATTAGAAGAATATATATTTTATATGAAAACACTGTTTTTATTTTATTATGAATGAATTAATCTAACAAAACAATGCTTCTTTTATTCTATTTTACTTAAACTAATGGTAAAAATGGTGAAACTTTCAAAATTAACCCTCTATTATAATTATTAATTAGATCTAGTAACTAAAAATTTATTACAAAGATAATAACTGAAAATGGTTTTTGGAAAACGTACAATCCTAATTAGCAAACTAAATCTGTTAATAATAACTAAAATATGCCTGGAATAAATTTGCATTTTTACGTTACATATTTTTACATTTTATTACTTATATTAAAATGATACTTTCATAAACAGTTTCAAGTCATAATGTGCATTTTAACAATAATTCAAGGTTTCCTGTACATTTTAAGTAAAATTCAATTCATCGAAGAGTGATTTTAGCACTTTAATACGTTTCTTCTTTTAATATTAATCTAAATACAGTAAATCTCTTGAACTCGAATAAGAACACCTCGCAAACTCAAATTCATCTGTAACCTGAATATCTCTATAACTCGAATTGAGCATACAGTCTGACTGATGTGTACGTTGATTTCGACGACAAGGTACCTGCATATGGTGAATTATCAGGTACTGATATTGCAGAAAGTGTTGTCAGTAAATCGGCCCTTGAAGAAAATAACGATTCCGACGATTTTTTAAAGAGTATTATTCTTATTATTATTATTACATATTATTTTCTGTACATTTCAGTATGTTTACATGCCTATCTCTATAATTCTAAATACGTACTCCAAACTCTCTATATCTCGGAATCTCTTAAATTCAAAAACCTCTCTAACTCGACAAATCACTTATGTCGTTTGAGATTCCAGCTGCAGAGTTTCCACTGTAACTGACCAACCTCAACTTGGAATTAGAAACAATATAATTAACCTAATTAACCCAACTATTTAACCTAATCAAAACATTCTTACCAATCAAACGAAACATTTCAAGCAATCCCAGACCAATGACCGTCCTCTTACCTCGCACGTCAATCTTATCAACCAACGGCCCGGCCGTTTATTTAAACAAATCGGATCCGTACGAAACGCATTACGTCCCCAAAGCATCAGATACACCCTTGACGCGGCCCTGCACGCGCTCACACCCCTCGCGCGCAACAACAGTCAGGCATCGCCGGCATCGCCGGCATCGCCCAGTGAACAATGAATTCCGGTGCGCCGAGCGCGCGTGCAGTATACCGCGACACTCCGGAGCTCGGAGCCTGCGGAGTGGAGCTCTTCCCGTAGGGACGGATAGTCGTCGTGCGATAAGTCAATAATTAATTAGTCTCGGCGGAGATTAATACGCGCGCGACCTCGGCCTGCCGCGTTATTGTTGCGAGATACGGGAGTGTGTGTGAGTGTGTGCGTGTGTGTGTGTCAGTAGGCAGAGATAGCAGGCTGTAGTTGTATACCTGCAGCCGAATTTCAAGGAGCCATAGAGGGAGAGGGCGCGTGTCCGGAAACGGGGCGATTGTGGAAGCGCGCGATCGAAGTCCTCGGGGTTGGGAACGAAAGTAGTGGTAGGTGGGTGTGGGATGGGTTGATGGGTGCATCGATCGATAGGAAGGGGTTGGAATTGGGGTTGGTTAGTCGGTGGATTTAAGAAACTAATATATTTATAAACGTTTCGGGATTCTTTTTTATGTAAGCATAATTAATCGTGTAGAATAATTTATCTTTTAGACAACTAAATGGAAACCAAGGGTTAAACATAACCTCTAGACGGAACAACGACGCATAATATTGGAGATCTATACTGTATTTTTAGTTGTAAAAAATGTTATTACATTGAGACATCATTAAATTTATACTTTTTTGGACTTTATTATAGTTTTTTAGTATCGTATAAATTGGTTTATTGTTTTTCATTTTTATTAAGATACTATTCGTATATTCATTCTACAGTATTTATGTTCTTCTGTTAATTATTTTGCTTTGATACAAAATAAAATGAAAGTTAATGAATTATTAATCATAAACTTTCATAAAAATGCATGAATGTCTATGATCTTGCCTGTATATCCCCGGTCAAGTTTCAGGGACAACGATGCATGATTCTGCACAAACATGTAGAAATTGAAAAAATCTTGAGCATTATCTTGTATAATCAAGGATGAACATTCATAATAATTCAAGTTGGCTCACAAACCCACCCGAAATCCATTTTTACCCCGGGTAGACGTGATTTCAAAAGTTTTTCGCGTGTTCTGCTTTCGCTTTGATACTTGTTTGCTCGGTAGATCTTTTATTACCAAGAAAACAAGATTTTAATTTACCTCTAACTGTTTTTTGTTGCTTTCCGGGCTGGCACAGAGGTCTGTGATGTGAATCTCGCTCACTTTAATAAAGTGTCACTTCAACTTTTTATTAGTTTCTTTTTACAGAATAACGTATGAAAATATTATTCTTTTCTTTAAATCTTTCATCTTTATTATTTAGAGACAAATAAATATATATATTTTTTTAATAGTACATTTAGTATATTTTAAAGTATATTTTGCATAGTTCAAGCAATTCCTTTTTACTATTGTATCAATTTACATCGTTTGTTTTAACATTGTGTATGCATGTTTATTTATATTTTAGTGAAAATAGTATCTTAAAAATGATATATAATAATACTCATATACATACAAATTTATGCGTATCACACACTCTTACTCATACATTCAATGACATAGCACACTTAATAACATAATATTAACCTATTGAAGACACACAAGCATACTTATACAAACGCAAACAATAAACCATAAATCTATATGTATGCACAATTAGATAAATCTAATACATACACACATTAACCCTAAACCTACGTGAATATACTAACTCGTCTATACACGTTAAACGCACAAACATCCATGCATGTACCAATCCATATATGCACTAACATACAGGATGTCCAAAAAGTTCCAGAACGGCTGAATAACTCTTCAGAAATGCATTTTCAGAAAAAATGTTCCAGATAAAATTTTCCGAATTCAAAATGAGGTACTTACTGGTTACCTTGACCTTAATCTGAAAATCAATTTTGAAGCTCATTTCAAGGCCAACTGTAAAATCTGAAATGGAACTGAAGAGTTATTCAGCCGTCCTGGAACTTTTTGGACACCCTGTATACCCACTAGCATACATAATATACACATGCTAACACGTACTAACATAGACACATATATACAATATCGACAGTCTAGTAAACTTAATACTGCTCATAGATACGTTCATAACCATATTCAACATTCATTTTCGTTCAACAAGATAACTCTAATATATACGTGAATTGATCCTAACGAATATCAATGAGCGAGGAATATTAAAATAAGTACATAATTTACGTGTTCCCGTTTTCAAGTTATTTAAGATTTTGAACAGGTAGTTCGTATTAAAGAAATAACACCTGACCCAGTAACTTTATAGATATTACTATTATACTATTACACTTATAATATTTCAAATAGATCTATCGTCTTTGAATACCCTTAAAGAAGACTTCTTCTTACTTCACAACATAGTCATTAACACAGACGTAAAACGACATCACCCAAGACTAATGCTTAATGTCTCCTGCTAGTACAATATTACATTCAAACCTTTAAAATATATAAATAATTAATAAATATAAAATAAATGATATATAAATAATAAATAAATAATAATTAATAAATATAAAATAAATGATATATAAATAATAAATAAATAATAATTAATAAATATAAAATAAATGATATATAAATAATATATAAATAATAAATAAATAATAATTAATAAATATAAAATAAATGATATATAAATAATAAATAAATAATAATTAATAAATATAAAATAAATGATATATAAATAATAAATAAATAATAATTAATAAATAAATGAATAATCTCCCACCACTGAACCCACCTCAAACCCAATCCTCAAAGCATCCCACCACCTCACAACCGATTCCAACTCCTCGCAACTACACCCTCCAACCACTCGCGCAGTCCATCCAATGATTAATGAGGACCGGTTGTCGTCGTCGTCGTCGACACTTTGCACTTAGCCTAACGAAGGTTCCGGCGCGCTCGAGTCGAAAAAAGCAAAAGCTAGACGGACCGTCGACGATCGTTCCCTCGTCAGGGTCAGCGGCAGCGGAGCCCGCATGAAATATGCATAGGCCGACGCTGCGCCGCCGCTGCTGCGGTTGGTACACTGGCGCTACAACGTGGGGTTCTTTTTGCAGCGCGCACTCGACTTTTCGCTGCTGTCGCGCGACTGCCGCTTTCGTTTAGCTTTCTTTTTTTTTAGAGAGAGAGAAGGGAAGTGGGTGTCGTTAAAACAGGAGGTTTTCTAAAATTTTTTGATTATTTAAGAAGGCTTTGGGACGTTGAATATTTATGGGTGTCGATTTGGTTTTTGTTAGATTACAATTACATTATCTGTAAGAAACTGAGAATTCTACCTTGCAAACCTCCGTCGGATTGATAATCGATGTTGCAAAATTCTATTTTCATTATTAAATGCCGTGTATATTGGAAAACGATATGACTGAATGTCGTGTGGTATAAGATGAGTATTAAAGTATTTAAAAATAGTCGTCTGTTCTAGTTTAATTTCTATTACTATTGATTCACTTCCTGTCATCTTAGATTCAGTCGCGGTCTAATGGCAAATTAGATAATACATAGTCGGGAGAAGTAATAATGAGAAAGATGAAATAAAACAAAAGCGATGATATTAGTGAGTACTAGTTTAATAGAATATCATTTCCTGTAGGCTTTGAATCACTACCGGTTGGCTAAAGGTCACTTACCATTTACTGCAGGCCATTTTCGTTTTGATACAGGTCATTTCTACTTTGGCACAGATCCTTGCTGTAGGTCACTACCGGGTCTTTGATTTTATATAATATCGCTTGCCTTATGTTTTGGATATTTTTTCAATTAGCTACCGGTCATTTACGGTTTGTTACAATTCATTTCCATTTTGGAACATATCACTTCCAATTTGCTACAGGTCACTTCGGGATTTCTAGTTTAATACAATATTGCTTTCTATAGAGCTTGCATCACTTGCGGCTGACTACAAATCATTTACTATGTTTGTTACAGCTCATTTCCGTTTTGATACACGTCACTTTTGGATAACTGGTGTATCATATATTATCTGGATTAAAATAGGTGGTATAAAATTAAAAAAAAATAAATAAAAAGTAATTAAAAAATGTGTAGCAATATAAACGGCAATCCAAATCGACAATGAACAATCCAAATTCAAACTGATTAACATAGTAGAGGTTTATAATTATATTGTATAATTCACTCATTTTGTACATTATTATATAAAATCGGTGTAATTTTAAAATATTACCAATGAAAAATTGTTGAATCAACCGTATGTACAATTGTAACTTGAAACTTTAATGAGGGCGAGAATAATAACAGTTGAAACGTTTACAGCTGAATGATCTATTTCTCTTGACCAATTTACTATGAATAGATTATAAAACATTAATCCCTTCTAGACTATACAATTGCGATTAAGTAATAAATATAAATAAAGAATATATTAAAATTACATTGTAATTATATAAGCAAACTATTTAATAATACTGAAGACAGACATTTTAATCTATTGAAAAAGAGCATAAACTTGTAAGTAAATAACTAGAATTCAAAACTGAATTGTAGCTAAGTTTTTCTAGTTATATGTACAAATATTACGAACGTTAAATCTAGAACTATAACATATCATAATCATAATCTAAATTAAAATACAGCAATGTTTGTATGGTTTCTACGATTTAGCCTTAAATTTCAAACATTTATTGATCGCTTGCTTCACGCTAGGCTCCTTTTCTCCATTATTCGTGTATGCAAACATTCACAAGTATAAAATTCATCAAGTTTGCAATAAAACCAAGTAACACCTATCACGCGTAATCGTAGCTCATCAACTCCAAATCACTTTTACACCCAATTGAAAAGTAAAGACCAGCCCGATAATCACTCCCCATTCGCATTTGTCAATATCCCCGCCAGCCCCGCTATTTATTCCGCGCAACCGCCTATTTTCCTTATCCACCCTCTCTCCCCCTCTCTCCTTTTTTACTTATCCGCCTATCTGTCTATCTCTCCACCTACGTCATCCTTCTTTTTTGCTCCTCCTCTTGCTGTCGGTTATTGCCTTTCTTGTTTTTTGCTCCGCTGCTGCCTCCACCGCGATGATTAATCAAAACACGCGCGCGCGCGCCTCGAGCTACGAAAATCGCCCCCCCCCCCCGGACTATATGCATGCATGTATGCAAGGAGGGACGACGCGCTGCGCGATGACTTTTTTTCAAGCCGTCGCTACCGTGTATCGCCGAATGATTTTTCTGTGCAAGCGCGCTATCGCGAACGATTTGTCGAGAGAGAGAGAGAGAGGGAGGGAGGCCCGGAGGCCGGGGAGATTGAAATTTTAAAGCTTATAAATCACTCGGCGCTCGACGCGTATATCGGTCGAAAGTTCCCTCTCTCTTTTTTCGAACTTTGGTCGGTCGAGCGCTGGATTGTGTGTGTGGAGGGTTGATTTTTTTCCGCTTGCTTTCTCTTGTGCATTCGCGAAAGGGAGATTAGCGAGCAATCGCGTACGCGCTCTTTTTACAAAAGGATGATTTATTTTTTATATCTTGGATGGTGAGATTGGAACTTTTGGAGGTAGAATATTGGGGGTGAGTGGATGCTTTGGGAGGTTGGGGGCGAGTTAGTGTCACTTCGCGTTGGGCCGGAGAATTAAAAAGATGACGCTTTTATTGCTTTATTGCGCGTATGATCGACAGTTTTTATTATCCGAGTTTGCGGGGCGATGTGCTTTATTTTTTGCCGGGTAGGTTTTATTTTTCGAAATGTGTCACGGGTAAATAGTTGATGAGATTTATTATTCGTAAAAGTTATTGTGACGTTAAAGTTGTACGCGTTACTGTCGTAAATGTATAAATAATTAAGCACTTATGAATAAAGCTGTAACATTTTTTAATTCTGTCGTACATGGTTCAAACATATTAATAAAATTCTGTTAAGGGTACATTCTCATGTATAGATCCGTAAAAAATGCATTTTTTTAAAGTTTTTATAAAGACTACTAAAACACTAAAATACAAAATACTAAAGACAATTATCTTATTTATGTTTTGTTTGCATAGCTTTGAATAAGTTGCTAGATATTTGACGATGGAGAATGAGTAGTACACATGATTTACAATAAATTAGGTACCTGATCGATTATAAGAATTTTTGTGGGATTTATTCATTTTTAGATTCATTATAACGTGATCTATAATCATAAAGTTCGATCAACGCATTTGTTTTTACCTTTTTGGAGAAAAAGAATGTATTCTGTCGTTCCACGTCCATCCACATATATTTTAAGGAAAGCTGGATTTTTAATTCTAGATGAACCTATTTTCAGATTTTATATATGAAATTTAGAGCTGTACTGTCTTAAAGTTCTTTAGTAATTTAAAATATGCATCGATAAATGCCAAAAATATTTTCACTCTATGCACTTTAGTTCTCTTACTAAAACTGTGCGTTATCTTCTGATTTACATCTGAATGTACATTTAAGTCAATCAGTTTTCAAAAAAGATTTTAAAGTATACTACAGAATTTATTCTGATTAGGTACATTCAGATTCTTAAGGTAGTTTTCCAGCCGCAGTGGTGCTCAACTCGGGGTTAACCCATGTAAAAATATTAGTCTGGGAATAGTCTGGTTCAATAAGTCTGGCGAAAGTCTTGCAAAAGTCTGGCATAGTAATAATTTTTTTGTAAGATATACAGCGTTATATAATGTGAAAACCTTATAATTTATAGTATCAAACATCAGAATTTCGATAGAAAGCGTTGAGTGTATCAAATATTCTCAAAAGTCGAAAGAGACTGAAACACTGCACACCTATATAGATACACTGATAGCGTGGGATTAAAACTTTAGACTGCTGTATTTAAAAAAGAAACATCACTTGCCCTATAAACTTTTTTCTCCGTGGTTCGTATTTTACATCAAATGTTAGTTTTTAAAAAAATGTTAAGAAAACTTTATTTGCAACTAAACGAAACGTCTCTAGCTATGGGACTCAATATAGGCTTCCTGTGTTAAAATATGAAATTTCGAGGCTTAATATCGTCGGTTTGGACGATCAAGCGGCTATCTGCTGTGTATAACCATATCAGATAGCCGCTTCTTCGCCCAATCCGACGATATCTTCAAATTTCATATAGCTTGGGAGTTCAAGATTTTAACAACGTAGGATACGTTTACAAACATGTAGACCAATTTTCAAGAATTTTTAATGAAATCGAAAAGTCTATCAAAAATTTAATCCATTTAAGTTGAAACATTTTTTATTACAATGCTTCTTTGTCATTTTGCTTAGACAGTTTGTAAATAGGTATTATTTTTACTTTAACTAATAAAACATCATTAAAACACACACCCTGATAGACATCGGTCCATGTTCGTCCATTTTGAAACTCTTTTTCTAACTTTAACTGGGCATCCACAAGCTATTTCATAAAAATGGCCAGGATATGCCTAATGGTTAGAGAAAGCTTTTCAAAAGTAAACGAAAATTGCCAGAATTCTACCAGGACATTTTTGCACAAAAGGCTATTCTTTTCCTCTTTTACCTTACTCAAAAACCTCCAGAAATTAAACCACCCATCAACCAAAAATCTCATTCCACCCAAATCCCCTTCCTTCCCCCTCTCTCTCTCACCTCTCTCTTCCGAAAATTTCCTCTCCATCCAACGAGAATCGAACCCAGTCGCTCTAATCCCCGCTCGCAGCTACGCAGCCACATCTACAACCACGATCCACACATGGACGAGCAAAAAAAAAAGGAGAATCCCTCTCGACGGCGCAGGCTCGGCTCGCCGGCGGGAAAATTTTATGCAAATGCGCGCTCGCGGAGTCGGCCCGCGGGCGCGGCGAAATTGAGTTTGGGAGGAACGCGCTCGAGCCTCTCGCGCGCGAACGAGAGAAACGCGTATTGCAAATCCGCGTGCGGCTCTCTTGCTCTGCGAGTGGTGCGGAAAAATGAACGTTTGAAATTCGGAATGTGCGCGCGGAAGGGCTTGGATTTGACGTTTTATCGTGGGTTGTTCCGTGATTTTTTCCTTCGCTGGAATTACTGCGGTATTTGGGTGCACGGGTGAGGGTAATTTTTAATGTTAAGTAGAACAAGTCGGATAGGGTGAGGCATAGATATATGAAAATTACTTTATTTTTTATTATATGTTTAAACGTTCTTTCTCGTCAAGTGAATTAAAGTGTATATTTTGATTTTTTTTAATGTTTTTTTGTAAATTGTATTTTCGGTTTCAGTATTTTATACCGTGTATATTAAAAAGAAAATAAGATGGGTGCCGTTAGTTTAAAAATAAATTTGTTTACTTTATGTGTGACTAATGTAAATTAGGTATTTCTAAACTAATACGTTTTTGGAGCACCATCCGACTCCAAACGCATAGCTATAAGCTTATTATGGTTATATAGGTCAGCAGTGGTAATATTATAAGCTTAATAGGTAAAATTCCTAATAGTAACATAAATAATACGATAAAATTAGTAGGTGAAATTCCTTGAAACTGACCATTTTGACATAAAATGTTCAATTTCTGGTCAATAAATGGTCAGTCTTTAAAGAGAAACAGTGAAATCAAATGTCTTTTATCTATTCCAGTATATACACCTTAGATGAACCTTTCAGCACAATCTATTTAGAGTTTTTCCATTCATATGATGATGCAAATTTTATAAAGTAAATATCATAAAATAAGATAAAAAAACTAAAGGGGTAGAGAGAAGAAGAAACAAAATTAAAGTTCTTGTGGATGTATACCGACATTTGTTCTCGACCTGTCGAGCTATTTTTCATGTAAAAAGTTTCATGCAAGTTTTATTCGAATGACAAACAACACTAATTTTCAAGAAGAAACTTAATTTAATAGAAAATTATCACTGACTATTCTATTTTACAAGAGAATTAATTATTCAAAAATTATACAGGGTGTAAGAATAGTTTTTCGCTAAAGACATTAATTGTGAAATTTTCGGGGCTTTAGAAAAACTATTCGGGCTTAAGTCCCTTTTTGCGACTCATTGTAAAACTCACCCATTTAACATTTCTAGCAAAAATGCTTTCTTTTCGCGTTTTACCAAGCTTCCCATACTTTTCCTAACCCCTGTACACAAAAATCTCTGTATCCAACATTATATCATAAAAATAAGTATACAATCGCCCATAAATCTTCAATTTTGTAATAAGCTCTCTCCTCCGGCGAAGCCTCCCTCCGACAAAAGTTAAATCTAAAATCGACTTCGTAACAATCGCAACCGACTTTTGACTCCGGGCACATAAATCCCTCTTCTCGATCGCTCCCCAAACAGACTCTCTTCTCTCTCTCTCTCTCTTCTCTCTCTCTCTCTCTCTCTCTCTCTCTCTCTCTCTCTCTCTTTCTCAGTCTCTACTCCTGCAGTCCCTTACCGCAGCCGAGCGCGTCTTCCCCCCGTGACATTTAGGGCAAAAAGAGTAAGCCCCGCGCAACACAGGTACTATGACCATACACAGGATAAAGAGAGAGTGGGAGAGGGAGGGAGGGAGGGGGAGAGAGAGAGAGAGAGAGAGGAAGAGAGAGATCGATTCTGGATTATAGTGCCGGCAGAAGGGGTCTAAAACCGCCCCGGTATGTTCGTGCGAGCTCCCGGGGATTTCAGCGAGTGAGAAACAGAGTCGCCGCGAGAGATTAGAGACGTGTGTCTTCCTGCTTCTTGTTCTTCTTCTTACTTTGTTTCTTTCTTTCTTATCTTCTGTCTGCCGCGTTATAAATAACATCGAGAAAAGAGTCGAACCTGAACACTGTTGAGTTTGGGGATGGGCGAGCAGAATGACTGCGAGTTTATCGCTTTGTTTGGGTTAGACGCTGATAATCGCAGGTGGAAGAAAATATGTTGTCTACTTCTAATGATGGGTGTTAGTTATGAGAAATATGTACTTAAGTACTAAAATGATCAAGTAATTTTATTCAAGTACAACTCTTCAGAAAATGTACTTAGGTACGAAGTAACTTAAGTACCCTTGTGATAAGTATTTAAGTACTTTAGTACCTCTGAAAAATACTGTAAGTACATCAAGTACTTGCGTGAAGTACTTCAAATACATCAAATACTTACGAGAAGTCCTACAAGTACATTGAGTACTTGTTACAAATACTGCAAGTACTAGTGGAAAGTATTTCGAGTACATTAAGTACTGTTTACAAGTAGAGCAGTACTTGGAAAAAAGCGTTTTAAGTACTTTACTCAAGTACAACATCACTTGGAAGAAAATGCTTCAAGTACTTTTTTCAGATACACTAGTGCTTTAAAAGAAGTACTTTTAATAATTTTTGTTTAATTTTATACCACAAGAATTTTTGTACTTGTAAAATAGTATATTGTGTACCATGGCAGAGAAGTAGGCTTTTTTCGCCCCGTGTGAGATTTACTTGCTGAAGACAAGTATTGCAAACACACAAGTGCGCAAAAAGCCCCCTTCCCCATGGTGCACACCGTATTTTTTGTCAAACATGTATGGATAACCTGTTTTTTTTTTATGCCAATGAATCAGAACTAAATTTGGCCGTTCTTCGATACGGTGCAAACGCATGCTTGTTAGACTGCAATATTTACTTTATGCCCGTAATAGCGAAATTGTTTTCCGATGATCTGATTTTCGCCCGCCGATCGGAAAAATTTGATCCCGCTATACAGGCATGAGAAAACGCGATTCGTGCATGTGTGAAAAAATTATATATTATGTATCAAGGGCGGAAAGTAGACGATTAATGCGAGGGCATTGCAGTGCTGCAACCAGCACGAGCGTTAACTGAAAGGATGATTTTCGTACATATTATATGAAGCGGGCGAAAAAGTACCGCACTTTCCGCCCGTATGTTTTATGTTCCGCGCGAGGGCTGAAATGAACCACTTTTCGCCCGCTTTATATGCACCAAAAACATAATTTCGGTGGAGATAGGACGAAAAGCACTTTTTATAACTAGTTTTGTACTTATAAAAGGCACGGTGCTTCTTTGAAAGTACTTATGTTGTTTAGAAAAGTACTTAAAGTACTTTTTACAACTACTACGGTACTAGAAAATAATTGTTAAGGATAAAATAATTGTTCACTTATTAATGTATTTGTACTTGTACATCCAAGGTCTTAAGATGACATTAAAACGTATATCCACCATACCCTCAGTTAACACATATAGTACAACTCCGTTAAAGCCCTTCGCGATATTCAAAGTTATTTTTACCGTTTAGTGTACTTTTAAGTAAAGAGTTCGATTCTTTCTATCACTGACTGCCTACACGCTGCGAATCTTGGGAATCGATGTATTTCCAATGAAACTTAAAAATATTTGTAGTAATAAAGCGGTAGCACTTAGCTTACTTTCTTAAGCATTTTTTACGGGAACGGCCATTTTCTTAACTATAACGCTTTAAATTTTCTTTAAAATTACTGAATTTCTTAGCAGTTTTATTGATCAGAAACCTAGTGTGAAACACAATCCTTTTTACTATTTAAACTACTCAGTTTTAATTAGAACCCGCAGTAATTCTTTAATTCAAGAATTTTATTAAATTTATTATTTAATAACAATCATTTAGTGAATCGAACGTGCAACTATAATGCAACGATTTAAAAATGCCAAATTTTACAGATCTATAATCATGATATGTCTTACGATATATTCATTGTCTTAAGGCATATTCTAGAGATCTATGATTATATTGTTTAATATTTATACAATATTCATTAATTTGGAGTTTTCAGTTTCGCTTTTACTTTCAGTTTTATTTTCAAGCATACTATTTATTATTGTTCTATTTCCCATTATAATATTATTCATTAAAATTATGAATGTCATCAAGATTATATTTTTAATTTTCACTCTTTCTTTATTTATTTTGTTTTGTTCTTCTAAATTTTATTCCAGTTGTAAATACATTTCTTTTTCTTTTTTTGAATATATTTGTAAGAAAGAAAAGCACCGAATGATTGAATAAAACATTTTCACGAAAGACCTAATTTTAGATACTTAACAATATTTTTAACTTAAACTTTTCCGATAGGTCGCGACTCGATTAAACGTTCTAGATGCTATTTTTAAAATAACGTGCGCTACAGCTTTAAAAGGAATTTCCGCCAGCGCTAGATGTAACTTTAAAGCTGAAATTCGTTATTCAAAACGTCGCGTAAAGGTAATGTATTATCCTGGAGAAAGAAAAATTAATATACGTTCATATGCATACTTTTACTTTGAATGTTCGCGTATAATTTATTTCTTTACGATTTAAAATATGTAACAGTTTCCGAGGAAAAGATCGTATTTCTTTTGATCATCAACTCGCTATGCTACGATTTTCCGCGAAAGAGACGTAAATGTAATTTACATAAGGCAGATCAGATTAAATGAATCGAATTAAATTATCATACAGAGATAGCTATAAAAGAAAACTCAATTTTAAACTCGCTTAATAGATACTGACATGGTTTCGTTTTTTTCTTAAGCGCAGTTAAAACTTTATCTCTGTATCTAAATCTATTGGATCGATACTATGACAATGGGAATTTTAAGTGCACGTTTAAATTCATTGCCACTTCAAGACAATTTTCACCATTTCTATAGACTGCAATTTCGCAATCAGTACCTTACACAATTGACTAGTTTAATGAATTACAGATGCTTTGTAATACAAATCTTATATCATTAAGACGTTCTTCTGATTAAGAAGTTGATTTGAAATTAGTGCATTGAGCTTAAAAAAATAGTACGTGAATATAATCGAACGCACAAGACGTTATTAAGTTTTTAGTTATAATATAATGCCTGAGACAACAACAACTGCAATTTACTCGCACGTGAATGCAACGAGTGACTGCTAGCTCTTATACTAAATTGAAATGGTACTTGTATAAATACAGCCAGTAGAGTGTAACAAGCGTCAATTAGTAAAGCAGATAGCAATTCAAGACAGTTGTCTTGAAATTAAGTATAACTAGCTCATTTTAACACTAAAATGTGCGACTTACATTCAGTAATGAACACTTTTGTAAAAGCATTATTTTACACAATTATCTCCGAGACAATAGAATACCTCATGCATCACCTGCAATTCTGTTTACAAATAAAAAGGAAGGGAGATATTCGACGGTACGCGTGTAACGTTGTACTCGCAAACAGCTCGATCGATACATTAAACACACTACGAGAAAAAGCTGCGCCGTTCTTTAATTAACTAAAGTTACTTTGGCGCCATCTAATTTCGCAGAGCGAAATAAATCTTCATTAGTTGTATTTCATTAAGCTTTCCTTTTTTTCCCGCCCTTAGCTTCGGCCGGCACCGGCTTTAAACTCTTATAGCGAGCTTCCAAGTTTTTATCAGGAAAAGCAGTTTATTCTCCTGAAAGGTCAGCGCAACGTCAATGGAACTAGAGGCTTATTTAAAGATTGAAAAGGTTTAGAAGAAGCATCTACAAAGAATGCGCGCGCGGTACTTTGTGCGGAAAGAATATACGGCCTCGTAAATAATTTTTAAGGTGTAAACTGCGCTTAACGTTGCAGTAACGGTATTTTCATTCTTAACAAAAGAAAATTCTGCCGTTAACGGTTGCAAATATATATTATATATATATATATATATAGATTTAATATGTTTACGAGAAGGAAAAAGTAATGTTACATCGCATTTGCAAATGAAACAGAGCTTGTGCAAGTGGTGATAGCAAATATTTAGATAAGTTTATCTCAATACAAATTTAGATAAAAACGTATCTTTATATAAAAAGAAAGGTAACAAATATATTTTGATAAATATTTGTATTTGTCTAAAACTACCTATATATATAGATATTCGTTATTAAATTAATTAATTAAAGTATTTAACAAAGTAATCTAATTTATTTTATCTAACTAATGCGTTGTCTAGATAAATGCGTATCTCGAAATAGAAAATTTAAAAAACTTTTTTTCTCAGTACTTCTTATTATAACTATTCCTGATTATAACGTCAAGTCTGATCTTTTTGTCACAAAAATTCTTTCTTGAAACTGATTACAAATAAACAATCGTTCAAGTCTCAACGAATAATTATCAACTATATAAATGTGTATTTAAAGTCCAAAAAGATGAATCAAAATTTATTTTTATGAAACAAGAGCCGATGAAGAATATGTCTTAGCTGATCAGAAAGTGATGCTCGGATGATATCTAGATAAATTATATGTTTTAGACACGTCTAAGAAATGCCGTTATCTAAAGTTTTAGATAATAAAATATCTTTTATCTTCTTCTTCCAGACATACGCATTTTATTTATAACTGTGTGCAAGTAAGAATGTAATTATATCAATACCGTTCATTAAACAGTGACTTATAATGTTGTAGCTAATATTGATTGTGGCCTACACAATAATTCTAATTTATGTATCAAAATATCGAAGCTGTCAATCGTACGACTTATCTCCCACCGCAATCCGACGTGCACATTCCATCATTATAATTAAATCAACGCATACCAATTAATAACCTTCCCCTCAAGATACAGTTCCTCGCGACTTCAAAATTAATTTCTCCAGAAACTAATCCGACCCCGATAAATAAAGGCCAAAAGCCCAAAGCAACAGCAACATTGTACGACGTCGCTGTCATCCTCCTCTCGAAAGGCTCTCTCGAAATTCCGACGATGCATCTCCCTGAAAAATAGCATCACCGCCGACGCACCAGACAAAACCCTTTATCGGCTCGCCCGCACCCACCAACATTCGTTATTCTGTACGCGCCATTATCAAAGATATTCCCCGATGTCTGCCCCCCTCCCCCTCCCCAGCCCCTCCACCAGCCCTCCTTTCATCTTGCTGACGCACCGACGCGACAGCGGCAGTCTGTTCTTGTTTTATAAATGTTTCATCATCCGCGACATCGAGCTATCGAGCCGCGCTCCGATAACCCCGTCACGATCCATCAAGCTTCCACCCCTTCCCGAGCCCCTCCACTCCTCGTTCCCCGTACAATGGCTCTCTCATTAATTATTTTTGTAAGGGCCGCGACAGAGTCGATTACACTCTTGACGTCTGCATTCAATGGTGGCTTCCACACAGTTTTCATCTAACCGCGGCCCGTATATATATATATATATATATATATATATATATATATATATATATACAAGTGTGTATGTGTGTATGTGTGTGTGTGTGTGTGTGTGTGTGTGTGTGTGTGTGTGTGTGTGTGTGTGTATGTGTGTGTATGTGTGTGTATGTGTGTGTGTGTATGAGGGAGGGCTGGCTTTAAAGGGTACTTTAAAAAGAGCTGAATCGGTCATCAATTTTTTTTCGTGCCGAGCCGAGCTGCTGCCGCCGTGCCGGTGACTCGGGCAAAATTTTTCATTTTTCATTTTTCACGCGGGGCACGAGTATTTTCTGGGCCACGCGAGATGACGCTTCTTGCGAATGACCTTTTAAAAGCGTGTATCTTTCGCTACTCTGCCGTTTTTTATGTTCGCGGGGACGATACTAACGGATGCGTATTTGTGCGGGGGTGCGTGGCGAGATTCGAATTAACGATTACAGGGTGGTTATTGAAAAATTAGCTGCCGACGATTTGATTGTTCGATTGAATTTTGACGTGATGGCTTCTATGCTCGATTTGACTCGATATGGTATTTGGTATTATACGGGATGACAGTTTCATTTTTGGGATAAGCCTTTTGATTGACGAAACCGTACGACGATTTTAAATTTATATGGCTTGCCCGCGTTACCCGCGAGATTCTTTAAAAGATATCGACGTATACTGACGTCAGAAAAAAGCTTTGAGTAGTTGACTTTTGAACATTCGGTTCGTACTTTCGAAAATTTTCGATCATCATTTATTTCAATACAGATAAAACGACTTACAAATCAGCAGAAGGAAATTTGTATGATTCCCCCCTCCCCCTACAATTTTCCGTTGTGTTTTGAAGTAATTGCTGCGTGTTCAATATCATGCTATCAAATATTATACATGATGACAGCTTCATTTTTAAAGAATATCTCTACATAGATGAAGTCACAACGATTTGAAATTTGAAAGAGCTTTTGGGAAGATGACTTTTAAAAATTTGATACGCGGCTTCGAAAATTTTAAAAGGACTTACGAATCAACATAAGGAATTTTATATAATCTTCCCGCTCTGCAATTTTCCAAACCCTCGACATCCAAAATTCATTCACCACGCGCGCTATAACCTTCACCACCGCAATTCATAATTCAGCATCAATAAAGAAAAAAGCCCAGCAGTCGCACTTATACGTCTCCAGCCGAAAACAGCTTTCATCCTCTCTATTTCTCTCCTCGCATCCCCGTAACAAATCATTGAAATATTCATCCGTAAAGGAAAATACGCTTTCCTCGCTCGGCTATGCCCGTACGACTATACCGTCCCTTCTTTCTTCCGCGCCGAGATAAAGAAAAGTGCTCGCCCGCGCGAACAAAGCGCCTGGACAAATCCTCAAAAGAAAGCCATATATATCCCGCTTCATCCTTTCCACTTGTAGCAGCTCCAGCCCCTTTCCTCTCCTCGTCTACGTGTGTCATGCATGTGTCTATGTTTCCTACAGCGGTGGCAAATCCTCTACTCGATGCAGCAACAGCAGCAGCATCTCTCGTGGAGAGTGAGCTGATACTCGCTCGAGAGGACAATGCACGACGTCGCCGACTAGCCCGCGGTTTACACGATGCGCGATGCGTGAGAGATGAGGCCAAGAGACGCACTCACACACGTACATACACGCGCGTGCACATATACATTGACCCACACAGCAGGCCTGGTAGTTCGTCTTCGCAGGCCTCGACCTCGCTCATATACACAGGCAAACACATATCGACACATAGTAATACACATACATACAGATCCATGTACACACACGGCAGGTCTAGCAGTTTATCTTCTGCTTTCGCGTGTCTAGCACTAACACACAGACACACTCATACTGATATACAAGTACATATCCATACACGCACGCACGCACACACATTAATACAGGCACACACACATACACATACATGCACTTATTTTAACTAACATGCATACACTCATATACATAAACATACATGCACAATGCACATACACATGTATACACTTACGTTAGCACATATGTACACATGCATTTATTAAAATACATGAATACATACACATATTACCACACATGCACATGTATCCATCATGCATATATTAAAACACATGTACAGATGAACATTTTTACAGGCATGCACAAATTACAACATATGCACACATGAAGATTTTAACAGGCATGCACATATTAACACTCATGCACAGATGCATACACCAACATCCATGCACAATATACATGAATGCACATACATTAACACTCGTGCACATAATTATTAACACTCATGCACACATATTAATATTTATGCACATATATTAACATTCATGCAAACGCGCTCAAGCACACACAAATATATACATGCATATACATACATATACATATACATATACACATATATACGCGTAGAAATACATACATGCATACACACAAATACGTACATGCATACATGCTTGCATATATCCACACACATATATACAAACATAATCATACATATACACATATATACAACCAAATAACATAAATGCTTGCACATACATACATACACACACAAAAACATACATGCATACACATACATACATATAAACATATACGTATACACATACACATAAATACACATGCATATATACACATATATAGACGTATATACACATACTCATACACGCAAAGACCTAGATAAATAGACACACAGACAAGAGATCTAGTATATTCGTCTTCGCGTACAGGGCGGCTCGCCCGGACGAAGACAACGATTAATCCATTCATCCATCCATCCATCCATCCATCCGTCCGTCCGTCCGTTCGTTCGTCCTGTCCCGTCGCATCCGGCCAGAGTGTGTCGCCCCACCCTCTCTCTCTCTCTCTCTCTCTCTCTCTCTCTCTCTCTGTCTCTCATGTGTGCACTCTCCCGCCATCATCCATTCTCTTCCTCGTCGCTGCTGCCGCAGTGTGTAGCCGGCCGATCGCATCGCAAACGCGGCTAAGCCGAGCTCTCGCTTATACACACGCTGCAGCACGCAGCCTCGCTATATACGCACCTGACCGAGTGTAAGAGAGAGAGAGCTCTGCTGCGCGGGGAGGAGGTGCACGGGCGCGTAGACACGAATGCGCGCGATACGCGAGCTGCTGCTGCAGATGAGCGTAGATTTAAGCGCGTGTATGGCTACGCGCGCGTATGGTCGTTCGGAGTATAATTCGGCGATTTAGTTGTTTGGAGCTCGTTTGGTAATTTGGTTGGTTGGGTGGTCGGTCGGCTGGTTGTTTGTTAAGTTGCTGGAAATTTAATACAGAGTGAAAATAACGTTCAATGCTTTGGCACTACGGCTTCTGAAAGGGATATTAATCGTAGTGTAATTAGTAAATATTGAATCGTGTAATTGTTTTTTGTAGTTCAAGGCGTGATTATGATGTATTTCAATTTTAGTATTAAAATAAGTATTTAGATCAAATATCTTTTTTGTCATACACGCACGATTTTCGCGTTTTTTCGTGCCTCTGAAGCGGGCACAAAGCAGCTGATTGCCGGCCGGTGAGCGAAAAAAATTTGTTTGCCCGCTCAAAACAAAAAAATTTCATCTAGCGGGCGAAAAGAGAGAACTTTTCGCACGCTACTGAGAAAATATTAGAAAATTTTGTAAATTTTTGAAAATTTTTCATGCTCTTAATATATTAAGTTGGTAAAGCTGCAGGTAATTTAGAGATTTAATTGCATTTGTCCTTACGGTCTTTGAAGGTGCACAATATGGATAAACTTAAGTATATCAGTTACATGTGAACTAAATCTGTTCAAAATCAATAGGTATTCAATTTTTTTCATAACAAATAATCACTTTAATTTCAAAGCATGATGCAAAAATTTACTATAATTAGGAATACAAATGGAGGAGCTGAAAGCAATTAAAATTGAGAAACGTCGTAGAAATATTACATAGACAGATACGCATATTCTCTGTTTTTTTACAAAATTAAGTAAAACCCATACTTTCCACACAAATTTTATGTATATATATATCAATTAAATAAAGAGATTAAACTATACAAAACAAAACTCTTATTTTCTTAAATATTTTTAGAATAATAAATTAATTTATTTGGGTACAATTAAATATAAGATATTAAAATATTTTTTTAAATTGTTCAAAATGTTTAAATTATAGATTATTTATGTACGACATTTTATGTATCTTCTTTTACAGCGATTTGTCATTTTTACTGCTTTCAACGCCACTATTGTATTACCAATTATACAGAATAACAAATGAACAACGTAATATATCTTAAAGTTTCTGGTCTAGAAATAATTAGGTCAGGACATACATACACATGCACACACACATACACACACATACACACACACACACACACATCCAATTTTTTAAAACACCATTAAAACTCTTTTCCAAGCTAAGAATTACAAAACACACACACACACACGCACAGCTGCTCTTCCTCCTTTTCGAACAAATACGTGCGCGCATTGCATACACAGATTAATTCCGCAGGCGGGGCTGACCGTCCCGGGGCCTGCGAGCTCCGTACTACACACTCCGGGCACGTAGTACTACACTCACGGTGCAGCGGCGGCAGATCGAGCCGTGGTCCCTGCTGGCCTAGCCTGCAGCCGCGCTGCACCGGCTTACACCCGATACCGTCGCACCACCACCACCACCACCGCACCTCACAATGTATATACATACACATATATACACGAAAGTGAGAGACGTAGCGGCATCGCTTATGCATCGCTGCATTATGCACCGCGCATCATTTCCCCGGGGTGCTCTCGCGCCCGACTACTTACGCGGTTGGTACTGGAACTAGGAAGGGCGGGGGGGGGGGGGACGTAATGAAAATTGGCGTTGCGACGTTTCCTGCTGCTACTGCTGCCACTGTGCACTCGTGTATAGTTGTAGGTGGGTGGTAGACGCAGGATCTTTAACAATCGAGCGGAGAATACGAGGAGGGGGTGGATGTGTGCTTGGATGAGCGTTTGCTGGATCGTTTGGGCTTTATACTGCGGGGTTTTATGGGAAAGGAGGAAGGGATAGAGAGGGAGGGGGGGGGGGAGCAAGTGGATGAGGCGAGGGAGAGGTGTTGTTAGCGCTAAACGGCTGAAAGTTAGTGCGTATGTATGTGCGTGAGTATTGTGAGTGTAAGTCTATTGTATTTAAGTTTGATAAGCGCTGAGATGCTGCTTTGATTAATTTTGATTCACTCTGAAGAAAGCTTTGTTATAGTTAAATGAAGTTTTGATAGGAGCATCATAGAAATATCTTTCGAAGCCCTAGGAGGCTAGAACACTGAGAACAACCTGTTTGTGTATTTATGCGTGAGTGCATGTGTGTGTATAATGTTTATGTGTGTATGTGTATGTGCATGTGTGGATAATGTTTGTTTGTACGTATGGAAGTGTGCGCGGGTATGTGTGTGAGTGTGTGTATATAATATTAGTGTCTACGTAGATTAGTATATCTCGAGGATGGCTGATTCAATTTACGGGTTCATGATGCGTTTTTGTTGTATTGCCATTATGGAATAAAAATTAATTATTTTATTATATGCACGTAAGATAATTAATGCATTGTACAAATGTATTTATAAAGAGCTTTATATATTATCTACTTTCTTAATCAAGACTATATTAAGTACATTTTTATGAACAAGTTCTTGTATATAGTTCAATTTTTCAAGTTTCAGATCGCATATTTAAGTTTACATAATTTTATAAAAGTATTTTCTAATAACAAATCGAGAATTGCTAGAGCACCATTCTAAAGTTTTGGAACAGTTCGTTTTATTATACGCTTCTCAATATACCTGTCTTAAAAAGGGATGGGCAAATTCAGTTAAGATTTGGTGCTTTAAAAATTTTATGCTATACTTCGAATAAATGTGTACCTCGAAAATATATACAGCACATTATTGTAAAGTTATGGTGTAATTCTCGGTATCGAGGAGACAATAAATTTTATGTCTTATAAAATGACTTATCTGGTCTTTAAAATAAATCTTATCTAAGCTGCTCTTATTTTATACCGCATTATGAAAGTAAATAAAAAAAATAAAAATATATTCAATGTAAATTTAAATGCGGAAATAATGTATTGGCAGAAATTTGTACTTTTATTTCGATGTATATCTTTTAATTCTAGTATGCACTAAACCTCACTACTTCTAATTGTCCACAATCCACGTGTAATTTCATCAAAGCTTCAAAGAATATATAACAAATCACTTCCGCACTTAAAAAGTTGAAAAAACAGCGCAAAGTACACAGCGCCGAACAAACTGCCGCGCTGTAAAATTTCTTAACGAACTAAAATAACACAATTAATTACAGAGTGCGACGAGGCTGAGCAAATTTGCAAACCCATCGTCTAAATTTATTTATCGCCGCCGCCAGCTCAGCAGAAAACGCCCAACAAAACACAAAAGAAACACCGACTCTAGAAAAAAAAAGAACAGAAAATAAAAGAAAAGAGTGTCCGCCGTCGAGCTGTTTGTACAAAGTTCCGCGTGTTTCGCTCTCGAACGCCATGTATATACATTAGACGAGCAAGAGAAGGATAGAGAGAGCGAGAGCGAGAGCGAGAGAGAGAGAGAGAGAGAGAGAGAGAGAGTTCGAATGAGTTGCGCCGGGAGATCGAGAGACACTCGAGACTCGGGTTTTAATTAAGTTGAAATTAGAGGAAGGAGCTACACTGCCCGGGGCCTCCTTTAAAACAGTTTTATTTACGCGCCACCTTATATCGGTTAACGAAGCCTTTGACAGCCGGGATCTGCTTTCCATTCTATTCCACTCGTGGAAAATCGATCCCGGGGATTCCGAAATAAGCCTAAAAGAGAGAGAAAGAGAGGGAGAGAATCTTAGATGCGAATCTCCAAGAAGATTTGATGGCTTCGGGTAACAGAAAATGTGTGGAATTGGGTTGTGTTCTCCTTTTTTCCCCTCTCTCTCTCTCTCTCGCTGTCTCTACTTCTTCATCGTCTTTACGAGGGTGAATCATTGATTTTTATGGGCCACTTTCGGGATTTTATAACGGCCCCGCGGGCAAAATGACTCTGCGGCAGTTGGTGGAAAACAAACTGCAGTAAAAAGAAAGTTTATATGAATATAGAAAAGGATATCGGAGGAGAGGCCGCGGCGGCTGCCGCCATTCGTTGATTATTTGCCGTCCGCTCGAGTTTCAGTTTTTATTGGAAAAATTTTTCGGCCGCGGGGAAGTTAGCCGTCGCTATAAAAGCGACCAGATTTTCGCTGAATTTAATATATCGATGTACTTTTTATATCGGGACAAATTGCTCTCGGGCAGTGCCTTCAAAGTTTTCGGGAAATTCATCGCTCTAATTGTATTTGCTTTGTAGCTTTTGATGTATTGGGCATTTTTATAATTAATTTTCCCGGAGGGCAAGTATTATTTATATCTGCTGCAGATATATATATATATGATTATGTAGGGAATTGTGAATGTTTTTAATCGACAATTAAAAATTGTGCTTATCGATTTTTCTAAACTACATTCAGGCGAGAAAAAGGAATAAATTAAATACTTTCCTTTGATTTAGCAAAACTGAAAAAAGGTATTTATTATATATTAAAAGATTATAGATTAGAATGAATACAGGCATTCTTTTATATTAAAACTTGATATATTCATTCAGTTTTTGTTATTAATTAAAATTCACCGAGTGACAAGATCAAATATACATTTAATGTTTTTAATGTTCATGATAATTTATAAATAATAATGGAAATGTCATGTGTATTTTTGTTTGAAAAGTAAAAGTAGGCTATCGATTTCCACATTGAACAATATTTGTTTCTTATTGTTCTACATTAGCACAAAATCCAATAAGCAATGTGAGATCTATTTTTAAAGTTTGGGTCCATCCATCGAGGAAATAAATGAAAAAGTTAACTTGGGTATTAAATTTTCAATGCGTTGCCTTAAGGCAAAGCGCTACTTTATATACTTTCTTTGAATAATACATACATATCTACCCGGCAGTATCCAAAATAAAAAAAAACTGGATATATATTCTAAAGGCTATCCGCAATCTAAATATACGCAAAATATTGGATTGGCCTGCGAAAACAGTTGAATATCCAAGCAAAAAATTTATAAGTCATAAGTAAGTATGAAATCTGATCAATACCTTTAAAGAATAATAATTTAGTAGCTTACATATAAAATGCTTACAGTTGAATATAATTTATGCGTACTTACCCTGTTTTATTTTAGAATCATTTGATTTATTATTAATGGTACGAACTGGAAATAAGATGAAACTTCGATTTAGGTATTTGATTGAAATTGCTACTGTCAATGAAGATTGACTTACCGAAGCAAAGTGAAGTCTCCTGTTCCGTAAATAACTTATTTACGCATGTACGTTAAGATCATTAACTTGAGTATTTTAATTTGACTTCAACTACAATATAATTTAATTATAATGCTTAATTATTTCTGAAGTAAAAAATTCTAATTATGAGTGATGCACTTCAATATGAATGCCTGAAAAATATTGACCTTTTCCACTCAAAATACCATTATGCAACTTAATACAAATTTAATTACGAAAATACACTTTCTTCATAGACAAAACCTTTTGTATATCGAGAAATTTCTTATTGGTACTATAGTTAAGAAAACTTCATTTCCTTTAAATTTTCATTGTATCAGTTCATTTTATAAAATATTTCATATGTTTAAAATAAACTAAAAAAACAGAATTAATAAATTTAAATTATTGCTTCTAACAACAAATTGTAGACGAAATTGTTTAAAATTATATAATGGTCGTATATAAGATAGGTGCCAAAGGCATGATTGATGCACGACCGTTCAGAACTACAGGAGGACAAACAACGTTCAGGCTTCGATAAGTATTTAATCTTAAGATGTTTAGTTATAAGAAAATGATATAGCACTGTATTTGGACCTGATGAAGAGTGTATAAGACACTCGGAAAGTTGTTAACATATTTATATAATTTTTAAAAATTTCGTCTACAATTTGTTGTTAGAAGCAATCATTGGACTCCACACAAAACAAATGTAAAATAGGGTACAGTAAAATGGGCTTGAATAAAATCTGAAAATCGCCCGTTTTCGAGTATATATAAGTCTTTGGTCGGGATTTCATAATCTATATCATGATTCATTTAAGCCTAGTTCACTGTATCCTCTTTTACCTTTGTTTTATGTGGGGTCCTTTATCAAAAGTAGACGTTAGAGTCCTTTTTAATAAACGAATGTTCCTATAAACATCTTACAAAACATTCCAAAAAATAGAATTATTAAATCTAATAGAAATGATCTATTGACCTTAATTTTTAAGAAAAATTGGATACTAAAACCGCTTATTGGTTATAGTTATTGAAAAAAATTAAATTACGAATTATTCAGATTATAAACTCAATGCACATTATATAAAGTATCAAATAGTTTCCTACTACCCACTTAATAAACCATACTCGAACTAGCAGAGTAAAATCCAACTAAACTCATTCTTATATTAAGATCGATACTTGAGAATTCTAAATGCAACTTCATTGTCGATTTCAATCACTGCTTATTTAATATTTAAATAGAGAATTCTAATTGTGAATTATAAAATTCTATACACGTGTCTGACTTATATTTGACATTTCTACTTAAAACTGAATTATTAAAAAGACTATTAAAAATTTTCTAATATACATTTTAAAAATAAAATTTATATTGCAAAAAAACTTATTGGTTATTGCTCATTTCTATTGAAAAAAATTTTAACCTTTCAAAATTATAATTTTGTAACTACTCTACTTTTTTTTATAAAAATACACTGTATTTCACTAATTTCAAACTCAATGCCATCAAAAAAGAAAATGAAAACTGAGCTGAATGTTAAAATCTTTATTTAAAAGTTCCAAATATGTTTTTAATATTAATTTAATTTACTGCTTAATTAGCTTTTTAAATAAAGAGTTACTCCAAATCATGAGTGGTAACTTTAATCACAAATTATTATTTACAAAAATTCGTTTATTAGCTTTTTGTTATTGAAGAAGGCATACTTTTATAAATTGTGCCCATTTGTATGTTTTTATATAAAGTCTCATGCCTAGTTATCAATAAAAAAAATTTGTAACAATAAGATCAACGCAACAATTTACGTAAGAAAAAATAATAAGTAATTTGATTCCGACCAAGAATTAAATCCGTTATGATACTACGTTATACGGATTCAAACTCATATAGCGCGTTATACAAGCGATCAACCAATTTCCCACTATCCGCTAGATCAACCGTGCTCGAACGACCAGTCCCTCAAAAAAGTCAAACCGAACTAGCTGTATAATCGGGCTTCTTGTTCCACCGGAGCGCACTACCTACGCCACTGGAGTCAAGTTCATCTCAAGACACCAAGAAACCAAGAAACCAAGAAACCGAGAAACCAAGCGAGAAAGAGAAAGAGAGAGAGAGAGAGAGAAAGTGGATCATCTCTCTCGGCTGCAATCACGCTGGGCAGCAAGCACTCGCGTTAAATTCGCAAAATTCGCTCTTCGAGTAGTAGACTCTCTCTCGGCCTCCGAGCGGAAGACGCTCTCTATATATAGCAGGGCGAAATTCGAGCCGGGAGAGAAAGAGAGAGAGAGAGAGAGAGGGAGAGAGAGAGAGAGCGAGAGAGGGAGAAAGGAGTAGCTCAGCTCGGCCCTGGGTTAATCCATTACTGCAGTTACTTAACTAACTCTTCCGTCTCCATTGTTTAAGATAATTCATCGCCAATTGAATTAAGGAACGGCCGGATGCTCCGCTCTCCTTCTCATCCCTCTCCTCCTATACTCCTCCTTCGCGACTGTAGATTCAGAAGCTACGCTTGCGTTTGTATAACTCTTTCGTATTATACTTTATGTATACAGTGCGTGTAAAAAGTTGGAGATCGTATCGTCTCACGTGAATTGCACTCTTTGAGACATTTCTTTATACAGACTTTGTAAGATTTTAAGGGGAGTTTAGTGATGCTCTTCATTTTGACCCTTGACCAAATGTTCAAGGTCATTTCATGGTCAATTTTGATTCTTCAAATTAAAACCCCTACTATTGACACCGGCAAGCAAAAGAGGAAGAAATTTTCTATTAGATTATGTGGTCATGACCTTTGTTATGAACTAATTGACTAAAAGGGCCATGATACCATTCTCTAACGTAAGTATGACCCAAGTATGCCTTCGAGTTGATCATTAAACTTGTTCTAAAGTGAAATTTCATCTTCCATTTTCTGCTGTCAGATAGTTTCCTTAACGATAAAGCACTATTCGACCTTGATTTGGCCATAATTTGATCTTCGAGGTCAGTTTGAGCCAGACTCATGACAACGTTATATTCTGACGTGAAAGCTCGTTCTCTTTCAATAATAATCGCTTCAATTAAAAAAATCAGATTTGACCTTGAAATGACCTTGAAGATGAAGAACAAAGGACAAAATGATAGAGCACTAAAAAATTCAAAATCGTAAAAAATTCGTGCAATAATTTTTCCAAAAGTGCAATATCTATCGCGATAATAAGCCGTTCCGGAACTCTTGAAACGCCCTGTATACAGCTCGTGTATGAGAGAGTGGAGGCGATTCATTCTGATTTGCACACGGGCTTAATTTTGCTAGTGTATTACCGGTATACACGAGAGCGTAAAAATACAACGCGGCCGCGGCGATTTACTTGCTATTACTCACGCTGCGCGCGCGCGCGCGCGCACTGGAGGGGAAGATTTACTTTGGAGGTCGAGGAGGCAGCAGCAGTTTTTCATTTGAATAATTGGGGTCACCGAGCGCGAGAGGAGCCTCGAATTAATGAATTTTCGCACGTTTCACTTTGAGGGGCTTTTTATTAGGTGGCTGTGCGAGGGAAAGTTTTGAGGTTAGCTTAATGCGTCGGGAAGTGCTTTAATGCGTTTCTTGTTTGGTCTTTGATGATTTGTTACAATTTACTTTCTTAACACTGCGAAAAAGTTTTTATTAATGTTAATCCAGATTGTAATAGTTAACAATCAACGTTTCCTTAAAACATTTTAAAATAATGGAAAAATAATGGAAAATAGTTTTTGAAAAGTGTAAACAAAGTGTAAAATAATAAAGTAAAGTATTGAACATAGCAAAAAATTAAAAAAAGTATAGAACAGATGTAAAGGAGCATTGTTCTTGGCAGTTAATACATTAACATATTATTGCGCTATATTTCACAATTCTATATTTTATATATTTTATTCACATTTTTAACACATTAAACATAAATTTGATTAACTTAGCAAGTGAATTATAAGATAAAATAATGGATTTAATAAAGATTATCAAAATTTCATACATTTTCTTACGCTTTCTTGCATATGTTAACTTCTAATGTATATTAATATCAGTAATATTCTTCTCTTAGTGAATAAACAACTTTCAGCAGCAATCTTGTACACACTTATTTTCACGTTGAAACATGGATTTTCGCGTATCTACGTCAAATGCAATATATATATATATATATATATATATATATATATATATATATATATATATTGCATTTGACGTAGATACGCGATATATATATATATACAATTTCCTTTTCTGAAGGCAACCCTTCGGATCTCACGACAATCAAGATGGCTTTTGATTTTCGTTATTAGCGCGCGCTTGCACGCGAGTGAAAGCCTCGAGGGAGGAAAACATAATAAAAACGAAGATAAGAGACAAAACAATTTCCGCTCTCGGCCATTACCCGTGCAATAACCTTACCGATATTTTTCCGGGATTCTCGGTTCAGAAGACAAGATTTATATACGAGATTGTACATCAAGCGTAGAACGTTTAAAACTTAGCATTAAATATTGTAAACATAAATCTACTTTTATTTATAATTTTGGCATAATTCTATTCAATGTAACATTGTATATTATACTAAAAAATGCAATTTAATTATAAAAAGTTATAATTATTAACACTTTTGGTACGGCTGAACCATATTACATGTGGCATGGATTAACATGATCTTTCTAGTACTTTAGAACAAAAATAGCAATGAAAGTTCATTTAAAGTTCAGTTGCATTTAAAAATTCTTGCGAAAGTGCATTATTCTATGGGTCAGTTAAACTAATTTTTTTTACTTAAAGCGATAAAGATATCGTACTTTTTTTCCTTTTAATGCTGAGCCTTTTTGATTTTATTTGGTGAAAATAACGATGGCGTTAGAAAATTCTTTAAAAATATATCATTCGAAGGGTCAGACAATTCGGTACTATCAGTTTTTTCTACACAACTGCAGAGAAAAGATACGAACCAGATACTATACCATCAAATTTTTACCCATTTGTACCAGCATTTCTTTACTTATTTTCAAACTATTGGAAACGTGGTACATTTTGGTAAAAATAACGATGAACTTTGAAGGATTTGTACCATTAAAAATCTATAGTGTATTTGAAGCTCTTCTTGTCAGTTTTACTTTTTGAGGAGTATCGTGTTGAAAAAAATGACGCTATCTGTATTAAAAATGAAAATTATCTCGAAAGGGTAGCATTCTAGTTAAAAAGAAATTGAATGGAAACGTTTCTGGATTAAAAAAAAATATAATATATATAACTGGGCTAGACTTAATTTTTTCAAATACAAATTTGTATTTTTCATTACATATTTAAGTTCTGAAGAAACTGTCCAACTGCGACGATAAGTTTTGCATGTGTTATAACTATTATGAGTTACTTCATGTGATAACTTATGAATGTATTATATAACCTTACATTTGTATTACTAAACTTAGTGAATAAACTATTAATAATAAATAAGATTATACAATTTACTCGTCTATTCCGTATAATCAACATTAATTTATACAATGCTACATAAATCTTTTGATTTTAAGCTAGTTTTTGTCCATGATTTGAACTATTATTTAATGACATTTAATAATGTCCATAGATTACCTGAACGTGTTTCATGTTGAACCTGTGGTGAAAGATGGAGATTGATATTTGAAAAGATGGGGTCTGGGCCAGCTAACCAGGAGACAGTACGAGATGTGGATCATGATTTTTTATGAAATATTTAAGAATTGTTTACTCATACCTAGAAATAAAGCCTAGCACCCGTAGTTTGTTTGAATAAACCTTATCTGACGAGATATAGTTAAAAGCGATAATATTAGCAGTATATTTATATACACAGTATTTTAACATTAATCATATGAGTAATGTTAATGTGTTTAGCCACCTACATCTCGTGATATAAGAGATCTTCAATCAAACTAAAATGCTAGGCTTCATTTCAAGGTACTAGTAAATGATTCATCAAAACTCATGACCCACATCTCGTACTCTCCTTGTAGGTACGTCCCAAAATGAAACAATGACCCAAAACCTGTTCAGCTCATCTAAAGAGCGTTTTTGAAACTTCTAAATTTTTTCTATTCACTATTTTTAGCAAAACATACTTCCTTTTCGATATAGACTAAGGCCTCCTGTTCTCTGAACCGATATATATATATATATATATATATATATATATATATATATATATATATATATATATATATATATATATATATATATATATATATATATATATATATATATATATATATATATATATATATATATATATATCAACCCAATTAAAATCTCCAAAAATCAAACAATTTCACGCATCTCTAAACAAAACGTATTCCGAAACCACCATAAACCTCAAGCTTAACCAAAGACACCCTCCCAAAAGCCTTACGAAACGAATTTGTACGCCGGGTTTTCTTTCGAAGCCTCGCCCCTAAAAGCTCCTCAATTACAACTTAACTTTTTCATTACATCCTAAACACGGCCGCTGCGCAGCTGCACCGCACTGAAAACTAGAGAGAATTCCAGTGGGCGCACTTGACACGAGACGCTCGCTTATACTCGCTTGACTCTCGGCCTTTGGGTGTGTGCAAGTTGTCCGTATATACGTAGACATATATATACGTAGATATATATATATATATATCGATCGCTCGCCCGGCCAAAGGAGAAAGATGCCGCTGTGTTATACCTCTCGAGACTGTGCTTCTATAGCGCGCTACGTGTATATTAAGAACTGCCGCCCAGTGCTGGTGCGGAGTAAATTGAGAGAATCGTAGCGCTAAGGTTTCATGATGTAGTGAAGAATTTTTGAGAAATTGACATATAATTTAAGGCGCATTTTATTATGAATTTCTGATTTTATCATTTTTATGTTGTACAATTTTTACGGGATATTTATTGTGTTGGTTGCGATGTTATTCTTACTACAGAGGTTTATGGATGTTTATTGCGAAATTTTCGTATTTTTATTTATAATAACTGTAAAAATTACATCATGTACTTCTGAAACTGTTATAAATAATTAGTATCTAATATCACTTATGCTTTGGTTGTTTAAAACTAAATATTTCACTTCCAAACGTTTCGAGAACCCAACGTATGTATTTCTAAGTATGATACCCCGAAAGTTATATTTTATCAGACTACAGAATTTATAAACTTGAGTCAGAAGTTTATTGAATGTAGAAATAATTCGTCTACTTTAAAACTTTGAGTTATAAGGCATTATTATTGTTTCCATTGCTTTTACTTCTTTCGCTTCTATTGAAGTAATTTATTTATATCAGTGGGAAATGTTGAGAATGATACGAAACTAACATGCCATGAAGCTGACATTATAATAATTAAGAATATTTAAATTATTCGCTTTATTTAAATTATTGAACTTATAGAAAACGATAACATTTTAAGTATTCACAAAATGATGATTTACAGTTTATTGCTTCGACATTACATAAGTCACGAGGACATGAAATATGACAGTTTCATGAAAATCATCCATCTGGGTAATTCTCTACAAAAATGTAAATTTATGTGTCTGATTAATGGGCTGTTTTATAATCTGTACTTTATTGGTCAGACAAATCATAAGTTCAATTAATTATAAATAGTTATTTTTACGCAATAGTAAAAACCTAAGAAGAATTGATTATCCAAGTGATCCATTCTTAAGTTAGTCTCAAATTTTAAACACCATGGATGTCCCAAAAATCTTTTCACCCAATAAAAAGTCTTACAACTGCTTCTTACTTTCTTCAAGGTATATATAATACTACTAAGTAAAAAATCTTAATTTTGTTTATATATAACAATTCCAGACAGTCACTTTATCAAAAAAAGTTATTCGTATAAGTACCTAATTTCTTTTCAGTAAACTACACGAAACTGAATATTTCTCTATTAAAACCACATACCCAAAAATCCTCCAAACAAACCGAATCCTCCTCCGCAAGACACCCAAAATTCCAAAACTGCCATAACGAAATACCCGCAAAATTTACGCGCTCTCAGACAATCGCCCGTCATACAAGCACGCGAAAGCTCAGTTCCGCGCTCGAACCTTTATGACTCCCGCGTCTATGTACACACGCGCATCTGCGCGTCTTCGCGAGTGAATGTATTTCGCGTGGCTTTTTACTTGTCGGGCGGGGGGAACGACGTAAATGCTATTACGCGATAAAATATGGCGGGCGAGGAGCGCAATTTGTTCTTTGGATGGCTCTCTATCTCAGCCGCTTTTTTTTGCGTCGTGGATGGAGGGCCGCGGGAGAATGGGTTGAAGGAGCTTCTTATGTTTCTGCGGGGGCGCGGGCTTTTTTTGGGAGGGAGGGTTATGAGCGTCGCGTGCTCTCGGCGATTTTGACTTAATTGAGATGTTACGAGGAACTACTGGTTGGGGGCGTGGGACTTTGGAGCTTTGGAGGAGTTCTTTTGTGTTCTGATAAGGGCTGGATGGATGGTTGTTGTTTTACGGATAGCATGGGAAAGGTGCAATATTTTTTCGAAAGGTTGTTTCAAAATCGTTTGATTACTACTACAGGTTTGTTATTCTTTAATATTTTATACATATTTATTGTTTGTTTCTAAGGTAATACGTTGTTTTGATCATTTTTAATTTTTTCTTTTAAATATTAAGGAAATACATATTTTAATATAGGATATGAAAGATACTTTACTTAAACAAAATATGTTTTACTCTACATTGCAAAAATGTTTTAAAAATCATTTAGAAGAGGAATCTATCATTTGTTAGTTTCTATTTAGCAAAGACGACTATCGTTCTCCACGATTCAAATTTTACTCGTGGTGAACGATAGTCTTCTTTTTTAAATGATTTATAAATCTTTTATATTAAATATTCGTATCTTGGAATTAAAAACTGTTTTCATTGATATATTCCAGGTATATTTACAAAAAAAAACATTAAGTATAATATAAGTTATCAATATACGACAATATTTCAATGATAACAAAATTTATAAGAGTAAAATGATGAATTTACATATTTCAGTAGATTCTACCCGGCTTGAGTCAGACATCGAATTTTCTACAATTATATTCTGTAATTTCCTCAGCATATTTAGTAAGAAATGATACTTTCAATCAGTAAATTGTGAATTCTATGTCAATAATTTAAAGTTAAGCATAATCAACACTTCAATTTTTTTTTGCACATTTGTGTTATACTTATATTTACTTTGAGTATACTACACTTTACTAATAATGCGATTCGAACAATCTGTATGTTTTCTTTGAATTTAAGTATACAATTCTAATATTACTTTGATTATTATTCTAAAAATAATATACTTGCCTGAGAACAAAATGAATGGATTTTTTACACGTTAACCCGGAAACGTACCTTCAATTACTATATATTCTTCTGGCACATGCAACTAAACAATCCTGTAATAAGTGTACTAAAAATGCTTCAGCATACCTACTAACACGTACACATCTCGATTACCACGAAGCACTTTAGAACCCAAAAAATCAATAGAAACCATGATCGACGTCCCGTCCTAAAAACTTGTGACACTCGATCACAACACTCACTCTTCCATAATAATCGAATTTCAATACAACAGGACACCTTCACCCTAAAAAAAGAAAAAAACGTGCCACACATTTTTTGCAGCGCGATACATAATCTAGACACTGTGCGCGCTCACTCGCATCTCTCTCTCTCTCTCTCTCTCTTTCTCTCTCGTTCGCTCGAAAAAAGCGCGCAACACCACGCGCGGATTAAGGTGTCGCACACGTACGCGTCGATACATCCTGTATCTCCCTCCCTTGCCTCTTTTTTTTGCGCTGTCGCGCCGACCCTTTTATTCGCCTCGATTGCATATATATATTTTATACGTATATATAAATATATATACATATATAAGCCAGGCGGTCGTGTATTAAGCGCGTATGTATATACCCAGTCGCTCGGTCTCAACTCGCGCCGCGCGTGTCATATATACGTTAATTTGTCAACGAATGCGCATGCAATGGCGGGGTCGCGTTGTGCGCGCGCGCTCTTTTCGCGTCTGCGTGGCTCGCGGGAAAATCGATCGCGCGCTCTCGGTCCAAGAGATGTTATACAGTGCGCGGCAAAAGTTCCGGGATGGCGTGTTCATTTGATATGAATTGCTGTTTTGGGGGAATACTGGATACAATATAGGATTTCGTGTATGACCTTGCAATAGATCCTTGACCTTGTTCTCAAAGCTATTTAAAGGTCGTGTATGATTTTTAAATACAAATTTTTATTTTTGACCCTAGCAATCGAAAGAGAGGGAAATTTTAGGTTAGAATATGTAGAATATGTGGTCATGATCCGGGGTCAAATTAGCTCCAACGTTTGAATGATTGCCAAGCGATACTTGATCAGTAAGGAAACTCTAACCGACAGCAGAAATCGAAACAGAAATTTTCATGTTAGAATATGTGGTCATTGCCAAATTGTGTTTATAGGTCAAATGAAGGTCAAGACATACACGAGCACTAAAGAAACTGTAACACAGCAGAAATAAAAAAATAAGGTATATGACGTTACTTCATGTGGTCAGAATCCTTAGGATAAATTCTACCCAGCCATGACCATGTATTCTAACGTAACATTCTCTTTATCAATTATCAGTGTAAAAATAAATATTTTGATGAGAAAAATTAGATTTGACCTTATAATAACCTTGAAGATTAAAATGAAGGTTAAACCATTGAACTTTCTGTTCAAGATCCTGTAAGTTTTATGTAGGGAAATTTTTATAACGTACAATTGGCATGAAATATAATACGCTGTTTCAGAATTTTTGAGACACACTTTTTACTGCAAGTAGTTGATACTTGATAGTATAGAAACACGTTAGGTAACAAAACTTAAAAAGATATTTACTAATATTTTCTTAATTACATATGTCAAGTTAAGTATTAAAAGTTACAGATAAATATCATATAATCAATTTATTTAACATTTACTTAAATATAAAATATTTTTTATAATAAATAATGCTGTTATAATAAATTTTTTCTCTTACAGAAAGCGTTTTTTAAACATTAAAATAAATAAGCGACTTTTACTAAAAATACATAATAACCTTAGCGAACTTATATTTTAAATACACATTTCAGTATACTACTGCAATATTTACTTTTTTAATTGTCTCATATTTGAATGTGATAAACTTAAAATTCTGCAAAATGAATACGTGGATCAGATTAAACATATCTATTTCACATATCGACAGAATATATTAAATTACTCTTACGTACTTTTATAAAAGTTAAATATATTACGTATTTTTAAAAATTCTCTACAAATAAACTAATATTAGTCTAATTCGTCCACACGTATTATAATTTCAAAACTGCAACAAATTCACGCCCCAAAAACAGCCGTAAAGCTCCGACAACTCATCGATCACACGAATTTATTTATATACCAATAAACACATCGATATTTGCAAATTCCGCTTAAAAAGAAACAAACGCATCCTATTCCTCACGCATGATCGCATGCACCGGCATCTGGACCGTGTACACAATGCACACAATATCCACACCCGTCGGTACCAACGAAATATACAAAAACCCACCCGTTATAGCGAATACTGCGCAACTGGGAGCATATACCCAAGAATACGTACACACATCGCTTGCCGAGTTATGTCGATCACGTTTCACTGCTCCACCTCGATATATATACACACACACACATATATTCCATAGAAGCAAGAGAAAGAGAAAAAAAGTCACCCAGCGCCACCTTCGACGTCGTCAAGTTCCCGCAGGAGGAATTTCACTTCGAGAACCCCGGAGATTTTTTGCACTACCGCCGCGCCGCCGTCCATCGTTGACTTGCAAATGCGCGACGAGACGTCGATCAATTTGTTTTTTTCTTCTTCTTTGTTATCGGGGGCCGCTCTCTCGTTGCCGATTTTTCGGATAAATTTACGCGGGGGGACACTTTTACTGGCGCGCCGCGAGAATTTAAAAATTGCCGGTGTGGTTTACGGCGTCAAAGTGCCAGCGCCCGCTGTGCTCGCGAGTAGACGAGGTATAATGTGATTTGTTGAAATATAGGAAGGATAAGGTGGGGAGGAAGACATTTTAGGGATTATGGTGGGTGTGCGTATGTTTAGATTTGGGGTGATAAGCGAGTTAATGATTGATGAGGACTCGAAGAAAAGTGTAATGGAAAATTATTTAGAGCGGATTCTGTTATGCAGGACTGTGTAATAAAATATTTTTTAGAATTAAACTACGAGATTTTTTTATTAATCAATACTAGATACTAATTTTTACTTATTGGTATTTGTTCGAAGATTTACTAGAGAATGGACTTGTTATTGCAGGTAATAAACTTTTTTGACTATTAATAAACGGTTAGATGGAATATGGCTTAACCCTCTAATGTCCAGCGTTGCTCACAAGCAACGTAAAATTGTTTCGTTTTTCTTCAATTTTCATATGATAAACTTAAAGTTTTTGCAAAATAAATATGTCCCTAAGATTGAAGTGAACTATTTTCGATATTATTTTTAGGACTGAAGACATTTTTGGCCGAATAGAAGCCAAGAAATCTAAAAAAATTGTAAGAGGTAAACATTTTTCTAGCTGTAGTAGGGAAGAGTATCCAGCTTAATTTGGTGAGAGTGCAAAGGTGACATACAAACGCGTACTCCTAATCCTTTATAGCCCAATTAATGACTGGAAAAGTAATTTTAAGTAAGAAAAACATAATCCGGATATCGAATTTTAATTTTCATGGATCTCACAAGCATAATATCCCACAAATTTTTAAACGAGACAATGCTTATATAAAATTACGTATCTCTAATTTCTTTTAGCTTGATTAATTACTGTAGAAGTAGTTTTTCTTTAATAATCTTTATCAAGGAATATAGGTTATGTTAGATTGTGCTATAATGACTTAATTTTAATTATTCTTACTGTAATTGTAAACTTAGTAAACTACTCCTGATGTAAATATGTAAAAATAAGGTTTTGCTACAAATTTATTGATTGATTTATTGATTTTGACTAATTAATTATAGTTACTTGAAAGAAAATGCGCGTGATTATACATTCAACAATCCTTTATCCGACTAGTTAACGAATACAAAGACATCTATTGAAATTCAATCTATAATCCTTTCCACCCTGACTCATCGCTTGTAATTTATTCCTGTCGCAATAAAAATCACAGTGCAGAATGGTCGCGTTCGAAATACACGCATACACATACACACTCACACACACATACATACACACACATACACACGCACACACACTCGCACACGCACACACAAACACACTCATACATACATCATACACAAAGCGAGTAAAATATATCCGAGAAATCGCGCTCTCCTCTTCATTCTGCATTCTTTTATCTTCATCAATGCCTTTTATACGGCCTCCTCGTCCTTTTGCACTTCCATTCGATTTCTCATCTTCTATATCTCTGCGGCGCGCGACCTCTTATCAAAATTCATGCTACGACTCATTCTCTCTCTCTCTCTCTCTCTCTCTCTCTCTCTCTCTCTCTCTCTCTCTCTCTCTCTCTCTCTCTCTCTCTCTCTTGTGCCACCAGGCCGACAAAGCCGCAATTTACATCGAACGAACGATCGTGACACATTTCTCAAACGGAAATTATCACGAACAGATAGAGAGAAAAGAGAAAGAGAGAGAGAGAGAGAGAGAGAGAGAGAGAGGGGAGACGAGAACTTATCTCCTAAGCGGTTCGATTATTTATAAGGACTAGTGGTTGAGGCAAAGGGAAGTGGCGAATCGCAGATGCGCGAGGCGGAATTCTGCGAGATCGCAAGATGCAAATTCGCGGCGCTTCTTTTTTTTACTTATCTTTTTCTGCTTTTTCTACGCGTGAAGAGGGAAAAGGTCATTATGAAAGTACGGCGGAGAGTGGTTAGATGAAAGGGTCGATCGATTAATGCTTTTGTTGTGGGTTGCGATAGCGAGAGGATTATTAATTGGAGTTTTATTTAAAATTTCTCTTTGAAGTGTGTATTTTAGTTTAAAACTTTGTGTTTACGCGTTGAATAATATAAAGAGGATACATAACGAATCTTCATATTTGTATGAGCTAGTAAATGATAAGCAAACAGTTTTATCATTAAAATTGCACGAATTATTTTGATTATGTGATTGATTAAATCTAAAGTATTAAAAAATTATTATTCTTTATTACCCCAACGTTTCGGATGTCTTCAATACATCCCTTCTCAAGGGCAAAAATAAATTATAATGGCGGTTATCGTAGCGTCAGCGCTATTTACAATATAATCTATTTAACTGGTAAAATCGTAAGCCATACTAATATGCACTTGGTCTCTGGAGGCCGAGTTGGCGCGAAAAATGTTTAATTCTGGAGTTTCCGATGGCAGGTCACGATTTTTCATAATTTTTCGCGCCAACTCGACCTCCAGAGACCAAGTGCATATTGGGATGGCTTACGATTTTATCAGTTAATTAGATTATATTGTTGTAACTAGCGATGATGTTATGATTAGCGCCATTATAATTTATTTTCGTCCTTGAGGAGGGATGTATTGAAGACATCCAAAACTTTGGGGTAATAAAGAATAAAGACTCGTAGCGATGAATAAAGTCTTTATTTATTTAACAATTCTACACGAGTAATCGAGCCATTTTACAATATAAATTAATTACGTCGTAAGGATATCAAAGAACCAAATTTTTATTTAATTTATTTATTTACAGTTGCATGAATTAAAAATCACCATAATTTTACATTTATTAACATAAACTTAATAAAGAAAGAGAAAAATAGTAGTATCTTAAATTTTATTATATGTAAAATTACGTGAATGTATTGAAATTTTAGTAAAATTCTATTATATTACAGTATTTCTCTTAGTTTTAAAAGAAATAACTTTTTTATTAAAGTTTAAATAATGAAATTTTAATATAGAATTTGCAAATAAAATATTGAATAACATTTGGAATGAAATCCGATATCTTCATAACGCTCAAACATAACTTTCAGTATGTTATAGTACTTATAGCAACTGGCTTGATATTTTACTAAACATATAATCTCATATCCAAAATTAATTGAAGTTTTGAGTATATTTAATTACATAATAATTATATTGAAAAATATAAATGTTTATTTCGAGTAAACTCTAGTCTTAAATTTGAGCTCGTATCTAAGCTTGTTAAGATTGCATACATCTTGCGAAAATTACAAATATTAGTAGAACATTATAAATATATAATTAAATAATAATTTCTGCCGCAATGTCTTCTACAAACAAATCATTTTTATCTGAAAACCAATAAAAAATCCCACACGCAAAGACGAAAACTGGTCAATTCAATCGATCATTTTCCAAATCCTCATTCCCAGCAGTCTAAAACTCCGGTCGACTAACCATTTCATTCTAAACACTGGCCATCCAATCGACGCGTGAAAATGGCAAACATCATTTAACGCGAATGCACCAACCTCCCATTCCATGCCCTTCAAACCATCGCGCGCTAACGGCATTCGCACGGAAAATTCCGCGGCTACCGGCCAACGCTCTCTCTCTCTCTCTCTCTCTCTCTCTCTCCTCCACGGTTCGTTATAGCAATATTGTATCGTAATTAGCGAAGCGGGCATTGCAATTGCATAATATGCCAATAGCAGCCCCCGCGCATAGCCGCAACCAACGTGTGTGTGTGTGTACACGCGTGCCGTGCATTATTCATTTCGCGATAAAGACCGCGCGCGCGTATAGCGGTGAAAAGAATCGAAAGGGTCTGCTGCTGGTGCTGCTGCGATCGACGCGAATCCGTCCGTGGGAATTTATGCGCGTGTACATACCTGCGCGTGTAGGTACAGTGCCTGTCGAAAGTTTTGGAAAGCAACGTTGTTTCGTATCGACTGCTTATTTGAAAAAATGCTCTGTACAGAATTTATGGAATTTTTAATGGGGAATTTTCACTGGTATTAATTCATTTTGACCTTGATTTTATATTCAAGGTTATTTCAAGGTCAAAATAAGTTTTTTAAATCGACCCTAAGAGTTATGACCACGTGCAGTAGCGAGGATTAACTTCCTTTCTTGAGTTCTACTGTCGAGCAGGTAATTTACCGGCGAAGACTTGATCTGGTTTTGGTTCCTGAGCCAAATTCGACCCATGGTCATGACTATACGTGACACATACATACAAACTTTAACGTGAAATTTTCTCTCTTCTGCAGTTTGCCAGAGTTTTCTTACTGATCAAGTATTAAGATTTCTGATTTTTTAAATGAAACACTTACTTTTTATCATGTACCGAATCAGGGTCAAGTCATACTTGACCAGAAATGAAACCGTCCGACAGATGAAATTGAAAAAAAAAGTTTGTTGACATGGTCATGGCCCTTAGGATCAATTTGAAATCAGATTTGACCTTGAAATAGTTGATCAGTAAGAAAACTCTGGCTGACAGAAGAAATTGAGAGACAATTTCACGTTTGAACATGTGATCATGACCCTGGATCAAATCAAGGTCAAGTCATATTTGACTAGTAAGGAAACTGCATGACAGCAGAAATCGAAAATAGAAGATATTTTACGTTAGTGTGTATGTGATGATAATCCATAGGGTTTATTTGAAAACTTATCCTTGACCTTGAATTAACTTTGAAGATGAAGGATCAAAATAAAGATTACCAACGAATTCCCCGCTCGAAATCCTATCAATTCCATAAAGGACATTTATTCAAAGTCCAATTTAAATAAATTAGTACCTCATTCGTTAACTTTTGACGCGCACTGTATATGAACGATAATTAAATGAACGGAGCGCCGCGGATGTATTATAAGCGTAATAAGCGAGGCGGTGAGCGAGCGTATGTGCCGGGGCGTATACGAAGAAATGGACGGTAATAATACTTGCATATCGTAGGGGGAGTAGGGCGTGCGATTTATATGCGGACGCGCGCGCTTTTCAATTTCGTCGATGAACGTGTGGGTATGGGTGTGATAATGTTGATAATGGTCGTAGGGTTGGGACAATTTTGGTGAAAATTGATGAAGTTGTTGGTTTTCTAAATTTTTAAAGAAGCTCATTCATTTTTTCCGATTAACCACAATGATAATTATATCATATTACACAATTTAAAATATTCATGATATTTCTAATGTCTCTTTAACATTGCAAGGTCTTTCTTTACAAGGTTTATAATTTTATCGTATATTCTACATAAAAAATAGGAGGTTTCATCAATTTTTAAACCTTTTTAAATAATCTATTAAGCATATGGGTAAAACCTCTTTTTTCGAAACTAAATTTAGCGCATGTACAGATAATCCCAGGCAAATTTTTTGTTACTTTTTGACAGCAAAAATAAAAAAGTTAGTTTAGTTTGTACTTTTTATTGTATTTAAAATAAAAAGTTATTACATTAAAAATTTACATTTTCTAACATATTGATATAAAGTATACTTTGCGTAAACTTGAAGTTCAATTAAACTTTAAGCTAACTTACTTCATAATATAAAAGTAAAAGTATCCTGAAAGTTTAAACATGTTGTGTAAAAGCTTTTGATGCATGAAAATCATGAAAAGTTCAAAAATATAAACTTTAAGAAAATATTATTTTAAAGTAAATATTATTTAAAAGCTTCATATTTATTAGTTTAAAATTACTTTTAATAATATAAGACCATTAAATTAAGTAAAATCCAATGTTTAAATTTCAGTATAAATTTCCATTTAAATTATAGTCATTATTAGCTGTGATTAAATAAGCGAGGATAAAAGAGCGTGCTCTTCATTAATTGATTCCCCAAAAGTTTTCGAATGTTTCGGAAAATCTGTTCAAGTTACGATTTCGATTAATCGCGGAATCATCCAATCGAATCTTTGTTAATGTATGAAAATTCAAAAGCTCCTGTTTTCCGGCCTGCGCAATTTATCGAAAGTTCAAGCGGGCAACCAGGAGAACCAATTATCTGATTAAACTCGGCCGCAGTGCTCAATTTAATCATAAAGTATGTATCCTGAATATGGAAGGTTGAATATAAAAAAAAACAACAGAAATTAAATATAAGCAAGTACTCTTGTTTATTTCTATTAAATTCTTTCAGTTTAATGTGTATTAAAATTATTAGTTTATCGAAGTTAAAAGTATTTTAATAGACTGCGACGTATTTTAAATTAAACTTAGTACATTCAATATTCGAATTATCGGTGAATAATAGATTCTTCCCATTATCCGGATGTAGCTACCTATTTTAAAAGTAGATGCCGTCTGCAAGCATAGTTATTCAAAACATTTTCTTTTGTAAAAAAAAGTTTATTCGTTATTAAAAACCCTTCATTTTAATTAAATGCGATGTTTTTATCACTTAAGTATGATTTTTATGCGAATTTTGGAATTAGCGATACGAATAAAGTTGTCACCATGCCATGCGGAAACAAAATTGAATTCGTACGAATCGCGTTGATTTAAACTGAAAATTTAATTTGCATGCTCATTAGCATTTAGATGATTTAAATGATGACTATTAATATGAAAATTATAAATCCCAATAATTATCAGAAATATTATGATGTAATAACCCATTCCTTTTAAATAATACATTTAAAATGAATTCATTAACGTTGGACTTTATTATAGCGTATTAAAGAAATGTATTACTATAAAGTAATGTAATTAAGTTGGAATTATTAATATAACCCAAAGTTTTTTACTTAAGAGGTAGGGTAACGCCGCCTTTAAGTCTCTAAAATAAACCAAAGTTTGGGAATTTACTGAGGGTAAATAGAAAGCTTTATTTAAAAATAACTTTCAGGACTTTTTTGTATGTGTACTGAAGTATACACAACAATTATTCTCTAATAAAAATAACGGTGTACTGGCCCACTTCTGGAATCGTCTTCTTTTGAGCATATCAATTTGCGGACTCAATTGCTGGACCACTGGTCATCGTAGAGCAAAACGAAAAATAGAAGCATCATCTACACCATAAAACCTAATGAAGGACCTATTCTTTTTTTAAAATAATTATTTTTGTTTTGCAAAATGGCAGCTAATTTTTGGAAAGGTTAATTTTTTACATTAAAGTTTTTTTAATTAATGCTAATAACAAGAAGAGTTTTTTAAAAAGCATGGGTACTTTAGTGCAGTATATACACACGAAGATATTAGCAAAAGGAGTGTGCCCACAGATGCGTAGCAAATGAGGGGACACCGGGGGACGTACAAAACTAACTCTATTGTTTAGAGTGAGTAAAAATAAGAACATTAAAAAACAATTTAATATTCGGAAGTGAAGTAAAACTTTAAAAAACCGCAAAAATGTGTGCTGTTTTATCATTGATGGTTTAATTCACAACCGTTAATTCAACTAACTGTATGTAGCCATAATCTTATTTTTATTATACATTTATATTTTTATTTTTCATCTATAGATAAATTAAATCTGTTTATGCAGTTTTCGGTACCATTATTTTTTAGATTAATAATTTTAATTTTGTACATTTCACCTCGAATTTGAATTCAACAACATCTAAAATCACATAATTAGATCGTTAATACGTATCATTTTTACCCAGATCTATAACAAATAAAACATAAAAAATACTGCTATACATTATTTCATTAATTTTCAAATACCTTTTCAATCAATATTTTAAAATATCAATGGAAAAGTTATAACCAAAACATTAATATCACCGTTTACAAGTAATTGTATACTCTTTAAAATACAAAATGAAGTTATCATAAAGCCCCCGTTGGCTCGGTGGGTAAGACGCTTGCCTACCGATTCAAAACGCTCAATCTGTCAAGGGTTCGATTCCCGGTGAAAATTCTCGAGAATTTTTCCTTCAAGTTTTTCGTCATGAAAAGATCTCCGACTACGCATTGTGCTTTGGAGAAGGACGCATGCGCCCATATAGCCTCCTCAAAAGTATCTGATGCTAGTAAGCAGGCGATGGGTTCAAAAACATCGAAAAGAAATACAAATTTATTTACAGCCCCCTTCCTTTAAAAAAAACATATTCATTGAGCCCGGAAACATTAATTTTGATCGTGCAGTAAGAATTCAGAAAATTCACTTTTTTATATTCTACATATTATACAGACGGAGATTTTTGTTTAAATGCTTAAACTTGTCCAAGGTGGTGAATAAAAGTCAGAACGAAATAGAGTATTTAATTATATTGCATTATTTGACATGAATAAACTGAATATGTGTCAATTTCAAATTAACACAGTATTTCATTACGAATATACATAATATTTCTCCACATAAATACTTAGTCAAATTATTTCATATAGCTTATTCGATTAATACGTTGGTATAAAATATTGTTTCATTAAACTAAATATGAAATAATGCGATTATCAATCAACCGAATACTATAATTTTGTTAAAATTAATGTGTTATTATGTTCGTATAAAAAGCAAGTTCTCAATTTTATAAATTCATTTCATCTTTTCATAATTATATTGAGTAGTATTATTCTACTATCTTACCACCAATTACCAACTTTACTATCTCAGCGTCTATAACTTTCTATTCCAATGAAGTCATTATATCATTCTTTCCAGATCTTTCAATTTCAATTAAAATCTCTGAAACTCATCTCGTTAAATCATTAAAAATCCGTCGTCAATTCATTCCCACATAGCTTCCATAAACATAATCATCAATCATTAAAACTTAAAATTTATTTTAACGAGTCAGTACCCGTCTCGGTATAACAAAGGTTAATTTGAATATAGCATATTTATCTCATTTCATTACTACTATTTTAAGTTTGCTATTATTTTATAACACAATCCTTACGTTTATGCAGTCGAACCTCCCGGCACTTTGACTCACGGCACTGAGAAACTTCTGGCACTATGAATTGAAAACATCTCGGCACAGTGATGTTTCCAGGGTCGGTTCGACACATGTGCGAGGCCCCACACTTATTTACATTTACTTTAAAAAGTAGTCAAATTTTATTAAAACACAATTTTAACATATTTCAAGATTGTATTTACACCATTATATTTACGTACTTAAATTAAAATCAGTTGATATATTTATATAATATATTCATGAGTTAGTAATTTGTTTTTTGATTACTGTGATAATTTATTATTTAATTATAATATAAAACTGTTCAAAGCGAATAGCTTGGTAAAACCGCTAAATAGCGGAAACCGCGAATAGCTTCAAACCGAAAAATTGTGATAGTAAAATTTTATTACATGGGTTTAACTGAAAAAATGTGATAGAAAAAGTTTTCTGAACAGGTTTAATTCTAAAAAGTGTGATTGAAACAATTTATATAGTATACAAAGGATTAAACCGATAAATGTGATAGAAAAATTTTTATAAAAACGTTCAAGCCGAAAAAAATAAATACAATATTTTGAAAAAAGAATTATGTAACACACACACGCATACACACACACGCACACACACACATACACACGCGCGCGCACGCACACACGCAGATACACGCGCGCACAGCTTTCAAACATATCAAATCATATTTCCAACGCAATGTATTATTTTAAAACTCCTTTTTACTATCCCAAAGCCTGTCCTTCGATATCACAAAAAATAAAAACGAATAACTTCGCAAACTTATCCCATCTACGCGATCACGCAACATTTTCTCGGCAAATCAAGCCCACGACTATTCCCAACTTTTTTCCCAGCCACGCGTCTCCGCGCGCGTTTCTCATTTCTCTCAACATTCTTGGCGCGGCAGCAGCGCGGCATCGAAACTTGGACGGGGCCGCGCAAAAAGGATACAGCCCCGAGACTGGGAGTAGCGCGCGCTCGCGACTCTAACGACGTCCGGAACAACTTCCTCGTCCCGGGCATATTCCACGAACGCGCGTGCAACACTTCGCGGCGCAGTTCGAAGAGTCGCACATAGCTCCGGGGCCCGGGGATATGTGCGCCGACTGCGGCGCGACACTCTGATTACCGAGGAAGTGCGGCCTATATATGCGAGCGAGATGGGATTGATAAAATTGTTGTAGAGTGTGATTTTGCGGGTGATGTGAAATATGTGTCAGGTTATGGAAGTGCGAAAATCATGTCCGCCGTTGAATGATTTGCTACGAATGCCTGATTTTGAAGTTAAAATGTTGTTTACTCCTACTAAATTATTCGGTCCTCTTGAAACTGTACTGATAAGACTTCTTTCGATGTGACAAATGAAAGTTGAGTTATATTTTAGAAAAATGAAAAACAATATGAATGCGAGTTACTTAGTTAGCTTCTAAAGGCAACTTTCATTTGTTTCACTCAAGCAAGTCTATTCAACTCACTTTCGAATACATGTGCAGGGAATATTTTAAGTCAAAATTAAGCATTGGATGAAATTATCCATCGGAAGCTTATTTTTGCACTTTTGCGATATGAAATACATTTATTATCACACGTAAGATCATATTCTGTGAAGATTTTGAAAATTTGTTCTGAAATACACAAATAAAACTTAATTTGCTATATTAAGAAAAATGATAGTCCCTATACTGTGTTGCAATTTGATGCTGAAATGCATTTTATTATTGGAAAAAGCAATATAGCGTTGTTTGAAGTGTCGAATACTCGACTCGTTATAAAGAAGCTTTGCACTTTAAATTATAGTTTTAATTACAAGGAGTACCTTTGATTCTATATTTAAGATAAAATATAAATAATTTAATAAATATTTACTATTTGTTCGTTGAGAAATATCATATTGGATTTTTACGGAAACCTTTTGTTGCAATATAAAACAAAAAATCCTGTAAAAATTTATTTTAATATAGGTACAAATATTTGTTTCATCAAAGAGCCTGGTTATTTCAAAGCTTGAAAATTCTCCATGTCCAATAACTATCAAAAAGACACTTGACGGTAAAATATTTTTAGAAAATCGACATTTTTGTATGCATATTTCCACCCAACATTTTAATAAATACCACGTATAACATAAGAACGTAATTCTTACCGATATAGATTTTACGAAATTAAATCACATGTAAAAGTCATTCAAATAATGTATTATTCCTGAAACGCACATTTTTCACATTTTTACCACTGTGAAGAATGCAATTCTTCACCGATTCTACAATTTTGAACAATATTATATTTGTAATTGCCTTGATCTCATTCACTACTATTCATTACCAAATAATTATTGTTTAACAATGAAAGAGAGTAACGTGAAGTTAAAGATACGATGCAATATCCGATGTATGTCAAAGATAGAAGCACAAAAAAATAAAATAGAAAAATTATTATCTATAATTAACATTAATTGAAGTATAATAAAATACAAAAAAATTTTATTACATTATATTGTACACTTTTTACTGGAAGAAACACCTATTTCCACGAGATTCGACTACAAAGCGCAATTAAAATAATAGATTCAAACAAAAAAAAATTAAGTTTTTAATCCTAATTAAATGACTGAATGTCATTTTAGATTCTCAATTTCTAATAAAAGAAAAACAATACTAGTGACATCGAATGAAACCTTAAAAGTTAATCTAATAAATACAAAAATAACACATGTCAAACTTCACTTTTGAATTTCAGACTAATTGGTGAAATGACAGAATGTTATTTTAGATTCTCATTTCTAACAAAAAAAAATAATACTGATGTCATCGAACGAAACCTTAATAATTACTCTAACAAATACAAATATAACAGATATCAAACTTCACTTTTGAATTTCAGACAAATTGGTGAAATGTCTGAATGTTATTTTAGATTGTCATTTTTCATTAAAAAGTCATTGTTACAAAGCGTTCTCTTTGAGAAAGCAAAAGCCATCACTGACGACGTTGAATTAAACCTTAAAAGTTAATGTATTGAATACAAAAGTAACAAATGTCAAAGTTCCGTTTTTATATTTTAGTTAAATCGGTAAAATGGCTAAAAGGTATTTTACATTCTCAATTTCTAATAAATAAACCGGTACTAATGGCTTCAGCGAAATATAAAAAATGCTAAAATTCCCAAATACTATTTTACACTCTCCCGTCCTAACAAAAGAAAAAAAGCACGCTACAAACCACCCCAATCCTCAAACACCGTCACCCATCGAATTTCCTGCCCACCACCACCTTCCATCTCCCCAACGGATTCTAATTGCCCCTGCAGCCAGAATCTCCTCCTCCCATCGTCCCCTCAGCATCCCCTTCATAATATCATATCCCAAGCGGAGATAGCTCCGAGAGTTCTCTCGCAGACGGGCGAAAGAGAGATGACGAAAGTTTTCTCGTTTGTCAGTCGATCGTCGGCTTGGCGTCGCTGCGCGATATCGAAATTTTCACGCGGCGTTCCGCAAGATGCCGCGAGAGCTACGGAGATTTCGAGGCTTAATTGCTACGAGTAGAGTTTCAAGGTCCTGGCTTATTAGCGAAGTTTTTAGAGCGCCGGGTGCGGTGCTGGGCTTTGCGAGTAGTTGAGTTGTGAGCAATTTTTTATTATTTTTTGAGTTATAGATTTTTTAAGACAGTTTTGGTGATTTTTTTATTGTAATAAGAAAGATATTATATATTGCATATTCTTGATAATTAAAATGAACTTTTTAGTGTTTAAGACTATAGAAAATTAACCGGCTCTTCAGTAGGTTAATTTTTAGGTAACTTTGCTAACTAAAGATTAATAGGAAATTGGCTAATATTTGGTTAATTTCCAGTTAAGATATATGTTGAGAGCTCAGTCGATAATATGTGGACAAGACGAGAAGCTTTCTTATCGGTCGGTAAATAATAATCAATAAAGTTATTGTCGTTATCATCTCAAAAAATTATATTATTTGATTGATTTAACCAGTACTAAAGGTCTAGTTATCCGTAAACATTCTCGATTCACTTAGATGCAACTACAATTAATCACATAAATTAAAATATATATTGACTCTTACAAAGTGTAGTTTTTATATTAGATTGATAATAGCTAGAAATTTACTAAAAAGTATCTCATTTTAATCATGTTCTTATCGAAAATGTTAAGTTGAGGTAATCTAATTTGCGTTCAAAACTAGCTGATATAACGAAAAATCTGCATAGAACTTTACTAGTTTAAATTTATTTCTTCATTGATTCTAGCTAATTTTGTGTTAATTAACGTTTTATGATGACTTAGATCGATAAAGAATCCCAACAAATATTTTTCTAAATATATTTCTAAATGATTCAAGTCAGGATAAAAGTATTTTTAGCTAAATTTTATGTAAAAATCTAAAATTATTTAAGAATGTGTGAACTAACTATTTTGACAATGATTATTTATTAACAAACGACCGGAACGGTATTTTTCTCAACGTTAAATATATAACTCAATGCCAGAATAAATGTTCCATTTATACGCCCCGGGGATTTTTTCGCCAGCTTTTTCAGAGACACTGACTGAATATTGCTGTTTCAGCGAGACATAAAAATAAACCAGATTTCGACCATCTTCTGTACTGTATTTTATAGATGCCTGATGAAAGTATACCAGTAAATTTTATCGATCTATGATTTTACAGCACACTTGAAACTTATGGGCTCATAAATGGACCCTGTAGATACTAAATGGTTATATTAACTTTTTGAGGCCTTTAGAGTGCAAAAAGTTCGAAAATAAACTGAGTAACAGTACCACGAATTACAGTAGATGAATTCAGTTTATGTTTGATTAAATATGTAAAAATAAAACTTCAAAATCTTCAATTTGTGGTTTTAATATACGTGTTTTTAACACAACAATTTTGTGAATGTGCTTAATATATCTACAGATGATCGTTGATATGCGTGGTAGAGATAAAATTCATGGATCGCCTTTTTCTGTTTTTAGCGGTGGACGTAAATTTTTTGTAATTTTACATGCTACTAATGGATTGATTTTGTAGGGAAAATATTGTGTCCTATTGCAATACATATAAGTTTTTGGCTGATTTTGTATAAACGTTACCGATTTTATTCATTACTCTGGATTAATAGAATTATATTATTGATTATTATTGAGGAAAAAGGTATATAATAAAATGTTATAATAATTATTATTCTTTGTAACATGATAAAACATATATTTTATGAATATTATAAGAATATATATTGATACTTATTTACTAATTTTTATATTATGTTTTTGTTACAGGTGAGCAATCATATCAATAAGAATTTTCCAGCCTATATCGAAACCGTAAGATTAAAAATGTACTGCAAAATCATAATATTTAATATATTTCAAATAATCACTAAACGTTATATTTAGATAGAGCTTTACTGATTTATGTTCAAAAACTCGAATATTCTTCTCACATGTTCTTGATAATTGTCATGTAAATAATATTTTTAGATCTATAGAATATTATTAATTTGAAAATGAAACAAGTTACAGTAGATCAAAAATTTGCATTTGCAAATATTTGTTCTTAAATGTAAAAATAAAAGTTTAAATCGAATTCCTTGCAACTCTATTTTATAAAGTATATTGTGTGAAATTAAAATCGTTTGAAAGTATATAATAATAACAAATTTTAAGTATTGTAATTAGTGTCGAGCAGTCACATAAAACATGCAAAAAAAATCTCTTATTATCAAAAAAATAATGCATTTAGCTTCTAACTTTAAAATTAAACCATATGCTCCATTAAAAATTTGAACAGAAAATGTTTTGCAAGATAACAAATTAAAGTTTTCGAAGTCTTCCATTTAAAGTTAAACCTCTGTTAATGAACCAACCTTTTTTGCATCAACCTTGTACAAAACTGATTACCGATACCGATAAAACAAATAAACTCGACTAAATACAAATCATTTCGAATATTTCCCACCTTTCTCTCAGAATTATCACTGTTTACGATATTTCGTCGACGCCTCCACAGATTCGCCTGTATCGCCGTTTCTTCCGCTCGCCCGTATTTTTCGTACATATAGTATAGAAGAGCGAAGAGCTTTTCCGCTCAGTCGAATATAACGCTTTCTCTTTCTCTCTCTCTCTCTCTCTCTCCCTCTCTCTCGCTCTCTCTCGCTCTCTCTCCCTCCCCCTCCCTCTCTCTCGGTATCAATTCACCCGGGCTCGTCTTTCTCCCGGCAACTTTTAACAAGCATGAAAATTTATATCGCGATCGCGCGCGCGCAAAGTTTTAAGTACACTTTTGTTACCAAGAGAGAGAGAGAGCGAGAGAGAGAGAAAGAGAGAGAACAAAAAGACCCGCGGCGACACCTTAGCTCAGAGAGAAAATAACCTGAATGTATCAAATATCACTTTTGAAATTTCCTCGCTTTCTCTCTCTCTCTCTCTCTCTCTCTCTCTCTCTCTCTCTCTCTCTCTCTCTCTCTTTCCGTCTCTCTCTCTCTCTTTATCTCTCTCTGGTATTGTTTCACCTGTCCCTATTCTCCCTCGTTCGTATCTCTGGAAAGAAAATATAAACATTACAGGTTTCATTTATGCGAGGATGTTTTTCTTTAAAGCTAGAGTTTGATGATTTCTTTCGTGGTGTTTTATATTGAGTTTTTTTATCGATGAATTTATTTTCGATTATTAAGGATTGTAATTGTTTTTAGTGCTAGTTTCATATAACGCTATTTTGTAACAGTATAATACTACCGAAGAATGCGTTGTATTTTAATCGTAAATTATTTATGTTTGCAAAATCATTTAATGAATTTATTATTATGCTTGATTTCAGTTTAAATTTGTATTTGATTGTAGCTGAAACTGTATATATTTAAAATTTATTGATATTGTTTTATATGCATTTTAAATGAAGTGAATATTTATTTTTACATCCATAATGCACGTACGTCATATCAAAATGACTGTAATTTATATTTAGTTTGTTAAGTACGTACAATCGTTAAATCATAATAGCTTTTATGTATAAATTATCAGTAACTTGATCAAAATAAAATTATTTTATTTTGAAAAGTATTTTTTCGCTCGAATTTATTGCATTTTAATTGATTTCTAATAGTATTGTGAGTAACTTAACCATTAACATTTGACTAGATAAGGGCTGATACAAATTTGGGAACAAAACAATATTTTAGAAAGAACAAAATGTTGAAAGTTAAAATACTTTTATTTTTATATTTATTGCCAATTATATTGTTGATTTGTTACAATAATTGAATCCCTTTATTATGTAAAATCTAATCAAGCTGTATCTTAAGTTTGTATACAATAAAAATGTCATTTTAGGCTTTTTTACGCATAATAACCCTTTTTACTACAATTCTTTTGAAAAATGCAATTTTTCTGTCATTTAGACTACCACAATTATTTTTTCTTTTTTTTCTATTCGACAAAAATTGAAGTAAATACAGCAAGTTGAAATTCGCGTGACGTTACCGTGTAGAATTTGTGTACGACAGTGACGTCCTGGAACATTGGAGTATATCTACAGATATCGAAAATACGGAAACTTTAAATGATTATAACCTAATAAATCTCCTGTATTATGAAAAATTAAACAATTCGACCTAATTATTATTCATTTCCCTGCCTAATTATCTTTAAAAATTAACATTCTTTTGCAAAATCCTAATTGACTATCTCTAAAAATCTTCAGCTTCAGCTAGTTATGCATTGTAATATTTTTCAAGTGGTAGACAAACAACTGTCACTTTGTTATTTTTCAAATGTTCCCTCCCTTATTCTAACGTCCCTTTACACTGCAATCGCCCCTACGCAATGTACAATACACAACGCAAACTCACGCCCCCCGGAACAAACATTCGCCACTCCAGCACATAAATACCCATTCAGCAGCAACATCCCAAAGCCTTCAATGCCTCATTCACTACCCCGGCAACGATCCTCACCCTCCCGGCCACCTGCAAATCACCATCGCCATCGTGAAAAATCGATTTAATATCCGAAGGCAGGGTGGGAACGAGCGCTCGCTAATCCCCGGCCGTATTTCGTCGCCGCGCGTCCATTTCGCCGACAAGAAAACGCTGCCCGCTGGGCAGCCCAGAGGCAATTTTGCTCTTAGCATTAATGTTTTATCATCGAGGCTGCCCACCGCCGGACGTTGTTGACGAGCCGAGCGCCGAGCCGAGCAACACCTGCCGCGCGCGTTCTCGATGGCACTGCTGGCCTGTGCTGTGGCCTCGGTGTGAGTTACGGCCTTGCGAGGATGTGTTGCGGAGGGTTTATATTAGGGGAATGGCACTTTTTGCCTCAGGATAATGGATTTATTGGATGGGGGGTAATTGTTGGCTTGATGAAATGCGATTGCTGTGGTAATTAATTGGAGAGAGGGTTGTTTTTTTTAATGTTTTATGCATTATTATGAAGGTATGGCTATACTATTGAATGGCTGATTCGATGAGAAGCATACTACTTACGTTAAATTTCTGGCCATTTTTAATGATAAAATCTAGATTTTTGAATACGGTATATAACCTCCTCCTGAGATAGAAGATTTCGAGAACTTGAAGTGTGTTAACGAAAACAGCGTTTATTATTCGTACTATCACTCGTAGTACGTAGTTTTTGTTAGAATAATGTATAGATTCTTTTAGTGTGGGAAATGGATAGGATTGTAATTATTATTTTAATGAAATGAACTTGATACGATAATGAATTGGGCAAAAAGATTTTTTAAATATATTATGCAGTATTAAAAGAATATGGATATAATATTGATCGGCTGACTCAACGATGAGTTATACTACTTAAATACTACTTAAATGGATTTATGTCCATTTACTATGATAAAATATAACCTCGTCGTGAGGGGATTTAGAAAATGCACAGCGTGTTTAACAAAAACGACTTTTTGTTAAATAGTCTTGATTCTTTTGACATAAGGAAATCATGGAAATGTAATTATTGTTTACATAAAATATGCTTGTTATAATAAGAGAATATAGAAACAGTTTCTTTAAAACTTTATGCATCATTAAAGTGATAAGAATATAATATTGAATGCCTGACTTAACACGGTGTTACACTACTTAAACGAATATGAAATTTTTGTGAGCCAAAAGATTTCGGAGATGTATATTATGTTTTAATGTACATGGCGTTTTTGTCGAGGGTTTTGTTACAATAAACAAGGTTGAAAACGTAATTATTATTTCTCTAATATTTCCTTATGACCTATCTATACGTAAAATTTAATAGAATCTCACTTTAACTTTGAAAGTAGAATGAAATTAATACAATCAAAGCTATTTAACATTTTAAAAGTCGAAAGGATAAACAATTTTCTGAATTTTTACATACTGTACAATATTTATTTACGTAAGTATGATCAATATTATGTAATAATATAAAGTAAAGCAAGATTATTAAAGTCTAGATGTAGAAGGAATATTACTATAATAATGAAATGTGGAAAAAGTTTGATTAATATTTTATGTATTATTAAAAATATGTGAATATAATAGTAAATATCTAACTTACCACGGAATCTTACCAACTAACTGAGAAATTTATCTACTGTTTCTGATTTTCATAAAGAATTAATAAAAGTAATTATAAATTATAATTGTTTATAATAATAGATATTTTTATATTTAAAGAAAATATTTAGAATGATGACTAAAATGAAAAGATTTTTGTAACAATAATACATAAATGTTGTTATTGTGACATATAGCAAGGATTGTTTTCAAACAAAGTTTTAGTTAGATTAGCCAATTCCTTATCTACAAAAATCTTTTGGCAATTACTGCATTTTATTTTATTTTTGAGTGAATTATCACGCGAAGCATTCCTGACACAATTAAATCATAAATTTCGCCAAACACCCTTCATCCTAATTGAAATCCAAAAATCCAAACGCACTCAACTCTCGCAGACTACACTCCCGACTCTAAAACCCCCGAGCGCTCCTCCCGCAACAAAGGCAATTAAACAAGCTTTATCGTCTAATCGCGCGCGCGCGCCGTCTACTCGCTTTCCTCCGCGCACCTCGACTTTCGACAAATTTTCATCATAGTTAAATCTCTCACTCCCCCCCCTCCCTCACTCGTAAAGCATCGAACGACGCGAGAGACGAAGAGCAGTGCTCGTTAATCCGAAAATCCCGTTTCCCGGCAATCGCGCCGCGCGCACGCTCTCAAAATTTTACAATCTCCCTCCCTCCGCGGGACACATGCACGTGCCGCGCAACGCCTGCGATATACGCTGCACGAGCTTCGCTGTTACACACGCGCAGGCGCGAGAGAAGTTCCTCGGTCGGCACGAAGGACCATATCCGGGTAATCCCAAGAATTTCGAAATCTGCAGCTAGCGCGGTGGAGACGCGGTTATGGAAGTCGAGCGCATCGGCGAGGGCGCAGGCGAGAAAAGGGCCGTAAAAAGCGCGCAGCGGGGGAGATTGCGCGAGGCGCGCGCGATCGCAGGTGCAGCGTGTAAAAAAGAAAAAGGAAGGAGGCCGGGAGGAATCGCGCGTATACTGCGAAGTGGGAAATAAAGCGGTTGAAGCGGGAGTTATGTGCGCGGGAATACGTGGAGTTTTGCTTGTTGGCGAAGAGCGTGCTTTCAATATTTTCGTTCTGCGAATGTTGTTCTTGGCGTTGAACAATTTATGCAGACATTTTTTGAATAGCCAAGGAGTTTTTAGGAAAGAAGTAGAATATCTTGATTCTTTAAAACTTGTTAAAATAAGCAAATCTGAACCGTTAAATAAATGAATTGGCCAAATAAGAAAGCTTGCAAAGCAAATGAAAAATTGGGCATTCCGAGGGTAATGTTGTTACCTCCCGCTCCTGAATTTCTTAGGTCTAGTGGACGACTCGTAATACCCATTTCCCCATTTCCTTTGCACGCATGAAAAAGGCCCTATTCACACATTTACTAAAAAAAGTACGATGTGTAACACAGGTGGAAAGGGCTTTTTCAGACTCGGATGATGATTTGAGCACTCACGTTCGTCTTGGGCGCCCTCGACTTCTACTCGTGATCAATCGTCATCCTCGCTTAGAAAAAGCGAATTTTCCCCTCTAGTTGCACAATGTACTATTGTATAAACTTTTGCAATCGACTGATATTGCTATAATTAATAGTCACATGCGAAATTTACCTTTGTTACAATGAAATGCCTCGTCTTCGCTTTAACTTTTATTATTAAATAACACAGTGATAATTGCTAGTAAATTTTAGAGAGTTCTACTGTGTAGAGAATTGTTTCTCTTATTTTTTCATACTAAAAATGTTTCGCTTTTCTAAACAACATGAATATTATTCAATATTGAAAGTTTAAGCGAGACTCTATTAAAGTGCCAATGAAGACGAGGCAAAAGATACAGCTACAGATATAAACTAGTAGAGTATTACAATACACTAAATATATATCATTTTATAAAAAGCTAAAAAAATCAATGAATACTTTAGAGATAAAAGACATTAGCATCGAAAAGTATCGATTACAAAAGTTTTCAAATAAACATAATGTATGTTAAAAACAGCATCTTACAAAAGATAGAAAATACTTAAAAGAAATCTAGATACATTTGTGCCTACACACATTCATGAAAAAGAGTACGAATAAAGATAACTAGGCACAAAATATCTAGGTAGTGCATAGAAACAATAGTGTGTAGAAACAAAAATATTCAGAACCAAAAGTATATATAAAAATTAATCCTAAAAAGTCAAGATAAAAGGTATCTAAAAAATATCTTAAAAATTAAGCAACTAAAAAAAGTATACGAAACTTGTTTATCATAACTTAATCTATTTGTATGCGTACAGTATTCGAATTTTTAAATGAACTTAACAACTTATATGGTGTTAGCATAAAGCAAATTTCATGCCTTCATAGCTAAACTAAAGTTGACAAAACAATCGAATTTTATTTCAATATTATGATACTTGAACATTATAATATATTTCAGAAATATGTACTTATCTGCCTATAATCCCCCTGCCATTTTACCGTAAGATTAAAAATCTATCCGCCTAAAGTAAATCTATCTCCTTCAAAAATTCATTTTTTGATTCTTCGAATCCTCCGGCTCGCGAAATCCGAAAAAACGAAGACAAATATCATTGGACGCGAGAGAGAAAGCTCGGCCTGCGCTCCACGTGAAGTTGAAAATGAAGCGCAGAATGAAGAAGCAGTCGAGAAATGAAAACGGAAGGCTGGATCGGAAAATAGCAAAGGCGAAAATAAACCGTAGAGCTGCGCGGAAATCAGAGAACGAGCGCACTCCTGCTCGCTTGAACAGCGAAAAGTCCGGTATAGCCCCTCTGCGCTCTCTCCCTCTCTCTCTCTCTCTCTCACTCTCTCCGCCTAAGAAATGGAAGGCGATAACTTAGCTCCGTGCGGACTCTTAAAAATTCATTCGCCGCCGGGCCCCGGGGGAATTCGGTGCAGCGATGCATAATTCACGGAGAGGCAGAGGCTCCTTCGCTGCTGCTGTAGCTGCTGCTGCTGCTACGTTTCGCTAAATTTTCCCAATAAATTATCGAGCCTCGCTGCTGCTACCGCTGCCGCTGCTCTCTGGTGTGTTCATCTCGACAAATTAATCGTTAATGCGATTTCGCGCCGAGAGGAGCCGGGAAACATTTAGCCGGGAGTGCACGGGGGGTCGGGGGGCATTATCATTTTGCTGCCGAGGATTTTTACTGCGAGGTGCGACGGGTAATTGCAGACGGACGCGATCGATCATTTTCGTGCGAGAGCGGAATCTTTTTGGATGATTTAAGGAGGGAGGAAGGAGAGAGAGAGAGAGAGAGAGAGAGAGAGAGAGAGAGAGAGAGAGTTGATGGGCGCTAGCAAAAGGGAGTAAATGGTGCTACGTTCATAACTGTTTCAGTGTTGTAGGATTTTAGTAGCTAGAAGAACTGAAAGTTTATATTTATTACAATAGTAAAATGAAGTAGATATGGATTAACAAGTTCCTTGAAAGCATGTAAAACGCTAAGTCGATTTTTACCTTACCAGCTTTTCGTCTCTAGTAAATTAATATTTTAAAAAAACGTCATTCGATGACTTTTTTTCATATTTGAATTCATATCAGAATCTTTACTTAAATTTTCGAAAGATTATTATTATTGACTATAGAAAAAAGAGGTTGAAAAATTATACAACCGTAAAGTAGTTATAGCTTTCTGAATCCAGCTTTGTCGTACAGTTAATAATGAGATCTCTTGAACGTTGAAGATTGAAGAAAGTCATAGCACAATACGTATATAAAATTTGATATTTGTTTATTCGTATATTTATTTATATACTTAAACACTTATTAGTATTTCATCAAAAACGTGTAATAAAAAAATAATACCTTGACCAAACCTTTTAATTGTAGCTAATGTCATAACAAATCTAATTACGAATATTTATTGAAATTCAAGTAGGATTTTCGAATTAGAAATAATTTCGTGTAGATCAATAATTTTTTATCTTCATATATATATTTAGACTATAAAAGACTATAAAACAATAAGGAGAATATTTTAGTACTTTAAAATTTGTACAAATAAATATTAAAAAATGTTTTTCCTCTATGTAGTTCTATCACAAAAATATTACTGAAAAATATATTAATTTTGACGTATTTACATGAAAGTGTATTCTTAATTAAAAACATTTTTCAATAAGTGTCCATTTGAAAAATCACCAACAAGTTTTTAATTAAGTGTAACGTAAACAGTAACAAGTTGTATACCTATACATGCAGTGCAAATTTGCATAATGGTTTTACACGGTAAACGCTTCGAAAGAGCAGTGTGCTAAATTCAGACTAAGTTTTCGAAAAAGCCTTGCTATGCAAACGATATTAGTCAGAGTGATACTTAAGTACCTCCTGTTACTCTATTATGATGATGAGAATCGATCTTGTAAATTAAGTATTGAATTCCTGGATGAGAAGAAAGATCAGTATACAAAATATAAACTATTTTTTCGCTTAATTTTACATTAACGGCATATATGCATAAATAAACTTATTTAATACTTGCATATGATATCAATATTAAAATTATTTTCAGTGTACATAATATTAAGAATATAAAATCTTTGAATGCGGACTTACTGTCTCACTGGCTTAAATTTTATAAGCCCAGACATGGTAGTATCCACAAAATTTCGCACAATATGGAAGAATACCGATAATCAATTAACAGTGTATTCTTGTAGACCCGTGATAAAGTTTATTTGCAAAATTGTGAAATTTTTACGATATTTTTAAAACTGAAGCAAGACTTTTGATCTTTTACTCGTGCTACGTCGATTAAATGTTCTTTAACAAGCTATAACTTTTCTAAATTGATATAGAAAATGAAATATACCTCGGCTTAGAGTCTTAACTATATACACAAATGTCGATAAATCGACTTATATCTCGAGAACAAAAGCCCATTGCAACCAAACAAAGGGCGCTACACTTAATTTTTAGATCCTAGAAACAACTAGCAAAACCTCATAAAATTTCGTTTTCCGAATATGTAACACCGTCCAAGTTAGCTGCTTTACTAGTGACAATTGCGTAATATTTTGGTTACTTGTGATACAGATATTTTATAATCATCATGAAATATTTATAGAACACTAAAAGTGTATAAATGGCCTTATACTTATTGTACAAAATTTGTTAGCAATTTTCATAAAGCTCATTTAAGCCATTTTGTATTCTTGTAATTTAAGTACAATAATCGAATTTATCTAAAAAGGGCCCGATCTCTGATTTTGATTTTGATTTTGACCCTATAAGCTTCGTGAGGTGCCATATTCTATATCCAACAAAACAATATCTTTTCTGAATACTTTCGAGTTAAAGTTAGATCAGACCCACCGTGCACAATTGTAAAAGAAACATCAAATGTATCGAAAACCCTTTTCTCAGTATATAGTATAGATTTATTTTAGTAATCAAATATGCAAATGAAGCCCCATATCTTTAAAAATATAACTGTCTAGAGTTTTTATCGACAAATGTCTGTATAACCTCGAAAAATCTTTTTTCTTTCCCATTACTTTGAATTCATTCCGTGTAGTAAAAAAATTACAAATTTTTCTCAAGGCACACACTCACATAAACACAAGCACATGCACACACATACACACGCACACTAATATAAACACACACACGCACACAAATAAACAATGGAAATACATATGAAAATATATATGAAAACGAACACAAGTGCAGTTTCAATTATACACCTACTGCATTTCAAGACACAAATGCATTCACACGCGTATATCAAGACAAAAGCGCACACCGCATAACCACAGATACACGTGTGCGCCATATTATAGACTTCTCCCGGTGGGATCAAGCAACCCACTACGTGTAATCACGCGAGCAGTCAAACTCCTGAGCGAGTCTCTCGCTCCCTCCCCTATGTTTACTCGCGAGAGCAAGATTCGTTGGTGTAGCATCGAAACCGATACACAGTCTGCGGTGTAGCCTGAATTTCGAGTACGCGCGCACGTGAATACGTTTGCGGGGTCTCGCGCATTGTTCTTGCGCGCCTTTGATCATTCGCGTGGACTCTGGAGCGAAGAAGTTTTCCGGACTTGTATACGTGTGGGATGGAGAGAGGGAGATAGAGTGCAAACGTAGAAGAGCGCGCAGCTGTCCGGACTGTTGACTTTGTGTGCAGGCAGTACGAAATGCTGGTAGAGGGTTCGGACGCAACGGGATTCGAACTCAGATTTCCAATTTGTTTGACGTATTATAGAAGAGACTGCGTGCGGACGATGATTGAATGGCTTTTGATTTTGTTGGTTTGATTAAAATTGTTGATTTATTGGCATGTGGGTGAAAAATATATTTTATATCAACGTTTTTTGTAAAGCCAATAAGGCAGATACTTTAGTGATTAGAAGAGAGACGTGAAATACCGCCACTAATATCTAGTTCGGCTATAATCTTTGCTTGTGTAGTTAAACATAAAGATTATGAAAAGAATTTTGTTATATGAATAGACATTTTTAATTAAAAAAATCTTGCTTTCATTTCAATTTTTATTATCTGAACTATTTATTAATGTAAATTGAAAAGTTGAGACTTTACGTTTTGAGAGTGTCGTGAAATTACCTGTATCCATCCATCATTTTTAGTAATATTTTGTTGCATAAATGATCAATGATTAATGAGCGTAAAACTAATAAAAAATAGTAATTATTTTTAAAGATTTACTCTTACATATTTCTAAAACGGAATAATTGGTAATAACAAAAAATGACAAAATAGATAATAAACTATGTGTGTATTTCCGCAGGAATAGAGCTTTTTGATGTCTACTCTAGTTTCTTTCATAAACATTATGCAGTACTAGGTATATTTTATTGTAGATCTTCAAAATATACATATACTATAATAGGGGGTTATCTGTTTAATCAAGTATTTAACCTTGTTCAAATTAAATGGTTAATACTTTAACCTATAATAAAAAGATGCTTATGAAAGCATATTCAAATGCTTTGGAGATTACATGTCTCAAGAATGGTACACGTTGAACGTGACTACATTAATCATTTCATTTAAACAAGGTTCAAATACATTTTATCTTCAAATACACATTCCCCACTACGGGCGTGCACATTTTTAAGATCTACAATTAATTGTACTATTTATTATATACATAAACAAAATAGCGGGGATACTGAAAAGGTACCATTCCCGTGGAAATCCTCATATACTTAAGTTTATAAATCCAGCGATTGCACATGCGTGTCTAGCAAATAGTCGATTTCAATATGAATATGTACAGCAATAATTGCAGACATAGTGAATCCGCACACGAGTCCAGCCAGAGAGAATAGTTACGATCGGTAGCTCAGAGAAACACATATATATATATATATATATATATAGAGAGAGAGAGAGAGAGAAAGAGAGAGAGAGAGAGAGAACATGAGAGGAAAATGAAAAGACGTATAGCGGGAGACGCATGCATGCATGCGCGAGAGCCAGACGCCGCGCTCGGCCATTTCTCCCGCGTTCCGGTCAGCGGGCAGGGCCTGCCACGCTACTTTTGTTTTGCCTTCATTTCCGGTCCCGTTCGCTTCGGACCTCCCCCTCGGCGCTGAAATGCACGCGCGCACCGCCATTCTGAAGCTTCTCCTGCAGACGACGACGTCGGCGACCGCAGCGTCGGACTCGAACATCGGCGGATGCACGCCGCAATGGATTTTCGCATGCAGCAGTCGAGGATCGCCCTCGCAATTTTATCCTCGCTCTGTCCGCGGGTTTTCATGCGCGAGTATATAGCGCCGCGTATGAAAAAGAAGAGGGGGGGAAAAACGGGCACGCATTGTGCGATCGCTCTCGTTCATATAGAGAAACGCGATGAAAAGAATCTTTAACGAACACACGTACGCACACGTGCATGTGTGAGATAAATATCAGTGTACATGGGCTCGCGTGCGGCAGCTCAATGGACTCGGGCGTTTTCATTTTTCAGAGGGTAGCGTTATGGGGGAGGGGGGGGACTCGTGTCTCGACCTCTGGCTCGCTGAATTTCGCATGTATACGACTGCGATGGTGGCGGATCCGGTGATACACTCGCTACCTTCTGGACCGTGTACGTAGGTATATACGGGAATGGAATATGGGTGCGCCTTAAATTTCTTACTGCTCGGACTCTGAGTTTCTTTGGAGAAAGAGCCATTCTTTACCTCGAGAACAAGGGGCCGAAAGCACAACAACAACAAAAACAAGGTCGCAACGGTCAGTCGAAGCGTAACCGACGTACGGACCTTTTCTTGGGATTACCCGTGAGCGGTCGTTTTAGAGTTTTTTTAAGAGTTTTAGGAGTATGAGAAAAACTAGGATTGGATCGGATTGGAATTTTTTCATCGGGACACCCAAACTACCATTGCTGCTCGTGAATTTATTATCAATATTTTCTTTGCGTTTGCAGGCGTTAGGGCATGTATTATAATGTCGTCCATGTAGACGAAGATATGTACACCTTGAAATTCGATCATTGCATCATCCACCATGCGCTGGAATGTAGGTGGAACATTACGCATACCAAATGGGATACACGCATATTCGAACAGGCCGTATGAAAAATTGTAAGTTATTTTAGCACCATCTTTTGGGTTTAGATGTTTTTTACACATGCCAATAATCCAAGCTTTTGAATACACCCACACATCTAGAGATTTTTGTAGGCGACCGTTTTAGAGATCGAAAACTTTGGACACGAGCACTAGAGGGGGGATCGTCGATCTGCCTCTCGATGGAAAGTCGTTCACGTTGAGTTTATTATGAGACTAGACTCTAACCAGCGCTTAAGTTCAGTTTTATTAGTTCGGAATTGGCCCAAGCGAAATATACAAGTTCGTGTTTTAATGGCTCTCAGGTTAAACTACTCGGAAAGTAATCAGTGCAACAGCGACGTTGAGAAGATGGGGAATAGAGGGGGTAGGTCAGTTATTAATAAGTAAAAGTGATTCGTAACTAGTTCATTGAACTAGATTATCAATTATCGGACAGCGAGAGATGGAATTGTGCTTTGGATATTCATGAGATCGTCTTTGAATGCTGCATTATTCAAGTCAATGGTAAAAGTCGTTTTACTGTGTGAATCAATGAGTTTATATTCTCTTTGGTTTATATAAACCGACGGATATTGGTTATTCTCAATTTAATTCGCTCTGTCATCAGAAATCGGGGATATTTAGTACTATTTTTATTTGAAATGAATTCGTGATTTGTATAACTTAATTCTCTCCGCGTACCTTGAGGGGCGCTGAAATGTAATACTACACTAACTAATCAACGCCGTCTCTGTAGCCTTCTCTCATTCACTTGCGGCAAAGCGAAACCTCCCATTCAAGAGTAAGCCACACATTCACGATTATACTAGTTTCTCCTCTTAAGTGATGATAATGTATATACTGTTACGTGTAACATTAACCTTTCTGTCTCTTGCATAATGTAAAAACTTTTTACACGTAAAATTTGCTTATTATTAATTTTTTTTCGCAATCTTCTATATCTACCCGTACATATATATGTATGTATCTAAATTTTCTTTCTCAATTTTCTTTTAGTTTTATTTTCTTTAGTCACGAAGTCATTAGTGTTTAGTAGCTTGCCATTAACTGATTTATATGATTTATATATTTAAGAATTACTTTAGAGCAATTTTTAAGAGAAAGCCCCGATTAGTAAACGTATGTACATTTGTTGATAATAAGCTATTTCATTTCTATTTTTGCATATTTTATTTAAGTAAACGTAATTTCCATTCAACTTGTACACTAAAGACATATTTTAAAACAATTTTAAATAATGAAATAAGGTTTTCAATAATATACATTTAATTTTTTAGTGCACTTTCTGCATTCTTTAGCATTCTGCCAGCAATGACTATTTTGCAAATATGAACAAAACTGGTTATTTTCGTATTCAAATAATTAAGAAATGCAACCTATTAATTAATTTTAAATAATTCCATTCATATTTGATAAAGAAAAATGGTTAGAAAAATTTGTAATATAATGTAAAATGGATGGTAAATGCTTATACTTTTCTCTTAGTCTTTTTCACATAAACAGGAAAAGATTATCCTGAGGTTTTCAAACTTACGATTTCTCAATAACGTGCAATCATTAAAAAATGCATCGCACTCCTACATCCACTGATTCACCAGCTCAAGTTCATTTTTGAATAAGTCAAAGAAATATGAGAGCCACTTTTTCAGAAAAAAAAACTGCATCTGTAAGTCGAATAATCTTTTCGACAAATTATCTAGTGCACACACGAAGCCCCGCAATTTCTGCTTTGAATTTCTGTGTGTCAAAAAAAATAGGTCTCGTCAATATCCAAATCCTTCCATGGATAAAAAAGCAGAAACGAAGCGAAAGAAACTCGAAGAAAAAACACGAGGCAAAATCCCACCGAGATCATGTATCCGATATCCCTCTTAATACATCCAATCATCCGTAAGATTGCATGATCATCATTGTGACGTGAGCAGCCGTCGAAGAAGAATCTTAATTGAAAGCCCCCCGCACATAATACATCTAAATCAAATCAAAACAAAATCCATCCCCACTCCACTTTTACACAAACAACCACACAGACACAGACACACACACGCGAACGTATCCCTTGTAACCTAGGCCTGTGTCTTAACCATACACCCGCAGTGTATATACCTCGCGTCGCGCTACACTGGAGCCGCGGAGAGCTCTTGATTTCCGCAAATTGATCGTGTCTGGACCCCTGAAAGCTCGAAAGCCCGAGAGCGAGAGAGAGAGAGAGAGGCAGGCTTACAACCCGGATTCACGGGTAATTTCATCCTCGGCCGGAGACGTTCCAATTAGGCCCTCGCGTGCGTGTGTGTGTATAAGAGAAGAGCCGGTGCTGTGTCCAGCGAGGAGTGAGAGAGAGAGAGAGAGCGAGAGAGAGAGAGAGAGGAAGAGAAAGAGCTAGTTCGCGTTCCATGACGGGGTCAGCTGCGAATGTTGTTCGTCATTACTTCGGCAATTACGCGCCTCATGTCCTGTCGCAGGTATACGCGGACGCGCACCTGCGCCCGTTTATCATGTTCGAGCTTGGAAAACACATTCTTTACTGCAATTTGAGTGATAAATCATAATTCGAATGAGAGTAAAGCGGTTATTATCTGAACAATAAAATGAGGATATGGCAGATACCAATCAGATTCCTACCCGATCGGCTCTTTACTTTTAAAATTTTTTCTTTGTAATAAATGGATATTTTGTATAAGAGATATTCTATGAATTTCGTATTGACATCAGGAATCTTCAGTAAATTTTTTTTATAGATTTCGCTATTACCTATAGGGGGAAAATGCTATTGAAAAATGTTGAACTATTCAACTATACTTTGTATAATATTTAGCAAATCATTTTGATCTTAGAGTTAACAATGAAACTCTTGAAATTTTAACTGAACATTCCTTGTATAAATATGGATGGCATAGTGAGAAATATCTTTAAAATATTTATTTATTGTAGAGAAAAAATTATAACTTATATAGCCGGTAAAGTATATAAGTAAAATTACATGTAAAATTAAATAATATTACAACAAATTGGAAATTCTAGGTAGAACTAGAAAATCTACATTCTATTGGAAATATTACGACTATAGCTAAATAAGTTAAAATTACGTGCATAATGTGCGGTGAACATAAATCCTTCATTATAGTAAAACTCCACGTTTGCATAAATTGAACTAGAAAATCGAAGCTTCAAAGGATCTCGCAATTTAGCCCAAAGACAATTATTTCGCGTAGTCTTTTATAAATTAAATAAACAATATTCTAGGCAAAGCGAATGCTGTGTTTATGTAGGAACTCCTAATTCAATATATTCCATTTCAGATATCGTTAACTTAACTTCAAAAAACAGAACGAGAATTGAACCATGAATTCACACAGCTCAATAGTAAAAAAAATGATTTTCCCAGCCGTGATCCCTTAATTCCCAGCCTCGCAATGCACAACCACCCACGCAAAAACTACAGCGTTCTCGTGGAAAGTGACTTTCAACTATTCCACGCGGAATGTAGCCTCCCCCACAGCGTAGTAGGCTATTTAACGGCTGGCTAGGCTCGCTCGCTGGTACGCGTCCGCGGTCTTTCGCATTATGCTATTGGCTTACCTTGCACAGCTCGCCGATCGGTAAGTACGCATGCGCGCGCACGTAAATGGACCCGAGCGACAGCTGTGTGTATGTGTGTGGGTGGGTGTGTGGGACAGACCACCTAACGAATTTTTTCGGGCGTGGCGCGGCGCGTTAGGCTTTACTCGATCGCGAGTAATTTCGTTGTTTCCTCTGATGTGCCGCGCGCGCTTTTCGGTGGGTGGATTGGGGTTGCAGTGGGGTGAGGATTTGGAGATGATTTTGGAGTAAAATGGTGGCTTTACTTGTGGAACTGGAGATATGGTGTAAATCTGTAATCTCATTAAAAGTTAATTTATTAATAATGATAGAAAGTATATTTAAAGTATATTATATAATTTAATTCGTATGAACGAAAAATTCATATTAATGAAAAAATATGCTCTTTCGATAATAAGAATTGGTCGATTTAATAACGCAGCAATATTGATAATAATTAAATAATGTAATCCTCCCTTACCGTATTATTTGTATACTTTAAGTATTTTAATAATAATTAAATATGTACTTATTATTTTGATAACGCGTTGGGGGAGGAATCGTTACTTCTTATTCTTCTCTTTCTCTTCTTTATTTCTTTCATCCTTTGTCGAGTATTTGCTAAATTCATATAGCGAAAAGATTTACACTCAGATAATATTAAAGAGTTTGAATATCCATTCGTCATTTGTACAATCGAGAGATCAATACACTATCTTTATCGATTTTTCTAGAACATTTTATATTTAAAAGTAAGAAGAATTAGCAAGAGTTCTCTTGTAAAAATGTTCTTCTTAAGAAACATTCTGCTCTAATATTGGTTATTATGTTTCCACGACTGCGAATAAACTATTTTTTCCAATTTCTTGATAAATACAAATTATTAATTTTAAACTACGTTTAAATGAAACTGTAAAAAAAAAACCCGCTTCCTATTCATAAAATAAAAATAGTACATCAAATGCATATTGCTTCACTTGTCTGGCCATACACGTTTTTTTCTACTTACTCCGCATCACTGTTACCAATAATTCCCCTCTACAAAAGTACGCAACTCCATCTATTCACTTCCGGTTCCACAACTATACGTACAAATCCCTAAAAAAAAAAAAGAACACGCAGCCACAGCTGCTCGAAAGAAAAAAAAAATACCACCCATGCGTGCATCCGCAGCCTTACCGCGCACACTCAAACCAAGCAGCGCTGAGACCCAGAGAATAAATAAATCCACGCGCTCTCGATTGAAATCCAATTTTTTATTCACGCATCGCTAATTCTCATTGGAAAACGAAGATTGAAGCATTAACCGGCCGCCCCGGTTTGTCGAATGCCCGCGCTCGCGCGTGTCCGTGTTTCCACACATATGCGCCCTTGTTGGATCATCCATTTCCCCTCTTTCGCGTATTTGCAGCCCTCGCCTGCATTCGCAACCTGCTGCTGCTGCTGCTGCCACACATGTTCATCCGTCTGCCGCGAAAATCTGACCCATCTCCCATAGTTTGTTCACGTTTGTGTATATGTGTGTGAGTGTGTGTGCGTGTGTGTGTGTGTGTACTCTAAAAAGCAACTGTAAAATTCAACTGCTCCGTGCTAGAAATTAAGAGATCGCTGTTGGATAAAATCAAATTACGATTCCACTTCTATTTATCGAGGTTAGATGGAATATAATAAAGCTTAAAATAATATTTAACTAAAATCTGCGATATGACCATTCGAGTCTGTATTGAATTATAAATTATTTTGCTGTTTCAAAGAGAAAGCTTTGTCATAGTAAAAAGAAACAAGTGTATAAGAATGTATTATAAATGTATTTTAAACCTAAAATACACTATTTTTAGAAAGTGCATGTGTGTATGTGGGTGTGTATGAGTATCTATATGCTATATTTCAGGAACATATACTCAACCGATTTTAATTTTATTCCGATCATTTTTCATCTTGCCCGAATTCGAAAAAAACAGTTATTTTGATTGTTTAATGAATTTTTACTTTAGTCATTGATTAACTGCAAAAATATTTTAAATAGCTTAAAATTACCTATTTTATAATATTTCCCATTTAATTGCAGATAAAAAAACCGTTGCCAATTCATCGGCACTTAGCTTTCTTAGACTAACTAAATTGTTCAAATTATTGTCTTTGTTCTAATAAATTCATTTAACAATGCTGTATCTCTTTCTAATCAATAGCTCAAAGAGGTGTGCATTTTTATCAATAATTTTTTAGTAAAAAAGCCTGTAGCCTTTTTTTGAAGATTCCGTGCGTTTGTAGTGTGATTACATATGGTTAGGTTGGGTCAAGCGTGAAATTTAGATACGGGAACGTCCAAATTTCATGTTTGACATAACCGAATCTTACGTAATTGTACTACACACGCATGACGTCGCAGAATCTACCAAAAATCAAAATTCTTTTTGATTCTAAATCTTCATCTAAAACCGAAAAAAATTAGCCCTGTTCGATAAAATATGACCGCACTGTTCTCGAGATATATTGAACAAAAAAATATTTTAAAAGAATATAATCGGAGTAAAGACTGGGCAAGAACTCTTCCTCTCTGAGGAAGCAATATTGAAAATAACCGACTTGAACAAATTTTAGCATCCAATTTTAAATTCAAATTTTGCTTAGGATATGTTATCCTACATATAGCTGGGAAAACTCTTACTACATTTGAATGCTGCACTTTTACACACATATTACATGTAACTTTAACCTAGTCAACGCTAGTCGCATTTTGCCCAATATTCAGATAGTTGAAGTTATATATATGTACAATTTTAAATAATTTAGTGTAAAATATTATGTAATGTGGTAGGTTGTGCAGAACGCACACTGGTATTCAAAATTACATTACCGTATTTTCGATGAAATACTATCGTGTATGCTATAGATGACGTCATAGTAATATAAGTGTCATAAGACAAGATATAGAAAACAGAAAAAAATCTCTACACAGTAGGTCTTTTATATTTTTTATATATTTTGATGACACCTCTAAATACTATACGATCAGTATAGCGTGCATTTCGTGAAAATACTATAGCATGCTTTATAGTGCATAGTATGGGATTATTACATATGGATTAGCTGTTAATTTTTACAACATCCAGTAATGTATATTATTGACACGTTTTACGTATTTTTACATCTGCGACGGGGTTTTTGCGTTAGTTTGTCTACGTAGACAAACTAATAACTAATATATATATATATATATATATATATATATATATATATATATATATGTATCTGTGTGTAAGTATGTGTGTGTAGTGTGTGTGTGCATGTATTGTCTGTTCGTATATAGATGCGAGTATATGTGTGTGTGCGTGTTTATGTATATCTGTATATGCATACACGTATGTTCATTTATGAGCATCTGTTTTGAACACACGCTAGTCTCAGGGCGCATCACGCCTGCGTGGGTGTGCGAGCATCTGTGCGCGCCCACTTGTACCGGACAGCAGCTTACCATCCGCGCGATTCGGCGTTACGAGGAGCGCGATGCTCTCTGCACAAGCCAAGAAATCGATCGATTGTCTCTCTCTCCCTCTCTTTCTCTTTTCCCCCTTTTCCCCCTTTTTCCGCTCACCCCACGTCGTATACCCTTTAAACTCTCTCTTTCTCCGCTGCTCTTGTACTCGTATCGCTTCGCTCGGACGTACGCCGCGAGGGCGGAGAAAAAGGCGGCTACACTAATAAATATCGGGCGAGCGACGCGGGCGAATTCACCTCACGGATTTTCTCTCCTTCTTTCGCACGCGCGCGTTTTTCAAAATCACTCGCTAATGCGGCAACGCTGCACATTCAATTACTCGGCCGCTTGTACGGCATCGATTTTCCATCTCGCGTTTACACGCGGGGTTCTGCAATTTTAGCTCGGCGGTGCCGAGGTATTATTAATCGTCGTGCGGAAAGAGAGAGGACGAAATGCAAACGCGAATCGGAGGGGGGCTGGGCATATTGATTTCGATGTAAGAATACGGGATGAGGAATCGCGGGAATTTGGAATACTATTGGAGGGGGGCTGTGGGTTTGGAATGGAATGGAGACAGTGTAATTAGATTGTGTTTAATAATGCGGGATTCAGGGATATGAATTAAGTTCTTCGTTTCAACAATTAAGTTAAATATACTTCATTCGTTTTGTCTTTTTTAAAGGACATTTATTTGTTCATCCCCTAAATAGATTTTAAATTTTTATTTTTTAACCTAATTTAAGAAAATATATTTTAAAAAGTTATAGCTGTAATCTGGAAAGAATAAGAAGATTTTTATGAGACATATTTTAGTGTCTAATTATATAAATTAGAAACTGTAAAAATCACTTGCACGGAATGGAATAAATGGTTTTTAATCTTTCAAAACTCACATTTGACGGCTTTAGTTTTTAAGTTTAATAATAGCTATCAACCAAAATCTTGCACACGAATTCAAGTTGAAACGCGTACTTAATAAGTTGTAACGGATGAAAGGGTTTATTCTACAATCGGAAGGAAACTTCAAGTATTCAATTAAATTCTAAGTTATAACAGAACATATTGTAAACATATATGGAAAAAACTTTACAAGTATAATATTGTGTAATAACCCTTTTAAAAATAATTTTTTAATCTTTAAAAATTTAAGTAGTATTATTTTTACTTATTAAGAATTATTTCTGCATTACTAATCGTTTCAAAAAATATTTTATTTGACTGATAATTCTAAATTTTTAACAATAGTAAAAGTCTCTTATTTATTTATTTTCTTTTTTATCATAATAATCCTTTGTATGTTAAAATAAGATCAATTTTAATACTGAAACGTAGAGCGAGCAGATATAGGTTAAATAATTCGTAATTAACCAGTTTTATCAGTATACCCATTGCTGTGCCACTTAATTAAACCAATTAGAAAGCAGTATTTGGGAAATGTTAAAAGTTTCCAAACTGCATCCACTCAATTTCGCAAAAAGCTCGCACATAGGTATTAATAAAAGCAAGTGCATAATTACTTTCTGTGTACATAATGATGATCAACATTGAGCGAATATTTAAATATTTAATTAGTACATATTTATCTTGTGCATGTAAACTTTGACGTACATTATGCTTTTATTTTTCAACCTATTTAATTTATCAAATCCAACCATTTAGAAATTCTCTCACTATAATCAATATTAGCATTTACATATAATTATTGTATGTTAGTACTATTATTTAAATTTAAAGCAATTTTGAACCTACTTAGAATTACCTAGTAAGAATGTAGTACTTCTAACAAAGGGCATCAAATCAAATGTACGGAAGTTAAAAGTAATTTTAATTCTATAGCAAGTCACGCTTCATCAGTTGTATGCACAGTACTCTCACGCTAATGCGACTTTATTGCTCTTGTCTTTATATACATTTCAAGAATCAACAATAAACCACCACAAGTCTGAACAATTCAAATTTTTAATTACACATTTTCCTTGGCTTTATTATTAAAAAGTAACAATAAAAATGTTTAATTCTTACTTCTTCATTCTCAATAAGAATAATTAAAAGGCGTCCAATCGAAGCATCCATGTGAAACGCCTGAAAACCAAAAAAACAAAGGCGAAGAAAAAAAATTCCAGTCTATAATAGCCAGAGGCAATAGGAGCGAACAAAAAGCGAAAACCGCCATTGAAATTGAAAATGAGAGACTTTTATTTTACAAAAAAAACATCGAAGTACACGGTGCGATCGTGTATAAAGTTTCTTCCGTGGAATATTTAAATGAAAGACGGCGTGCGCTCCGCTCCGTCAAAAGCTCTATCTATCTCTCTCTCTATATCTCTCTCTCTCTCTTCTCTGCAGCGAAAAACAAAAAAAAATAGAAGAGCCCCTCTTGCCTCACGAGCTCGATAAATCGAAGAGCGAGCGAGAGCTTACGGCGTTACACAGCGGAGGCAGGATTGCGCTCGGCGATTAAAAGTCGAAAGGCTCGCTCGCTCGCGGAAAATAAGGGCACGAGTAGAAAGAGACGGAGAGTGAAAGAGAGAGAGAGAGAGAAACCCGGTCGAATTCCTTTTTTCTCTTTTTTTTTGCGCGTGTAAGGACACAGACGATGTATACAGAAAAGGGGAAAACTGGAAAAAAGAGAGAAGTAAAAGGAGAACTCCACTGATCTATTAACAACAAATTTTTAAAAATTGTGGCTTTTTTTATGTTTGGAATTTTAAGAGTATTTTGAGACCTGGTTGATCTCATAATTAGACGTTTTAACACACTTATAGACAGTCAAATGAAATAATTTACTGTTTATACAGCTTACAAAATTGAAAATTCAAACGCGTTTTTTTTGGAAACTTGTTTCTTCTCTTTCAAAACGTTCCTTGCGCATCCTATATCAATGGATCTTTTTAAAACTTGACGGAAATATCAGTTAAAGAAATTTGAAAAGAATTGTGAATTCTATTTTAAGGTACTCGTATTAAATATTTTATTTATCAATTGTTAGTGTTAGAACATGTCGTTCTTTTAATATTTTTAATGTTCAAAAAATGATTAATTCATTTTATACCATAACATAGAGTACAATAAATAGCTACAAGCTCCACTGTAATGTAATAATATATGTATATATATTATTATTATTATTAGTATTTATGATTGATCGTATAATTGGTGTTCATCATTCTATACGTTAAAATGTTGTTATCTATTGGAAATTTTAAAAAGGATTAGTTTAATTTTTTACAAATAGTGGAATTGCACCTTTAAACCATCCGTTAAAAGGTCGGAAAAGTAGAAATACGCAAGGCCGCGCAGGAGGGGAGAAACGGGGTCGAACAGACTCAAAGGGACGACAGCATTTAATCAGGCCTTTCAGCCTCTGTGTGTCCCTGTGTACCTTTGTATAGATATACATCTAGGGCCGCCGCCTCCACCGCCCGCCTAATTTTTTGATTTGAGCCGCTCTTACGTCCTTTCCTTTGGCGCCCTAACCGCATTTTCCAGCTGTGCGTGAAAAAAAGTAGGAAAAGAAGCTTCTCTGACTTTCCAGTCACGTATTCCTTAAAGAGATTGTGGCTTGATGTATTTATGTGAGGAGCAGCGCGCGTCCTCTGCTCGGGAGATACTTTAAATGTGAGAGGGAGGGGGAGAATCAAACGAGCTTTAGACAAAATTTTTCAGAGTCTCAAAGGGAAGTTTCGCGGGCTTTGAGTGATTAACGTTGCGAAATGCTTTATGTGCCTTTGTGTCTCGTTGTAGTAATGACGTTTGTTGCATGCGCAATATCGTAATGAGCTTTTAAGATTACAGCCATTTTTCATCCTGATTTTTAAGAATGTTATAAATTAATTTGCAGGCGAATCCGCTTATGAGGAATCGAGGTTCTTGCGAATGATATTCTAAATTTTGTTTTGTTTCAATGTTGAATGCATACTATGCTGTATATATACTCTGTAACTTTGCTTACAGCAAACTGAAAATACAAACACAAATTCGAAAAGTCCTCGGTTATACAGTAATATCTATGCCATTGTCGTTATATTGAGTTATGTGCACACAACTTTCATCTATAATTTTGTGTTGTTTTTGCAGAAAATCAGTCACACTTCAGTAAAATTTTACGATGGATACACTGGGCTCAACGTGACCCCAACTTTGAACGATTCCGTGCATGAACTATGTTTAACTTTTTGATTAAAAATTTTTCATACAATCTTAGAACAATGTAAAATATGAATACAAATTTTCTTTCATTTTTTCAACTTTTAATTCATATAACATCTTTTTTTACAAACTTGTTGTTTTACAATTTTGTCTTATGTTTAGAATAATATTTAAGGGAGAAAACCTTTGATTCATATTTTACATTGTTTGAAGAATTTTTAGTCAATTCTTTAACTTAAAATAATCAATAGTTCGGGTATGACAACCTATTTGAGCTGAAAACAGAAATGCTAATAAATGGTCTTCAATTTTAGGCTTACCAAATAAATTATAATATGGTATATATAACTTTAATCGAAACTTCTACAAGTTCCTATGAACGAGTAACGTAAAGAAATTTTTTATTTATTGTACAGTGTTGCATAAGTAACAGATACATAAATATCACTGTAGTATACAGAAGTCTTACAGTCAATAAGAACATTCATAGAAGCATTAACGAATTTATGACTTACTTCAGCCAGGAGACGTTACATTCAGCATTTTAATTTTATTTTAAACTTGTTGTGGCTTCTACTAAAGAAATATATTGCATATCCAGAATAGAACCATGATAATTGAACATATTTTCAATCTAATTTTTGTTTAAAAATAGCTCGTTCTAAAATAAAAACCCTTCGTATACTTCCAAAATTTATTGGAGAGGGTTGAGAAAGTATAATACAATAATAAAATTTAAGCAAATGATTTTTATTTGATGAAAAATTTATGTTACTAGCTTGATTTTACAAAAACAGAATTTTATGTTGCCATAATCTTGTTTTGGTGGGTGATATAAAGATTGTATAATGACTTATTTTAAATAATGAGCTTCTTCACGTATGTGCACTTTCGCTGAAAATGACCCATATTAAAGTATTAAATACATTATTTTGCACTCACAAAATTTTTATCAATAATAATTTACTACGAATGAAATTCATTGGTCCCTACAAATTACATTATAATCACTGCAGTACACTATATTCTCATAACACAGAATAATTCACACTTTGCTCATAAATACGATTATAAAAAATCTACTTAACTGTAGCCTTTTATTACAACACAACAACACATCGCATGACCTTGCAAAACAAGCACGCACCGCAGCCTCCCTCGCCCCTAAAAAACTGTTTCGACAGCAAGTCCCTCCCTCCTCCTCCCCCTCCTCCTCCTCTCTTCCGCCTCGCGGCTGCGTCGCCGGAAGGCAGACCATGCGCATAGCGAGTCAGTTATTTTCCCGCCTAGCTAAGCTCTTTTCCTCCTCGCTCTTTCGCGCACAGTATAATTTGCGATTTTTCCCCCCCTTGCATTTTTTATCCTCCTCCTCCTGCACACGCGGAAATTCTATCTATCTCCACTGCGTATACAGATATACACCGCGCGTATATGTATAATTTCGAGTTGAAATTATATTGGCGCAGTGGAAGTGTGTGTGAGAGAGAGAGGGAGAGTTGATTTGTGCAAGCGCATTATGAAGGAGGTAATAACGTAAATTGCGTCGTTACGTTTAACGGCCGCGAATAAGTCAAGTGGGGCCCGGGCGAACGTTTTTACTGATTCCCCGGGGTCATTTACGTAATTCTTTCTAAATAAAGTGCGTCGGGAGAGAGTAAACAGAGTGAGCGAGTAAGGGAGTGAGTGAGTGAGTGAGAGAGAGAGGAGGTAGGTCGTATAACGAGGCGCGTCGATAAATTTTATATTCTATTAAATCGGTTTATGGTATTGTAGCAGTTTACCCGTTTTAGCGAGTGTTCTCGTGAAATATTGTAATAACATGTATTGCATTGTAAAATGAAATGTTTTACAGTGCAGGTTGTTGAATATAAAAGCCTTGGGTGGAAAATGTACGTATCGTAGGGAAAAGAATAATACAATTTAATAATCATTTTAATTTAAATAACATTTCTGCTGTGTATTATTCATGATTAATGAAAACTTTTGTTGGATGGTTAGCAAACATAAATAATTGCACGCCTTTAAAACAGATATTTTCTTATTTTGTAAATTCATTAAAATGTAAATAATTAAAAAACTTCATTTTAAAAATATATTCTAGTGAGCTGCTCTTTTGCATTCATTATTCATGTATTTTATAAAATGCATGAATGCTTTATCTGACATATTTTAATTTGCTTTTCAGAAAGAATTATTTTGGTTTTCATGGATTACAAATGAAAGTTCAACGTAACCACTCGTGTAAACTATGACATATTCAGTTAGTTTCGAAGTAGAAAAACAATTTCGCGTCCTATCATATTTTTGTCGTATCTCTCATCGTCTATGTGTGTTATATTTGCATGAAAACATTCATTTCGAACTTTTTAAAATGTTTTAAAAATGTGAAATCAAAATTATACTATTAAACATACATCATATGGATCTTTTTAAGTGAAAGATTTAATTCTCTCATTTTTATGTAATATGAAAATGGAATAAAATAACTTTCAAATAAATGAATGACATGTAGTGCAATTATTATTGTTTCCAATATTATAATATTATAACATTACTGGACAGAAAACTAATTTATTACATTTGATAGGCCGAAAACTGTAAAAACTAAAATTAACCAAAATTATCCTGTATTTTGGATGAAATTATAATAAAAGAGGTTCTTATCGAAACAAATAAAGTAATAAAAATATTTAGTAGTTATACAGACAGACTGTGAACAAAAAGATATCAGTATAATCGAATTATCTCATTAAGGTTTATGATATTATAACAACTGACATAATAATAATTCCTGTAATAATTATTCTAATTGATAATTCTTGTGGATAATTATATCTATAGACAACAATACAATTCATAAAATGTAAACTTTTAATTTTGTAAAATACAGTACTCTTTTATTCTATTTTTCTCCAAGAATTGGACTGTTTGAACCCTAAACTAAATATTATTTTTCGGCATTTTAAAGAGCCTGTAACAGGTTATTTCCAAAAACTTCCAAAAACTTCTTTAGAAATCAACCTTCTCGACTTGTTAATCTTTCTTCCCTCGCATACTACACATGCTAGCACCTTCCTCGCACAGTCTACCAGGTTACATTCTCCCAGCAAAACTGATAACACTAAAAAGTATTCCAACAAACCAACAAAGCACTAAATACCCGCAAAAATACAAAAGTAATCCCCTCTACCTTCGCAAAACCTACCTTAACTCGCAAGCTCCAACCACCCTATACTCCTCTCCGTGAAATTTCGTCGTAACGCAAAGTCCCTTTACACAGCGCTCCCGCAACCCCCGCAACAAAACCATTCACGTTGCCACCGCTTCTTGCCATCGCGCCCACGGCAAAGGTGCGACCCACGAACCAGACTCTCCCGCAGTCAATCTCGCGAATGATAACGTCCTCTCGCGAGATCCGAGCGCGCCTCCGCGCATAAAGGTAGAGGGGGAAAAAAAGGAGGGGCTCGGCAGGCACGTTTTCTCCCGGCTTATATACACACAGAGCGTCTGAGAGGAGAGCAGAGAGGAGAGCTCTGTCTTACGGATAGAGTCATAATCTCGTTAAGCACACATTGACGCGAGGCAGCGCCGACGTGACTCCATTAAGATCTCGGGGACTCTGTGTGTGCGTGTGTGTGTGTGTGTGTGTGTGTGTGTGTGTATGTGTGTGTGTCTCCGTCTCTCTGTCTCTCTCGGGGAGAGATAGGCTCTTTATCCGCCGTCTCAGACGAGACGGAGACAAATTTCCCACTTGCCTTCACTCTCACTCTCTCTCTCTCTCTCTCTCTCTCTCTCTCTCTCTTTCTATCTCTCTCTCTCTCGTCTCGCTAGTCTCTCCGTTACCAAATTCCTGCTGGGAGGTGTACGTTCACGTTCGCCTTCGCACTCTCGAGGTGTATATATATGTGCGTATGTGTGTGTGTTTGTGTGTGTGCGTTTATGTGTATGTGTGTGTATGTGTGTGTTGCTGATGCAGTGTAGAGGGTAAAGGGTGGTGAGGAAGAGAGAAGCTTCGATCGGTTTACATTTGCACGCTGGATTCCTGCGTGGGAGTTTGCAAACGTGCAGCTTGAAATTATCACTCGACTCATCTGTCTTAATACAGGCGGATGTTGGTGTATTACATATAGATATATATATATAGGCTTTGAGTGTGTTTTTTGGAAGGGGCGTGATGGAATGCTTTGACAGTCTAAACGGTGAATAGTATTTTCATTCGATATAGTTCATTAGAATAAATATTTATTCAGATATTACGTATATACGTTTATATAATTTATTTGGAATCTGCTATCTTATCTTCTTTGGTATCTTTTTTATTTTCTGCTTTTATTTATTGTTCCCTTTCTCTCTTTTTTATCACTTTTTGCATCCATAGTATTTCTTCTTCCGTTTCATTCGTCAATTCAACCTCCGTTTCACTAATTTCTTTGATTTCGCTACATTCTTCTCTCATGTATTTTACTATTTCTTCTTCTATTTACATATTTTCGTTTCTTCTTCTTCCCAGTATCTTTCTGCTTTCCATTCATTACAGCATCTAAACCTTCCTATTGTTTTTAGCCATTTTCCTTTGCCTTTTTGCCCTAAGCATTTCGATTTTCCTCGTTTCAACCAATTTATATAATCGGTTGCTGATTTCGATTGTATTATCTGTTTTTTTCTTTGCATCATTCTTGTAACACTATTCTTATATCGATTGATTTGTGGTATGTTCTCCTCTATCATCCTTAGCTTCCATTTCGCATCAGCATGAGTTCCTTTCTTTGTAGAATTTTCGCATTGCCTTCCTTCTGACCGTATTTTTCCATTTTTCTTTGTCTATTTCTTTCCTGCGTTTATTTGGTAGTCTTTTCTATTCTTATATAAAGAAAGTTATAGAAAGTATTCTTTATAAAGAAAGATGTATTTGAATTTTTATTTTAAGAAATTCATGTTTGATTCGAAATATAATACTGTCTATAATTCATATAAATATATTTGAAAGAAATAAATATTTATACTAATAACACTTTTTAAACTGTTTTAAGAGAGCTGTGTTCCTCAAATTTGTTCTATCAACGTAAAGCAATAATACAAATGCATATTGTACTAACAAGATCTTTTATTTAAATAAATTCTACTTCTTTTCTTCAAACTAAGCGCAGACAATAAAATGCACCATACTCTCCAACACAATTATAAAGACGCGGCAAGTTCACATTTTTCTTCGTATATACGCGCACACGGACGACAATGCAGGCACAACACACAAGCGCATGTGTACTCGAAAAGGTGTACCTTACCTCGCTTCAGCCTTCACGTCAAGCGCGAGTGATTTTCTCCTCGCTATTACTTTTCGTCTCTTTCGCGAGTGCTCGCTAGCCTCCTATCCTTGGACGTCTCTGAATTTAAAGAGATGTATTACGGTATGTGCGTATATATGTGTGTGTCTGTGTGTGTGTGTGTGTGTGTTTGTATTGTATGGCAAATGGAACGTTAGAATTTGTCGGAGATAAAGAGGATTTTTTGCAGTTTCTCAAATGCCGCTTAAATTTGAAGAACGTATAAACTTTCTGTACTCGTTGATACGAAAAAATCGCTGCTAACTGCTTTGGCTAATTGCTTTTTTAAAGAGCCCTAAGGAATAATATTCTACATAATATTAGATTTAAAATAGAATATGACAAGAAATACTTTCGAAAATTATTTTAGTATAAAGCTCGCGCTATTAACCATGTATTACACTTTTAAATTAAAATTTTATTGAAAAAAATGTGAAAACATAATGACCATGCAGTGAGATTTTTACTTCAGGAATTTTATTAATGTTGTCAAGACAAAAACTTCAAACTATTTACAATGTTTCAGCTTCATATATATGAATATTTTTTAAAGCTATGATGGCCAATAACCTGATTAATCATGTACACATATAACGTTACAGATAATTTAGTAAAATCAAAAAGTAATCTGAAAAACCTCGAAAATATTGAAAATCATCAAAATCTACGATTCCAAAACTTCCTTCGCGAGAAAGCAAAAATGTTATTATTCGTTTATGCTTTAATAAAGTCCTGCATCGTTTACGAGGGGCAGATTTACGATTCGCTCGTTTCGCGAATCAATTAACGAAGCGCCCGTACGCCGCGCGGCTCAATTCTCAACGACTAAACACCCAAATTATTAATGAAGATCGTCCGAATCCATTAAATTCATAAAGATCCTTATCGCGCCGCACGCATTAAATACGAAGCCGACTTTCGCCTCCCTGGGGGAGATAGATTATAATTAATGGGCTAATTCATCTTATACGCGAATCACCCAAGGATCGGCGCATTTTATCAATCTCCATTGTGTCCGAGGGCAACAATGCTCAGAAGCAACAACTGACTTATATACTTCTATTTTCCAAAAAAAAAGAGTCGGTTGGAATGGAGAAGCTTCGCAAGCCTTTTCTAACTATCAACTCTCGTAAACCTGTTGACAGGCTTGAAGGAATTGCGGAATCGTTTGCTTGACCTATTCTTGTGTCATTTGTTATGTCCTGAATTCGTAAAACTTATTCTATAAATTGACCAATCTATTGTTAAATTATTTTCTCACTAAAATAATTATACTATTAATTACTCACTTAATAGTTGCTTCTTTATTTTGCTGTCATATTGATTTTGGTGATGACAATAATTGGAAAAATTAAATTGAAATAAAATTAAATTATTTAGTTAATGTTTAAAAATTGATAGACGTGTAACTTCAATATATATTTATGTATTTTTTCATAACTAAAATTACAATATTGGTATTCTTCCGATAATTTGGATTCAATCAATATAATTCTAAAATGTTATCGAATTTTACAATACAAAGTTTTCAAGCATGTCGTGAACATGTCAATATTACTATGTAGAAAATATATTACTACTCGTATCGTTCGATTTGTTTAACCACTTATTAAATTTCATCACTTATTTATTTACGAGTACATCCACTAAATAAATAAAAATTAAAGATTTCACGAATGGGAATATACCATACTCTATGATATCAAAAAAGTTCAAAAAGTAAAACGACTGACATTAAATTCCAAAAAAGTTGTTAATCTAATCAAAAGTACAAATAAATAAGGTGTATCATCGAGTAGCCCACCATGACGCAAAAGATTAAGCCATTCCCTCAATTGTATTAATTTTAAAACTACCTCCCACCACGTACCGCACTCATCCTTCCTCCTTCCTACCCATATATTTATCACACATTAACCTATTCCCTTTTCTTTCTCCTTACTTATTCCACTTCCCCCCACTATCTCGCTCTCGCGGCGCATAACGAGTTTACGCGTTCGCGCCCTGCCTCGCGCGGCTCGCCGCAAGCAATCAGCCCTCTCTTCTCTTCCCCCGTATTTTACGCGCCTCGCGGCTACGGGAGGATATAGGAAAGGCATACGTCAGTGCCGCGCCGCAGTCGAGTTGAACTTATGCCCTCGTATATTTAGCGAATCGTCGGTGCCTCGTCCGACCGAACTATACGCTCATTTCGGGTTAAGAGATGTATCCTCGGATTTGCTGGAGAATGAAAACTTTGTGGATGGGTAGATATGTGTTAATAATGTATGTGAGAATTTTCCAGTATGTGGGCATATCGATGGGTAATGGCGTGTAAGGGACTGATTTGTAATGTCAATGTATCGAAAGTGCGAGAAGCGTCGGCAGAGTGTCGAGCATTATATAACTCGTTGTACGAGCTCGCTGGATATGAGTGTGAGTGTGTTCGTGCGCGCCAAAGGTAGATTTCGGGAGTCCGAAGCCCGCGCGGTTGCGTTCGCGCGTAAGAACACAGCGAGGAGGCCTGTGATATAGAGGCTCCTCTGCTGTCGAGCCGGACGCGTTGTCCTGATCGCTCTCTCTCTCTCTCTCTCTCTTCAAGTGCGATCCCATTCCCGAAAGGGGTAAGTTAGCTATTATTGGATTATATATTAAATTGCTGTAAATACCAAAAAATCATGGTGCGCGGTTTCCTTCCGTCTTATGTGTATAGCCGCTAGGACGGGCGAGCGACTTAACCGCGGCGCACGCAGTGGATAAAGGCGAGGACCGGCAAAACGCTACTGGAATCGACGCCCAGCTTGCATCGCTCACCATCCGGCCAACCTCGTCAACGTGCTTCTACGCAAAAAGCGGCTCGCCTGCATCTTTGATGACAAGCTAAGTATTGCGTGATCGAGGGATTATTCTAGAGAGAGAGAGGCGGAACGAATCGCGCGGTAGATACGACGCTGTAACCAGCTATAACCTTTGTCTGTGTCACCGCGGGCGCAATTTTGAATAATTTCTGGCGTGACTCCGGACTAATTTTAATTTGACCGATTAATGTGAATTATAATCGTAACGGGTGTGAAATAAATGTATGTGTGGCTTATATATATCGATTGGTGATGAACCCATGATGTACAAATTGGTATTAGAATTTTGAGGAATAAGAGATTGCCAGTGTAAATAAATAATTTTGTTTGCCTGAAGTCTAATTGTTTATTAAATAAATAACCTTAAATATTATAGGCGTAACGACGTAAGTCCACTTTTTGAGTTTTTCAAATATCAAGGTTTAATGTTTCTAATTGTCTTTTAAACTGACGTTTAAAATTTCATAAATGGTAGAAATATTTTCACATGTTCCCGATTTTTCGTATTTTTATCTGAAAATATACTATATACAGATGCCAAAGTCGCTCGAAACTCAATTTAAATAAAAATTTACCTTATGCTGTTATGCCGGAATGCCATAGATATATATTTATTTACTTGGTGATACATGTATTTTAGCACTTTTGCTGCGGTATGTTACTGGTAACTCAGACAATTTGCAGATCTATATATTGTTGAGACTTTATGTTTATATAACAGGCAATCATATATTAATTTTTAGTGATTGTTTTATTTATTATATAAGTAGAAAAGTAAAATGTGCTTCCAGAACTTTTTAGACAATTATACATTTTCTTATTACTAGTAATAAGTTTATGAAAAAGTCCATTTATTCTGCAGCTGAAGTCTTAATTTGTTTTGTATTGCTTTTGAAATTATTTTTGAAAGTATTAATCATGTGTTAACACATCTAATTATGTTTTTACAATTATATTAATATTCGCTTTGTGCCAATGAATTACTTTTTTCCAAATAATGAACCAATCTTTTATTTACATGAGTTAACATGTAAAATGATTCCAATGAACGTCAGTGAGAAAGGAATATTTTGCTAATTATTAATGAAGTCCTAGAATAGTGAAAAATTAATATTCTACAGTTAAATAGAAACAGACTACTAAGAATTATACATATATTTCATGCATTTTCTTTCACAGTTCACTTTACATAGAACTCTACTTTTAATTTTCTGGAAAAAAGCGGTTTTACGCTTGAAAGTTCTTTTTATTCAAAGTAAAAGAGTCTCAGTTACAACATTTCCTTACATAATGAAATACAGTCTTTCTTCTTCAAGAAATCTGTGTGGTAGCAAAATAAAGTTTTGCTTGAAATATTATAAACACCTTACGAGACAGTAGAAATTAAAATACATTTTTGGGAAATAAATGTACAATAAATGTGTATGAGTACATGCATGTATACGTTGTGAGAGAATAATGTATGTATATCTTTTTAAAATATTATAAAAATAATATTAACATATAAATTCTAGTAAACTATTGTACAAACATTAGTATGTATGCGTGTGTGTATTTGATTAAAGAAGAATGTATTAAAATCTTTAAATGTAAGAAAAATAAATTTTAATAATGTTATGTAGAAATCGGTATACGTATGTTTGCGTATGTGCTAAAAGAATAATGTGGGAATGTTGGACCTATAAAAACTCCGTTTTTTCTTTTACTAATAACTTTTCAAATATAAAATGCAAAGAAAATCTGGAAGAAGAGCCGTGTATATATGAATGAAATCAACGCTACTGTGCAAGGTAAAGTCATTCTGTTGTGTCATGTTTATAAATAATTGGAAATACTAAAGGTATATTTCAGTGTAACATAACCTAAAAATATTTTGTATTTTCAATTGTTTATAAAAACAACGCAACAGAATGCCTTCTCTTTGTACAATAATATTGATATGATTTATATCTAGGCGGCTCTGCTTTCAGTTTTTCATTAAATTATAAGCATTCAAAAATATATCTATACAAATAGAAATCGTGTTTAGACCAACCGAGACTTACTCCACCTCAGCTCCGACATCACCTTTACCCACAATAAGTTTCGATTGCACTGTTATAATTATTGTTAAATCAATATTAACACACTTTTAGATAACATCAGTAACAAAATATTGTTATCCTACCCAAAATCCACTTCAAAAAGGCACATCCAAATTTGTATGCCCCGTTCAAAGAAACATACTTTTAGATATTTTTTGCCGACCAAATCTATCCTACTACCTAAATTGAAATAAAATAAGCTAGAATTAATGAAAAAAGCCATTATTTTTTATTTTATTTTTCCATTTTTTTATATTTGGACACATGGGTTCAATGTAGAAAATATACTTTTAATACACGAAGTCTAATAATGTTATGTAGATGTCGGTGAGCGTGTGTAGAAAATCAAGAATTTATTAACAAAATCTTTAAATGTAAGAAAAATAATTTCAGTAAGTAAATTCTAATAATATAAAATAAAACAGGTTTACGTGAATTTATAGATTGATAGATAATATTTTCGGGTACAGAAAAATCACATGATACGAAGTCTAAAATTGTGCCTGCGCCTATATGTGTGTGACATGCTTATACATATCGGCATGCATGCACGTATGCATTCGCAGAGCGAAAAATTCATCACCACCTATTTAAACCACAAGAACAATAAAAATCATAGCATACAAACTCCCAACCAAATCCAGAAAACCTCCCTTATACCCCCACGTACAAAACCACGCCACTTCACTAAGTGCAAATGGGAATTCCCGTGCCATATTTCTACTCCTCATTCCATGTCCCCCCCCCCTCCCCCATACATGCACACATGTTTATCACGTGCTTGCGTATTCATGCACTCGCGCATACCCCACGTTCGTTTCTTTCTTCTCGTCGCGCGTCCGTCATAAAATTATTGTCGCCGCGGAAAATAATGAGATTTACCGGGCTGGTCCGGCCCCTCTGAATTATTGCGACGAATCACGCGAGGGAGATCCCGAGCGCGCGGGGAATTTATTCAACGTCAAGAACACGCCATTTCTTTTTTTTTCTTTTTGCTCTTTCTCTTCATCTCCTTGTGTGTGTATGTGTGTGTAGCGGTCCTTTTGCGCTCTCTCGGCTTGTCGCGAAATGTAGATTAACGTTATAAATGTCGGCGGGGCGCAGTTATGCATGCGAGGGGCTATAACGGACGCGGCCGGTGCGTCTGGAGATATGTGCGACGATTTCGCTTGTTGTTCTCTCTTTTTTTATTTTCTGTTCTGTTTCGTCGTTTTGAAAATGTAGGGGTGATTGTGAAATAAGGATGATTTATCGTTGGGCAATTTATTCGTGGTGTTATGTATGCGAAATTAAGCGTTGCGAATGGATTTTTCGTATCGCGCTGAACCCGTTAGAGTGAAATAAATCACTATAATTAGAGTGAAGTTTTCATCGAATGGAAGGTTTCACTCTTAAGTGGAGTGGAATCTCACTCTATATTAGAATGAATACTTTCCCGATGGACATCGACGAATAACAAACCTATTTTTTACTTTTTAAGTTTATAATATTGCAAGCATGATATTAGATACACATTTCCAGTAATAATAGGTTTAACAAAATACAACAAGTAGTTTATATAAACAAAATTAATTCTTCTGCATGTTTAATTATATAAATATTTTAAAGTGTTTTTACATTCCAACAGGAACTTCCAAAGAATTCTAAGCTATAATAATAGAAACTTAAAGTATCTTCAAATTAAATAATACTATTAAAACAAACTTTCAAAGTATTAATTTTTAAGTTTTTTCAGTATAGCACTGAGAATAGTAGCTAAAAACTTAGTATGATTACAGTTTTAAGAGGAGAATTTTACTAGATGAGTGTCAATCGTAATGGCATTAACATAACCTCAAAATATCGTACACTGATTTCATTGCAAATTTCGTGGATACAATATATATTTTCTTGTATTCTGTGTTGTAATGATAAGTTTTTGCATTACAGAATGTTACTAGATAACTGCTTATTATAACAGTATCGACCTAACCTAAGAATATTGCTAAACACTTCTTTTGAAATTTTGAGGTTAAAATATAATTTTTTGGTATTTTCTGTGTTATAATTTTCGTATTTGAATGTTACTAAATAAATACTAAATGTAGTAGTGTCAACCTAACCTCCAAATATTGCAAAATCATATCTTTGAACATTACGTAGTAAAAATATGTAGGTATTTTTGGTATTTTCTAGGTTTTTAATTAATGTTTCTGCATCAAAGAATGTTACTGGATTAGAATCAACCATAATAGTGTCAAACTAACCACAAAATATCGCTAAAACACTTATTGTTGTTTCAAATTTTATGATCAGAATATTATTTATTGGTATTTTTCGGGTTGTAACTATTGTTTTTGCATGAATGAATGTTACTGGAGGAGTTCTAATGGTAATAGTATGCATATAATCTCAAAATATCGCAAAAACACAATGTTTGTTACTAATTTCGTAGTAACAATGTTACTCTTTTGTGATTTATGTGTTATAATTATTGATTTCTTAGCTATTTATCACTACTCACCTAAACAGACGCACACATATACGCACACATACACGTACACACACATACATACACACACATACACGTACACACACATACATACACACACACACACTCGAACACATACACATACGCGCGTACATCTACACGTATGCGCATATTACACACACACACACACAAAATTTGAAGAATAATTATATTGCGATATTTTGAGGTTATGTTGAAAGGATTACGATTTGTACTCACCTAGTACCATTTCTTTGATGTATAAATAATAACTACAACACGAAAAATACCAAAAAATCATATTTTTATCATGAAATTTGAAACAAAATACAGTGAATTTGCGATATTTTGAGGTTAGGTTCACACTATTACAGTTGGTTCTCATCTAGTAACATTCTTTGATCCAGAAACATAATTTATAACGCAGAAAATACCAAAAATACATATTTTGATCCCGAAAATTGCAAAAAATACATTATTTGGCAATATTCTGAAGTTAGGTTGACACTATTACAATTTCGTACCAACAATAAAAAAACAATCATTATAACATAGAAAATACAAACAAATTATATTGTAAACTATGAAATTTGCGAAAAAAACCTTTTTATGATATTTAGAGGTTAGGTTGACAGCATTAAGATTGGTACTCTGTATTCATCGTCAAAAGATTGAAGATTATTCATCCATTCTTTTGCCAACTCACAACTCACATCACAGAACACGTGCGAATACGCGGGATTGACATGAACGATGCGACTGTTAGCAAAATATGTACCACTACTTATTCGTGTGTCTTTCGAAATTAATTTTAATTAATGAGGTTCAAATTGGCGATAAATAAAATAAAATTCGTTTGTATTGTTATTTCACTCTAACTACTAGAGTGAAAATTAGAGCAAATAAATATCACTCTATTTTCTATTAACTACTAGAGTGAAAAATTTCACTCTATTAGAGTGAAATCTCACTCTAAAATCGGTTAACTCATTTTTTAGAGTGAAATTTCACTCTACCGGGTTTAGCGTGTAAATGGATTTATTGGGACGGAATTATTTCAGCACTTTTGTTGAGGTTTATTTTACGTGAAGTATTTTTAATTAAACATTGACCGAAACAATGTTATGCGTAATGGTAATATTGCAGAAAAGCAAAAGATTAAAAATGTTATGAATTAAATGGAGAATTTCCTCTTTTAATTTTGTAATAAATACAATTCGCATATTCTTTTTCATAATAATAATCAAGTTTGCTGTCTGTTGTTTAATTTAAAAAGCAAGCTCTCAGTATGACGTATTGAATGCTTGAAATGGATTCTCCGTACAAAAATTTAAGCATTATTTTTCCACGATTTATTACATGTTTATTATTTTAATTAAGAATTGGAAAAGTATTACTTATAATGATTTTATAGAAGAACAAACAATGAATTAAAATTGATAATTCCTCTTTCATATTTGTGATTCGTACGATTTCTACGAGGCATTATATAAATTATAATTTACACAGTTCGAAATGGAATTCTTAGAAGAAGGCTTGTACAAAATCAAGCATTATTGTCCTCTCGATTCACAGTAAAGGAATACAAGAGCGAAATTATTTGAGCATTTCCATCAAACTTTATTACACATGCCATTTTTAATCAAAAATTGAAACAACGTTGCTCATAATGAAATTACAGAAGATCAAGAGAATTAATAAAACGAACAATTCCGCGTTCCATTGCCTTAACAATTCGTACGTTCCCCTTTTACAATAATACCCCGTTAAAATGATTAATACATCCAATCCAAATAGCACATATTAACATCATAAAACGTCACTCAAGCGTGACTATCACTCATACACAAAAAAAGCACAGCGAGAGAGACGAGAGAATCCCGAATCAACGAAATCGCAGAATAATTATTTCATTAGGCGCAGCGCCGCTGGGATTACTTTCATTGGATGGGTAATAATAACGTTCATGCACGAATGTCGAGATGACCGTGGATAAAAGTGTCAATAATTTACCGGTGCTGCGTGATGTGAGGTATTAAAATGAAAGCTACGGGGGATGCATATATAAAAATAATTGAATGTGACGTTTTTAGCAGCGGCGAGAGTGCGGCAGACATTAAATTCGGGGATCAATTTGTTTATTAACTTTTTGCTTTTGAAGGGGTTCAAGTTTGTGTGTTATTAATGAGGAAAAGTAGCGTCGAGATGCGATATTTATTTTACGGCTGATTTTACGTAATAGAAGGTATCGATTTTCGTCGATACTTTGGATTATGGTAGGATGTTGTTGTAACGGAAATGAAATACGTAATAACACGGTGTTCCATTGTTGACTTTTAATATTCAAGTAGATGTTTGCTTTGATGAGGTCTCTATTATTATAGTCTTATTTGATACTCGGGTGTAATAACACAGCCTTAAAATAGCAGTATATATACTGAGATACAAGTGATTGGCACCGGATACTAAACACAGCAGTAAAAATTATTCTAGTTACAGTTACCAATTTTCTAGTAAAGTTTATTACTTTCTCTGTTATATTGAAGAAATTCGTTTAGTAAAAACAATTATTTTCTCAAGTAACTTTAAAATTGTAAAGCGGAATATATTTTCGTGTAAATTTTACTTTTTATAAATTAAACTTTCCTAAAGCTTTTAATTATGGTAAACCGTATCGCAAGTAGTACATTATTTTTTAGTATACGATTCTCCAATTTTTTAGTTACAGTTTTTAGAAACATTTAGTTGCATCGTTTTTAATCTATAAATTATAGTACGTTTTTATTATCCGATACTATAAACTTGTCTCAGTGTAGTTTCATTATTTAATAAACAGACGAAATTTTCATTACTGAAGAATTATAAAAGGAAATGAGATATTTATAATTGCTGTTACTCCATCGTTGGCTTTTAAATATTTTAATGAATATTAGCTTTACTTCGATACTTTAATAAGCTTATTATAAAATTACGTTATATTCGAGTTAAAGAAACCCTTTTATAAATATTGTATAAGAGATGAACACATTATTGTAATATGATAAACAAGTATTTATTTTATAAATATTTATATAATTATTGATATTTATTTCATTAATTTTCATTATATGTTTTTGTTACAGGTGAGTAATTATATCAAAAGACTTTTCCAGTCTACGACGAAAACGTAAGATACAAAGTAGGTATACAGCGAAATTGTAATATCCAATATAATGCAATACAACTTTTCTAATTCGATACTCAAGAAAAAATAGCATTTTTCTATTGAATTTAATAAATTCAATATTTGTCCTATTGATTTAACTTATTCATGCTTAACTTATTATTCTCATGGTAGAAAACACACTTTTGGTACCCTGCTGAAAAATAATCTAGAACTATGTAGATATATCTAGTTTGTCATTGTAAATAATCAAGGGCCTCGATAAGACTAGGTAATTTTCTACCAGAGTAATTACGCTACTTTTCTCAAAGAACGTGCACAGCTTATGAATTAAATTTTCTATACCGAATTTAAATTTAAATTCATACTGATCAAAATAAGCAATTGCTAAGTTACAATTCTAACAATTATTGTTACGGTAGTTGTTATAATTCTTATAATTGTTGTTATAATTATTACTACAATTTTTATGACAGGTATTGCTACAATTGTTATGACCTTTTATTATTAAACTTGTTATTACATTTGCTCCTACAATTGTAAAAAAAATTCTGAATTATAGAGGTTGATCTCTGAAGATGTCGAACTGTATAACTTTTACAATTCTGCTCTGAATTTCCCTACAAAATTCTAATCATCTTCCTACTCCACTCAAATCATACAAATTTCACACTCAAGGGGTCACGACCTATGCAGATTCCACTTTATCCATAAAACAACCGCCAAACCCTGCGCTCAACTTCACCAAAAACAAGAATAAAACAAAAGCTCCCCCAGAAACACATCCCATTCCCCCCGCAAAACAAGCTCTCTCTCTCAAATCTCCCCCCCCCCCCACCAGCGCATCTCTCCCACCGCATTAACAGTCGCTGCATTCGCCCCGGCAGCGACGAGCTTAATGGAAATTGCGCCGCATCACCTCGGCGTAATCGAATTGACATCTGCGCTCGATCCTCGACGCGTCCTCGCCGCGATTTCTCGCAGCAGCGTGTACATCATCGTCTGGGAGAGCGCGGGACAGCGGGGGGCCGCGCGCACCTGCGGCCCTGTCCTGCTCGCGGCGATCGTGCATAATAATTATGACGTCATCAATTAGCGACAGTCCAGCCCTGACGTTAATGTCCAGCGCCGGTGTCTACGGTGTATCTGAATCTGTTGTAGCGTGGGTCAGATGGAGGGGGGAGGGGAGGGCGTGGAGGCGCAGTGCAGGTTGTTTACGTCGCGCGCACGCACTCGTTATGTGTGTTTGCGACTGGGTGCGTAGGTTGCAGATGTGGGTGTAGCGAGTGAATGGAGGAGAGATCATCTTAGTCAGTTGGAAAGATGTTCTTGATGTGGATAGAAAATGATCCGATTTGAGAGAGCTGTTAAGATGTTTTCAAAGAGGTTCAAAAGTGTTGTATTTTTATTCAGATCATGTTGGGACCTTTTATAGATATTCTGTAAATATTTATTAGAAATAAGTTTATGAAATTGAGGTCTTGTATAGATATGATTAAGATTTTCTTTAAATTTTTTTACTATTTGAATTAATATTTAAATAAGATAATAAATAGATCTATACAAGATCTCAATTTTATGAACTATTTTTTGTTTTGCATAAACTGTATATAAAAGACCAGAACATCTAAAGGTAACGATCATTAATAAAAAATCGATATTTTGTTTTCTACGGGAAATCAAAATTTTTACTCTTCTGAAAGAGTTTGAATTTTAATCATTTTTATTAGTGTAGTACAATGTATATATTTACGCTTATTTTTAAGTCAGCCGTAATTTTGTTTAGAAAATGGCCTAGTTAAGTTGTGATACATAGATTATTTATTTTCAATGTTTGCAAAATGTAATAATATTTAAATATATAATTTTTATTTTTAACAAAAGTGCTGTTTTCTTAAAATTCATTATTAGTTATTAAAAAAAAAAGTATCAAGATTCACAATAGATCTGGCTAAAATTTATAAGGGACGTTCTTAAACGTATTGTAATCAATAGTACATTTTTCTTTTCAAAATTTATGTGTAAAATAGTATTTTAAAAATAAAATTGTATAATAAAAATTGCTATCTTTAGCTTTATCTATTTTGAAAAATCTTATATTTATTACAGTAAGGATTTTTGAACTCCAATCTGAAACCTACATAAAGTTTTGAAAATCGGTATACCTTTACCTTAATGGATCTCAAATCGAGCCATTTTTTGAAATAATAAGATCTTTTTTTATTACTTATGTGGGTATAGCGTAGATGCATGTTCTTGTGGAGATACGGAAGAGTCTGGGTGGGTTATTCGATTTCTTGCGTTCGAGTTTCGGGTGCTAAAGGGAACCTAGGGAAGTTTGGGCGAAAATGTGGTTGTTGCGCTGCGACAACTAACGGAGGCTTCTTGAGGATTTATTGGAGATTTAATGGTGTGGGTAGGCTATAAATTTGGGAGGTAGTTTGAAATTTGGAATCATGAGTAAATGATTGTAGCGTAGGATAATTACATTTGTAGAAGGGAAGCATTCATTCAATACAAATTTATTTATCTATTTTATCAAAAGATATCCATTCTTATGTCTGTCAGTATATGGATGTATATGTATACGAGTGTGTGTAGGCAATTTTGCATATGCATTTGTTACATTGACTATCAAGAATTTTCTAAAACTTCAATGCATTTGGTCAAAGGAGGATGCTTACGGACTTGTAGTAAGTGGGAGAACGCAATAAAACGTACAAACCTAACTCTAGTACTTAGTGCTTGTGAAAACACAAGTTTAAAAATAAATTAATCCGGTGAAGTGTAGGAAAACTTCTAACGGGGAGGATCACATTTGATAAAATAAGTGAAAAAATCAAGATTTTATCAGACATTCAATAGTAACATTTTTTTAAAAATTCATTTTTTTCAAGTTTTCCACTTTATATAGAAGGAAAATTTAAGTTGTTAAGATTTTATAAATTCTTCATTCTCATATCAGTTTGATTGGTCCTATATTAACGTTTTACCTGAGAACAAATCAGGTCATCCGTGGGCATTCTTCTTTCTTTTATTTTACAGTATTATCCCAAGTTTTAAGAATTAAAAATTTTTGTTTCTCAAAGATTTTTCCGAGAATATAATTTATTTCTTTATACACATTTTAACTATATACATAACTGCTATGAAATTTTTTCTATAAATTAACTTTGAATTTGCCTCGATGTATTATTTATTATTTATTAAAATATTTATTTTAAAGTAAATTTATATGAATTATAATCTACTATTTCATCTGAATATTAAAAGTACTTCTTGTAATATCGCCGAATATGTAAAGAGATGTCGATGTACAGAGTAAATCCGAAGATGCCCACAGATGCGTAGTAAGTAAGGGGACTCAGAAGAGCGTACAAAACTGACTCTATTATTAAAAATTTGTCAAAATATGAACAATAAACAAAGATTCAATCCGAGGAAGTGAAAGAAACCCTTAAATAAAAATGGTCAATTCTAATAAAATAAGTGAAAAAATCAAATTTTATCTGAATTTCAGTTGTAAAAAATAAGAAAATTAATTTGTTATGTTTTTTTCACTTTATACAGAAAGAATTTTTGTTTAAATTGATTAAGATCTTGGGTCCCCTCTCAATGTTTTACCTGGGGCCGGCATAGATCATTTATGGGCATCCTCCAACTGAAATATCCCAGTGCATAATAATTGAGGAGCTCTTTGAAATAAGGGCATTCCTGCGAAAATCATATGTAATATTAAATGCATTAAATTTTTTATATAAATTATTGCAGTGTAATTGCGTTCGAGATTTTCAAATATATTACAGCTAAATTTGTAGATTCTAAAAATTTTACAATTAGACAAAGGGTTTCTTTCATGAAACTCAGGTATTCAAAAGAGCTCTTCAATATATACTATTTAATAACGTTTTGTTAATATAACTTTATGAAATATACATGAAAAAGTAAAAGAGGTTCAAGGGGATTAAAAATAAAGTTTTTAAAATGTTTGCCCTACGAAGACTGCACAGTTTGCATCTTAATGCAGACATTTGAAATTCAAAAGTTAATGTACCATGTAATGCACGTAGATGTGTAGCATATTATCCTTCTTTTGCACCCAGTTTCTCCGTAAAAAAAGGATCGTTCACAAGTGTTATATTGATGTATTAACAGTGTTTAAATAAAAGATGATACGATGCGCATAAAGTCCGCATTGTAAATTTTTTTAACGGTTTTCGGAAACTGTTAATGCTCTCGCGTGACGTGCAAAAAAGAGGATAACGACGTGATAAGTTTTATTACAGTCTGTTTTACTGCGCAACCAGATGGACGGATGCTGCACTTCTTCAAATCTTTAATAAACCACATAAAATAGCAATTTTTCAATAAAGTCTTTGTTACGATAGATATTACTCCCTTACAAACCATTAATTAAAATTAATAAATATTTATTAGTTTTAAAAAATGATATATTTTTAATCAAACAAATATTTTTTCCAACGCAGGCATGAAATAGGCCTTTTTCATGCCTAAAAGTAGCATAAAAAATCGCGCATTTCGAGCACTCAGTTCCTAAGGAGGTAAAAACCACTGCCAAATAATTGGCACTTAGCTTCCTCAAACTAAATAAATTGTTCCAACATGAATTACGTTATTCTAATACATTATTTTAAATTGCTATATTTCTTTATAAAAAGGTGGGTTGGGTTCTTTTATCTTCGAGTATTGTAAAAAGATAAATTCGTTATAAATCAAAAACAAATCGAGGAATCTTCAATTTTTTTCTGATTTCGTATGTTTATCAAAATAACAATTAAAAATTGATTTGTTTAATAGAAAATGACCGCCACATCTTCAAGATATAAGCAATAAAATTAAAACAAATATAACCTCAAATATCTTGAAAGATAAGAGACCTTACAGTTACCTAACCTTACAGTCTTGGCAAAGAGCTCAGCCAAGAGATAGTGGAAAGCTACATTTTTAAGCTCAATTTATTTTAAATATTTCCCATCATATGTTTCCGTGATATCGCCATTTAAAAAAAAAAGAGTTTGCAAGAAAACATAACCTCAAATATCTTGAAAAATAAGAGTCCTCATGATTTGGGCAAAGAATTTAGACAAGAGATAGTTAAAAACTACCTTTCTGGAAAATTTCAAAAAGAATAATTTTGTTTTACTCAAGTTCGAGATAGAAAATCGATTTTCTTTACAAAATGATTTTTTGCTCGGCAAAAGAAAAATAAAATGGCTCAAAATTTTACTGAACATTTCTCTTCATATTCCTTACCATCGCAAATGTTTTCAAAAACTTTTCGTTATATGTTTTCGAGATATTACCGTTTAAACAAAAAATTACGTTCTAGTGTATAACAAAAGAAGAGAGTGACCTTATGCAAACTCTCAGGTCGAAAAAGTTAGGTAATTTTACGTTCCTTCAAATACCTTTTCGTTGGTTTGATAATATTTTTTCTAAAGTATTAAAAGACCCGAAAAACTAAAACTCGAAAGAAAATACGGTGTGTAACACGGGAATAAAAGCTATTTCTAGCGAAGGTGAGGTATTCAACACGAGTCCATAACAACAGACACATTTTCTCCCCTAATTACACAATGTACTATTACATATTATTTGCCAATACAAAAAGTCTATTATCGTTTTATTTTCTCCATTATAAACCATTTATTTGATTTTAATAAATCAAATATTATTTTTTTTTAAATAAATAAATTTATTTTAGTTCATAGAATTCAGTTTTGTTCAGAGCCGCGGTGTCTGTATGGTTTGTTACTCGGACTTCTAATTAAGAGGCTCGGGATCAAATCTCGGCAGGTGAAATTTACAGAAATGATTTTTTCATATATTTGTTACCGCGATTCCGGTGGTTCGGATTCCACTTGAATCTGTAGGACTGATTGTGATGCATATGCACTTCACCTACTACGTTCTCCAAATGTAGGAGGGGGAATGGATGAATCGAGACTATAGGGAACCAGGTCTAATGCGTACATGTATTAAATTACCTTTGCAAAGTTCACTTGAACTTCGACCTAGGATAAACAATAAACAATAAATAATAAATAAATAAATAAACATATAAATAAATAAATAAACATATAAATAAATAAATAAACATATAAATAAATAAATAAACATATAAATAAACATATAAATAAATAAATAAACATATAAATAAATAAATAAACATATAAATAAATAAATAAACATATAAATAAATAAATAAACATATAAATAAATAAATAAACAAACAAATAAAACAATAAATAAATACATTATCATTTAATTCTAGTTCAATACATTTTTCCTCAAATTCGTCTAAAGCCTCCTGTTTTTTCACTATAATCTTTAACCGCAATTTCTGAGCTTCAAAAACCAGAGGTCTCGCGAACTTGCCTCGTCCCTCGCGTGCTTGGAAACGATTATATGCTCGCGCGCGTTTGAGGCCGGCCGTCGAACAAAGAAAAATCCCTTCCTCCTACCCTCGCCTCAAGAAAATTTCAAAGAATGAGAGGGCGCGCGCGCATTCTGTGTTTCTAGAAATGCCACACGGGAAAAATTGACTCGCGACCTTAAAAACCGTGCGCGCGCTCGCTGCACACAGAGGAAAGGGAGAAAAGACGAAGAAAGCCGCTGCTTTCCGGCTATGGCAGGAGCATTTTTGCGTCCGTCACAGTCCGTCCGTTATTTAAGTATTTTTGCCGAAGTGCCAGCGCGGCGCGGCAGGTTTTGACAAAAGTCTTTGAAAAATGTCGAGAATACGCGGGGCCGGGGGTGGCTGGGGAAAGTTCGCTCGAGCGTGGATAAACGATCTTGCAGAGTTGGAATTTAGTTGTGGTGAAGAAATATATATTGTAATCGGAATGTGGTGTGTCCAGTGTAAGGGTCCATTTATAGTGGGGATGAAGAGTTACAACTAGTTGCAACTCGGCATTATGTATTTATGCAATTTAGTGACAAAATGTCATGTTCTGTATTTAAACTTACAGAGTATTTATTATTAGAGTGACTATTATCAAATTAATTATCAACAAATGTAATTTTCCACTGTAAGAGCTTAGTGGAGTTATAAAGAGTTTTAACTAGTTGTAATTCTTCGTTCCACTATAGATGGACCCTAATAGTTGGTTGATTGAAATACGTAAATGTTGTACGAATTAAATAGAGTTTTAGCCAGTCGTGTGTATAATGATTATCTTTAGAAAAATATGAAAATAAAAAATAATTGTTTATTTATCTAAATTTTTAAATAAGATTACTTTTCTACAAAATTGTTTGAAAAATATTTGAAAAGGTTTAGTTAAATGAAACCACATTTGAATAATATTGTACAAAAATCATATAGATATCTATATATCTAGATAATATGTTTGTTATCTTGATAAAAAAGTATTTATATAATACATTTGTAATCTTGATAAAAAAAGTATTCAGATAATACATTTGTTATCTAGATAACACAAAGTGACCTACATAAATGTTTTAAATAAACTATCATTAAAATCTATTAACAAGAGAATTTCGATAGCGTAATATATATATACGGCCTATATATACGTCTATATATACGTCCATCTATATACTTTTAGTTAAAGATAAATCTGTACATAAATTTTGTTACATTTTAATTTAAATTATTTCTTACCCTATATTTTAGTTAATTTTGTGTGTCGTTATGTTTTAATAAAGGAACTTTTCTATAAAGATTCATATATATACAACTTATCTGAATACTTGACAATAACTGTTTTTGATTAAATAGTAGTACAAGTAAATACTTGTAATCGTACAAGTAGAAACAGTAGTTTATAGTCAGCCATTCGTTTAAGGAAGAGTTTTCATAAAAATATTCTTTGTTGATTAAAACTGTCTTTTTTATGTGAAACACATGATGTACTACCTATTTACATTTAGGATCATAAAAGATTCATGTATATAAAAAGACTATATTTTTCCTTTATTTCGCAGTGTAAAATATGCGAATTCAATTTTTTGTTTTAAACAAAGAAAAGCATATAGGACAAGTGATAAATAACGATAGTCTCGGCACGGCGGAGGCCATTTTTATTTTTTAAACTGCACAATTTGTATACCCCCGCGCTCAATGAGAATATATGAAAACTATTATTCTTCGGTGCAGAAGCGCGGGGGGTCATATGTCAATATGAAGCCCCGGGAAAAATCGCTTCTATAAAGCATTTTCATCTTAAACCGGAAAATATACGCAGTGGTAGTATATGTCTACCCACGCAGTGCATAAATTTTTATCACGATTCGATCGCGATCCTGGAAAGAAAGAATCCAGCGTCGAATAATAAACGTCCTTTATGTCGCGAATCCTCGCTCTAATTAACGAAGAGTTCTCTATCGACAATTTCTCGCTCTCTGTGCGTGTGCATTATAACGGCAAGTCGTAATACATTTTTCATGTCGCTTGGAGATTGAAAAGGAGGAGAAGGATGACGCAATAAAGTGGAGCAAGAACGCGCGACTTAATTAGAGTTATAAGAGGCGAAACAACAATGGCTACATTCAATTTGTCTCCGATTTCTTCTGTCTGCTCTGCGGAATCTCTTCCAATAAAGCGCAGAGGGCAGGACGAAAAAAAAAAGATAATTAACAAAAGCTCGGCGCATAGAAGTTTTCGTTATTTATTGACCTCGGAGAAATTTTAGTGCTGAATAATATTCAATCCGAAGCGAAACGATTTTATGACGATGGAGATTATAAGTCTTTCGATTATGCGGAGATTGGAAAGCTTTGATTGTATATTTAGATTTTATTTGTCATTGTGAGGTTTCGATGTTACTTTTTAAAAGAATTTTTAACGTGACCTATATTTTTAAGCTTGAATAGCCATTTATTTACGCAACGTCGAGTTTCGAGTTGTATCAACATTGTAACTATATCAAATTTCCATTACAACGATGAGAAAATGCTTTTAAACTATGTAAAATAGTTGTTGCACTAAAAGGACAAAGTAAAAGTTTCTCAGTTTTTATAAAATAAATAATATCGCAAAAATGTTTACAAAAGCTTTGCTCACTGCTTTGAAATATTTATATAAAATATATTGAACCGTGTTTAATCTTTTATATATTCTTTATTTTTTCTTGTCTATCCAATAAAATTTCAAAAGCTAATAATTCTAATAAAAATTGTATTTAAAAATTATTAAAATTAACTCAGAATATGATACCTACAAGAAAACCAATATATTGTGCTCACCACTAATAATTGCGAATTGATTGCATTGAAATAATGTATAACTAATACTAGTGATGTTGAAATATTAGTTCCTTCGATATTAAAAAACGGTACTTTAATTTAACCAAAGCTGAGAAATTTGAACAAAAATAAATGTGTCAACATAGTTCAACAGTAACTGAATGAAGATCTGTAAAAATGTATTAAATGTTATCGTAAAAACTTACGTTGACCTTCGAAGCTCAAAATATTATTTGTTGCGCAAGGACTTTACAGCGTATTCCAATTTCTTTTTATCCATTTCACTCTTTTTCAACAAAACGAGTAGCTTATAGGATACAATTTGTCTGAACTGTTTTATGTTTCATATCTCATAAAACGATATTCCATAAAAAAAGACCAAATTTCAGTATCTCATACAAAGTACGTGTAACTGTAACAGAAAAGCAAACACTCAATGAACTTTCTAACGAACTAAATCAAACATCATCAATCCCAGTCACTAATCCATTTCCATCGCCCATCCACGCATCCACAAAGGTCGAAAATTCCCCGAAAGCGCAACGCGAACCCCCACGTCACCCAATTTCCCAACGCGCTCCAAAATTTCTGCTACGCAGCGCGCTCGAGTACCATCGCGTCCAGTAATACACGCATCCAAATTGCCTCTCTACAACACAGAGAGAGAACAGCAATCCTCCCCAAAAAGAGCCAAAAACTGCAGCTGCAGCTGCATCCCTTTTTTTCGACAGTTAATCGATATCCCGCTGCCCGGCAAATTCAGTTTTCCAGATTGGAGCTTCCACCACACGCACACATGTAAATACACAAGGGGGGGGGGGGGGGGAGTCCAGGGAAATTAGTCCTTTGAGCTCGCGCCCATTGTACTCCCCCGAACTGCGCCCGCTGCTAAATTCGCCACTGCGTTTGAAAAGAGCCGCCGAGTGCGCGCGACCCGGCCAATCTGAGACCAATTTTGAATAACGCGCGCGAGCGACGAGCTTCGTTAAAAACAATTTGCGAGCAGTGGGAGGCTTGACAGGGGCTAGCCGCCGACGGGAATTAAACGAGCCGCGGGTTAGGGTTCGTTCACAGTGGGGTGTGAGGGTCTGGAAGGGTGAGATGATTTGGCTGGACACGAGATACTTGATATAAATATGAATTTGAATATAAATTGAATATAGATTTTTGTTATTGAAAGATTAATTTAAAAATTGACTATTTACTTCTGAATCTTCAGCATTGAAACTTAATTTTACGGTAGATATTATACAGTAATCTCTGGTTCCTGAAATAAATTTAAAAAAAAATTTCCAGTTCCAGAAGAATGCAAAGAAATAGTGTTTAAGTGTACGCGCATAAACGTAAAGAATATGATTACATTTTACACAGAGTTAAACATCTAAATGTTATCAACGTAATTTGAACATACAGACAACGTTAGGAGAATAAACACTTGTTGTTGCGCTAAGGTAACTAGATAGTTAAAGCGGAGATTACAATTAACCATGTAAATATTTATAAACATTGCTACTTACCAAGGAAAAAATAACTTATATATATTTTATATAATTGTATATAATTATATATAGCTTTCAATCTTAAATAAATATATGTAGTCATATTTAACTAAATATAATTATATATAACCATATATATGTAATTGTATATTTTCATATATAGTTTCATAAATTAATATATATAATGGTATATGGATATATATGTGGCTACATATACTTATATCAGTTAAAAATCAAAATATATTTATAGATCTGATTATATATAATTGCATATAAAATTTACGTATAAATATATATGGTTACATATGTCATTTTCTCCTGGTATATAAATATACATATGATATTACATTGGAAAGCTTACCAACGAAACATATCCTGTCAAGCTAAATATGGTTAGGTCTAGTTGTCTTTAATTGGATCTGGTTAGGTCTAATTGTGTCAGTTCATCTATTAAATGATTGTATTGACCTATACAATCCTTTCTCTGGTATCTTACTTTGAATGGACCTTTAGGCTCAGTGTAGGTGAATGTAGGCCAGTTTCGAGAGACTGCGGGAAACAATGCACGCATGTATTAAACCGAAAGGGGATATACCTACGTTTGTTGGGTTCTTTTTTTTAATTTTGGCGTTTCATTCCGAGTGATTTTTACCTTTATCGAGGTTGCATTGTTTGCACTAGGTCAATACAGATATTGAGAATTATATGGCTATTTTCATTTCGGACGTTATGTGGCTATTGTTTTGAGAGCTTCTTTGTATGTTAACGTGAATGTTAAATGAAAGGGATTCAATAGCGTGACAATCGGTGATCGTGAGTAATTCAGAGTTTTATGATAGATTATTTTGAATGTTCGATTAAGTATGCTTTTTGGAGAAATTTCTCTTAAAAGAACTGTAATACATACAGTAAAAACTCTTTCTGTATCATTTAATTGTTTATCATTTTATGAACACTGTTGGTAAAGTGGCCACCTATCAATTCTTATGGTAAAGTCGTATAATAAGTGCTTCAAAAAGTCAAGAGTAGCCTAGCAGAGACTTCCTTTATGTGTTAATTAATTGCATGGTGCCGTAGCGTACCACCGATAAACGTCAACGAAAGTTGCAATTTTCGCATCGAAAATAAACTCTAAGGTAAAAACTGGCACATGCATCTCAAAGTACATAAAAGGAGCTACATTTTTATGTACCGTATGATTTTTTTTCGCTTATATCACGATGACATAAGTGGTTTTTTTACATGCATCCACTGCTGAGACATCAGAGTTTTGATGCTTGCACGCGTAAAAATGACGCTATCTTATAATTAGAGGGCGCTAGCAGCGCGATCACTGCGCCTCTCAACATCTATTGCCACGATACATATACTATAGGAGTTACGGTGCCCCGTAATAACGCTTACAGCGAGATCTCGTGTAGGTGGCCACATTACCTACATGGCCACATAACCACCTTACATAAATTAGAAAAGATACTATCTAATTATTTAACATTGTTTATCAAAAGAAAATATAGTTATCGGTAATAATTTTTTTAACGGGCACCAAATATCGAATTATCAATATTCTTCGTTGATTGTAGGTCATACCGGACTTATCCACGTATATTTTAAGAAAACCTTTGAATTTTTCATTTCATTGACATACATCGCTTACTCCTATCCTTTTTTAGTCGCCATACATGTAGCGACTTATAAATCTCCGTAAACAAAAAAGCAATAAGACAATTTTGTGCACTATCTTAAATAAAATATGTACAAATAAATACCATCACGGACCCAATTCCTGATCAGTTAAGGCGCATCGTCACGTTATTTGCTGTGTCAAATCGTAAAAATAAGGTATTTATGGAAAATAACATTTCTAGTAACAAATATAACTCTTAATCTTTAATATAAAATTTTAAAAATACATAAATAATCAAAATAAAGTTAAATATAAATCCTCAAAGGAAAAAAGCTGTGGGAGCAATTCCTGATCACTTAAGATTTGTATGGGAGTAGTTTCTGATCATATCAAGACCCAATTCCTGATCACATATATTATTGACACATAAGTATTTTATATGATAAACAAAACTTATTAAGCAATACTATTACAGTAGATATACTAAATATATAACATTTTTCGGTTGTGTGATTATAAATGTGAAACTTAGGCGAGGTAAAAGTGTTTGGTTATTCATGCTCTGTCGACTGCACGATATAGACTCATGCACGAGCATATATTAACCTATAAAGTGCACATAGTGTTGTGATTTATTTTCACGTTTTATACGACTTTTGTCTGATAAATTACTTACGTATGGATTAAAACTACTTATAGAATTATGTTGTTATAAATATTTGTGTATTTTAAGATTTTTAAACAGACTATAACACATTATTAATACTGATCAGGAATTGGGTAAACGATAAGAATATGGACCCTATTTCTAATCACACGTTTTATCAAATAAAAATAATATTTTATATGAATGTTTTAAGTGATTCATACAAATAAACTGTTAAATAACTTAATTACATAAGTTTTTCTACGATTCGTTACAAAATTTGAAAGGAATGATGTAAATTTCTTTGCATGCTCACTTGTAGCCAACTAGAGTAAGATGGTATCAATCATGACGTTGCCGAGAACGTTCAACTTTAATATTTTTTATCTTAAAAATGTATTTTACTAGTGACTTTTAAAGTTTCTATATATGACTGTGAAATAGTTTACTATTACTAATTATTTTTTTAAAACAAATATTGTATACATTAAAGTCAAAATAAAAATAAATGTAATCAAATGATCATGAACTGGATACTGACGGTATCATAAATATTCTTTACACTACGAATATTAGTAGAGTATTTCTAAAAACCATTATAAAATAATTCTTACAAACCATTCTAAAAAACAGCATTTTATTACGCATCCATGTGACATGAGCACACACCTTTAAATTAACCCTGCCAGTGACTGCGAAAACAACTCCATCGAACCAGAAAAACATCGCTCCAACAAAACTAAAAAAAAGTCCATCAAGAAATCTGGAAACTAGACCTCGAACTTTGTCCATTGTCCGAGCGTATCCGAAAATCAAGGCCACCGTTTCCGCCCATCTCACGGTTCAATCAGCAAAAGAGCCGCTCCCGAAAATAAACACCTCCTCCCCAGCGCAAAGCAAAACAAAGCAAAAAGAAGAGAGTATAAAAACGCCGAAAACAAACAAAACGGCCGCGCTTATTCAGCTAATTCGAGATTAGAGCGACGACGACCAGGAACAAAAAAAAAGGCAGCCGCGGCGACAAAGCGAAATAAAACCGTGGCGTGCGCGCGCGCGCTAAATATCCGAAAACAATACATCGCGTGACCGAGTGGCCCCGAACGCGAAAAAGCAAAGTAGAATTCGCGGTCGTTTGTGTGTGGGTGGGTTGCCGGTGTCTCGCCTTGCCAAATATTTGAGCGTGGGGAGTGACTCTCTACTTCATTTTTATTCCCCCGTGGGAGTAAGAGAGATTTAGAGCTGCTGCTGGCTTCGATGAAACAAATTTTCGATTCTCGGTTCGATTCTGGTTTCGTATACGAGTTTGTAGCTTTGTTGATCTTCTTTATGAGATATAGTTTGAAGTTTTAATTAGGAAATAGGGGATGAATTGAATCCTTAGCAGGTTTGTAATTAATACAAATTCATTTGTAAATTGATGACCACTATTGTAATTAAGAAAGTTGTCTAATGTCATCCGAAATTTTCGTTTCTCAGTTCAATTCTGCTTATGTATATTAGTTTGTAACTTTTTCGATCTTCTTTGTACGATGGTTAAAGTTTCATTAAGAAATAGCATATGAGTCCGATCTTTACCTTATTTATGAATTATTGATATAAGTTGAAATGCTAATTTATGAGCAATATTGTGTCTTCTTTAACTGAAATATCGTATGTACAAGACTAGAAATCGAATCACTAACCAAATCAATATTATGTGAAAGATAAAACGAAAAATACGCAATAAATCAATAATATGCGAAAGTTAAAATGAAAATTACGCAAAAATGCCCATTACAAAAAGTTATCTAATTGTGTTTCGAAATTTTGGATTCTAGATTCGATTCTGTTTTGTATTGTTTAGTTTGCAACTTTATCGGTCTCCTTTGTACAATGATAGAAATTTAATTAGAAAGCTGCTGCTGAATTCGATCCTTCGAATGTTTATAATTGATGTAAGTTTGACAGTTAATTTATTAGCACTTTTGCGTTTTCTATAATGCTAAAATAATTGTATTTGTACCCATTATTCATAGTAGAGATATATATATGTAATTGATTCAGTTTCTTATATTTATGTGTCCAAAGTACTGGATTTTTTGGATTAATAGTTCTTTCATTTATCTAATAAAGTTTATTAATTATTTAAAACCACATTTATTTACTAATTCAAGTTTAAATATTAGAACATAGTTTTTAAAAATCAAAAATATCATTTCAAAAAAACATTTTTTTTAAACTTATCAGTACATAAAAGCGTACTTCAGTTTAAAATTCGCAGAAATTTTCAAAATTAATATTAAGCTTCATTCAATTTATTTTGACGATACAAAAGTAAAAAAAATTATTTTAAAATTGACGAAACATTCTGTGAATATTGATAGCTAAAATATTTCCAATCATTTTATCCGTAATCCTAATAATTTCGCCATCCATTTTATACTTACAAATCGAATCAATAATACGTGAAAATCAAAGCGAATAATGCACAAAAAATGCCAATTGTAAAAGTTACATACAATATATTTCCCACATGTTGATGGAAAAATGCTCGCGGAAACATCCCGACAATTTATACATTCGCGTCCTCTATACATTGGAAAGACGAGAAGGCAGCGAAAAGTAAAAAGTAGAAGAAGAACCGGACGGAACAAAAGACGAGAAAAATTTAAAAGTAACTGTATATGAGCCGGCAGCCGCCTAACAAATTTTCAATTCCATTGTTTTCCTACTTTGTTTCTTCGGAATCCTCTCCTCTGTCTTCTTCTCCTTGTTCTGCGCGGGAACCGGAAACTTTGTGAGCAGGCATCAACGAGCGACGACAACGCCAGCGACGAAAGAGAAAAGGGAGGAGAGAAAAAATAATTGCCTTATATACGAGCGAAACGGCGCGTCGAGTCGAGAAGAAGACGCGGCGAAGCTCAGCCTTGCGAGAAATGCCGGAAAAAAGGGCTAAAGTTGTAATAAGGTATGATATTGGAAGAGGTTGCTTCCTGTGAGTAAGAGCTTTGCGATGAGCGAAATTATTTTAACTTGAGATATTCGATGTTAAAGCTCGTTATGTTTTGGTGTTGATATAATTTGTTAAGCTTTTGATTCTTAGTGCTACTTTCTATTATTTACACAAAATTTAAAGATTTTTCCTGAATGATAAATAATTATTTAAAAATCTAACCAATCCAGGAGATATTATAAGTATCATCTGATTTCTTAAAAATAATATATTAAGAATTATTGATTTTTAAACAAAAACTATCAGTGACAGCAATAACCCATTTACATAATCTGAAAATATTGTTACAATCGAACCGTAAGATACTATGATTTTGTTTTAATGTGTTTAAGTTTGTGCAAATGAACAAATCTAAAGTTTTTATTTTCATTCATTATTTGCTTTTGTTATCTATATATGCAGAAATATATTTTCAACATTATAAACTAATAGATTTTTTGATTACTTACAAAAGGAAAAACTGAAAATTAAAAGGTTACAAGAATTAAATACAATAAAATAGATAATTTTTTTCAATACGAATTTTATTAACATTTATAGTTAACTATTATAGAGATACGTGTAATCTAGAGCATAAATCAAATTACATATTTCTAACGGTTAACTGCTGGAACATAACTACGGCTGGATAACATCAGCTCGATAACAGCAGACCCAGACTCCCCTCAGTATCAACACGGCACACGGCCAAAATTCAAATACAAATTTGTTGTCGCTCGCGCGGATATAAACGTAAATGGCCGTTCTACAAGACCTAACGCGCAAAACTTGCATAACTATTGCTGTTTACTGCGTGAAAGATGTTTTACTGTTAATTAATAGGTAAAATTAATTTTTTTTATTTTCTTGAATTCTTTTACCGTGGGTCTCAATCAATTTTTAATCACGAAATCGAGTTTTAACTTAATTCTTATTTTTTAGAAATGTATTAAAATTAATTTTCGATAATGCAAAGTGCCAAAATTTGTTTTTATGAATATTATTGAAAGAAAATTTATTTTAATTAATATGGTAACAGATGTGTAAAATACTCAAACTCAGTATGAAAACTGCTCTTGTTATTATTAATGACTCGTCTATTTTCAAATCGATATAAGATACACATAATCATAAGTAAGTATCTATACGATTTTATTCACATAAAAATCTTCATAAAAAGTATCTTTATTGCAATAATATCGACACTGCATAAGAACATATTTACCTAAAATAAAGCAAAAAGTATTTAGATATATCTTCATCTGAATAATATATATATAAATATGATATATTATTTAGATACTTTAAAATGTTTTTACAATATTTAAACCATTAGTTTAAGTAAAAAGTCATTAGCCAATTTATATAATTCTGTAAAAAGATAATGTTATCTATAATATTAGACAGTTAATTCTTTTTTATCCTTTTCTGGAAGATAAACGTTTCATCCTCTACTGCGAACATGAACATCCAGGACCCACCTTAACTATTCTTAATTCAATCAGCCGTCCAATTTTTTTGCGGCAATTCCACCTCGAGCAGCCCGCAATCACCTTGACACTTACAAACGAAGTCGCGCACACTATACAGCCACGCTCGCACCCGTCGATTGTCAATTTTTCATCGGGCCGACATCGCGCCCAAGGAAATTAATTCCTCGCCAATTGAAGCCCTTCTGCACCACGACCACCACCACCACCACCACTCTCCTCTCTCCTAGAAAAGCAAAAAAGAAAAGAAAAAAATAAAGAAGGGGAACGAGAAGACGATCCCGGCGAGCGCGAAGCGCAAGAAACGGAAAGTGAGCGATAAGGCGAAGGCGCGGAAAAAGAAGGATGAGCGAAGAAGCGAGAGAGCTAGAGAGAGAAAGATTTTATGTGATTTCTCGGCTTCGTCGCCCGGAATGAGGAAAAATAAAACATCCCTCCCACGAGATGGGGGAGGGGGCGAAAATGGCTGCGGGTGTCGACGAGAGGATGAAGAAACGAGAGAGTGGGTGGATAGAGAGAGAGAGAGAGAGAGAGAGAGAGAGAAAATGACAAGAGACGAAGGGAGAGAAGAGGGAAGAGACGTCTCGTTTAAGCTTCGACGGAAAATGAAAAAGCCAGAGCGAGGAGTCGTTGGCGTCTTCGAGGCTTCCTCTACTACTGCTCTTGCACTACGGTAACGAGACTCTTTCCTCCCTTCCTATTTCTGCTGCTGCTGCCTTCTTACCACTTGTGCTGTGTGTTGCTTCCTCCCCAGAATCGAAATAAATATATATAGTTATTTTTCGGGAGGGAGCGAGGTTTTCTGTTCTGAGAGAGGAAAATTTCCGGTGGCGCTGGCGATGTTTTTTTCTTCCATTTTTAATTGGAGGAGACACGTGGAATTTATTGAAAGATGCGCATGAATCAACTTTAAGGGTCTGGAAAATGCTCGCGAGGGCGTTCGAGACTGGCAGGAGACTGCCTGTACGAGATATTTGCTGCTTCGTAACGTTTGAAACGTCGCTCGATGCTGGAGGATTCTTTAAAAAGATTTTACAACTCGTTTGGAAAGGCGACGCGACTTTTGATGTTATTTCATTTTTCGAAATATTTTTAATTAATTTTTAAAAAATCTTTTTGAGGTCACGCGCGGCGCGCACTAATTAAAAGTTAACTTGACCACCCGAGCAAATCAGAGCGCACAACGTATTCTAGAATACCACTGTTTTGCCATGTTCATAACTATATTTAGAGCATACATTTATTTTCAAACATAAACATTTGGAACTTTTGGAGTAATTAATTAAACTAATGACTAAAGTAATAATATATAATATTATATTAATATTAATGTAATGATAATAATAATAATAATATATGAGAATACAATATAATAATATTAATTACTGATTTAATAATTCACATAATTTGTTTGATCAAATAAATATGATAAATCATCAGATAATTTCTACAATTTGGAGATTCCACTCACATCACTGCAATTGCACGTTATTTTTTCAACATCGCATAGTGGAAATTTTCGGTACTCCCAGAGACAAAAACCCACCGATAAGTGAGGTTTTAACCAAATTCAATGAAACTTTTCTAGAAATATTCGTGAAGAAGTATACTTTAAGTCTTACTTCCTAAACTTTGATTCGTACTCGTGTCGCTTTGAAAAAATTATGTACAGATGCCTACATTTTTTCAAAATAATAACACAAAATGAATAGATGTGTTATACGCACTTCTTTTTTTAAAACTACGCAAATTTATTCTATTTTAAGTCTAGTTATCTCATACATTTTTTCAGATTTTTTCAACCATGATTTGGGTTATATAAGGTCATTGATAGTAATATTAGCATTTTTAAAATTTTTTTAATTTTCTAGCTTGACAGCTAGAAAAACGATTTCTAGCTTAACAGGAAAGTATTTTACACTAAAATAGCTATACCTATTTTTTGTGCAAATTCTGAATTATTCGTATTCTAAAAATCTTAAAAGGTCTAAAGGTCTTAAATAATTTTAAGACCATATAAGCTTGCTTTCAATGGAATAAATTAAAATGTAAAAAGTAAAAAAGGCAAATAATGTAAAAATGTTAAAATTACTATAATTGATAAAAACTTTAGGCATCTTTAAATATTCTTTTCAAAGCGACATTCATAGGAATCAAAATTTAGGCAGTACGATTTATAAGTATACTTCTTTACGGGTATTTTAAAAAAGACACATTGAATTTGGTAAACATCTCACCTTTCGGTAGATGCGAGTAAATATTTAAAATCAAGTGCACTGTATTATCTTTTCAATTAATGATAATGAAGGATCATTGTTCAAAATGCGAAATTCTCGTCAGTTAATTACAATCGGCATATAGTGTACTCTACTAAATTAACGACTAATCAATTTATTAGATTGATATGAAATATATTTCGCTCAAATCGACTAGCCTGCAATTTATTTCTGAATATGATTGAAACGAGAATCGATGGAAATGAAATTAAAGCAATTCATTTCATCAATTCGTACGTACGCAAATAAATTCTACTCCCCCCCCCCCCTTCACATACAACAATATCAATCATGCAAATTAATATTATTTTTAATCATCGAATGACCGTCCACTTTAATCAACGATCCTGCAATTAAATCCTCCACCTCAAATTCCTCAAATTCATCTAAGTTTACGACTCTGCAAGCGCCACGGATTACTATATATACATTCTCAATTAGTTGCTACAAATTTTATTACAAACTCTAAAATCTTCTCGACGTCGCCTCCTTCGTCGTCGGGCTCTCTCGCGCACGAAATTTCAGCCTCGCGCCTCGGGGAGAGAAAAATTCTTCGATATACGACCTCGTAAAAAGCCTCGACCACGATGAAAAAAAAAAAAATCCCGACGGCTACTGCAGGACGACAAATATATGTATACGCTGAGGGGGGAATAGGGGGTGGGGTGTTACATGGAGAGCTCGGGTCCGCGTATAGTCGATTATAAAGACTTCAGAAAAATGCAGTAAAACCTATTGTCCGCGCGTGTGTGTGCGCGCAGCGGCCGCGCTTAGTTTTTTAATCCGTTCTCGTAAATCTCGCGCTAACCGAGGATTTTCGAGCTCTTTTTCTTCGTGGCGCTAGCATATTCGAGCTTTAATGATACGTCAAGCGCGGGAAATTGAAATACACTTGAATTTTGTATAAAATTATGCTGGCGTTCTTTTGCTTCTTTTATTCGACTTTGCTATGGAATATCTTTGCCCACTTTTTATGAATTATAGAGATGAAACCTAGTTTATTAAATGTATTGCATTAAATAAATTTGTGTTGTTGAATACGTTTATAAAATCATGTTAAATATATTTAAAGTGAATTCAAAGATGCTTTTCGGCCAATGATTTCATCGAAGTTTAGAAATCGGACATGAAATGCTCTCTGCACAAGTGAAATTAACCAATTCACTTAAAACTCCACTTCAACGAGTATACACAAATTGGTTATTGTGGAATTGTTACGTTGTGTGGTGTAGTTTTTAAACAGAGTATATATTTTTGATTCTACAATGACCTACTTTTTCTGTCTAGAGGAATTAACAAATCGAAACAAATTTGAAAGCAGACAGAAAAGAATATGCTAGCGAAATTACAATGTACATGAGTCATTAACCGAATAAAAGAGATTTATCTATAATATACTAAAAATCTGAATAATCTAGTCATGGGCAATAAATTTATCTAGATACAGAACTAGATTAAAAATATCTTTATTGCTAAAATATATTTACAACATAAGGACACTCACGTTTAGATACAACGAAGACCAGATAATAGTTTAAAATACATGTAATAATTTAGATACACGTTTATCTAGATAAAGCATTATTTAGATAATAATTTATCTAGATTTAAGCAAAAAATGACTAGCATTTAGAATGTAACCTTTTTAGACATCTCTCAACCCTCAGCTGACACACTTCACTAGAATTATATAATTGTCAGATTGGGGTCTTTCGCGCCCAACACTAAAATGCTTCATGTGAAGTAGCTATTAGTTTTTTAAAAATTACAAGATAGTCTTCGAATGATGTTTTATAATATGACATAGATCTTATTCATAAAGTAAGATATTATGTAGATGGAAAAATTAGGCATTATGAGTGTGTTTAAATTAAAACTAAAGTAGGTTGGGACGCTGAAGACCCCACATAAGATCAACTAAGGATTAAAAACGATAATGTTACCTAAAATATTCGATATCTTATCTTCTATATTTCCTTTATTCAAATGAAAGCATTCCAGCCATGACTGGGATTACCGTAGAAAGTCCAGAATATATTTCAGTATGAAACTCTGAAAAAATGGACTAAATCCTATACAACATCCTACACCCCCGAAAAAAACGCAAACTACAAAAACCCTCTCTATATGCACCGGACGACAAACCATAAAGCTCTCGTACGAAGCACAACTCTCCGCAGCAGCCAGCAGCCAGCAACTAATAGCGTCGTTATTTCTGACACTGCAATTAATGCTAAAGCGGCAGTCGCACCGCGCGCTACCTGGCCCTATCCGCCACTGCTGTCGATGACTCGAATAAAAATAAATAAAAGCCACGCACAGTCCCGCGGACAAGCTATACGGCATATCCACTCGCGGGCACAGGCGGTATCGATAGACTGTAAAATATCACGCGATATGAAATATTTCGTATATCGCGGCGAGCGGAAGCGTGACGCGCGCTGCAGCGCTCGCGGATGTTTATCGGTCGAGAAATTAATTACCTCCAGCGAGAGAGAGAGGGGGAAGCCCCTCATAGCAGCTACGTTGATTTTCCTCATGAAGGCTGCTGCTGCTGCTGCTGCTGCTTTTGCTGCAGCTGCACTGCACTCGCGGTTAAATATGAGGGGGAAAGTAGGTAGAGTTGGCGCGCGGGTGGAGCAGCTCCTTATCGGGGCATAATTTATACGTTAAGTTGCGCGCGGCGGACTTAGCTCGCCGGGTTTAACTACTCGATCTTTTCCATTTAGTTTGGGAGGGAGCGAGAAGAGAGAGAGAGAGAGAGAGAGAGAAAGGTGGTCGCAAAAGTAGGGAAAAATATATGAGGCGTGAGTCATAGGGTCATTTGTCATTGAGTAATGGTCAAGGATGGGCTTGATGGCGTGTTCTTTTGTGGAGGTAGTCGTTAATTTATATGGCGATGCGAGCGGAAAGTAATTGAGAGTCATGCTTTGGATGGGTTTTAGGATGTGCGAGGAGACTGTTATTCTATGTTTTTGGTAATTAAGGTGTCAAATAAAGGATGTGGATAGAATCTACGTCCCTATCTCGTCTCTCAGACACTTCAATATTTTGTACTTCAGTGAATTTTCACTCTAAAAAGCGAGAGAAGTATCGTTCACTTTTTAGATTAATAATTTACTCTAATTAGATTTAAAATTGACTTCATAAAAGTCGAATTTTACTCTAATCAAATTGGTCCAAAGCCCACTTCTAGAGTGACTGATCTCTCTAGAAACTTAAGAAAATATGTTATATCTCAGATATTTCAGTATCTGGTATCTCAGATACCTCCGTATCTTGTATCTCAGATACCTTCGTATCTTGTATCTCAAATACCTCCGTATCTTGTATCCCAGATACCTCAGTATCTTGTATCTCAGGTACCACAGTATCTTGTATCTCAGATACCGCAATATCTTGTATCTCAGATACCCTAGTATCTTGTATCTCAGATACCTCCTTATTTTGCATCTCAGTACTAGTTACTTCAGTATCTTGTATTTGTATATTTCGTAAAAAAGATAAATTTTGCATGTGAAATAGTTATTGTATTGTTGTCATTTGCTTTTAACTATTATACTTTTTGAAGTTGAGCATAGAACCAGTCATCCACTACTGAATAATGTAAAAAAACTTACATTACAAAATCCGCAAAAAATGATGTATAGAAGTTTCCTTTATTTGTAGAGGAAATATTCAGAACCGCATATCTCTTTTAGAGTCAACGTTATTAATGTATTCGTGGAATAGCAGACACATTTTATACTTATATAAATACAGTCTATTATTATAATTAACTAACATTTCCCGCATTTCCTTTCAAAGTAGTTCACGAGTTTAGTTTCGCAGAACTCTCTATTTCGAATTTTCTAGAAGAAATAGCGGTTATACGCTACAAAGCCCTTAGTCTCAAAGTAAAGAAGCTTCATTATAACATTTTCTTGTATCATAAAAAATAATTCTCTCTTCTAAATAGTTGTATTTGCAGTTGCTCTGCTCTATTCTTTCGATTCACAGTCCTTCATCCTCCCTGCTTACGGTAATTTCATAATTTTTACTTAAAAATTATGTTTATGAAACTATTTTTCTCTAAATGCATTAAAATTAATAATTTTTACAACGTAAAATAGAGTTTAATCACTTAATTAAAAATATTTAAAATTATATTCATCTTTTTTAAAATACTTTTCATCTTTTTTATATACTTATCTTCTTCTAGATTTGGATATGTATTTTTTCCCGAAATCTCGAAAAAGACTATTAGAATGACAGGCACTTTTTCTTTTCGAGCAACTTTTTAGCTCTGTATATTTTTTTATTGTATTCTCTTTTCATAAATTAGATAGATGATTTATCTATCATACAACTCGCGTCAGCCACACCAAAAAATCAAACGTCCAAACTCACTCCCGAATCATCACCCTCGTCACCTCCGTAAGGCAACACTCCACCAAAACATCTGTATCCCCGTGCATTCCCGTCTCTCCAGCCAACAATGCAGCCGACTACGCAAACGTATGTACACTGTCGGCACATTCCAGCACATCTTAACGCCCACCCATACACCCACACATACATACAAGCCACTTAATCATGCTCTCAGAAACAGAGACTCTCGGCTACCGCGGAAGTATAGGGGCGCTCACTCGCGCGCGCGCGCGCGCCTGCGCTCGCGTAATATGTCTTAATCCGGGGGCGGCTTGTCTGATCTCATCTGCACCACCTCCGAGATTGCGGAGAGCAAGCGAGAGCGAATCTTCGCCAGCTTGCGCAAATGCGCGAGGTTTCCGAGGTTCACCGCCTTGTTTGCGAGTAGACCTCTCTCTACTTCTCTGACCCCACTGTATACATACACCTACACGTATACACGTGTACACGTACGTACTTCCTCCTGATACGTGTGTACGCGCGCGCGCGTGTGTGTGTGTGTGTGTGTGTGTGTGTGTGTGTGTGTGTGTGTGTGTGTGGATGGGTGTGTACCACCGTACGTGCGCATTATCAAAGCAGACGAGGCGCGCAAAGCCGCGGGCGAATTGGGCCGATCCTACGAGAGGAGGGACGGGTTGCCGATGCTGCACGAAAGTGTATACCTTTGACGCGGAAGGGGAATAAAGGGATGCTGAAGTAGCGAGGGATAGGATGGGGGGAGGCATCGATTTGGACTATATGGCAATATAGCTGCACGCGGCCCTTTGAAGCATGCGTTTTTCGGGGAATTCTTTGTTGTAAGATTTTTTTTTGTGGAATGGAGTGTTTTGGCGTGTTTTTAATGTAAAAACGCTGCGATATTTTGCTAGTGAAATTGAGCGCTATATAGGCCTGGCACGACGGCGCAAGTTCACTTTTTTTGAAAATTGAGTTTTGAGTATTTTTGTTATACTTACATAGTATATTATCAGACAAAAAGGCAGAAAATTAGGAAAGTGTTTAAATGAAATTATTAGTTTAAATGGAACCTTAGTTTAAATAGAAAATAAGAACTTAAACCTGAATATCTTAAATACGTAAAGAGTGGACGTATGTCGCTATGTTCTTAACGCACAGAATCTATTTTGAAAGTTGTGAGCTTACAAAAGAAAAAATACAATATATAAAGAATTTCGTACAAATTGTTCTGAGTGTAACCACTAGTAAGGCGCTGCAGTCGCTTAACATGACGAATAAAATCAAAGCTAAAGTTTATATCCCAGGTCATCATTAGTAATATAAAATATAAGACATGTTGTATTTGGACATAGCCTGGAACTTATACCTGCGGAAGAAGAGAAAAACATATTGTACATGTACTGTCCAAAGTCTTAATGAATGTCTATTACATGAGACACTCATTCACTCTTCTAACATATTAAAACCATTCATGCTTTTAATAAATTTACTCACGTTCATACTTAAAGTAGATAATAGATAATTAAGTTAGGATCAAACACGATGACAAAGGATACACAGAAATTTTAAATTTGCTTACTGTTGCTTGTTTATTATTCACCATAAATTACAGCAAGGTGAATGACCGAATATTTAGTATCTTTCGCAAATGATATTTTGACTGAAGGGGTTAATAAATAATTCAACAGACTCTGTACTTTGTTAGAATAATAAGCCAATCTCCAAAATTAAAATAATATAAACAAATGCTGTACTCAGCCAAGCTCAAAGAAATCATACCTCAATGACAATTTCAAAGTGCACCTAAAGACGAAAAAAAAACAATAAACCCGAGATACACAAAAAAAACTTACTTGAATAATGAAAGTCAGCTCTCGCAATAATCATGAGTGAAAGAGAAAAGCTCAGCGTGACGAACGTCGAGACAACGTCTTGAGAGAACGATGATAATGAAAGTATAATGATCGTAAGTGAAAAGCAGCAAGTGCACAAGCGTTGATGAAAGAAACTCAAACGGCATCCTACAGCACACACACAAACCCACACCTCCACACCTTACAGAATCTTGGCGAGTTTAATTTTTAGAGCGAACACCAGCGTGTATTGCCCTATCCCTCAAAGCAGAGCACGAAGCGAAGAAGGAATGCCTTTGGGAGTGAAATCAAGGGATAGACAGAGAGAGAGAGAGAGAGACGGGGAACGGGCAAGAGAGCAAAGTATATCTTTGATATAGAAGCTGCTGATGCTCACAGGAGAACGAGAGACAAAGTTAGTTTAGCCTACAGACTGCACAGAGAGAGAGAGAGAGAGAGAGAGAGAGAGAGCGAGACAGCGAAGCCACAGCAAGGCAAAAGAGGATGCTGCAAGCTCCAAGGCTGGAAGCCGATCGGACTCTCTCTCTCTCTCTCTCTAGAATCATCCCTCGTTTCTCCTTTAGATTCATCGCGCTCTCGTCCGCCGCGAACTTTGCCAAACCGCCGCCACCGCTCGCCGCGCGAAACACATAACTTTCTTCGAGAATAACCTCCAGCTCCAGCTCCGGCTTCGCGTCCAAGTCTTGAAGAAAGTGGAGGAGCGATGGGAGGGAGGGACGTGAAATATGTCCGAAATATTATATATATATATAGGGCGAGGGTGAAGCTGATAGTGACGCGACACACGGACGAGTATCACACACAGGTTCGGGTGGAGAGGGAATGATGTTGGACGTGGGTGGCCTGAATTAGAGGAGTTTTGGGGATGAGCGTTGCGGAGCTTACACCTTTGTGGTGAGATTGACCGGTAAGATGTTCGTGCTTGGTTCCTTTCATTGGGTTCTTGCATTGACTCGTTAAGGCCGAGATTCTCAAACAATTGAACAAATAAAACTTTGGGGAATCATTTGGAAATGTGTTGCGACGCTTAACTAAAGGATTTTAACAAATAGAAGATTTCTTTCAATTTTTTGAGTTTTCTCCAGTTTTATGTAGTAAAAATGACTTAGGCTTCCATAACGAGATCGGAAATGATCTACTTTAATCTGATCCGTACATTTAGTATGTATAATTTTGAGTGAAATACGTAGAAATTTTAAAATAATACAAAAGAAAATTGTGTATCCTCCCAAGATGCATACAACACTAACAGGTTAAAAACATAAAAAAAAGCTTTAAAATTTTTTTTGCAATAGAAAGTTATGTTTGCCACACCAGTGGCCCCATTGTATGACGTCAGTAATCAACACGTTGAGAATAGGTTTGTAGTACGTTGGGGTATGAATGAAAAAGTGATAAGGATAGACTTACGTAAAACTTTTAAGTAAGACAAGAATAGCTAAGTGTATATATTATAAGCTTTGAAACATTTTTTTCAGTAATATAAACATTTAGATTTAGTTTTTTATGGATCTTAAAAAATATATATAATAAAACAGAAATGTTAAAATTTAAGTAAAAGACTCTATTGTTCGTTAGTAATAATTTTGGTCTGATGCGTACATGTTTCATAACTTTTATGATTTCTTTGTTACCATTATTCATTTCAACCTCTTTTATTACTTTTTATTTGCTTATATATTTTTGCTTTGGAATTCACAGAGCCTATCATGAGTTTTTTCAATTAGTTCGTGGAAACCAATAGAATCTATAGTTTATTTGATTTTACAACAAACACTAGAGTTATTGTATTAATATTAAAGGATTTAGATGACAAGGCATTGTAAAAGATAACTAGAATATCCGTACTTGCAGGTTAAAAAACTGTATTTACATACCCTACCTTTCAATTGATGATGTAGGCAGCACACGAAAATTTGTAACTTCTCATTTACCCCGGTAGGTGGCAATCAATCTTCCTTTACTTTCTAACATAATTTATCATTTTGACAATATAAGTATCACCTTTCCAAACTTTCCAGTACAGTATAAGATAGAATCATATATTCTTTTCTTTTAATTTAAATGCTCCATTGTAACTACGTCTTTAGTAATGATAAAAATGTTATCGCTGGATTTACGTTTTTGTTGACAATTCATGTTCTGCTTTTAGCTCGTGAAAAATAATTTGGAATTTTAAGAAAACACTGTTCAAAGGCACACGTATTATGATACAATTAAGTATCTCTTGCATTATTTATATTTTATGTTTTTCCTATTAACATATTTTTCTCTCATGGAACGATTATTTATAAAGCAGAAAAAACGTTCACAGTTTACGTGCAATACGAGTCAAATGTTCTATCAGTAATCCTTCGAATTTGTGCTTTTATAACGAGCTACAGTGAACCGAATTCTCGGCCATATTTCACGCTCGTTTTTCCACCCACCGAAAATTCGATTATCTATCCGTCACCTCGTACACGCGCACGGGTCCAACCGACGCCCGCATCCACTGTATACACACTCTCGCACTCGATTGGACAGCGTCGCGCCGTCGTAAAAATCGCGTATTGCACGCAATCGTCGTAAACAGTTTTATGATTTTTCGCGCTCGCGCAAGCGCGTTAAAGAGCACTCGAGCAGCCGTTAAAAACTATATATATAAAGTCGCGGCTGATCGCCCCTGCCTTAACGAATCGCCCCGCGCGCTCGTTTCTCTTTTCGGCCTCCGTCGGTAAAAAGACGCGACGGAATTATACGCGCGTCGTAATGTCAACGACGCGGGAGGCGACTCGATAAAAATTTAACGCTTTGCCTGATCCTCGAAGCGTTAGACGAGTGGAGGATGGGGGACAAGAGCAAGTTCAATGAAAACATTTGCGTTGGGTGTATCGATTGAGTGCGATGAGAGGGGCAGAGGAGGGAAGGGTGGGAATGTTATTGATGCCAGGGGATTTTATCGTGTGTGCGTAAGGGATCGTGAGAGAATTAAAAATATACGGATACTACAGCCGTGGAAAAATTGTATCTGTTTTATAAAAGATACGGATATAGGATAAAGTATCTATATATACATTTTTTAGATACTTTTTATGTTAATGTTCTTTTATACTGTTTTGTTAGAGACAGTATTTAGATACTATTGTCACTAGATCGATCTTTGTATCTACATATTATTAAATCGAGATCTAGATTTGTCACTAGATACTATTGTATCTAGATCTAGATTTGTAATTAGTTACTGTTGTATCTATAGAGTGTAACTAAAAAAGAAAATCTAAAATTTATCTACATACTACTGTAACTATATACTTGTGTAACTAGATACTTTTTTAGATAAATTCTTATATACTTTCAAGTCTAAACGTATAAACAGAAGTTTCTAGACACAAAATTATCTAAGCACACAATTATCTAGTTATACTATATAGCATCTAGAAATAAATGCATCTACATGCATAAGTATTTGATACTTATGTAATTAAATCTTATTAAATTAAAATTAATCTCTTTCTTTCTTTATAGGGGGAACATTGTAATATTAAAATACAGTTTTGCTATAAATTTCACAGAAATATTTCATGTGACTCTATTCTTTCTATTCCTATATAAAATAAATTACTAATTTTAATACACGTTTTCAGTAATAAATTATTAAGCAGTTGAATTTTTAATTATTGGAAAGCTTGTACCATAATCGTAAGAAATGAGTAATACAAAATATTTATTTAAATTTTACTGGAAATGTTGATTGTAGTAATAGCAGACAATTATATTCAAACACGCCTCAAGCATACATACGTATTTATTCATAAAGCATATTTTACGTTATTACTGCTCTGGGATCGATGACACAGTTTGCTTTTACATTGTACCAGTATATATCAGTACTTTAGATCACGCAGTTCAGTTGTCAAATTTAATTATAGCACTTTTTAATAAATATATTGAAAATTAATTTCTTAGGCCAACATTGAGAAAAAAAGAGATTAAAATTATTTTATGACTGTAATTCAAGCACTGTTATGCACTATATTAATAGAAGTTTGCAAGCAAGAAACCAAGAATGATGTCAGTAATACCTGACTTAGTCCCATTATGAGTACAATCATACAAGATTTTAATTTTTATCAGATAGCATTGTTTACAAATAATACATGGGATGTCAGTATCATTCATCGAAATTTAATATGTAAAAAAATATTAGGATAAATCCCAATATTTTCCATCGACCAGTCAGATATGATACTTACGGAGGATGAACTGTCTTCGAAACTACCAGCCCTTTCTTATCCCAGACCATCGAATTGGTATATTATACTTCAAAATCAAGACACGAATAATCTATACATCGAACAACTACATAACCTTATTAATATGTTCATGAAACTTGCACCGGAAGCCAATAGGCCTAAATGTTTGGTACTATTTTTTGCAGAGAATAATTTATATGAAAAGAATCTCTGGGAATTCTTGGTACATAGTTGGTCATTACAGTTTTTAGATTTCTCCATTTTAATAATTCAGGCCGCTGAAAAGTCTTTAATTTTAAATTACAATCCTTTCTCCAACCCTATTCAATTGCAATGTGTACATCCAAAAATGGAACTTTTTCCTGATAAGTTACGCAACATGTACAAGTATCCATTAAAAATACCTGCATTCGATGATCCTTCATCTTTATCTGTACGTAAGAATGAGGAAGGGAAAGTGGAAATAGAACTAAGTGGTGATTTCTTGTACTTTATCTTTTTTTCGAAAAAATTAAATTTCACAATAGATTTAGTCTGGAAACACGTAGAGAAATAAGCTCTTTTTGATCTGTATCTTAAATTACATAATGATATAAGGAACAATAAAATACAAGCCATATCGGCATCAACTTATGCGGGCATGTATTTGTTCAACAAAAACTTAACTATAGGTAAATGCTTCTCGAGCAAAAAATTCGTAGTGGTTGTACCCATTCTACCTACATCCAAAATTAAAATTTCTAAAGATTTATTTTATTACGTACTTATGATTCCTGTGATGGTGATAATTTTTGCCGCCACTACATGTTTCATAAAATTTCCTGCAAAAAACTGGAAGTTCTGGAAAATTATTAACATCTTTTTGGGAATTTCTATAATAAATCAACCAACTAAAATAAAGGAGCGGATCATCCTCCTGTCAATAGTTTTTCTGTCTATCATATATTCGATAAACGTTTTTAACAATCTGGTTAATTTCAAATTACTGAATGGTGAGGTGCCATTCGACACTGTGGATGAGATCCTCGCGTCCAAACTGCCCATTTACGCGAGCAACTTCTTTAAGTATTTGAGTTCGCACGAGGCTAGCAACCTTGAGGTCATTCGCAAATTATTTCTTGTAATCAAGATCTCAAGCGTTTTATTTCACGATTGCATTGGGCGCATGGCGGAGAAAAGAAACTGCATAGTCATCGACTCATATATACATGAACAGCATTTGCTGAATCTTTACTGAAGTAAGCTGGTCCCTCCTTGTTCAGTGATAATAAAGCCTTCTTTTTTGAGACGGCCTCGCCCTACGTCGAGAAGCTGGACCAAATTCTACAGATGATCGTTGAATCGGGGATTTACGAGCCCTGGACGTATTCAAATAAGTATTTGAAAGCCGAAAAAATTAAGGAGGTCTTATCGATAGTCAAAGAAGACATGACCCTAAAGCACTCATGTGTTATTTTGCTTGTTGGTTATCTATTTTTTGTTTTAGTTTTCCCTGGAGAATTAATGATAAAGTATTGCAAGTGACTAAATAAGATCAGATATTTGATTAGAAAATCTACAATCAAATATTTTAATTTGGTATTTTATGCAGTTGCACATAAATGTATAAGAATTTACCATAAATAATAAAAATCACAATATCCACAAATGTACAATTGGTTTTAAAATATTTTGTAAAAACTATGATCTGAATAAAATTGCAAATAATTTAATTACTGAACTCTTATATTCATTTTTTAATTTTTTTTCCGTTAAAATATGATTATTTTATACAGTATTGCTTAAAATGTCATTACCCACTTGTTCAATATATAGCCAAATATATCCTTAAATAAAAGATTTATGTAGTCAAAACTGTGTGGCCTCATAATGCGCATGCATTCTAAGCTTAATAGTAGGGAGGAGTGTCGAGCTGAGTTTCAGTTTTATGTCACAAAACCGTGCATATGTTGCTCATTTCTCAAGTAATGCTATAACTATGCTTTAGCATATCTATATGTATCGTACTAGAGAACTGACGAATAACTAATCATTCGAGACTGGATCTTATTAGTACAATAAAAGACGTAAATCTCGACATAAATCGTATCTTTTGTATCATCGTAATAATCTTCTTGGCTAAAAAAATGTTAGCTAATAATTCAATATGTAATTTTAATCCAAAATTACAACCGAACATTTTTATTTCATACTACGCGTAAAATATTTCTAAATATTCTCAGCTTTTAATGTTGAGTCTTCAATTGGTATCCTCTATTTTATATCTACCATCTTGAATTCTTATAATCTAATAACTTTTAACCCTTAGATGACTTCACTAAAATTACGTAGTTGGTACAACGATCCCGAACAAATTTTTAAGTGAATTATTTTGAAAAAAACAACAGACTTCTTTGAAGTTTAAAAGTCAAATTTTTACGAAGTATATAATTTATTTTGTAAAAGGAATGGATAAATAGGTTCGAACTAGGCCTAAAGATGACTTATAATAGAAAAGCGATTTTTCCACTTCCTAATAAGTCAAATTTTTAGTTTGCAACATTCTTCAGCTAAGACCATGTAAAATAAACCTTCTTTTTTGGATCCGATTCCTATTTCTGCATAACGTATGAAATGAAACCCCACCCCACGAACAACGCACAGCCGAATCCCATATTGTATCCCACAACTTTAACAAAAAATCTCTCCACCACTAAGACCTCCTACCCCTTTTTTCAAGCATCCCCCCGAGCGAACAAAAAATCTCGAATACCCTGCATCCTCCAGCCCTCTAATTTCCGAAGCAGCCGCTTCGGCCGGCAAACAAAAAGAGCCCGAGAGCGCAAGAGACGAAAAACAATAAATCAGCCCCGGCGGCCATTGTGTGCACCGGCCGATTATTAGCTCGAGCGGCTCGCGCGCGTGCGCGGTAAAACTTTTGAAAAGCGGCCACCGTTTTATACATATATACATGTACGTACGAGCTGTTGGAAGTAGGGGCAAAGGGTGGATTCGAGTGCGATTTTCATTATTATTTTCCATAATTGAAATGCGAAAAGTACACTCGCCGCGAGTGGCCGTCTGTATGCTCTGCATTATATACGGCGTGACTGTGTACAGGGAGTTGAACGCTGAAATGAAAGAATTAAAGCCGAGGTATTTAAAGTAACGCGCTTTAATGCTGCAATGCGATTGATTAAATTTGTTGCGGATTATTAGCGGTCAGTGGGTGCTCTGCTGTAACTGTACGTTTCTAATACTGTTTACGGTCATTTATTTGCTATGAATTATTACAGTAATAGTTTATACTATGTGGTATTTTATGTAAATACTGACCATATTTTGCACATAAATTTTTTGGGCGAAAATTTAATCAATACCTAAATGGTCAATTAGGAAGTAATGGGTAAATAAAAGAATTAAACTTTAGTTTCTGTATTATATTTGACGCTATGATTGGAAGCGCAGAGACGCTAAAGAAAAAGTTTGCGAAAATGGCAGCCTTAAAAATAAAACGTTTTTGATTTCTGTACATAATTCTCTTGCAAGATAGAAATGCATCCGTAGTTCTGACCATAGTAAGTCATGTTGTTAATATGTAGGCTAAAGATTTACTGGATAAGTACAGCAGTTTCCGAATTATGCTTTTACCCTTTAAATAGAGTGTTTTGAGTAAAGTAAATAAATATGTTTAAACAATTTTTAGCTATGGATTTCTACTGCTATCTTTGTCAATAATTTCAACTTCGTAACATTGGTTCATAGGTACATTTTGCAACAAGTACAAGAAAATGCAAGAAATTGATTTTTTTCTATTTTTTACAATACAATACTTTCAAATCAGATATTTTGACATACAAAATAGCAACAATGATACAATTCGCATACAGAATAAATTACACAGATAATTATAACAAGCTAAATTATTTATGGCCTTGAAGGGGCAAAAAATACGCAGTCTAGGGGCAAAGGTCGAATACGTTACGAGAAAAAGTTTCGGCAAAAACCGGAACGGCTGCTGCTCGTTGTTGCGAGAAATTAATTTCTTTCGTTCGGGATATTTGGATATTGCCGCTGAGGATGTTAAGTAGTCTTGAAGTTTTTTCGTTGGTGCTATATTAGTTGGTTCTCATCAGGACGTCGCGTAAAAGAATATTTTTTGTTTTGTCTGTGGCTAATATTAAGTGTACTAATTAATTTCGGGGCTCGACAATAATCCTTTTTTGGTGTGTCTCTATTAATTATTTTACTATATTTTGTCAAAGAGAACATTTCTATTACAGTTTATTTCATTATCTATATGCGTGAATTTTTCTTTCATAAGAAAAGTTTGTATTTCCTATTAGAACTGTTTTCGGAAGAACATTCTTGTTAAATTAGGCTTATGATAAATAAATTGAAACTACGATGTATTTATATGCTAAATTTATTTTAAGTAGCATGGTGACATAAGTACAATGTATAGTTGGTCATAGAACAAGTAGCATTACAACAAACATAGGTAAGTATAGCCGTAATAATTTACATTAGTATTTGGCTCAGAAATGTGACCTAGGAAGAACTAAAATAAAGTAGTTTCATAACATTGGCATGAGTTCTTACTTCATATTTAATAAACATAATTCAACAGTTCTTGTATCTAATAATCAACTTCACTTACTGTAGGATTAGTTCTTAAGTAGTTCTTAACATAAGTTAGTTCTTCTGTTAGTAAATCAACAACAAATATTTAATTGAATTACAATATGTGCCATGCTAAGATTAAATTGAATCAATAAAGAAATTTAATTATTTCCTCTGTTCAGAAATAACGAACCACAATTTCTCAATATATATATTAATATCGGTTCCAAGTGAAACACTAATTTTCAGCACACATTTCACACTCAATACAACCTTAACCACGCATCACTACAATCCTATTCAAATTCAACCCGATCATCTTCACCATCCTTAATAATCCTCAATCCTCAGAAACACTTATTAATTTTCTCAAACTCCGTACCTCCCCTCCAGCACCCATAACGACGACCTCCCCTCCCATGTACAAAAAGAAACGGCCAGAAGCAGACTGCCATCCTCAGAAAAAAGGGCGCGAACGAGTAAGATAAAGCGTCATGCGCCCGTGACCGAGAATTCATTTATCTTCCGACCAGGCTCCAGACTCTGCGGCCCGCATAATACTCGTGCGCCGGCGCGCGAGGACGCCTTGCGTCGGTCAGCGGGAATATATCCCTCTCCGAGGCCGCAAAGGCGCAGGGGCGAGGCTATCGCGACGCATTATCTTCGCGCCGGTTACCGCGGCGGCGGCGGCGGCTAATCGCCTGCGTGCCGCCGATGCCGTACAGCTGTATATACATATATATTGGTGAGCATCGAGAGAGCTCCTGGTTCGGTGGTGCACACCGAGACCGGCTAATCGATCCCGGTGCGGTCGGGGCGATGCGACTGCATAGGGTGTGAAAAGTGGAAAGACGGTGGGATTGCTGTGGATTGGTTTGCGCGGGATTTGTTAATCGAGATTTGTAACTAATATAGGAGCACATTAAGAAAAATAAACATCGTTTTGTTTTAATTTTCTTCCTTTGTACTTCGTCGTTGATAAATTGTCTTTCTTTTTCAATATTTATCTTTGTATATGTTGATGTGTGTGTTTATACGCACTAACACATACTAACACACTATACATTCTCTCTAGCATACACTAACACAATCACACATGCAGACAGATACCCACACACATACACATACACACACATACACACCCACACACACATACACACACACACACACACACACACAGGCATACACACACAAATACACATATACATACTCTAACTCACACATGCATACAAATTCACGTATGTACACACTAATGTAAACACATTAATACACATGTTAATATACAAGTATACGTACTAATACACAAGTATACATATTAATACAATAACATACAAGTATACATACTAACACATTAACACATATACGCACAGATTAACACACATACGCAAAGACTAAAACATAGATAAAAACACTAACATAGATATACAAAAACTAACACAAATATATAAACACTACCACAGATGTACAAAGACTAACCCAGATATATACACACTAATACACAGTCATGTACACCTTAACACACATGTTCACACACTAACACATCAGATATTACTAACATATTATTACCATTAACACATATGCTAATGCATACAAACACATATTAAGAATTACATACGCACAGTTAACTCACATTAACTCATGTACATGCACACATACTCTGAACAAAATCTAACATATCAGCCTTTGCACAAAATGGTTCATTCACATCGAGCTTTGCATAAAAATTACGCTATCACTAAATAATATTCCTACGCTCAATATACGCATTAATACACGTTACAATGCGCTTAGATCCATTTTTTTTTTTTTTTTAAATGGCATTTCGAACTCGAAAGTTCATCGCCTCATCTACGCAAGCCTTCCACGTTTCCCTATTTTGTGCCAACCCCATCCATTTCGCGCCTTCCCGCCCAATTTCAGTTATGTCTGATTTTACGTTATCCTCCCATCTGCGTCTAGGTCTACCAAGAGGTCGCGTTGCTTTCGGTTTTCCTTTCATTATGCGCGCTGCTGTACGATCATCGGCCATTCTTGCCACGTGCCCTGCCCATCTTAGTCTCCGTGATTTTATTATTCTGTTAATATTTGGTGACGCGTACAAATTATGTAGCTCGTCATTGTGCAGTTTCCTCCACTCCCCAGTTTCCTCATCTTTCTTTGGCCCGTATATTTTCCGCAGAACCTTATTTTCAAATACCCTAAAACGATTTTCTTCCGCTTTAGTGAGCGCCCAGGTTTCGCACCCATACAAGATTACCGGCATTATTATAGTCCTATATATCCTTATTTTGACATTTTTCGACAGTAGCTTCGACTTAAGTAATCTGTTCACAGCGTAGAAGCAGGCATTACCCGAATGAAGTCTCTTATTAATCTCGGCTTTAATTTCGTTTCGATCATTTATAGTTGTACCTAAATATCTGAATTCGCTAACCTTTTCAAAAGTGAAATTTCCGACTCTGAGATCCCCCTCTGCTTCGCGAATGCCCAGTTTCTCCATGATCATATATTTCGTTTTCGATTCGCTCACTTCTAACCCCGTGTTTTTAGCCGCATTTATAAGGATTTCCGCATTTCTCGCCACCACTTCACCATTATCTCCCACTATATCCAAGTCATCCGCATAGCCTAAAATTTGCGTTGTTCCGTTGAGTGTTGCGCCTAGCTCGCTAGCCTGCATTTTTCTAACAACATGCTCTAGCGTCAGGTTAAAGAGTACCGTTGAAAGCCCGTCACCTTGCTTCAAACCGTCGCGTATCATGAACGATTCGGATACATTACCGCCTACTCGGACCTTTCCAGTGCTTCCGTTGAGACATATTCGCTTAGATCCATACTCCCGTAAATACCCATACGCCTCTGACTCTTTATGCTCCATTTTACGCGTTACAATGCAATGACACTTTCCACTCAAGTAATTAATCACTCTAAAGATATAACAGCAAGCGAGTAAAAAAAGATAAAAACATCAATATAAATATCCCATCATACGACCATGCGAATATTAAAATTAAACAGTAACAAGATTCCATTCTACTTCTCCGTCCGCGCAAATCAGCCTAGCAAGACGCTCACCGAGGAAATAAGACTCGCCTCCGCGACAACTGCATTCCCGTACTCGTAAGTATTCGCGGTCCGGTGTAACAGCGACGAGGGCCGCCGCGCGACATGTAATACCCGCGGCCGGCGACCGCGGCTGACCGCAGCCGGATCTCCTCCACTTGCATTCTCGCGGACGGAGTCGCATTTCGCGCGTTCCCGGCCACCGCGACCAAAGGATTTTTCCCTCCCTCCCCAGCCGTCTACGACTTTCTCGGTCGCGTTATTTTCGTTCGCGTGCCGAGTCTCGCTTCGCTCTTCAACTCGCGAGAGTGAAAGGGCGGCGAGGGGGGGGGGGGGAGGGAGAATGAAAAAAAGGAGAGACGCGGGAAAAAGGGAATTTCGTACGGAGAGACGAGCGAGTAATCTAGTTATTACCGGGGAATTTTAATTAATTTCGTCGTGATTATCTCTTTCGGGCTTTTGCGGGATTTCTATATTCTCTTTTTGGTAGTCTTTGCGGCGGTCGGGTTCTAATGAATTCCGATGTAACTGCGCGGCCTCGTTACGCGGTTCTTCGCTGCAATGTCGATTGTTATTGCAATGTTGAGAAAAGAGTGGTATCGATTGAGTTGCGGTGTTTCATGAATATACGTTTATATTTGGCGTGTTATGTAATTAAATTTCTGTATCGGGAGAATGTGAAAGACTTATTGAAGACGATTGTGAATGGTTCATTATGCAGATTTTCACGAAAGCGTGATTAAAAATTACAGATGCAACCTCTATTAAATTTGAATTCGCTACATTTCAACTAATGCCCTGAGGGGGAAATAACATTTGGCAGATTAACAATAAATACGTCTATTTTTGCATAATTGAGCCAAAACCTTTCAGGCGAAATCAGTTAGTCTACATATTCAAATCTTATGAGCCTTGTTTCTATCTATTTGAAAAGCAATTCTACTCAGCAAAGATTTTAAGTTAAAAATTATAATAATAAAAATGTCGCCAATATGATCGATAGTGTCAACCACAGAAATAGAAAAACTAATTAATTCTATTTAACTTATGAAAGCAATAATTAAGGGATATAACTGTATAAGCCGAGTGATACTAAATATATTTTTTGTAGAAAAAAAATATTATGTACATATTTATTACAATAATATTCATAATAATAAAATAATACATCATATAGCATGTACGTTATCAGTATTCTTTATAAGAACAATTCTTGCTAAAACAATGTATAACAATAAGATTTGGAAAGGATCTACGGCAAAATGATATAACTCGAAATCTTAATTTTTTAAGATTTAGATTGTTTTTGTATTTCTATGATTCTCGCTCATATAAGCAGTATATAATTGAGTTCCTTAAACCTTTTTCTCAAAATGTTATTTTTCGAGGTGTATGGTTTATTAATAATTTTAATGTGCCATGCAAACTTCTTTACTCTATAAAAAAAAGTAATTCGTACTTTATTTATTATTATCATTATGTATTGTAAAATGAAAT